>CAWUFW010008596.1:0-600000 GCA_963921515.1 Calotriton arnoldi | reverse complement strand
GATCTAGGTGCCTTGCTTGGAGGTGCGTGCTGCCTGTGAAAGTGGTGCTGTTGTCAGTTATTTGTGCTCTTCTATCCACCCACAGGGAAGTTAGTGGTGTACAACTGCTTAGTACTCTGCAGTACAGTTCCACCTGCCCTTGAGCGCCCTCCTCTTTCCACAATTTGGAGCCCAGCATGACCTCAAGATCAGCCCGGGGATCCAGCGTGTTGCTTCCCCCACCACCATCCGGCCTTCTACCCCTATGGACATCTCCAACTCGGGGATCCCTCCAGACCCAAGACCCACTGGCGTAGCTAGGGGGGGGCGGTGGGGGCGGACCGCCCCAGGCGGCACGAGTTTTTGGGCGGCAGCCGGCCCCCCTCCCCCCGCTCTAACCTGCTAACCTGCGGCCGTCGCAAGGCAAACATTCGGCCGCACCCCCCCCCCAGCCGCGAGGGCGGCAAACGCAGAGGCCGCCACGGGCAGCCTGAGGCCTACCTACGCCACTGCCAAGACCACCACCCTTGAGTGCAACACCACCTGAACACCTGGCTGAACGATGGCAAGAATTTCCTGCTCTGTAAATATGTAATATATAATTGTCCAAGCCTAATCGCTGTTAAAATGTTATCCAGAGTGAATTTGCAATTTGTATATATATATATATATCTCTAACCACTAGTATATGTAGTAGACCTTTGTACTTACTACCATTCCTATGTGATTTTAGAGTTTATCTGTTTGTATCTCTTCCTTGAGTGACTTTACAACTTGTACATTTGCAATTTTTCCCCTCCTTTCACTCCACTTGTATATTTGCAATTTTTTCCTGTTTATATCTCTTTTGTAACTCATGTAATCCAAAGTCCTTATGTAACGCAACTGATTCTTTTGTAAAGCGCTCTGACACCTTCGGGTAATGTTCGCGCTATATAAAATCGCATTAAATAAATAAAAATAAATAAATATTGAAGCAATATGGAAGCCAGTTGGGTATCTCACACAGGGATAATTTCCCATGACTGAATTTTCCTCCACCCTACACCACCCAGGCCCTTGGTTGTTTATTTCTGCTCGCTTGCAGCGCTAACATCTGCTTTTCGTGGGATCGTCCGCCCTATTTTTAGAAGCGGGGGTTCTGCGCCATTGCTTTCCATGCCCCCTTCGCCCTCCCCCACGCCTCGGCCTGGCACCGCGCCTAGGACAATCAGAAGCCACATTAACAAATATGTGTCTGTGTATATATTTTTCTGTGTGTCCGAGGCCGTGCACGCCAATGCCTCTCGGTCTGCGTAATTTGTTTACGTGACTAAGAAACGCACATATGCGGCCCTGCTGCCCTCTAGGCCTTGAATACTGTAAGCTAAGTAGCCAACTCACCGACAAACAATTTTCCAAACCTGAGCCAGGATATGCATGAAACTCAAACATTGCCATACACCGACATCCACTGAATTCTGCTGCATTCCTTAAGAACCGCCGCTCGCTCATGCAAGCACATCCCTCCCAGGTCCATGTGTGGCAGTGTTCTGGTTAGTTTGTGGAAAACCAGATGGGTCCCCACACTAACCAACCTCGCTGGGGGTCTCGGGACCTGTCTCGAATAGACGCCTTAACTCACACAGCAGGAAGAATAGGCAGGACCACAGGAATTATCTAGCAAAAGCTGCCCGCATGTTGCACCAGGGCTGACTGAATTATGCGGTAAGGAATCGCAAAAAATGAGGCATTAAGGAAAACACTGTCGCTACTTTGTCATTTACCACAAGGTGATGCAAAATGGATCCCTCTGCACATTAAAAGCCAAAAGGTCTTAGAAAAAAGAGAAGGATGCACATTCCCCAGATCTTACTGAAACTGTTATTCATCAACAAATAATGGGGCTTATTAGCAAGAAGCTCGTTAAAATTATCGCCGTTTTAGCGGCAGGAAACTGCCGCTAAAGCGACGATAATGGGCTTGATAATATGCGCTATAGAATTCTAATAGAAGCCCAGGTTAGATGTCCTGCACATCTAACCTGGGCTTCTATTGGAATTCAGATGCGTCAGTTTCTTGTAAATCTGCCCCTATGACTCTCTGTTATAGATTCCCTTTATTCTTTTCGGGCAAACGTGAGAAAAAGAAAGATAATACTGAACTCGCCTAAAATCAAGTAAATATAGTAAGGAAGTCAGGGAACTCATTCTTAGTAGCAGCAAAGCATGCGATTGTTCGGACTCCACTTGGGACCAAATGTGTTAGCATCTCTTTTCAGCAGGGAGTGATGCCTAGATCTTTGGAGCCTGCCTAATCACTCCCTCGCGGTAGAAAGCGTCTTTATAACAAATGCCTGCCTGATTGCAGGGCCAGGTTGCTTAGCTCAGATCCCTGACAAAACTAGCACTAGACAACTTTAACAGTTCCTGTAACAATATGTCTTGATGTATCTTTCCGTCTGTCACGAGACAGAGTCATAACTTTTATTACTTGGGAATGATTACTTTGTTATGGTCAAACCTGGCTCCTTGCCCACAATGATGATTCTTGACCTGACAGCAGTCTTCAAATGATGGATCTTGCCATCCTCTTGGGTCTGACTGAGTATGCAATGACTGAGCAACGGAAGCAAAACAGAGGTTCGTGGTTGCCCAATATAGTATGGCAAAAAGTTTTGTTTCTTTGTATCTCAATGGCGACATCATCACTTTACTATTTGGAGGTATTTGAGGTGGCTAATCTAGCAAAAGTAAAATGAGAGCCAAGCCAATGCTAATAAAGAGGCTTGTTTTAACCCTTTGAGCCAAAATACGAGCCACGGCATGGAAAGAAATCTCTTATAAATAACATAGCAACCTATTTCATTAACATTTACAAGGGTTTCAAATGACAGGCATTCGATTATTTACTATATACTGATTATATCACTGCAACTCATGAAAATTAATAGTTTCAAAAACTAAATTTATGAAGAACGCAGAAAGAAGACTCATCCTCAGAATGTTCTGCGAGGTAGCCAAGACTGATCCAAGAGACAAGTCAATGTGTGATATTTCTTACAGAAATGGCCAATGTCATGGGTATTTATTGTGAGATATTATTGCTTTTAAACCATATTGGAGCATGGCTTTTATTTTTATATTGCTTGTACATTGAACTAAATACGTTCAGTTGAATATTTATTGAACTGAATACGTTTTCATTCAAGGACAGCGAGGGGCAGTCGAACAAAGAGATGGGCCCAACATTACACAATCCAGCCAAGTCAAAATGCGAGCCTAGGTTTCCCAGTTAGTCTGCACTTCACCCATTTGACAGTATTTAATCCTCTGTCCAGTTTTACACTAAAAAATATTATGTGTTTAGTTGTCATCTGAAAGCTAAATTAGAACTATTGTGTTCAGCTTGCAAAATACAGGTATCTATATACATACTCAATCTGACACTATATTTGTGTTTCTAGATACAGATTGGGCAAACCTTCTATGATTCCGTCTCAAAGGTAGCTATAAGCGCTAACAAAATACTTATTTTAACATATATAGGAAATCTAGCAGATTGATCAGACTAAAATCTATTTCTCTTGTGTTCCATGATATTAGGTTAAGTGTAAGGTAGAAAACTGTATTTACGTTATTATCAATGACTTCCCCTAACTTAAAAAAAAAACTATGACAGGGTAAGTCCAGCACCTTAATGGAGACAATTACATAACCAAGCTTTGGCAACACAATAGGTCTCACTTTTAGTACTCGGGCACAGACCTATTGGCTTTGCTAATCCTTGCTTGCATTGGCCAGGCCTATCGCCAAAAGCATTCCACACTAGCTGTCTGTTCGTGTAGATGCATGAACAGCCACCCTGGAATTGTTTTGGTAAAATATAATATAATTGCCAAACGACCATGTCACGTGAGCATCCATTTGCACGCACCAGCAGTCATTTTGCAATGACTTTTGTTACAGTTGAGTTTGACAAAAACAATTTAAAGATAGCACACTGCACAGGCGTGGGTGTCTATCTTGAAATTTGTTTATCAAACTATAGCAAAAATCATTGTAAGATTATTGCCATTGCGTGCCCTGTTTGCAAATGCCTGCTCATATACAGCAGCCATCTTGCAATTTTTTTTGTTAAACTTTACTTTACATTTAAAGTTCCAAAATGGCCGAAAATAAAGTATGCATTGAATGGCGGAGCCTGCTCCGAATGAACACAAATACGCAATCTGGTAGCAGTGTGCAGCTGCCAGGCTTTTGTAAAAAGATACTTAAAACAAGCATTTGCAATGCAATAGGTCTCTCATTCACGTGAGTTTGAGCCATTGGCATTGTAAATGGCAAGGCCTTTTATTTTTGTTTTGGGTTTTAAAACATAAATAAAAGGCATTGTCATTTACAATACTAATAGCTTAAACTCTCGCAAATGCGAGACCTATTGCATTGCAATAAAGGGCCTTCTCGACCGCTTGTTAGATTGACATATCAGAGAAGAGACCGGCCTGCGACGTCTTCAAAGTAGTGATAAATAGTGCAGTGAAGAAGATGTGTAAGTCTTGTTAATTACACAGACACAAAGAGTGAAGTGAGAGTTACATATGATCCGAGCTATAAACACTAACAAAGCGCTCCAACACCTTTCGCTCTATGATTACACTGTCGCAGCTCAGGAGGAAGAGTGGGAGGAGGGGGCTGTTTCCTGCCCTCTCCGTGATTTGAGTGTGCAGTGTGGTATTGCGTAATGTCATTGCTATCTTTGGCCTAATAAAAACACTCCAGCTGTAGTAGGGCCCTGGCTTCACCTCCTGGTGCAGGGTGGGCTGTGCTTTTTGGCAGGCATGGAGGGAGGGAGGGATGTTATCAGCTGCAGCTCCGGCCTCGTACAGTGCCCATGCTATTACTAGTGAGTGAGATGCACTGAGGTGGTGGTATTGGTATTGGTGGTGGTGGTATTGGTATTGGTGGTGGTGGTATTGGTGGTGGTGGTGGTGGTATTGGTATTGGTGGTGGTGTATTGGTGGTGCTGCTATTGGTGGTGGTGGTGGTGTTGGTGGTGGTGGCATTGGTGGTATTGTGGTGATGGGACTGGTATTGGTGGTGGTGGTATTGGTGGTGGTATTGGTATTGGTGGTGGTGGTACTGTTATTGGTGGTGGTACTGGTGTTGGTGGTGGTGGTCTTGGTGGTGGCGGTATTGGTCTTGGTGGTGGTGGCATTGGTATTGGTGGTGGTGGTATTGGTATTGGTGGTGGTGGTGGTGGTGGTGGTATTGGTGATGGTATTGGTGGTGGGGTATTGGTGGTGGTGGTATTGGTGGTGGTGGTGGTATTGGTGGTGGTGGTGGTATTGCAGGTGGTATTGGTGGTGGTGGTACTGGTATTGGTGGTGGTTGTATTGGTATTGGTGGTGGTGGTATTGGTGTGGTGGTGGTGGTGGTATTGGTGGTGGGGTATTGGTGGTGGTGGTGGTATTGGGGTGATGGTATTGGTGGTGGTAGTGGTATTGGTGGTGGTGGTATTGGTGGTATTGGTGGTGGTATTGGTGGTATTGGTGGTAGTGGTGGTATTGGTGGTGGTATTGGTATTGGTGGTGGTATTGGTACTGGTGGTGGTATTGGTGGTGGTATTGGTGTTGGTGGTGTTGGTATTGGTGGTGGTGGTATTGGTGGTATTGTGGTGGTGGTATTGGTGGTGGTATTGGTGGTGATGGTATTGGTGGTGGTGGTATTGGTGGTGGTGGTATTGGTGGTGGTGGTGGTATTGGTGGTGGTATTGGTGTTGGTGGTATTGGTATTGGTGGTGGTGGTATTGGTGGTATTGTGGTGGTGGTATTGGTGGTGGTATTGGTGGTGATGGTATTGGTGGTGGTGGTATTGGTGGTGGTGGTATTGGTGGTGGTATTGGTGGTACTGGTATTGATGGTGGCGGTATTGGTATTGGTGGTGGTATTGGTGGTGGTGGTATTGGTGGTGGTGGTACTGGTATTGGTGGTGGTTGTATTGGTATTGGTGGTGGTGGTATTGGTGGTGGTATTGGTGTGGTGGTGGTATTGGTGGTGGGGTATTGGTGGTGGTGGTGGTATTGGGGGTGATGGTATTGGTGGTGGTAGTGGTATTGGTGGTGGTGGTATTGGTGGTGGTATTGGTGGTGGTATTGGTGGTGGTATTGGTACTGGTGGTGGTGGTATTGGTGGTGGTATTGGTGTTGGTGGTATTGGTATTGGTGGTGGTGGTATTGGTGGTATTGTGGTGGTGGTATTGGTGGTGGTATTGGTGGTGATGGTATTGGTGGTGGTGGTATTGGTGGTGGTGGTGGTATTGGTGGTGGTATTGGTGGAATTGGTGGTGGTGGTGGTATTGGTGGTGGTGATGGTGGTATTGGTGGTGGTGATATTGGTGGTGGTGGTATTGGTGGTGGTATTGGTGGTGGTGGTGGTATTGGTGGTATTGGTGGTGGTATTGGTAGTACTAGTGGTGGTGGAGAAGGGGTGAGGGAGAGTGGGTGGATTAATACCTGGTCACCATAATTACTCAGTAGAAGCTAGGGGAATCCCCTTTAAAGGAGGGCAGACATAGGTCTGGGGACTGCGTACGGTTCGGATAGAGCCAGGGACTCAACCTATTGGGTGGGTGCAAAACAAGCAACAATACCTAGGGGGGCTGGCCAGCCACCAACATAACATAAAATATGGTTCTCAGGTCAGGGGGTGGAGGAGTGGCAGAGGCAACGATGTAGAAGCAATGGAAGGGGTAGAATCTGGTCATGGGGGCGATCCCTACAAGTAGAATACAAGGCTATAGGGCCTGTAGGACCAATAAAAAGGTGTGCAAGAGCAAATCAATCAACATTCACCTTTGCCGGTGATGAGCCACCCAGCTCACCAAAAAACCCAAAAAGTCGATGCAAACAGGGGAGGAGAAGGGTGACCATAGGAAGGGCTCAACACATCAAACAATCACAAAGGTATACATTACAGAACGGGTATGTCTAGACATCCATGAAAGCCGTTTGAGGGGCAATCTCGATTTGTCTCTAGTACAGAGAGTTTTTTCCAGACCGAGTCTTGGCAAGTTGGGACCATATTAGGGTAACCGAGTCCCATCATTACAACTCCTCTTGCGTAGATGTGTCTGGGTGGTATCATCCCATTGACTTGTGCAAGTTGGAGCGGGGAACCCTTGGCCTGAGTGGCATCCATGGTTGTGTCTTCTAGCATGCCTAGGAATGATGCTGAGTCCCTTGGATATTCAGATGTTCCGCCTTGGACGGTAATGATCATGGTGGCCGGCTCCAAAATACCATATTTGATGTCCTTCTGCTTGAGTCAAGGGCAGAGAGCGAGGAATTGCTTCAGGTTGATGTTAGTAGGCTCCGAGAAATCCACCACAAACATAAGTTGAGTATTCTCCTGCCAGTATGGGTCATGTCTTTTAGATTCTTGTAGGATTTTTCGAGCGTGTTTGTGCCTCACACATCATGCCAGAACATGTGTCGGCTCTTGACCCTTGGACAGCCGGTTGTAACGTACTCTGTGAGCCTTGTGAAATTCAAGCGGGGGAGTAAACATAAGGTTCATAAGAGTGGGCATCCTAGGGCCCATAAAATGGAACTTGTCATCCTTCTCAGCTTGTTCCGGGAGGCCTATGATTCTTATATTGTTCTGGTGGCTACAGTTCTGTAAGTCGATGACCTTCTGCCAGAGATAGTTGATATCCTGCCCGTTCGGGGGTATCATCCAGCCTAGATTCCACCTCATTCAAGCACCCTTCCATGGTACTTAAGCATGTCTCAAAAATGTTGATGTTGCCACGCAGGGACTGAACCTCTAGATTGGTGGCAGTAACTGCAGTGGTCATCTGGGCAAGAGATCCTTTGATGTCGACCAGCTCTCTCAAGAGCATTGTGAGAGCTGTTTCCAAGAGAGCTGGAGTTGAAGGTGCATCTGAAAAAGCTGCTTTCGCCTGAGAGGAGTTCACCATTGCTTCTGTGAAAGTAAGTTGACGAGTGGGTTTGTTTTTGCCATGGAAAGGCGAGGTGGGTATGAAAGGGGATCGTTAGATGCTATACAATTGGTTAGGAGGCAAGTGGGTTAGTAGAGCCAAGGCGCTTCACGGCGCGAGACAGGCTAAACCCTTGTTAGGTCCACAATGCAGAGAGCTGCGACCACCAGGAGTAAGGCCCTTCTGGGAAACTAGCTTGCAGCGACGATGGTCCAGATACAGTCATGTTCTGTGTGGCTTCTCAGGATGCAAGGCTGTGGGATAGATGGTGAAAAGTCTTGGAGGGCGAGGAGGCTGTAAGTCCTGAAGAGGCAATACGCAGGATGGGTAAAGTAGAGCATCTTCACCAAAGACAAGTGTGAACCCCGTGGAGATCAGATGCATCACCCCTCTGATCTATTTAGCGGAAGAGCTGGGAGCCAAAATGATTGCTTATGCTGACGACACTCAGCTGCTGTTTACCTGGGGAAAATCTGACTGCTCCCCGCTACTGGCCAAAAATTGCCTCGCAGCAGTCTTTCAATGGCTTTCCTCAGCACAGCTAAAATGTAATGAGGGTAAGTCTGAAATTCTTCTCTATGGGACCTTCCCTCCCCAGTTCAGAGAAACTCTATGGCCAGCGGATTTTCCTTTGCCAGCCGCAACGGGGCAACCCGCGAAAAATCTGGGAGTCTGGTTCGAAGAGAATCTTTCCTTCTCCACCCAGATTAAGAAGTTAGCGGGGAACTGCTTTGGGCTTCTTAAATCCCTTAGGAAATTCCTCCCTCTTCTTCCCAGAGCAGCTAAGGAAACAGCGACCAGGGCCTTGATTCTTTCACGGCTCGATTATGCCAATGCTTTGTACGCCGGCCTGCCGGGTTATCTTCTTAATAAATTACAGGTTGTTCAAAATGCCGCTGCTAGACTTGTCTTTAACATCCCGATGAGAAGCAGTGTTAGACAGCACTTGCGATCCCTTCACTGGCTACCTGTGGCTAACCGAGTCAAGTTTAAAGCCCTGGCCCTGGTCCTTCGGGCACTGCACGACTGCGGCCCCTCCTATCTACGGAAGAGGTTCCAGTTCTATGTCCCTGCCAGACATCTTTGGTCATCTTCTCAGTTCCTGGCTCATACCCCTCGCTTCCGTCTTACCAGAGTGGGTGGCAGCTCACTAGCTGTCAGAGCCACCTCAGCCTGGAATTCACTCCCTTTGGCTCTTCGCAGTATTCAAGACTTCTGTCAATTAAAAAAAAAACTGAAGACCTATCTTTTTATTTAAACAAATCGTCACGTGTCTGTGCTTGCCTTCCCTTTTGCCAGGCTCGCGCCGGGACACTCCTCGGAGTATCTGTGCGCGCTACAAGTGCAAATAACATAACATAACATAACATTTGAGCTACAAACTTCACAATTGACGAAGGGGAGTAAAGGAGTGCCAGCATACAGGGGGAGCCCTTAGGTCTTTAGTTGGGCGGGAGGGGGTAGAGTCCAACAAGGATGAGGCCCTCAGTCCGGGTGGAAAGAAGGGCCAGGATGTGGTGCCCACTCTCCTGTATACAGCTGTGGACAGTGCATCTTGTCCGGGGGAAGACAATCCCTTCAACATCTCAGGTATAAGTGCTCCTGAGTGACTGACTGGAGTTCTTTAGCTGGGAGGGGCTCTTGCGGGGAAGATAGAGAAGTGACAGGGAATACGTTGAGCGGGGCTAGTCTGCCACTTTGTCTGCCACTCAGCGGCCTCTGACGATGTCCATCACAATCAGAGGGCCACCAATACAATTGGTGCAAATCAAAACTGCGGCGGTATAAAAGCCCCAGGGACCGCTAATGCAAGAAAATGGCTGCTGGGAAGAAGGTGAGGCACTTATCGATCAATGGAGGCCTCTTTCTGAAGGGGAAGTCTACTCAGTTGCTGTGATGCAGCTGGATATTACTGCGATGGAAGGCTGGAGCGCTGTGAGGCAGCAGGAGGTAAAGCTGGATTTTCTCTGTTACATGTAATGGGCACTGCAGCTGCCAAATGTCTTGTCCAACACCCTTCCTACAACAAGATGAGGAAGGAGCTGTTTAACTGTCATGCCTTTGGCATTCCTTGAGCATCACACTCTCTTGCTGATCTGACATGGTGGCCCAGCATGGCAGCTCACCGTAGAACTTGATAACGGTGTTTATCAGGCGCGCGGCCTAACACTCCTCAGGAGACCTAGAGATGTGCCGCCTTTCGCCTTGGCGCTTGACTCTGCACCTCACAGCACTGAATGTGGCATCCCCAGAGATGCAAGTCCTCACACAATGCTTTGCTTTGACTTGCAGTCTGAACTCTCTACAGGTGTAGGTTTTGTCTTTGGAGTTCCAGGCCTCGCCATCTCTGGAGTGAAAACATGGTTTGAGGGTCAGGGCTGGAAGTATAAAGTCTGTCTATTGCTGGGGCAACAGCAGTCTTTTCAGCTTCCCAGTTTTGCCCCATCATGTAAATAGGTGGAAGTGGATTTGTCAGAAGAGCTGTGTCTTTACCAAGAAAGATAAACAACTTGCCAGTCTGATCAAATCAGGCCTTGTTTCATTCAGTAGTCCAAGACACAGTTCATCTTGAAGTGTTTCTTGAGACATTTCTCACATGGCAGATACACCTCACATTCATTGCTATCGCTGATGACTGGAACAGATGTTCACAGGAAGCCTGGCATTCCTCTCAATGTTAGGCAGTAGTGGCTTAGGTAGTAATATAGTTCTATGTGCCAAGTGGGCATGCCCTAGGGAGGGCAAATGCGGACTCCGTTTGTACCACTGTCAGAGCTTCAAGGTCCCCAGTACATCCAGCGGAGTTCTGATAAAACTCTCTGTCTGAGCAACACTCTTGGGGGGAAAGAGGATGCTCTTGGCCTTCTTGAAATTTACCACTTCTATAATTGACCTAAATCACCAGCTCTTGATTTCCCCTTCTTTCTCAGAGTGCACTGTGGTCTTTCACCCTTAGCGCACAAAGAACATGACTCAGATAATCGTGCCCACAGTGAATGCCTTCTGATTTTTGCTTGTGCATGCCTAGTGAAGTGATTCATAATCACAGGAATTCTCTCAAACCCTCAGCAATCCGGTTCCAATGAAAATAAGTCCATGCAAAAGAACCTAAAGTCCTTCAGCTTTGAACGTGTTGCTTTTTTGTTACCGCTGGTTCTTCTTGGCAATGCAATGAGTAGTGCTGCTTTCACAGTACTGTTTGAAAACAGTGGCTAGATTGTAAAGTAAATTGGACGTTAGAATTGTCTTCAAATAAGGTTGAAAGTCTTGCCCAATCTCATGTGTCTGTGGCCTTCATGGGTGGACATTAGCTCAATCTTTGAAAGCTAGGGAGACAGAAACAACCATTGGAACAGGATCAACAGAGGGTTGTTTGGTCTGAATGTACATGATCCCCCCCAAAATTAGATGGGTCCAGACAAAGAGAATGATCACAATTTCCTCTCGTTCAGTACTATTGAAATGCACTTCTCCCTTTGCTGGGACTCTGGCCCTGCAGGTGGGCTCCTTAGATTTCATCACAGTGCAAGTGGAATAGCGACACCAGGTCCAAGTTGGAGGCTTTACAGTAGGCCCTTTTTATGCAGAGAACATTTCTACTATCTGAGACTCCATCATTACTGATCCAATTCTTATGCTCACTTAACAATTTCAATCTATTTTGCAAATGGAGAAGTTTAGACTCTTTCACACAAATTTTACAAGAGGAGCTCTTGCAGACCATAGCTAACGGCCACCCTTCAGGTTCTCCAAATCACCCTGTTCCTTCGTGATATCAAAACACACTCCTTATAGCTGCAAGTGACATCCTCCTGACTGTCTGTAATAGCTCTTAAAGGATGACATTATTCCAGATGTTTGGAAGGTATCTGTAGTGAGATCTCTGCTAAATAAATACAGTCTAGAGGGACCCAAGCTGCCTGAATAAAGATAATAAAGTGCTAACAAAGTCACTAATACATTAAAACATCACTATACAAACAGAGAAATTCCCCCAAACGAATAAGAAAAAGGGAATAGAGAAAAATATATATATTTTTTATTTATAATATTTTATCAAAATTCATAAAGGTGACATGTGGCATGAAACCATTCCAACATACATAAATATATATATAAGGTCCCACATACACACACTCAATACACACTCACAACCACAATTCCAAACATACTCATACACTCTACATACTCAAGAAAAATTCAACATTTATAATATAGTCAAAACTTAAATTGATTAACATTCATGATACAAGATACATGATAGGCATCAAGTAATCAGTAGTCATTCAACTGTCTTCTTGTTAGAGAAGGTGGAAACAAACGGAGGCACGAGGTTCTCCAGCGCCAACTCGCGTTTCAGTGTCTAACCCGATATGGGTCACACCTTCATCAGGGCGGTCAAATCAAATGTGGGACACAAGAATAGATGCGCCTGAATTTGGAACATCTAGGCAAGCCACCAGCAGTAACAGAATGGGTTGAAAAAAAGGCTCAACAACAGGGTCAAGATATTTAAATAGATACAGCTGAGGTGTGGACAAACAAGACGGTCATCCGAATCCACTTATAGTGTAGTTCAAAATGCGAAAGAAATGTTTTTGGAGTTAGTCCAATCTCCAAGAGAGTAGCGTTCAATGACTCGTATTCAGCAATGTTCAGAATACATCCAAAGTGAGATATAAAGCGCAGCGGCCAAGGTCGTCCTGCGGCGTGCGTGGAACCCGCCGAATGCCAAATCAGCTGAGCATCTCTGCTAAATAAGCCTGCAGTGGGAGTCAACAACATGAACAATCCTAAACTGAAAAAGAGGCTCTGTGTCCCCTTCAGGAGTTTGAAAACCCTTAACAACCTAATGGATGGGCAACATGTGGACTTTTAGTCCAGTCATAGCACTGAACAGTTGGTCCTCTTAGCCCTCTATAATCTCCGCCAGCTCATTTACAAAAGAGAAATTGACTTGCTAGTCCTCTTGGACTTGTCAGCTGCATTTGATGCCATTGGCCAAAACATCCTGCTTAAGACCCTTGAAGCAAGGGGTATCATCAGAATGATCCTGAATTGGATACAATCTTTTATTTCAGGGAGATCACAGGTTATCACTCTTCCCCCCTACTCTTTGTGGCCATATGAGATTGAATGTGGAGTCCAACCAGGGTCAATCCTTTTGCCTTCTCTGTTTAACCTGTAAATGCAGACCATTGCCCAATTGCCCCAAGAAGTAGGAGTGCACTTTGTTTTGCTGAAGATACTCAGGGGCATATTTACAAGCCACTATCGCCACCAGAACGTCACTTTTTTTGACGTTGTGGTGGCGATACGGGCTTCTCCTTATTTACAAGGCAGCATTAAGCCACTTAATGTGGCTTAATGCTGCCATGTAAATAAGTCACCCTTTCACGCTATACTTACAGTGAAAATAGGTGGGTAATGGGTGTTGCAGTGGGCGTTCCACTGCAACACCCATTGATTTTGATGCTGCCCCATACTTACAAGGGCGGCGTAAATATGGGTCATTGCCAAAAATTAAGACCAGGGAAAACCTGGTCTTAACAGGGCGCAACGAGGAGAAATGCTTTATTTCTCCTAGTTTTTGCTGTTTCTATGTGTGCTGCATTGTGCAGCACACATAGAAACAGCAAAATGCCATGATTGTTTATGTACAGGAAGGTGTCCCTTCTTGCACATAGACAATCATTTTAAAAATGACAAGTTGCAACTTCTATGTGTGCTGCACAAAACAGCACAGATAGAAGTTAAAAATTGCCATTTAAGATTGTTTATGTGCAGGAAGGGACACCTTCCTGCACATAAACAATCATTCCCCACAATGCAGGCATCCTTGCACTGTGGTGCAAGGGTGCCTGCGTTAGCGATAGGTAGCTGAAATTAGCGCCAGTGCAGGGGGAAACGCAGGCCTGCACCGTATTGTTGTAAATACGGTACAGCACTGCGTATCAGAAGTGGCAGAGCACGGCATTAAGCCAAGAAGGCTAACGCACGCTCCATCACTTCTTTGTAAATATGCCCCTCCGTGATTCTTTAACCTATCTAATGCGCAAGTGTTTCCCAATCGAAAGACACATCCTATAACAAAGGCCCTCTTCATGGATGACCAACAACTTTCTCACGCTGAACAGACCAAAATTGAAATTTTAATTACCTCCATTTCATCAGTCACTGAATGGGACAAGAACTTATGGCCAGATAAAGAGGCAGCCCCCAGAACCATATATCCTGAGTGCTGAATTTAGGAGTTCTTTTGGATAGCGCCTTGTCCCTGAAAGCCCAATCTATGATTGTGGCACACATCTGTTTAACACACATTCGTTCTCCTAAAAAGTAATCTTTCCTTCATTGATTCCTCTCTGCAATCTTCAGTAGTGAATGCTATCATTCAATCAAGTCTTGACTACGCTAATTCAATCTATCTTGAATGACCCAACAAAATCGTACATCAGCTTCAACTTCCATAAAATGTTGGAGCATGAGTGCTTACAAAAACTGCCAAAAGATTGCATATGTTGCCAGTACTGCGATCTCTACACTGGCTACCCATTCAATACAAGGTACGTTTTAAGACCCTAACAATTGTCCATAAAGCCCTGCACCTCGGATCACCCTCCTTTCTGGCCAATAAAGTTTCCTTCTATCAGCGGTCATGCTCCCTACGATCGGCAAATCAATTCCTGCTTAACACCACTAGTAGCTGTCCAGCCACTTTTAGACACAGTGGTTTTTCTGCAGCAACAGCCAAAATGTGGAACATAACATAACATAGTATAACATAACATAACAGAACAGAACACAACACAACAGAACACAACATAACATAACATAACATAAGACAACACAACATAACATAACAAACATTACAGATAAGGACTGAGAAATCCCTATCCATCACCCCTGGCCTGTACTGGAGTTGGAAGGCAAAATAAGGCACAGTAGGTGGCCGCAGATACCCAGTGTATCCAATTGGCCTGTAGTCTTCACATTGTTGAAGGAGTTATTATCAGTCCTTACTATAAATTTGGTATCTAAGAGAAAGTCATGAAACCTTTGGTAACTGCCCGCTTTAGGTCAAGAAGTGAAGCTTGTGTACAAGATAATTATTTTCCTGTACAGACATGCTGGGGCTGGAAGAGGCTTCTGGCCCATCCATTCCCCATTCCTTTGTACAATATCATGCTTAGCCCATTGAAGCTTCTATCTAAATATAGCACATTTAAAGGCAATGATGCTGATGAAGTAAACTTATCCTTCATGAAGATATGTCTCTCACTATGTTCTCCATATGCCATTTGAAGTTGGCTGGATTAGAAATCAAAATCATCCCTGGCAAAAATGTTCAACCCAACCTCTTATTGCAGGAGGCTGTGGGGAGAATGGGGCCATCTGGCATGATGGGGCCATGACAGACCATTCTGTTTCTAAAGCAGAACCATGACTGCCTTGATTTGACCGGTTAAATGCCAGAGTGCCAAAATGGCCATCCTGGCCATGCCTTGGATAGGGGTGTAGCTATCAATAGTGCAGCAGGTGCAATGACACCAGGCTTGAGGGGCCTGGCGGCACTCTCCAACCTAGTTATGGCTGACTTTTACTACCAAACCACATGGTTGGGATCCTATTTTCTTTGTTTACACAAGGGTCTGTGGCACCTTTTCCATGCCACTGGCTTTGGAATGTATTTGAAGCTTCTGCAAAGCCTTGGGGCATATGTCTGAACACACAGAAGCCTAGCAAATAGCTGAAGGGATTCTGCTCTTAGTCCTGCTTCTTTATGGGAATCTAATAGTATTTGCTTGACAGATCCAGAACTGAAAAGTAGAGACTTACTGTGAGCAGGTCAGAAACTAAAGACAGTGTGTCCTTGCCTGGAATGGTTGTGTTTTTTTATAATGCTATATTCTATATCTATATCTATATGTTGAATTCCCTTTTTTTCTTGTAGGTCACCACCACCAGCATCAAAGTCTGGTTGTTTTCGGGTAAAGTCAGACGTCGAGTCAATATCCTTGTAATTAAAGTATTGTGTATGCATGTTTGCACAAGCACTAATGCCTCCCTGTGTGGATTCATCTTGGCATGCTTTGTCTGTACGGACACAACATGCAGAGACACATCCACACTTGGGGGCACACGCACTCACTTTAAATACGAGGATATTCATTCAAAGTTTACACTGATACATCTTTTAGACAACTAGTGACTACTTATTTTAGAGGACTGTTTTGGACCTCAACTTAATGCCCTGAAGAAGTCATTGGTTATACTCATGTGGCAATGTATGTGTTGATTAGATTCTGATTAAAGATTGAGAAGCATGTATCAATAAAGAAGACCCACTATTATCTTCATGACATCTGATGATTTCTTCAGCATGCTCGTATCTCATGTTACATGCATTAATTTGTTGTTGAACCAATGAAGGCAACCATTTAGCTTGCTATTATGGCGAGATCTCTAGTTACCTAATTCCATGTATGAGTGGTTCATCCAGTCCGGTTTTTCCCATTTGCATTTGATACTTACTCTTGTTATCCCATTGTAGACGTAACACTTTAAATACCAGGATGCAAATAAAAAAACATGAGTTGGATAAACTACTCATGCATGGAACTCAGAAACTTCAGTACCTTGTATTTTGTAGAAACATGGAAGCATTCATACACGATACCTTCAAGGAGGCTAGCCAAGCACATGTTCCATTCAGATATTGGTAGTTTCACTATTAACAGCTTAAGTATGGGCTAAAAAATCTTAGCATGCAAAGTGCAGTTGCCCATAAAATCAGAAGTGGCTGAAGAACTGGGGACAATATTAGACAGCTGTCATGGACATGTCTTTTACATGTGCCTCGCCATCGTTTGGGACGCTTGTTACATTCAGCCATATTGGGGGAAATTCTGGCTGGTTGACTGTATGACTATTCATTTTTCTTTTGTCAATAAACCCTTTGAGACTGAGATTGGCATGTGAAAAGATTTTCTTTAACAGTACCTGGTGCTATTGGCCTGGAATGCCTGCTCTTGGCTGCATGCAATGACCAGAGCTAGATCTGACTCCACATGATAGCGTAAATGCTAACGGTAAGTCAGGATTCTCGACAGGATGCTTGGGTGAAGAATGAATCTCCCAGTCTTTGGCTCACCATTGAGGTCAAACAGTGCCAGCACCATCAAGATTTAATGAAATGTAATGTCTGATTGTGTTTATTGAACATGCAGGCCGTTTTGTGTTGAAAACTAAGATTTGTAGTCTGGGTGGGTGGTGATGGGATAAAGTGATTTTTCTAGGTATTGGGGAAGTCCTTGGATACAAGGAAGGGTGTGAAACATCCATGGTATACAAGCATGAGGCTATAGAAAACGCAGGGGTGCAAGCATAGCTCCAGTACTTAGCACAGACTCTTGAATGAATGTGTGGATGAAAAAGGTACACTGATTTAATTGCCCCAGAATCTCTGCGAGCCTCAAAGGGGTGGAAGCAGAGGCCTCCTAATGCTAGAGAATCAAAGGACAAGTGTGAATGTACTCCCCTGCCTCCCTTCACAAGTGCAGATGGGAAGAGATGTCAGTCACACCCTTTCCCTCATATCCAGTTACCCCATCACAAGACGAGCTGTGGTACAAAGCCCGCAGACACCGAAACATTTAACATGGTTGCGATTGATGGTGTAGTAAGGGAAATGGGGTGGAAAAATCAAAAAGGCAGGAAGGGCAACTAAAGGATCTCTCGCCCATTCAATGTACCGCCAGTATGGCAAAGGCACATGGAGGTATAAAGAAGACTGGCTAAAGTGCACTAGTGCTGATTACAAGAAGAACTTTCCATAAGAAGTTACCTTTGGTATTGAGCATTAGAATCACCTTAAAAATAGATTGAAAGACCCCAAATTCAAATCTAGTACAGAACAAAGTTATGCCTTTCTAAAGTGTGAGAACGCTCTGGGCCGTTTCTTCCAATTTAACTCTGGTCAATAGACTTGTAGTAGCCTGAGAGGAAGAGGGGTTAAGCACCAATTTGAATCCCAAAGTACAGTATGATCATTAAGATCACACAATATAGGACCAACTCAGTAACTTGTCATTAAAAGGTGTATTACAAACTCAAAGCCAGACTAATAAAGGCCACTCTCAAGAATATACTGTAAAAGTGTAAAATTATCAAAGGAAGACCGAAGCATCTTACAATATTGGTCCTCAACAACAGAGAGCATATCAAATCTCTGTTTCAGCAATGCAAAATACAAGAGAAAGTAACCTTGATGGCTAGATGAATGAATTCGATCCTTTTCCTCATACATGGAAAAGATTTGCAGCATTTAGTAAGCCCTACACTAACCTAAGGATAGGGGTAACGCTAGTGAATCAAGGTAGCAAGAAAGGTGTCTGCATCCAAACCTCAGTGAAGTTCTAAAGTAAAGAGTCATGTATAGCATGAAGCTACACAATCAAAGATGTCAAGAGAGATCTGTACCTCTCCAAGTCTAAAGGGAATCTGACTAAATCCAAGGGGGGTTCACTAATTAAAATTCACAAAGAACCCCCCAGAAAAGAACGTGGTGCCTCGAACACTACTCCCATATTCCAGTCTCTGCTCCCAAAGCGTCCTTGGTTCCTCCCTTTGTCTGATATTACCAATTCTTAACACTCCCTTTGTCCTTCATTAAAATCATTTGACCTTGCCAACCTTCTTCACCTCTCTTTAAAACAATGTGCTTTTCGCTTACTAATGAATGCCTTTGGTCTGCACCTGCAAAGAAGAGAAAAATATGCAGAAAAACAAATTTCATGTTACGTTTAGATGTCTCAACTGCAAGCTTAAGGCCCACAATCACTCTAACTTAACATTTTCTCTGTAAAACGTTTAGTTCTACAAGCTTCAAATAATCCAATAAATGAAATCTTTAATAATGAAGCAAGCTACATCACGTGGTACTCTTACATGTGGCACAATAACTAATACGTCAAAAACAACATCTGATCACAATCTATAAAGAAAACATTAAACACACATGTGATTAATTCTCACTAATCCCTGGCGCATGCACTGTGTTAAATGCATTTTAGCGCACTAATTTACAGTCTAAACTTATAGAAGATTTAATATCAGCAATCCAGATGTCTCTGAAAAGGAAAAATGTTAATATGCGCACATGTATGTATCAAAACACACAATAAATGCTGCGGCTGCTTCTCTGCTATGGCGGAGGAGTGTCGCCCCCTGTCAGCTGCCTCAAAACGACAGGAAAGGGAAAATAAAACAATAATAAACATGTTTTATTATTTTTCCGTTCCTGATGAGTCTTTGGCAGAGGGGCCATGGGGATGACATGCTGCAGGAGGAGTGGTAAGTGCACTGTGATCAGTGAGTATGACGGTTTGGCTGGCCATCTCAGGCCGGACAAACCGTCATGCACACTGAAGCTGTATCCAACCCAAGCTGCTCTACCGGGTTGAAGACAGCAGGCATAGGCTCCCAGTCTCACTGGGAGTGCAAATTCAGAGCGTTCAGGCCAATCCTGATGCTGCTTCCAGCAGCATGAGAGCAGCATCAGGACTGGCCGCAGTGGAGTCTGGGAGCCTGTGCCTGCAGAGAAGAGGAGCAGAAGGACACGAAGCGGTCGGCTGCAGGTAAGTTATTTAAAAAAAATATATATATATATATATTGTCATTTGTCGTTTGTCGTCCACCGACTTCTTCCCCCATTCCCCCTGCCCCTCCACTCTTCGACAACACCAGAGAATAAATGCACTTCTATACCTTCAGTGCACTATATCGCATTAGTATTATCACATGAGTACATTAGGTCAAATGTAAATATATATGTGGCCTAGCCAAACGTCGAAGAATGGAGCCAAAATGATCCTACTCCAAGTGCTATGAGGAAGCCATGAAGTAAGAGCAGGAATCTCAGGTGTAGAAATGAAAGACACCCATGAGAATCCCAGCTCCCAAATTAGCCATTCAAGTGGCAGTACTAGGTCTTGTGCCCCTACTGCACCATGTCCCCCTTATTTTTTCACCCAGTTGACTAGAGATATTCCTTAAATTGTAGAGGAGAAGGGGGAGGATGTATTAGATGCTTTGTGCGTCCCCATAATGACAGGTGATGAGGGGGTGCTCTGCAATGTAAATATATTTTGCATTACCCCTTTTTCCTTCTTATTATGCAAACTTTTAAGAATGCAAAAAACATTTCAAGAATCACAACACCATAATTGTATTCATAGTGGCATTTAATCATCTGCAAGTTTTAAGACAGTAAAAAACTGAAACAATAGCGTCTCTTGGTCAACTTTCAAAATATAGTTGCTTTGCTGGCAGCACATGGGAATGAAGACGCTCCGGATGGTGGGCCAGCAGTGGGTGCACAGGTAGACACTATACAACGAGCGCCGTCATGTGCAGTGTGACAAGCGTGTAGTGCAGGATGGTAGTGCAGCAAGCATGAGATGTGAGGCTGGCAACATAACGCCACACTTACCACTCCAACTATGATCTCCTCCACTACCCCAATGTTCCCTCACATCAGAGCTGTTGGGCCACAGTCTGAGTGTAAGGTGAGGTGGTCCAAGGGCTACAGAAAGACAGAGGGAGACAGCTTGAAAGAGAACCTTGCATTGAGCAGCCCACACCTTCACCTAGCGTGGGAAACAGCAACGATTCAAATTACTTGTTGCATGTCTGACCTGAGGGAGACATCCATTACCACGCGGGCATTGCATCGCAATGCCTTTACGTCACGGGTATTACAACGCAAGTCGTTACAACGACTTGCGCTGGATGGCGCTCTAGCCTAAGGAATAGAATGATTTACTATTCCAACACCTTCCCTACTGTACGTAGACTGGTGTTGGAATAGTAAATCATACTATTCCTAAGTCCAGCGCCCTCCAGCGCAAGTCGTTGTAACGACTTGCGTTGTAAAAACTGCGATGTAACGTACTGCGATCACTTTGATCGCGTTGTAACGTCACATATTCCTGACCTTATGCCCTCCTACACTTGCAAGAGTACCCAGGCCCCAGAGTAGGGGGCTGTGTTGCCATTCATGATCCCTGGGCTTCTAAATATTATTTGACATTTCCCCAAAATACAAGATATCTCACAAAGTTCAGAGACAAATTGCAAACTGTTTTCAACTGTTACAAACACAATTGGACTGATTGTAAATGAACTCTTATGTGTAACTATGTAGGAGGAGGTGAAAGATCAGCTGCTGCAAAGTTAATTGGCCACAGCAACAGATATAGATGACGCTGTTCTAATGGCTATTAGTAATGCTTTGTTGAATGCTCTTGCTGAAGTATGGCCTTTTTAAAGTGATTGGGACTAAAATTAATAATTTGATGCAAAACAAAGGGGAAAGCCCTGATGATTACCTGGTGGAACAATTGAAAAATGTGTTTTTGCATTACTCTGGTTGATGCAGTGGAAAATGCTTAGGAGCTGTTGGAATGGCATTCGTTCAAGGGTTAGTTTCTACAGTACCAGCGGCGGTCCATGCAGGTAAGCGTGGTTGGGCGGTGAGGTGGGGAAGGGGCGGGCGGGGAACGACAGACGACGGAATAGGGAAAAATAAATAAATAAATCCTATTCCTTCATCTGTCGCCATCCCCCCCGCCCTGCTCCACCGCGCTTACCTGCACGGACCACTGCTGTAAAGTACAGGAACAACTGAGAACTATGGGGCATATTTATGAGGGCCTTGCATCATGCTTGCACCATGCAACGTAGTACATGCACGACACAAAGTGCCATTGCTTATTTATGAAGCAACGCAAACCCACTTTGCATAGCTTTGAATGGCGTCATACATATGGAGTAATGCAATGCAGCACAAATTGCTGTGTTGCATTACTCTGGGAGGGTTCCACTGGAATTCTGCAGCACACATAGAAAGAGGAAAACACCTCTATGGATTGTTTTGTGCAGGAACCTTCCTGCAAAAATACAATCCTGCCTACAACACAGGCACCCTTGCACCATGGTGGAAAGATGTCTGCATTGGCACTTGGCTGCAGAAACGGCACCAGCGCAGAGGTCCTGCTCTTTCTCTGTGACGCAGCGCAGCAAGGTAACTTGCTGCGCTGCTCAACAATTCTGGTAAATATGCCCCAATATGTATTGTTTGGCAAATGCAGGGTCTTTCAGAATTGCTTTCAGTTGCAAACTACAGTGTTTCTGTGCATGAACACAATAAAGAGCTCAATGAATCTAAACTTGCAAATGCAATCTTTCCAACAAACAGTCAGAGGGAGGGATCATTGAGGTATTTGGAGGCAAAATTAACTGGGAAAACATAGAGGATGGAGGAGTGGGAGGAGTCAGGGCCAGGGATGAGGAGAGTCTGTCACAGCTGATGGTACTTCATAATTTAGGCGTAGTCCTTCGGGGCATTGGAAATGAGCGCGGCCAGACTGGGAACCGAAACCAGCCCTGGCAATCAGCTCGACCGGCCCCCAAGGGGCGGGGGCAGGGAGGGCTGCGAGTGGGGAGCACCACTCCCGCTGCCGCTTTTGTTACAGGTTGCCGATATTGCAGCACTGCTGCAAAACCAGCCACCTGTGACAAAACCGGCCCCCAGGGGTTCAAAACCGGAAGTCACACTTCCGGCCCACCGGGGAAACGCCCGGTGCCCGCTACAGCCAGTTCGGCCCTGCAAATGAGAGTGCCCCAGGGTTCGCATGAACACCCTATAAATCAAAAGTGGTGCAGTGTATGATGTATTCAAGATCTGAATGCTTTTCTCAGATTCTGCCCCACACAAATTATTGTACCTTACTAGAAGAGTATTTGTTATATTTTTTCAATTATGAAAAATCTGTTCACTAGTAATTTGCCATTTCAAGGAATAACATGAAATAATTTGCTCCACTCTGACACAATTTTTGAGCTACTTTTTATTCTCTGCTCATCATCTTAATTTTAATTACATTCCTCAGAACATACATGGGCCCGCTTGCATGTTTGAAAATTCTCAATGAATTTCGTGCCATATGCTACATCCAGAGAACGTGCACCTCATTAGAGTACCTGCTCTTGATGTCCGGGGTTGATGGCAGGTACACACTTGTAGTACCTTATTGTGTGCAGAGCAGAATCTTTGAATAACGCTCAGATATAAGATTTAAGCAGCTGTATGGTGCAATGTAGCAGAGCAAAGTGATTTCGCTCCTGGGAGATGATCATTAAAGATCAACTAATAAAGAAAGAATAATTATTTTGTTAACAACTAGAAAAAGGAGTGCTGTGAGAGGATTTGATAAAGATGTACATATTAACGGAAAGCCCACCTCATGCCTTATAAATACTGGTGCTAGTCAATTATCTATTGTTACCTCAGAGTTTCCCAATTTACCTCAATCAGGCAAAAAACTTAATGCAATTAGTATTTCTAACTTGTGCTCCTCATCACATTACTGACCCTGTGTCTATTTTTCTAGCTCCAGTTACTGTGCATCATGCCTTCCTTTTGAGTTCTACCTCACCCGCAAAGCTCCTGGGGATAGATGTTTTATGGAAAATGAATTGCACTATTTTGCACTACCAATTGTGTTTATGTAAATGTATCTGTGGGACATGAAAATGCTGTTTTAGGGGAGAGAGGTTTGTTAAAGTCGTGATCCATGTGAATATGATGACCAGTCGGGGCTCCTGCAGGTAAGCCTGGTGGGGCTGGGCGGGGCAGGATGTCGTCAGACGACGGAATAGGAAAAATTAAATAAATTAATAAATCCTATTCTGTCATCTGTCGACATGCCCACCCCCCCTCCCCACTGCCTCACCGCGCTTGCCTGCAGGAGCCGCATCTGCTGACGACTCTAAAGACTTTCCATGAACAAATACCTGCTGTGCCTAAAGTCCTGCCTACTTTCTGGACCAAACATGCACATAATATGGGTTGTATTGTAGCTGCCGAACAAGTTAAAATTGGATTCAATCCAACGAAGAAGCTTCCTTGCATACCACAGTACTTGTGGTGCCAGGAGGCAGAGGCAGGTATTCCCCAAGTCATTTCCATTTTGATAAAATGAAAGATTTTAGGACCCATTGTAAGTGACAGTAACACCCCTATTGTCCCATCTAAAAGCTCAGTATGGATTCTTAATGCTTTGTAGAAGGTCTAGATGCCACAAAAATTGTTGATTAGCCGGTTTTCCTGCTGTACTGAACCACCTACCAATCTGTTGTGTATGCCTGCAACAAACATATAGTTCACTGTTGTAGATTTGTGTGCTGAATGTCCATTCCTATACACCCGATTTAGTGGACCAGCTCAAGTTATCGAGGTCGTCACAAGGGTAAACAGTCTCCTTCAATATTTTACCAGGCATCCTTATCTTTCCGTGAGGATCCACATTGGTTCAATATGTTGTTGATTTGCCAGTTGCTTCTGACTCATTGGACCATTTCAAGGTTGATTCTCTGCATATGCTCACCAAATTAATTAGAATGAAGTATAAATCTTCTAAAGAAAAACTGAAGTTTTGCTAACTTCATGATCGATATTTAGGTCACAAGATGTCCGCCGGGAAGAGACATCTGTCTGCAAATTGCATCAAAATAATCCGTATTCTATGCAGACGTTTTACCATTTCCGAAGTAGCACTCTTTTGGGGATGGTGAGCTGCTGCAGACAGTGGATTTTAGGTTATGCTAATATTGTTCATCCTTTACGCAATTTTGTTAAGATAGACACCCCAGAACCATTTCCTTGATAGGAGGAGGCTGAACAAGCATGTGTATCTTTGAAACAAGCCTTGTCCTCTGCCAGTGGTGTAACAAAACCTCAGAAGGCCCCTCTGCAAGGTAAGGTGAGGGGCCCCCATTACCTAAGTGCCTTGCTGCTTCTTGGGGGCATATTCACAAGGATTCAACTCCGATTTATCGCCACCTTAACGCAACAAAAGTGGAGATAGATTTAACACCCCATTCACAAGCTGGTGCAAACTGCAGACAACGCCAGTATTCCCGCGATAACTGCCCCAAAATCTAACACCACGGCGGACACCACCAACTAACCCTAATGAGATGCAGAGTCGGTGTTCTCGTGCAAAAACACACGAAAAAACAACAACACCACTTTCACAACAAACTGACAGAACTGCGAAGCGAACCAAAAACAGGCGATAAGCCGCGCTAGCCGCAGGTATTTAACACCTGCCTCAAGCAGGTGTAAAGACGGACGTCTACCTGCAGCAGGCAACGGGGTCCCGCACACAGCCATACCCGAAGAACAAACGACGCCATGGAGCTACTCTACATGCAGCTCGGAGCCCCAACAGGGCCACAACACCCACCGCCACCACCCCCAGGACCGCCACCACCCCCAGGACCCGGACCCGCACCCTCCCCCGGACCACCACAGAGGCAGCGTAGAGTAAGACAGCGGACCTACCGAAAACGCACCACTCTCACAGACCTAACGCCTGCGGAAGTCATTGCCCACTACAGGCTCAAAAGGACAACCATCCTCTGCATCCTGACCCACATCGCCCACAGGCTGACGGTCTCAACACAGCGGAGAACAAACATCCCTCCGCAGATAAAGCTGCTGGCAGTGCTGCACCTGTTGGCCTCTGGGACCTTCCAACCAACAACTGCCAGAGTCGGAGGGGTCTCACAGCCAGCCCTATCAAAGTTCATCACACCTGTCCTGGATGCCATCATCAGCTTCATACCCCAGTACCTTCACTTCCCCAACACTGCGCAGGAACAGCTGGAGACTAAGCAAGGCTTCTACACCATAGCCGGATTCCCGGCCGTGTTGGGGGCAATCGACTGCACACATGTCTCACTTGTGCCCCCTGCAGATACTGCACACCACTACCGCAACAGGTAGCACACGCATTCCATCAATGTGCAGGCAATAGTGGACCACCAGGGACTCTTCACCAATGTCGTCGCCAACTACCCAGGCAGTGTGCATGATTCCTTCACCTTCCGACAGTCCATCATCAACCAGCGCTTCCAGGATGGCACATATGGAACGGGACTGCTCGTTGGTAAGTACCAAATCAACACACCACACATCCCACAGCCACCAACGCACAAAGCACAACTGTGGGGATGCACACGTGACCTAACCACATCCGACATGTCAAACTACACGACCACCTACCAGACACGACTACACCACTCCATGGTCATCCTGGGCTACCCTTGCACCCAATACAGACTTCACGTGGCACCACAGCCACACAACAGCTAAACGTGTGGGGATGCGGAATGCAGCCATGACACATGTGAGGCACTGCTCTGCCCTCATGACCCTACCCCAGTCTCCCGCAGGTCAGCGTCCCGTGGTAGTGGACCTGTGTCGGTCGCTGTGCATCCGGGGCGACTAGCCCTGTGCGACTCGAGTCATCCCCCCTTGTAGTTCTGACATTGCATGTCTGTGTGCCTGATGACTGTTGGTGTAGTTGCCAGCACAAGCTACTCCCTTTTGGCTGGCTTACACTCACCCCACACACAGCCAGCACAGGCGTCACTGAATTGGTGGGCCTGCCATCACATTCTGCCGAACCAAGTATTGACTCTTTTCTCCCTGCACTGTCACAGGTGATCAAGGATATGCACTCTGCCCTTGGATGATGACACCCCTCCGGGACCCGAACACACCTGCCCAGAGGCAGTACAATGCGGCCCACATACGCACCAGGGGCATCGTTGAACGCACATTTGGCGTGTTGAAGTCACGTTTCAGGTGCCTGGACGGCACTGGTGGGAAGCTCCTGTACAGCCCGGACGTCGTGTGCAAGATGATCGTTGCATGTTGTGTGTTGCACAACATCTGTGTTCGCACCAGGGCCCCATGGATCCCAGTTCCAGAGGTACAGGACGCTGATGGTGGTGATGGGGCAGGTGGCCCACATCCCACTACAGCTGCGGCAGGAATGGCCCGTAGGGACTCCATCATTGCCACTTACTTCTCATGAGCACGTCACATTGTGACCGTCCGTGGCATTCATGGGACAGTAGTAGATGTCCAATTGCACTGCATGTGTGAATAAAACATATTTGCAGGTTACAGGTTGGAATTGTACATTGTCATGTTACATATCCTTGGGGTTTCAGATGTGATTTGCCAGGTTGTGCACATTTTCCGAACCAGTTGTGTCCTGTGTTCAGTTGTGGAGGTGTTGCTGTTCGTACCGGGATGTTGTCAATGTTGGGGTGCACTTCTGCTTATGTGCGTATGCTGCACGGTGGGTGTGTCGCTCCTGCGGCTCTGATTTGTCTACCACTGGTCTCTTTCATGAGGTGTGCCTGTAGGTTCTGTTCTTCCACGGTGCTTGGATGTTGTGGTGTGCATATTGTCCTCTGCAGTTGGCCAGGGTGCATCCGTGGTACTCCGCTGTTTATGTATTTTGTTCTGTGGCATTTTCTGTATGCTGTTCTTGTGCTTTTCCCGCATTGCGCGTGAGTATTGCTGCCCTCGCGCTGGTTGTCACTGTTTTCTTATCACGCTTTGGCCCATCGCAGCTTTTCTCGCGTTGTGGTTTGTGTTTTTATCTCCATCGAGGTGGTTGTATCGCGAGCATTGGCCGCGGTGTTGGCCAACTATCGCATGCTACCGCTGTGTTGTGAATTCCACGTTGTCACGGGGTTGTTTTCCCGCGATAGGCTGCGATGCTGAAAGTTGCGTTGCGCTACTCTTGCAGTAGTTATCACACGTTCTTGTGAATATACCCCTGAGTGTTTTATTTGTTTGCAGCTGGCCAACTCAAGAAGGGCCCTTTTGAGGTGAACTGTGTGGGGGATGCAAGGGCCTCCGTTACGTCCCTGTCCTCTGCACCTGCTTTGGGATTGCCAGACTACATAAAACCTTTAACATTGTAGTACCATGTAAGGGAGAACTTTGCTTTATGAGTTCTGGTACAAGATCACAGAAACAAAAAGAGATCTATTTCTCAGTGTTTCTCTGCTCTCCATACTTTTGTTGCAGGGATGCCTCTGTGTCTCCGCTAGGCAGTGGCCGCCACTCACTTGTTTGCAATATCCGAAAACATTTTACTTGGCTCACTCATTACTGTTGCTGTACCTCATGCTGTTGCTGCATTACTGTTGACCACATAAACCCAGCACTTTCTTTGTGCTGGTTGTCAAAATGCAAAATCCTGTTATTGTCTGCTTTTTGCATTACACTGGTATGGTGTTGAATCCTGCAGCATTGTTCCTTAAGGCTCTCGGCAGGGAGCTGCAGGACTGTGCTCTCGCCTCTGCCAACCTTACAAAACCCATATAGATCTCACTGGGACAACTTTGCCAGATTGCAATATTGTGTATTATGTTGATGCTTCTTGCCCCTGAAATGACAAAGGAGCCCCAGTTGCTGGTTATGCTGTTTGCAGAATATATGAGGTTATTGAGAGTCTTTGTTTGCCTCATGTATACACTGCTCAAATAGTTGATCTGGTAGCCCTCTTCTGTGTGTGTGTATAGCTGCACAGAAAACTGACCATTTTTACTGATTCAACATACACACTCAGAATCACTCATGATTTTGGGCTTCTTTGGATGCAACAAAGATTCCTAACATCTGTGGAAGCCCCGATTAAAAATAAAATTGGCTTTATGTGCAGTGGTGTAGCTAGGCCTTTTGCCGCTTGTGGCGGTCCCAGCCTTTGCCGTCCTGTGGCGGCCGTAAGAGCGGAGGGTGGGGTTGCTGCTGGTGAATTAATCCTGCGTTTGCAGCCTGGCGCAGCCACAGGTAAGAGCGGGTGGGAGGCCGCCACCCCCAAAACTCATGCCGCCCAGGGCGGACCGCCCCCCGCTCCCCCTTGCTACGCCACTGTTTATGTGAAGGTTTGGCTTGATGATCTCCAGTTATCTTCCAAAGCTGTTGTTGTTAAATGTGCTACCCACCAAATCACCCAGGATGAAGTGTCCATAGGTAATGCTGTTGCTGATCAAACCACTGTAAAGGTATCCTGCAATCTCATCGTTCAGTAAAACAAATTTTGTATAAGAACGTTGAGAGACAAGCAGTGTTGAAATTGAAGGACATAGCACAATGTAGCACAAGTTTAAAGTAACCAACATTTGCTATGGCACTCCACAAATGAACTCTAGAACACACACTGAGGCACTGAAAGCACAACCTGAACAAGGGGCATTGTAGTCATTGAGCAAAGACACTGTACCACTGACGCCACAGCCTGTGAGTGATCAAATACACAGCAACACTGAAAACACAATCTGACCAAGGGAAATTGTGTTCATCATAGATTAAGACTTTGTCACTGGTGCTACAATCCAAATAAGCAGCATTGTAGTCATCGTGCATTGACATTGTGGTACCTAGGCAACCAAGAGAACAAGGGCATTTTAGTCAATTCGGAAACAAAGACTCTGTATCACTAAAAACACAACCTGAACAAAGATTCATTACCCAATGATACTGTCTCACTGAAATAGTGACCTGAACATGTGATGTTGTAGCCAATAAGCAAAGACAGTGCATCACTGAAACACATTTTCAACAAGGGACATTGTATTCATCACAGACTGACGCTGTGTCACTGACACCAAGTTGTGAACATGAAACATTTTATTCATTTTGCTTTGGCATTGTATAAGTGAAGCCACAACCTGAAGAATGGAAAATGTAGTCATTGTACATTGTCACTGTATCATTGAATCTACATCCTGAGCAAAGGACGTTTTTGTTATTGAACAAACAAAGACTTTGTATCAATGAAAACACAACTATAACAAGCAACAATGAAGTCATTTTGCTTTGATACTGTATCACTGAAACTACGACCTGAACAATAGACATTGTAGCCAATGAGCAAAGACACTGTATATCTAAAAATCCAAACTGAATAAGAGACAAATTCATTGTACATTGACACCATGGGCCAGATTTAGAGTTCGGTGGATGGGTTACTCAGTCAGAAATGTGACGGATATCCCGTCCATCGTAATTCTAGTGCCATTGGATATGATGCGCTTGTAATACGGCAGACAGGATATCCGTCATGTTTGTGATGGAGTGACCCATCCGCTGAACTCTAAATCAGCCCTATGTTACTGAAACTGCAATCTAAATAAAGGGCATTGTAGACATTGCTCAAAAACACTGTATCACTGAAGCCACACCCTGAACAAGTAACAATGTTGTGATTGTGCATTGACACTTTATCTCTGAAATTACTACATGAACAAGGTACAATGTGGTCATTGCATTTTTGGCACTGTAGTTTTGAAGTGACAGCATGAAAAAGGAACATTGAGGTCAATCAGCAAAGATATTGTATCACTCAAAACACCAACTGAACAAGGGACTTTACATTTGTTGCACAAAACAACAGCAAATTGGCAACCAGGCAAAAGAACAGAATGACCGGGCGCTCTACATTCATATAGGGCAAGTGTGATAATGAGAAACAATTGTGTGTTGGTGCTCCAAGGGAAGAGTGGTCGGCTGCCAATTCAACCACAAATAATCCTTCCAACGAAGGAAGTACAATGACAATTAACTACGAAGATATCCTGTAATCACGAGTCCAGATCATGGACTCGTGGTTACAGGATATCTTCGTAGTTATTTTGGATTCGCCCAGCAAGTCTCTCAATTGAGGCTTTATGTGAGCCTGGTAGACAAGTGAACTAGGGCTAACATTCACTTTGTGACTTGTACTTTACATCATGAGATATTTAGTACTTTTAGGGCACGCTCCCGTATTTATCTTGTCCGTTTGTTTGTTTTTTCCCTGTATTACAGTTATTTGACGGATTGTATTTGTGGAAATTACTAAAATTTGCTGACACATCTATACTTACCTGGCTGGCTCAGGATAAGGGGCCTTAAGGTGATTGCCACCAATGGATCATTTATATCTAATTAGTAGAACACAACGCTAGCCGCTAGTGATTGATAACGGTTTTTATTTGTATTTACAGGACAACACCTTAATTTTGGTGGCTTGTTGACCGACTGAATTGGGAATTTAGCTTATTACAGAATCAAGTTAATACCTTGTAGATTAGTTGAATTCTAGTCTTTATATTTCTATTTTCTCTCCTTCATTTACACCCCAAACTCCGGCTCCATTTTCGTACACGGGTGTTGATATTAGGGTACCTTCCTTTTTTCAACTTTTTTCAACTTTTTTCATCTTTGATCTAATACACAATTATGGACACTCTTCTAGCATCTCATTTTAATTTTCTCTACGGGAGAATGAAGATGGTTCTGCTGGAATTTTGTTGATTCACTTTGCATGTCATCTGTCGGTTGATGGAGACTTGGTTGCATGATACACGGGTGATTAGGGGCACTATGTCTCTATAAAGGGACATTGATGATAACATCTTTTTATTTTGGGTTACAGCCCTGAAGAAGTCATTGTGCGTAAATATGCACGACGAAACACGTGTTGGCTGTAAATCGTTCTACTGTACTTCAACTTCTGTAGAAGCTGTATATTGGAAACATATGTACTGTTGAACGTCGGACGCTGGGTTCCCGAATAAAAAAGTGGAACGAAAGTGAAATAAGAGACTTTTCATTACTGCTGGACTCTTCATTATTAATTTTTGAGTGCTCAGGGGGGAACCATACTAACATTCGTTGCACATTGACATTGTATCATCTCATGCCACAATCTGAACATGGAACAGTGTAGTCATTGTATATTAAGACTGTAGCACTGAAACCACTTCCTGAACAAGGGATATTGTAGTCTTTGTGTGAAGACAGTGTATAATGCCAGAACCAGAACAAAGGAAAATGTAGGGGCATATCATCAAGGGGCCGCGATAAAATTATCGCCGCTTTAGCGTCCGTTTTCAGGCGAAAAGCAGCGATAATTTTATCGCTTTATTAACAAGGACACGCTAGCGCGTGTTTCCTTGCCTTAGCGCCCGGCTTCTTTCCGCCTCGCCTCGCTAATGAGATGCAAGGTAGGCGTGCCACGTAAAACTTCATTGTACAATATCGCTAATGGGCCTTCACGATATTTACAAGGCTGTCCTGGACACGCGTAGCGATTTAAAAAGGCGCGCTAAGCGCGGTTATCGCCGGTGTCTAGCGTCTGCAAAATTTCAGACTTGCCTATCTGTATAATGGGAGGTGGATTATAGGGCTAAGTCCACATCTCCCTATCAACAAGGATTTCCCTATCCCTGCAGTTTTATCGCTGGATTTCCAGCGATATTACTTCATTTCGCCGCTTTTGCCGGATTTTTTATCGCCTCGGTGATACGCGTTGTTAATAACGCGCTAACCGGGCGATAAATTCCAGCGATAGACGGCGATAAATAAATAAGCGCTAAGCGCGTTTTGCGATATTTATCGCCGTCTATTGATAATATGCCCCAGAGTTTTTATGCATCGATATTGTATCACTGAAGACACAACAAGGGGTATTGTAGTAATTACACTCAAAAACAGTGTCACTGGTGCCACAGTGTGAACCAAGGATGTTGTAACCACTGAATATTGAAAGAATATTGTGAAAACTGCTTTAGAAACATTGTGTCCATTGCTCTGAGAAGTAATTGTAGCTTTAATGCAAGACAGAGGACTCACAGTGCAAAAAAGCATCTAAAGCCAGTGTGTAAGTATGGACACACTCTCAAGAGAAAATAGTTCCACCAAAATCAGCAAGCTGAGACAAACCAAATAGTATTTAATGTCCCTTGGGAAAATAAAGAAGCATCTACATCAACGCAAGATGGAAGGAACAGCTCTAGAAAAAGGATTAGGACTTACGTGCCTTCATACAAAAAATAATGTTAGTCAAAAGACATATCCACTGGAAGAAAGGTCTATATTCATGACGCAACTTTAGGGAAAGCCTGGCTAGAGGATGAAGCTCTGTTTAATGGATTAATGAACAGGCAAGTTTGGCTAGCATCAAGAGTAACCCTGAAAAGTCCTGAGATTTTTTCCTTGTTGGTCAAGTAGGAAGGGAGGAGCAATGCCTTGAAAGTCTAGCAACACATTATGAAATGTGACCATAAATGAAGGGGCAACCAGTGCAACAGCAAGAGTGTGGTGGGGTAAAACAAAACGAAGTTGTGAGAAATTCCAACTAAAGACAAATCAGGCCACCAAGCTGAAACTAGGAGTGCATGAGTGCTTAACTTGTGAAAAAAGAAGTGCAGTGTCCAATGTCTATCTTAGGAGCCCACTGCCTGATGAAGACGTTGACGAACGCCAAGGCTACCTAGTTTTGATTCCACCGCACTCTTCTTCATCGAACAGCCTTCACTTCCTGCCTCACTCTAGAAGTTATTTTTCATCCTTGCCTTTCTCAATTTGTCACTGTTTTCCTATCTTTCTCCTTTTTTCTCTCTTTCTCGCTGAATGTTCTTCATCAAAGTCTGGTGATGTAAATTAAGTCCCCGTCCAAAAATGAGTGGCAGTACCCACCATTTGCAACCACCAGGCCAAATTAAGAACTGAGTGGAAGTGGGGTGGAATTTTGCAAAAGAATCCCCTCCTTGTTTGGTCAAATGTAAGCAAGTGGCAATGCCATCCATATTTTGATGTCATAGAGGGATTCCCTCAAGGGGTACATGATGTTTACCGATATCAGTTGTAGGTTTAGAAGGGTGTTGTCTGGTTACGGGTGGATGAAGATGCTAAAGCCTGGACTTTGAGCAGTTCTCTTTATATTTCAAATGACATGGACGTTTTAATCAACCCCTGTAGGCTATATGTTCGGGGTCTAACTGAGAGGAACCCATCTCAATAAACTGCACATGACCAGAGCGGAAATAAGTATATAACCCAGGAGGCAGTCCCTGAACTCATACTCTTTTCAACAGATGAAAGAGAGGCCTTGTAATTAACCACATCAAATGCCGCTGAGAGATCCAGGTGCAGAGGCAGACTGACTGTTCTGTTGTGAAGTACAAGCATGGTGTCAATCACCATATTTATGGAAGCTGCTTCCGTGCCAAACCTGGGGTCAGAACAAACACCCTACTGAGAGGATCTGAGAAGATGGTGGAACATGAGGGGCACTTTGAGCTATACACCCTTTGTTAGACCTGGCTTTTTCAGCGGGTTTATCCATAGACCTTTTGCTTTTTGACCTCCTGTTTTTGACCCTCTATTTTTGTTGGCTTTATGACTCTGGGCACTTTACCACTGCTGATCAGTACTAAAGTGCATATGCTCTCTGTCTAAAGTGTGGTTATGGATTGGTGATTCCATGATTGGCATATTTGATTTACTAGTCAGTCCTTAGTACAGTGCACTGTGTGTGCCCAGGGCCTATAAATCAAATGCTGCTAGTGGGCCTGCAGCACTGATTGTGCCACCCACATAGGCAGCCTGTAAATGTAACTCAGGCCTGCCATTGCAGTGCCTGTGTGCAGTCTAGTACTGCCATCTCGACCTGGCAAGTGCACCCACTTGTCAGGCCCTAACCTTCTCTTTTCTTACATGTTAGCCACCCATAAGGTAGGCCCAAGGTGCCCCTGTGGGCAGGGTGCAGTGTATGTGAAAGGTGGGACATGCCCTGATGTGTGTGGCATGTCCTGATAGTGAAATACTGCCAATTTGGTTTTTCACTATTGTAAGGCTATCTGTCCCCATAGGATAGAATGGGGAGTTTGCTTATAACATCTTATAAGCATAACTGCCCCTGGGAACAAGATAGGAAAATAAAGTTTGATATGCCTGAACTCAGAATGTTATGATGCATCTTTTAGTGAGGGTAATTTTTACATTCTGTTTTTGAAAATACCACTTTTAGAAAGTAGGTAATTTCTTGCCTAACCGTCCAGTGTGCCTCTTCTAGGATGTGTATTGACTGTCTGGTTGTTGAGTGACAGGGGTTGGGGAGGTGCAGTGGCTACAGAGAGTCTGATGAGTCAGGGCTGGGCTGAATAGACCTGGGCTGCATTTAGAGTAGGGGGAGGAGATTTCCTTTCACCTGAATGGGCCTGGTCTGCCTACCACAATGCTGTCTCCACCTCCTGCCAGGAAGCTGCACCAGTGAGGACAGAACTGGTTTTGTCTGGGCACAGACATTCTCTGCCTTCAGAGAACAAAGAGATTTACTGTATAAAAGGTGGGGCCCAGAACCCAGACTTTTAGATCACTTCTGAGAAATCAAGAGGAGCCTTTGCCAAGGAGAAGAGCTGGAGAAACTGAAGAGGAATACTACCCCTGTGCTGTTTGCTGTCTGGGGTTGGCCTGCTGTGGCTACTTTCTGCAAAGGAAAGGAAAAAGGACTTTGCTGTTTGCTGTGTCCCCTGCTTGAGGAAGATCTCCAAGGGCTTGAAGAAGAGATTGTCTCCTGTTCTGAAGTCTCAGGGACACAAAGACTTCAACCCTAGCTTCCCTTAACTTCCTTGCTGGGAGTTCTGACCTGCCAAGAGGTGCCTGTAGCTGTTCTGGGCCTCTGGAGGTTGTTCTGGCTGTTGGGAGCTGGAAAAGCAACGCAACAACAAGAAGTGTGACGCATCCGCACCTGCTTCCGACCTATCCCCAAAGAAACCGCCGCAGCGCCTGCCCGCGGCTCGAGGAATCGCCTCACGCCGCATCGAGTGCACCAGTCTCCGAAGTCCGAGATCACCGCACGGATTCAGACGCAAGCCCTGCTGTGCGGCTGCAAGAAACCACGCATCGTCCCGGATCGTCACATCACAACGAGGCGCCAGGTCTGTCGCATCATTGGGGGACGCAGTAAGAAAGTGACACATCACCTCCCCACGCAGTAAGAAATCAACGCATCATCTCCTCTCCGGAAAGGAACTGACGCATCACCTCCCCTGCGCAGCAGTAAGGAATCGACGCATCACCTCCCCCAGAACAAGGAACCGACGCATCACCTTCCCTGAGTGTAAGGAACCGACGCATCACATTCCCTGCGGCCCTTTTTTTGTGTGCACGACGCATCCAAGGTACTTTGTGTGAAAAGTGTTGCATCTACAATTTGCTTTGAACTGAGCTATTTCTACCATTTGGAAGTCATATTTTTATTACTGTATTGTGGATTTTTGTCGTTTGCTCTTGTTTGGTTTAGATAAAGATTACTTATTTTTCTAAACTGATGTGGTGTCCATTTGTAGTGTTTTCACTGTATTATTGTATGTGTTCACAAATGCTTTTCACACTGCCTCTGAGATAAGCCTGTCTGCTCATGCCAAGCTACCAAGGGGGTGAGCAGGGGTTATTTAAGAAGTGTATCCCCTTTCCCCTGACTAAGAAGAAGGGTCCCTACTTGGACAAAGGTACATACCTCTGCCAACTAAGACCCCCATTTCTAACATTGGTGGTCAGCTGTGAGGATCTGGACTTGCATTTATGTCTTACATACAGTGATTGGTGTACACTACTAGTATAGTGCAGACCATTACGCGACCACATACTATCTTTTTCTATTTTCTGGTGTCCTCCTGGAAGTATTTTTGATACTGAGACTCTGGTTAGTTGTTGCACCTGTGAAGTCTTGACAAGATGGAACTTGACTTCTGGCACATGTTCATGTATACGATGAGGGAGCTACGTGTGTTTTGCAAGGAAAGGGGGCTGCCTGTGAAGAGAAGGTCCAGGGAGGATCTAGAGACAGCCCTATTTCATTATGAACTACCACGCTGGAGGCTAACATTACCAGATGAGTCTGGGGAATTCTCTGAAAGTGAGGGAGAAACAGAGAAAGATGAAGGGCTTCTGGCTTGTGAGCAGAGGCTGAGAGAGCTTGATGAGGAGCTCGAGAGGGCTGAGACCAAGAGGGCCTTAGCCCAAGAAAAAGAAATGTGTGTAGCTCAGGAAGTGAGCTTGGCTGGGCTGGAGGTGGAGGTGGAATCCAGCTCAGATAATGGCAGCAAAAAGGTGTTATCTAGTGCTGAGGGAGCAGTACACACACCCAGAGATGTGGCGCCTGACTTGAAGGAGGGGGTTAACATACACCAGGGGTTCAAGGATATGAGGTAGCTCCAGTGGTGTGCAGTGTCCATGAGGTGGATTGGGGAACTGGCACAGGGGTTCATAGTCCTGGTGGTGGGCGGGACACTCTACTGACTCTAGATGAGAGGTGCAGGGAGAGGCGCTCCCCCATGGTAGAAGTCCTGGTGTGTGAGTGTGGAGACTGCCAAGAAGAGTGTGGGTTGAGTGACAGAGACAGTCAGACACTGTCTTGCCAATCTCAGGAGAGTGGGTGGGGTACTTGTGCGAGGCACTGGATGATGAGGCAAAGGTTAACACCTGTGTGGGTCTGTGTGATTCAATTGGTGGAGAGCATATTTTAAGTCCCTGTTTTCCAGAGCTATGCCAACACCTGGAGGAATGTGAGTTCTCTGACCCCAGGGAGCTCACACTTGAGGCAGACCTTTTGGTGGATTCCAGAAGGTCTGAAGAAGCATCTGGGGGTGATCCTGAAGGAGGTGGCTCAGGTTTTCCCCGACCAAGTGAGGTAGGGGAAGGTTGTGGTGGCCCAGATAGGTACCAGAGTAATGGGAGGGGTGTAGGGTCTCATGTCCTGTCTCAGAGGAGAAGGAGTGGGGGTGGGCTGTGTCCTGAGGTGCCCGAAACCCAGTCTCAAGTCCTGGTTGGTTCCATGAGGGAACACCAGGAGGGGGGCCTGGTCTGTACCGGGAGGCCATCCCCTGAAGGGGATCCTAAGGTGTTAGTTGAGCTGGGGGAGACTGCTGTAACCAGCATTTCACCAGCTCTGAGGTCTGGCAGCACCTCACCAGTAGGAATAGGGCATGAGTCCAGAGAGAGGGGTGAGAAGGGGATGCAGTCCCCAGTGGTAGGAAGAGTGGGTCAGGGATTGCCAGCTCTGAGGTCAGAGCACCCTGGTGAGGCCACTTCTGGCCTGGGGGGTCTTCATGCTCTGTCAGGTGGACAGGAGGCTGGAGACCTGCGCCAGGCAGACTCTTACACAACTCCAGAGGAGTGTGTTTCCCTTGGGGGGGGGTTGGTGTGCTCCCTCAGAAGTCCTGGGTTGCCAGGCACAGGTCCAGCCTAAGGGTACAGACCCTGGGTTGGAGGGCCAAGTTCAGGGTGTCCCCCCTGACCTGGAGGAAGGGGCGACTGCTAACAGTGCCCCTACCGTTTTGTCTTCTGGGGACACCGCTCCAGGTGGGAGGGTGCAGGACCCAGTAGGGGGGCGGGGAGAGGGCAGCCTCACCCCTGACCCCTGCCCAGTCTAAGGGTACAGACCCTAGGCTGGGATCCCAGTTGTAGGATAGAACCCCTGAACTGGTGAGCAAATTGTGCAGGACACTTGCCCCAGGTGCCCTGACAATTCTGGAAGGGGGTACCGCTCCAAGTGGGAGGGTGCACAGCCCCTAGGAGGAGGACCGGGTGTGGGAGAGCCCATCCCAGTCCCCTGTCCAGTCTCAGGGTACAGACCCTGGGCTTGTGGCTCAATGTCAGGATGCCATCCCTGACCTGACAGGAGGGAGAGTGGACACAGGGTGCCCGGCACCTGGGGCTACTGCCCCCCCATTCTCTGACGCCACAGAGGTTGGAGAACCATGAAGGCCTGGGATTTGGCTCTCATCACTGACAGCTGTCAGTGGCCACTGTGGCTTGCTGTCCTGGTGGACAGAGTTGCCCCTGGGAGGGGGACAGGAGTCACACCCTGGGGGTGAACTGGGCCAAACCACTGGGTTGGCCATGTGGGTACTGTCTGTCTGTTGGTTCACACCTGTGAGCAAGCTAAGGTTAGGTGCTGCACAGATGCTGTCCACAGGTGACAAGAAGGGTTCCCCATGGGTTAGCGTAGTGAGCCCTTAGAGTATGGACAGAGTGATCCAACTGGGTTTAGCAAGGCGTAGAACCAGAACATGCCCCCGATGTTTTGGGCCAGGTCTAGGTTCTATCACCTCAACCAGGGAAGTCCATCAAGGGATTGATTAGTCTACCCTGGATTTAGGCTGGAAGGGGGTTGTGTTAGACCTGGCATTTTCAGCGGGTTTATCCCTAGACTTGTTTTCTTTTTGACCCTGTTTTTGTTGGCTTTATGACTCTGGGCACTTCACCACTGCTGATCAGTGCTAAAGTGCATAGGCTCTCTGTGTAAAGTGTTGTTATCAGTCGGTAATTCCATGATTGGCATATCTGATTTACTAGTCAGTCCTTAGTACAGTGCACTGATTTACAGGGCCTGTAAATCAAATGCTGCTAGTGGGCCTGCAGCACTGATTGTGCCACCCACATAAGCAGCCTGTAAATGTAACTCAGGCCTGCCATTGCAGTGCCTGTGTGCAGTCTAGTACTGTCATGTCGACCTGGCAAGTGCACCCACTTGCCAGGCCCTAACCTTCTCTTTTCTTACATTTTAGTTACCCCTAAGGTAGGCCCAAGGTACCCCTGTGGGCAGGGTGCAGCGCATGTGAAAGGTGGGACATGCCCTGATATGGGTGGCATGTCCTGATAGTGAAATACTGCCAATTTGGTTTTTCACTATTGTAATGCTATCTGTCCCCAAAGGATAGAATGGGATGTTTGATTACAACATCTTATAAGCATAACTGCCCCTGGGAACAAGATAGGAAAATAAAGTTTGATATGCCTGAACTCAAAATGTTAAGATGCATCTTTTAGTGAGGGTGATTTTTACATTCTGTGTTTGAAAATACCACTTTTAGAAAGTAGGTATTTTCTTGTCTAACCATCCAGTGTGCCTCTGCTAGGATGTGTATTGACTGTCTAGTTGTGGAGTGACAGGGGCTGGGGAGGTGCAGTGGCTCAAGAGAGTCTGATGAGTCAGGGCTGGGCTGAATAGACCTGGGCTGCATTTAGAGTAGTTGGAGGAGATTTCCTTTCACCTGAATGGGCCTGGTCTGCCTTCCACAATGCTGTCTTCACCTCCTGCCAGGAAGCTGCACCAGTGAGGACAGAACTGGGTTTGCTGGGCACAGACACTCTCTGCCTTCAGACAACAAAGAGATTTACTGTATAAAAGGAGTGGCCCAGACCCCAGACTTTTAGATCACTTCTGGGAAATCAAGAGGAACCTTTGCTAAGGAGAACAGCTGGAGAAACTGAGGAAAAATACTGCCCATGTGCTGTTTGCTGTCTGGGGTTGGCCTGCAGTGGCTACTTTCTGCCAAGGAAATGGAAAAGGACTTTGCTGTTTGCTGTGTCCCCAGCTTGAGGAAGATCTCCAAGGGCTTGAATAAGAGCGTGCCTCCTGTTCTGAAGTCTCAGGGACACAAAGACTTCACCCCCAGCTCCCCTGAACTTACTTGCTGGGAGTTCTGGCCTGCCAAGTGGTGCCTGTAGCTATTCTGGGCCTCTGGAGGTTGTTCTGGCTGTTGGGAGCTGGAAAAGCAATGCAACAACAAGAAGCGTGATGCATCCGTACCTGTTTCTGATGCATCGCCAAAGAAACCGCCACAGCGCCTGCCTGCAGCTCGAGGAATCGCCGCAAGCCGCATCGAGTGCATCGGTCTCCGAAGTCTGAGATCACAGCACCGATTCCGACGCAAGCCTTGCTGTGCGGCTGCAAGAAACCACACATCGTCCCGGATTGTCACATCGCAGCGAGGCTCCAGGTCTGTCGCATCGTTGGGAGATGCAGTAAAAAATCTACGCATCACCTCCCCACACAGTAAGAAATCGACGCATCGTCTCCTCTCTGGTAAGGAACCGACACATCACCTCCCATGCGCAGCAGTAAGGAATCGACGCATCACCTCCCCCGGAGCAAGGAACCGACACATCACCTTCCCTGAGTGTAAGGAACCGACGCATTACCTTTCCTGCGCCCCATTTTCTTTGTGTACGCGACGCATCCAAGGTACTTTGTGTGAAAAGTGTTGCATCTACAATTTGCTTTGAACTGAACTATTTCTACCATTTGGAAGTCATATTTTTATTACTGTATTGTGGATTTTTGTCGTTTGGTCTTGTTTGGTTTAGATAAAGATTACTTATTTTTCTAAACTGGTGTGGTGTCCATTTGTAGTGTTTTCACTGTATTACTGTATGTGTTCGCAAATGTTTTACACAGTGCCTCTGAGATAAGCCTGTCTGCTCGTGCCAAGCTACCAAGGAAGTGAGCAGGGGTTATTTTAGAAATGTTACCCCCCTACCCTGACTAGGAAGAAGGGTCCCTTCTTGGACAAAGGTACCTACCTCTGACAACTAGAGACCCCCATTTCTAACACCCTTCAAGGCAACGTTTCGGGAAAGCACAAATGAATATTCATGAAGGAATGTGCCAGATTTGCATGGTCCAGTGTCAACTTTTTAAATATTGGGGGGTATATTCACAAGAACGTGTGCTAAACATCTCCAAAAAATGTTAATGCAACTTCACACATCGCAGTCCATCGCGGGAAAATAACCCTGCGTTAACGTGGAATTCACAACACGGCGGTACCATGCGATAGTCTCCTGAAACCGCGGACAATATCCGCAATACAACCACCGCGACGGCGATAAAAACACAAACACCAACACCAAAAAACGTGCGATGAGCCCATTCGCGATGAGGAAATCAGCGATAAGCAGCGCCAGGCCTGCCATACACACACGGCAGGCGGGAAAATCACTACAAAAGGAGAAAAGGCACACAAACACAAAATGACCAACACCGAAGCACCATGGAGGCAGCCGGAGCAGGCGCAGAGGACGAGCGCAACCCCACAAGTTCCCCAGACGACCAGCCCGGGACCACGGTGACAGGGAAGGGCAAGGACAAGAAGAAGAGGAAGACAAAGTACAGTCCGCAGGAGAATCGGATCCTGGTCACGGAGGTGATAGAACACCATCAACAACTGTTCGTCGCCTCCAATGTGTCATTGGGCACCAAAAATGGATTATGGCGGGCCATCATGGACAAGGTGAACGCCGTTGGAGAGCACAAGAGGTCAATGGACGAGGTCAAGAGGCGATGGAATGACATCAAGCGCAAGACCAAGGAGAAACTCGCAGGCAACCAGAAGGCAGCAATGCAGACTGGAGGTGGGAGCCCAGCGCCACAGCTGGAGCTGGATGACATGGAGCAGCTGGTGTCGACAGTCATCAGTGTGGAGACCGTGGCAGGAGTCGGGGGACCGGACACTGCTCGACATGACACAACACCACAGCAACAGGGTGAGTAACCACCAGGTACTGGAGGGATGGGGGAGATGGCCACAATGGCACACATGCACAATCAAGCAGAGCACAGTGCACACCCACAATGACTCTGGATCATGGCCCTGATCTACACACTGTCACAATGTACATTGCCATGCTGTCTGAATGTGAACATATACCATGCGGCCACATACATGAGGACACATTGTAACACAGCATCTCCCCTTCACATTGCAGGGGCACCGTCAACGCCACCTGCAGAGCAGTCCCAGCCACTCTTCACTGATGACGAGGAGGACACCACCAGCATCGACACCCAAGCCCTCCAAGACATCATGGAACTCATCTGCCACTCACCTCCAGGACCAGGGCAGCCCAGCTGCATCGAGGAGACCCTACCCACTCCACAAACCACCCAGCAGGAGGCACCCACAACCCCGGCTGTCTCCCAAGACCCCCGAACAACACATGGCCTTCCAACGCCGTGTGTTGGAGGGCCAGAGGAGATGGCTGAGCAGGTGCGGGTGGGAGTTCGACCTCATGGCTACCAAACTGGACGCCATCCATGGGTGTCTGAGTCCCATCAGGGACCACCTCCAGTCCCTAACGGACACCCACACGCTGCTCCATGGTCTCCAACAAGCCCTGGCTGACATCGCTGGAGTCATGACTCGGAGACAAGAACACCTGTCCGCTCAGAGTGGCTCCAGCGATCTCAGCCGTGAGATGGCACAAATGCGGAGGCTCATGGAGGACATGGTGTGGATGGAGGCGGAAAGGATGGCAGCCACCGCTGCACATCAGCGAAATGTAGCTGGGATCTACCATGCCCTGCATGTCCTCATCATGGCATTGCTGCCACAAGGCGTGGCGCGGATGAATGCTGCTGCCCCTACACCATCCACATCTCCGCCCCCTGGTGTGTCCGTGCCTCACAGTGCGGCAGACGTTTCCACTCCGGCACCTGATGTGTCAGTGGCACACAGTGCTGCAGCCGGAACAGCACCACCCACAGGTGGGGCAGGGCACACATCTGAGGACGTGGCTGGCTTTGGGATCAGAAGGAGGCACTAGCATTCATTTCCGCCACCTGGCCTGTTGCTCCTTGGTGCCACACATGGCCCCATGACCTCCCACTGACCCCCGATGCACTCTGCGGCACTCACCTTGGACCGCGACATGGACTTCCATATCCTGTTTGGTGACCAATGACACGGCGACCAGACTGCGGACTGTACTCTTCCTCAGCCTCTGTACTTGTCATTCCCCGATGGACTCTGGCTGGCCCTCCACGGGCCCATGTTGTGAAGTGGGGTTGGCATGGCACTGTACTGCTCCAGCTGCTAAACTCCACTGGATGTGCAATAAACATGCAGTAACGCACTGCTGTGTCATGTCTTTCATCATTCAAGTATGAATGTGTGGATGAATGTAGGGTCAGTGATTACCTCTAACGTCAATGATGCTCATCTAGTGGGATTCCAGTCACAGTGTGCTACGTTGCCGATTGCGTTGCAGGTGCCGTAGACACCACAACAGGGACACACGCATTAGTCACTTTCTTGTCCGGACATGGACTGCACCACGCCTAGAGCCCCCGAGTCATCGTTGCAAGCCCTGCGCTGGTCTGGCATACGCCAGGACAGTCCACTCCGCTTACGCTCCGAGGGGGGGCCACATAACCACATGTCACAGGTTTACACGCTAGTGGTCTGCAGGTCGCTGGTCTATTTGTCTGCATGTCGCGGCCACTCCCTGAGGGCAGGTTTGCACACACACCACACCCATCCGGCGCAGGCGTCACAGGCCATGTGACCCCGAGTATATAAGGGGCCAGCAACGTCACATTCCCCACTGCCAGAGGTGACTGGATGACGGACATACCACGGGGCTCAATCATAAAGGGCCCATGAGTTGTTGCGCACAGGGTTAGTGGCACCCGAGGCCTTGCGGCCATCACGGGCCTACCACAACGTGGCGCTGACTGGGGTTGCACAGGGTTAGTGGCACCGAATTTGCTGAGCGGGTGTGCAGCCTGCGATGATGACGTGTGCAGTGATGTGGTCTCTGCCATTGATGCCTCAGGACTCAGCGTCATGTGTGGGACCTGCTGGTCCGCGGTGCGGGTCCGCATGATGTGGAGCATGCCATGGTGGCGGGACCGGGGCCTGGAGCTTGCATGGGCACGTGGTGTGCCCACTGGTGGACACACCATTGGCGAAAGGTGAGCAGTGGGACCTGGGTGTGCAAGGGCGGAGAGCCAGCGCTGGCTGGCGGGAGGGAGTAGGGTGCGGCTGCATGTGTGCGCAGGGGCGGACAGGCGTTGTTGCCGTGTGCAGTGGGATGGACTCTGACATGATTGACTCTTGCCTCGGTTACAGGTTGCAGACCTGGTGGCTTGCAGTGTATCCCGGCACTTGTTTGGAGACACACCGGTGGCAGCAGGTGAGCAGTGGTGCCTGGGTGTGCGGGGGCGGCAGTGTCCTTCCTTCTCTCTCTCTCTCTCTTTCTATCTCTTCATTTCACTTTCACTCTCCCTTCCTTTCCTTCTCTCTCCCTCTCCCTCTCTCCCTCTCCCTTCCTTTCCTTCTCCCTCTCCCTCTCTCTCTCCCTTCCTTTCCTTCTCCCTCTCTCTCCCTCTCCCTTCCTTTCCTTCTCTCCCTCTCTCCCTCTCTCCCTCTCCCTTTCTTTCTTTCTTTCTTTCTCTCTCTCTTTCTCTCTCTGCCTTTCTTTCATTCTCTGTTTCTCTGTTTCTCTGTGTCTCGCTCCTTTAATGTGCGCATGACACACGTTCTTATTTTGGGCTTTATTTTCCAGGCCGTGACATCAGGATTGTCCCGGACGGACCCGACAGGAGTCTTCCGCATTGGTGTTTTGTGTTGTATTTCAATAAAGTTTTTGGTTGTTACTTCAATGATGAGTGACTGTTTCTCGTTCTTCTGTCTCAACATGTGTGTTTCTGTTTGTCACTGTGCGACGTCATGCGCTTTTTGTGGCTCTTGTGTCGTGCACGGTATGTGTTTGTCCGGGGGGGGGGTCTGGGGGTTGTGGCGGTGGGTGTTGTGGCCCTCATGGGTCTCCGAGCTGCATGATCATTGTCTCCACGGCATCTGTGGGTCTTCAGATGTGGCTCTGGCCCGGGCTCCCTTTCATGCTGCAGGTAGTCGTCCTGCTCAACACCAGCAAAAGGCAGGTGTTAATTCCCTGCTGCTACCGCGGCTTATCGCCTGTTTTTGGTTCGCATCGCAGATCTGGCAGTTCGTTGTGAAAGTGGCGTTGTGGTGTTGTGGTGTTTTCGTGTGTTTTTGCACCGGAACGCCTACTCTGCATCTTATTAGGGTTAGTTGGTGGTGTCACCCGTGGAGGTAAATGTTGAGGCGGTTATCGCGGGAATACTTGCATTGTCTGCAGTTTGCAACCGCTTGTGTATGGGGTGTTAAATCTGTCACCACTTTTGTTGCGTTAAGTTGGCGATAACTCGGAGATACGTCCTTGTGAATATCCCCCTGGGTGTTCTTACCCTGTTTGGAAAAGGGAGTGAATGCAACCAGATGTCACAAAATAGTTGAGCGAAGGAAATAAGAAAGGCAGGACAACAGAGAAGCAGATGTGAATGACTTAGGAACAGTGAATGTTGAATGTTTTGGGGCCAATTCACAAAGGCATAGAAGAGTATGTAAATGAGTACTTCTGTAGTAGTACTACTTCTTATAGTTATAAATGCTTCTTAGAAATGTCCCTACTATGCTTTAAAAATGGATAGTAAAAAGTCAGAAGCTGATAAAAAAATCAGCAACATCTGAGTAGGTGTCAGCTCTGTAGGATTTCAATTAACAAGATACTACATAGTTGACTTCAACACTGTAGAAAGGTTTTGTGACTTTGCTGGAAAGAATAAGTTACTGTCAGTAGGATGATCCCTGACAACTGCCTGTAGAGTGATTGACAGCTCCTGCGATCAGACGCTGAAGGTAAGCAGCATTGATAAAGCGGATAGTTGGTAGAGCAAGGGTATTTTTAATGAATGAATGAATGTATGAATGTATGACTACCATTTGTAAGTGCAAACAGTTACCAAGAGGGTGTCCTGGCTCTACCCATTAATCAAGATCAAACAACAGCATTTGCACTTAGATGTTGGAAAAAGCACAGGTTTTAAGTTGCTTCCTGAGCACATTCTTTGATTCAATGATACGGAGAGGAGTCAGGAATTTTTTCCAGGCCGTTGAAGCCAGGTATGCAAAAGACCTACCACCTGCTCTAGCTCTATTAAACTTGGGAAGTAGTAGGAGGTATGTGTAGGAAGATCTCAAGCATCTATTGGTGACATCATTTTTAAATCTGGCTCTGAGATATTTTGGGCCTGACCCATAAAAAGCTCTGTGCGTTTATGTCAGGGCTTTAAAAAGAATCCGTTCTTGCCCAGGAAAACAGTATTTGTTGCTTTAGGTGAGCTCTCATATAAGTGTGACGGGGAATTTGGAGCACCATTCCCGCTGCTGCATTCTGTACCATCTGCAATCAGTTATAAGGTATTTGGTAGGCTGAGATATAAGATGTTTGTGAAGTCCGTTTGTGAGATAATAAGAGTGTGGACAATCAACCTCTGACATTCTTGCTGGAGGAAGGGGAATGTAAATAAAAAAAAAAAAAACCTTATCGCCGCGTCCCGCGTCTCTGCTCCGTCTCTCTTCCGTCTGACTGGGGCCTAACAGCAACCAGGAAGCACACCCAGGCTCCCCTGACCAATCACAATGCTGCAATGCAGCGTTGTCATTGGTAAGCACCCAGGCTCCCCATACCAATTACAACGCTGCAATGCAGCGTTGGGATTGGTCTGAGCGCCGTGGTTCGGCACTCAGCCAGGGAATGGGGGCCTAGGCATGTTCTCCACGCACGCTGTAATGCAGCCTGCGTGGAGAACATGCAAAGTGCGCTTGAATGTTTGGCCGGCCAGAGAGGGTTGGCCAAGCATTCATGCGCACTTGGAGTGGGAAAACCACTCCTCCCCTGCCCTGCTCTGAGAGCAGAGCAGCCCTGTCCGCTCGCAAAGCAGCTGGAAACAATAAAATGATAATAATAATAAGTTATTATCATTTTATTTTTCCTTTCGTCACACTGCTTAAAAGCAGTGGGGTGACGCTCCTCGGCCTTAGCGGAGAAGCCGCCACTGTTAAATAACTTATTTATAACATGGTTGATTATTTGTACAGTGTTTTGAGTACTTTAGGTGGACATGGGTCATTAGGAGACTCTGACATACGATTTAAAATGATTTGTTTTCGTTTGTTTCAGTGTTAGTTGACTGAATTCAAAAAGTGAACAATTTAGCTTAAGTGGGGATATCAAAAGGGCTTCCCACCTCTGGTTTTGCTTGGGGGAAATTTTAAATTTACATATTCTATCAGTTTACTCCTTAGAGTAATAGGAAAGTTTATCATAAAGTTCCTGGGAGGGTTTCACCTCTATTTTCCAGGCTATGGGATCAAGGAATTATTTATTTTAAACATTTCTCTTAAAGAATTCTTTGCAAGATCGATTTTGTTTGCATAGTGTGCAGCTTGTGCTGCTCTAGTAGCTTTCTGATATTGTTTGATTGCTTGTATATATATATATTTCTCCTTTTCCCCATAATTACATCGCCATTTCCTCTCTAAATTCTTGCAGTGTGTTTCTTGCTTGGAAAGCGAGGGGGAGAACCAGGACGCTTAATACTTTTTATGTTGGGACCCCATAGTTTTCCAAGGGGCTCCTTGATTCACAGTTAGCTCTAACCAGTTGTGGACATTCTGAACATCTGTCTCAAGTGAGCTTGTTAGTGCAGGTACTCTGGGGCATATTAGCAAGGGCTGGCGATATAATTATCGCTCCTTTAGCGTCCGTTTTTGGGCGAAAAGCGGCAATAATTATATCGCAATATCATCAAGGACACGCTAGCGCGTGTTTCCTTGATGTAGTGCCCGTTTTTCACAGCCTCGCCTCGCATCGCTAATGAGATGCAAAGAAGGCGTGGCTGTGAAAACAACACATGTTAATATCGTGAAGGCAGCTTCGCGATATTAACAAGGAGGTGCAGCGATAAAAAAAATCGCGCTACCTCAGCCTTAACTCAGGAATTTAACGTCTGTTAAATTCCTGACTAAGGACTACTTTTAATGGGAGATGGATTATGCTGATACGACCACAGGGTCGTATCAGCAATATTATCGCTGTTTTCAATGGAACATCGCTGGAAAACCAGTGATGTTCCATTGAACTACCGCTATCGCTGAAATATTATCGCCATAGCGCTATGCGTTGTAAATATAGCGTTATCATGGCGATAATATTCAGCGATAGCCAGCGATAATATTTCTATCGCTATGTACGGCCAGCGATAATTATCGCTGGCCGTTGATAATATGCCCCTCTGTTTGATGATGTGGCGATGAGGTCATGTTCATCGATCTTATACAATTGACGAGATGTTCTTGCTGCCAAATGATTGCTGGATTGAGACCAAGGGTTGGTCAGTGTTGTCTTCCTAAGGTCAGCTCTCTAGTGTACTCACTCCCTTATTCAGTGAATTAATTAGTCACTGACTTGTGCACACACACAGTCATTTGCCCACGCATTTGCATTGGGCTTTATTAAAAAGGCTTCTTTTACCCCAAGCAAGGCCCCTGTTTCCTACTTTACTGATACCATTGGTTTTTACATATACATATTATATTCCCAAACTCTCATCTTCAGAGGCAGTGTGACCCTGCTATTCCCCGTCTGCAATCCCCTATATTCTGCATGTCCAAGTGCACACATGTCCCCCAAAACGGCATAGAGTGCGCCAAGTGGGATGATGTCAGTGACCCGTGGCATCTCTCATGACATCATTTCCTCCGCTCGCTGCACCTCTTCTTGAGCATTCATTGACACACTTCCGGACTTTTTACATTTTGTCAAGTCAAATAGTAAGGAAAATCGGCTGATCTAAAAATATGGTGCACTTCAAAGGCAAACAGATGACTCCATGTCATCAGGGATACCGGGTTCCAGTCCTGGGCTTTCATTTTGCAAATTTATTTATAAAGTTTTGTATAGCACGAACAAGACCCAGGAGGGTATCAGAGCGCTTCACAGTTGACATAGGCAGGATACCAAAGTGGGACAAGCATCATCATTACAATTAGGTTCAAGACGAGAACATGACAACAACATGATTCAGAGCATTTAAAAAAAACAAGACCAGACGGATCCAATAATAGAGAGGAGTAGGCAATGTAAACGGTGCCAGTAAGATCATAGCCTGCCAACACTATTAATCACCGGATTACACAAATGTAAAAGACAACGATCAGGTAATGGGAGAGAAACATTCCATAAATAACATACAAAGTTGTGCAGTGGCCTGTTCACACTGTTAATCCCAGGAGTATAACTGTGTAATGGACAGTAATCGCATCGGAGAAGAGAGCAGTATTGAAGTAGTTGAACCAGGACTTTAGGGTAGGAACTTCAGCATTAGGATTTTTTTCACTTCTTTTTTGAATGGAGCGGTAGATGGGATTCGGCGGACTTCCGGAGGAAGGGAATTCAAAATCTTCAGGGCCATGCCCGAGAATGCTCTGTAACTCGTTCTCTTTTTGTGGAAGATTTGAGGTTTCAGTGAGCAGTGAGTTTGCACTTCGAGACGGACGGCCACCCCCTGATAATTCTAATTTGAGAGCCAGATATATGGGGGTCTTGAAGTGCAGTGCTTTGTGAGTCAAGCAAGCGATCTTTAGTTGTATTCTAGCTTCATAAGGTAGCCAGTTTAGGGATTTTAAGGCTGGGGATATGTGATCATTTCTTTCTGTACCAGTAATCAATCTGGCTGCGGCATTAATGGAATAACAAATTGTTATCAGGTGGTTCGCGCAATAGTTTCAGAGAAATTAAACCAGACTACAGCTCTCTCAATGCATTAGGTTGTTCAGGAAAAACGGGGCTTGAAATTAATGTCTCTAAAGGCATTGCTTCATCGCCCGGCCTTATGCACAGTGACACATTAGATAAGGCTGGAAAGAAAGATGGGGTGGACACAGAACGGAATTGTGGGAGGGGAAGAGAGGCCATCTAAGTGGAACACGCAGCAGAGGCCATATTCGGAGAGGGTTGATCGCAATGGAATGTCCTCTGGGCTTTGTTTGTGAAGCTGTTCCTCACATGAGTGTCCCCAGAGGCCCCCTTGGGCCAGAAACGCTGACTTTCCGCTGGGATCCTATGCAGCCCCCTCACGCCCACCTCCCTCTTCCTGGGCTCCCACCTGTCTCAACTCATCTCTGTCTCTTGCCAGACCACTGCCCTACAAGAGACAGCTTGAGCGAGAATGCTGCTGGTGCTGCGACAGAATGCTTCTGTAAACATGGACAGCAGACCTTTCAATAGAGTTAGGCTGTCATTTCTAGGCCCTTGGAGGTCAGCCGGGCTAGCCACATTCCGCCCTTCAAAGCCTTCTGCTTGATCACAGGTAGCAACCACACGCAACTGACAGAGTGGTATTTTATGCGTCCATCCAGAAGTGCTTTGGAGCCTTTTATGGGATGCAAGAAGCTATATAAATAAGGAGCTATATAAAAACATATGTGGGTTGATGGCAGAGGGTAGTAGGGCCCAAGATTAGTTATTTGTACATCCTTTTGGCTCTGGCCAATGGGAGAGACACTGAAAGGCCCTGATCTGATGCCCATAGCTAATATTTTCCATACCTAACATTTCAACAGTCTTAACGTAAGAATGCAATAGAAAAATATTTGCAATCTATTGCATTAGCTGCGAAACCAGTGCCAGTTCCCCCACTTTATATCAGACTACAGGGAGCCATGTCTACCGCAGAACCCTCGAAATACTCACCTCTGGTGTGCCGAATTCACAGCATCCCCAGGAAATCTCACACTGTGGTTTGCCAAAATGACAACATGGCCTTTGGAGTGATAGACTTAAATGATGAGTGTGCAAAATTATAACAACTTGAAAATTAAAAAAAGTCCATGAAAAAAAGTTTTGCTTAAGAATGTTCCCACAACAGCTTTTTATTCCAAGTTAATCCCCTCACCGAGGTTAGTTTTTATGGCAGATTTTGCCACAAAACTTAACTGCTATGGTCTTGCAAGGGGTAAGAAAGTGATGTTCAGATACCAGTAAAATAAAAAGCAAAAAAATACTACAGACGTTTGCCAGGTGCAAAAAACATATCTTCACGCAACAGAATGCGCAAATTCCTCACCACAGAAGTCGGTGATGCATAGTGTCTTAAGATGTCTTATCAAAACATTGATATCTGATTATTCGCATTCCAACAACGGAGGACTACTTTGTTGCTGTTAAATTTCAGAAAGTTCAGTTTCATTCACTGATGAATGTCAGTAGATGGGATTGCTTGTGGGAGTCAAACAGCAGAAATATCCGCCTCTCATCAGTGTAGGAAAAAATAGATTGGACTGTAGACTTCATTGAGAAAGACAAGAAGGTTCACCTTCAAAATGAAGAGAACTGGACTAGGTGCTGTGTCACTGCAGTTTTCTGCAAGCCACATGACCGAAGCAGACAGAGGAGGGTAATTAAATGAAAATGGCTACTGGACCCACTCCCTTTTCAGTTGCAAACCTGCAACTCCTGCTGTATCCAGTGGTCGCCTCACCTGCAAGAAAGAACAAGCTTTTTCAATGCAATAGGTGTTGCATTTGCGAGAGTTTAAGCTATTGGCATTGTAAATGACAATGCTTTTTATTTATGTGTTTTTAAAAGCAGCACACATATAAAAGGCATTGTTATTTATAACGACAATGGCTCAAACTCTCGCAAATGCGAGACCACTTTAATGTTGGCCGCGCCCCTTTCTTTAGACGCTGCTTGCCGTATTCAGGTTACAATGAGTAGCGTCTAAAGAAAGGGGCGTGTTGGACTGAAAAATGCTTTCGGTCGATTCCTTCTAGCATTGTGTGATTTAAGTTAGCATTTGCGGCACCATTTTGTATTCAGCCGCCATTTTGTATCCTGATCGAAACCCAGTTTCTGTCTTTTTCTGTTTGCCTCAGCAGAAAGCAGTCTCGATGTTTTTTTCCCCTGTTCCTTCAAGGTTGAGCTTTGCTGTGCTAATGAATAGACTGTTCATATTATTGCATACCTTTCCGTCTAGATAGGCTTGCTCCCACAGCTCAGAGCGGTGTGGGCAGGCAGAGTAACCTTGAAACTGAGATAGCATGTACCCGGTCTCAGGATGGTAGATCATCCCTCTATGTCTCCTTTGTTCATTAGTAGAACCAACGTGGACGAACCCACCAAAAAATGTTACCACTTAAGGTGACTCAATGTCCTTTAGCAGAGGACAGACATCCAGTAGATGTATAAGAAGACCCAGCACCCACCAACCTGGTTGGTGGCATGCTTCATCATTGGTGTCCCAACTGGGTTTCTGAATGCAACCCAGCTGTGCTACAACGCCTGATTACAGCGGAGCGGTTTTTGTTTGATGAGTGAGGTGAGTGCTCTGTGAGTCAAGTGTTCAGCGACAGGTGAGAGATAAAAATATCACTAAGAAGTGCCCCTATGAAAAAACTTTATTTAAAAGAGGTCTTAGGACATGATTAAAAATGTAGACGGGATATGATGAAGTGAAAATTGTACTTCGATATCCCTTAGGTGTAGGTCAACATGTTTCAGCCTTTTACGCTAATCATAAGGCTTTCATCAGGACCATGGAGTGAGTAGTGTGGTAGCTGAAAAAGTGGAAGCAGCCACGTGGGTGTAATATCAGCACACACACTAAAGTGTGCTGTGAGTGTAGTGGGTGTGCCGTACTTACGGACCCAATAGTAAGTTGTAATCTGTAAAAGAAAACACACAGCTTAAAGGACACACAGAACAAATAACACATAATTGCGTAACATGTGTGACTTTCCTTACTTGCACGCTGCGTGTTTTGGGCTGTGCTCTGTAGGTACTCATGAGTCAGAAGGAGCCGCAGTGAAAGATCATGCGCTTGACTTGAGTGGTAGTCAGACAATCATTCATGGTGGCAGCATGCACGATGAGGACACTATTGGATACCATGCGTGGGCACAAAAATGCGCCGGAGACCCTTTTGGTCAATTGATGTTAATCAGGTTTGTTAAGATTTAAGTGAGGTAAAACATAAAGCGCGCAAAACTGTTGGCGCTGACGCTAATAACCTTACAACCATCACCCATATCGCGTAATAATGAGTGAGGTGCGCAACACAGAAGTCGCGTATGTATCAGCATAAATAGTAGTAAGCGTGATGGCCTAAGGGCTAACCAATGTAGGAGAAAACACAGAGTTGGTCAAAAAACAAAAAAACATGAAGAAGCCTTACTTAAACAACAAAGGCGTAATTTAGCTGTGCGTTTGGTAGGGGCGAGATGCCGCCCCAGTTCAGTGAATGTTCTTACTCAGGTGCCATTTGGGCAGGGCACCAACCAATCTGCACGCACTTTGTCAGAATATTGGACAAGATTTGAATAGCAATGATGAGATGGTGTGCATCCCTCACCCCCAAGTTGAATTTCTGCTGATAATACACCCACGTGGCTGCTTCCACTTTTTCAGCCACCACACTACTCACTCCATGGTCCTGATGAAAGCCTTACGATTAGCGTAAAAGGCTGAAACATGTTGACCTACACCTAAGGGATATCGAAGTACAATTTTCACTTCATCATATCCCGTCTACATTTTTAATCATGTCCTAAGACCCCTTTTAAATAAAGTCTTTCATAATTAGTGATAGTTTTATCTCTCACCTGTCGCTGAACACTTGAATCACAGAGTACTCACCTCACTCATCAAACAAAACCCGTTCCACTGTAATCAGGCGTTGTAGCACAGCTGGGTTGCATTCGGCAACCCAGTTGGGATCCCAATGATGAAGCATGCCACCAACAAGGTTGGTGGGTGAGAGGTTTTCTTATACATCTACTGGATGTCTGTCCTCTGCTAAAGGACATTGAGTCACCTTAAGTGGTAACATTTTTTGGTGGGTTCGTCCACGTTGGTTCTACTATTGTTTAGGGGAAGAGGACGCAGCCCCAACTCCTTTTTTTCCTCACTCTCTTGTTTTTGATTGCATCCTTTGTTCATTAGCCACTAACTGGAAAATTCCAGTTAGGGCGTGCCTTTGGGGGTATTGGAAATGTATATCTGGTATTACCATGTTGGCGAGGGTCAGTCCCTCTGCAGCAGTCTAAGGAGGCTGGTCATACCGGACTTCGCTCGAGCGCATTCTAATAAATAACTTAGGTTTGTATTCTCTACTGTCTGACCGACTCTTCATTTGTTTGGAAGGCTGAGAGGTGGTCGCAAGTGACCCGGGTGGCCCTATTCGGGTCACTTCCTTCAGTCGCGGCCAACATTAAAGGGAAAGCGCAGTATGGGCCACTTTCACCCAAAAAGAAATAAATAAAGGTTCTCTAGCACGGCCTCTAAACTGAAAGCAGACCAAACTGTTGATTAAATAAATAAATAAGCGTGACTGCTATAGTGAAAGCGGACTGGAGAGGTGTGGTGCAGCGGCCAGGGCAGCTGACTTCGGAGCACAGGGTTCACGGTTCGATCCCCGGCTCCGGCGGCAGCTTAGCTCAGCACCATGTGACTCTGGGCAATAGCTCACTTAATTTCCACTACGGCCCCCAGCGCCTTGAGACCCGTAAGGGTGAGTAGCTGCGCTATATAAAAACGGACTTACTTACTTACTTTACTGCGCTGTAAATCAAATAAATAAATAAGCGCGGCCACTATAGTTAAAGCGGATCGCCCTGTAAATTAAATAAACATATAAGCGCGGTCGCTATAGTCAAAGCAGACCGCACTGTAAATTAAATAAATAAATTATTATTAAAAATATAAAAGCGAGCGGCCTGCTGCCTTATAGGAAAGCACGTCGTGGGTGGAATAGTGTTAGATTATTAAAGAAAATAGTGCTCACAGCTTCGATAAAGCAGACTGTGTAACAACTCAAGTAAAAAGTCCAGTCTTCATGGGAGGTTACAAATGCAGACAATGCGGTACCAAGGAGGGACTACTAAGCCTATTTATCAATCAAAAGCAATGATTTTGGAAGGACAGTAACAGGAGCCAATTGAAAAGATGGGCGGGGAAATGGGCGGAGCTTGTATTCCATACCTGAATACAGCATGTGCTGCCCAGGCTCGACCTAAAACAGTTAACAAGATTATTGCTACATCTAGAAAGTCGCTTAATCTGCAAAAAAAACATAACATTTAAAAAGGTCAATAATAACAGTGGACATCAATCTGTTTGGACAAAACATTGTGTACTGGGATGCTTACATTTTTGCAAACATTCTAAAGATTCTATACATTGAAATACTTCTGCGCTAGTTGTGAAAGGAACAACTGATGACTAATCAAGACTTTGGAAGTCTTCTGAGTTTGTTGTGGTAGGAATAACTGCTAAATGGGCTAAGAGTGACTTAACTGCTTCACCTGTCAGAGAAACATTGTCCTTGAGATAAAGGTAAATATCCGGCTCTACCAGAATTCTGAGTTTTAGATAACAGTTTTTCTGAAGATGCGATGCAAGTGATTGACACTAGATGTCTTTTTACTTTACTATTACTCTAGGACAGTGGTTCTTAACCTGTGGTTCACAAAGCCTACTTAGGGGGTCCGTGATTGCTTAGAAAATCAAATAATATTAACAGATTGATAAATGGTATATAAATAAAGAAGCAAAATGTACAATTGAAAATGATAAAAACCTTCTGTAAATGTGAAGGAATTTGAAATTGGAGGCTAAAAATTAAGTTAGTATTCTCAGATTGATTTATGGGAGCAGTGCAATTGTATCATACAGAATTCAGTATGGACAATGAGTGGCCTCTGTGTATTGTTTTGCGGTACAAATAATCAAAAATGCTTAGCTTGAGGTCTTGAACTTCCAGAAATGACTCAGTGAGGGTCCCCGGATTCCAATAATGATTCAATGGGGGTCCCTCGGTTCCAGTAAAGATTAAGTGGGTGTCCACAGGAGTCAAAAGGTTAAGAACCACTGCTCTAGGACATATTTTGGTTGATCTTCCGCCACACTGCTCACCAAGACAGCAATTGCAGAGAGAGAGTCAAAGGCATGCAGTGTCTAGACCAGCAAGGCCATACAGTTTCTGATTCCTCTTAAATTCCCCTTTACACTCATTTTGCTGTCAGGTTTGGTGATAGTAGTGTAATGCTTCCTAACACTAGTGATGGAGTTAGGGACTGGTGGGCTCCAGGTCTTCCCTATAGTGGTTAGATTAGTTGTCTTGACTCTCAGCAGAAAAGTTTGGAAATTTAATTTCTTGTTGATTTCTTGTTGGGAAGGGTCAGCTTTATCTCTAAGATGGCCGCATAGTCTTGAAGCTTCCAGTTTGGTCCCCTTTCTTCCACCCACTACAGGACTCTGGAGTTGCCTGGTACCCATGAGTGTGGGTAAAGAACTTGGGGAAGTAGGTTTATGGTGGATGGTGCGAAAAAGTGAATCTGCTCATTGTTGGAGACTCCATCAGTGGTCTCTTTCCTTAGCCTCTTGCAGCCAACATTCTGTGGAGCAAGTACACTGTGCACATAGGGAACCTCAAAGCAGATAGTGGTGCTCTCATTTAAGACCTGCTCCTGATGTGAGAGGTGGGGGTGACTGCAAAGCATTGTTGCTTTCCAAGTTGTTGAGATTGGCGAGCAGGAGGTAGATGACACTCTGTGTGTTGCGGTTTAGCTGTGTCTGCAGCTGTTCTTTTTCTGCACAGAGTGAGCTCACAGGCAGTGAAGGAACAATGGAGGATGTGTTGCATGGACCCCTAGAGGGAGGACAATTTGCTACAACTGCAACTTGACGGTGAACCTGTAACTTGTCTCAACATCAGAGCCCCCAGCCTAATTTCAGTGTCTCCTGGGAGGCAGAGCCCAGGCTGCCTAAGCTAGCTGAGGCATCCAGTCTCAAGCAATGCAATTTTGGTGGCCATTGGCACATCTGGTCTGTTCAAGTGCCGGAGCCCCACTGAAAAGGGCCATCATGGTAGACAGAAAGAAGCAAGAGAGAGTTTGTTGCACCCCACAGTGTGACTTACAGACATGCATTGTTCTATATGGACTGAGCTACAAAGCAGTGCACCCAACATAGCACTACACTTACATCTGACAGAAAAAATTATATATATTTGAGTTGTGATAACAACAGATGAACAAAGGCAGGAGGGACATACTGTAAGAGTTTTAAATGTGGAGTGCAATATAAAAAAAACTGCTCAGGGTTCGTACAACAGAGAACTGCCTAGACGAGATTAAAACTGTAATGAAGGATCTCTCTGTCATCAGAACCAATGAAGTGGAGAGGATCAGGAAACTAAATTCGAGGGTTGAACTCCTTGACAATTTGATGTGAGAAGCTCATCTTGGTGTCTTGGGGAACTCTCTTATCATAGTGAGTGGGGCAGAAATCTATTTCTGAATCGTGGTTGGCAAAGCATGTATACAGGGTCTCAGCAAGATTCCATAGGCATAATAAGTCATCTGAGGGATTCACAAGGGGTTCGATGAGGGTGTATATCAATACTGCAAGGAGTAAGAGTAACACAGATTAGCTACACACCCTAAACTAATATACATACTTAACGGTGACTAGGGGAATCTTTGGAAAACTTACCGTCAATATAATATTTGATCTATTTGACTTATTCTAAACAGATTCTGAAGAAATATTGACTTAATCCTACACAATTACTATTGTCTAATGTTACCCTTGTGCCTTCCAAACCAGTTCTAAATTTCTGGATAGCCTCCCGCCCCACTAGATACAGAAGACATTGAAATATGGGGGGTGAAGATCATGGCTTTAGTCAAAACCTCTTGCATGGGACCAGAAAGTGGGCCATAAATTGCCCGCCCACAGATTCCTCTAAACAGACATCCCATGTCTTTGCAATATATTACATTTCTCTAAGAGAGAGAGAGCGAGAGAGAGAGAGATGAGAGAGAGAGAACATCGAGGTATGTTTTTTTTAAATCTAATTCCTCATCACTTCTTTGTTTGGGTGCATGTTAGTGTTGACCAATTAGTGCTGCTGTCCATCTTTGGGTCCCCTCTCCAATTGTTAGGTTATTATAGTATAACTCCTCTTATTTAATCCAGTATCACCCTTTCAGTGCATAAAAACTCTCTATTAAAAGCTATGTTAGATGTACCATTTTATTGTTCCTAAGTCACACTTAGGGGCATATTCTCAAGGACTCATCGCCGATTTATCGGCACTTTAGCGCCGCAAAAGTGGCGATAGATTTATTGCCCTATTCTCAAGCTGGTGCAAACTGCCAATATCGCCAGTTTTCCAGCGATAGCTGCCGCAAAAAACATCGCCACGGATGAGTGCGACAACTAACGCTAATGATATGCAGAGTAGGCGTTCCCGTGCAAAAACACACGAAAACACCACTTCGCGATATTCACAACGACCAGTCAGATCTGTGATGAGAACCAAGAACAGGCGATAAGGCGCGTTAGCAGCAGGGATTTAACACCTGCCTTTTACTGGTGTTATGCAGGACGACCAACTGCAGTAGAAAGGGAGCCCAGCCCAGAGCCACATCTGAAGACCCACAGATGCAATGGAGACACTGATCATGCAGCTCGGAGACCCAAGAGGGCCACAACACCCACCGCCACCACCTCCCGGTACCCTCCCCCCCTCCGGACCCCCCCGAACTACCACCGAGGCAGCGTAGGACAAGACAGCGGACCGTCTGAAAATGGCATGGCCCCTCAGCCACACAAGTGTAGAAAGTGGGGAGAGGCGGGAACCAAGTATGTGTGAAGGAGGCAACTCACCCATGAAGAAGAATGTGCACAATGCCAAGTGTGGCGGTGATGTGCTGGACAGACCACAGAATGCAGAGCACAGACATGACCATGTGGACATACACTGCTGATGTGTGTAGTGTTGTGGACAGTGGACGCAACCATGTCACCTCAGGCAGTGGGGAAGACCTTGGACATGTAGCTGTGCTGTCCCCCCCTGTAAGCGTAAGTGCAGTGGGCTGGGCCGGCGTATGCCACTCCAGCGTAGGAGTGCTTATAAAAAAGCCGGGGCCCTGGTTCTCTTCCATGATGTGCAACGCGTCTGCCAGGGAGGCGCACCTCACCCTGCCACGAGTCCGCCGCCGTGACCTCCAGACTCTGCGACACAGGCCCCCAGCGCATCCAGCGGCACAGCAACACGGAGTCATGTGTGTGCCAGGTACTGCCTTAGTCCTACACTGCGGTCAGCAGGCCCCACAATTCAAATTGTGCCACATTTCTGTTAATGGAGGAAACCACTAGTCAACAGACATTGCCCCCAGTGCGGCCCGCCCGGATGACGCATCATCGTTGGCTGCACACCCGCTGAGCGCTCCAGGTGCTACCAACTCAGTGCACCACAAGTCATCATTACGTGGCTGTGGGCCCTTTCTGACCGCTGCCTCCGGACTACACTGCAGTCAGCAGGTCCCCCAAGTCAAACAACGCATCATCGTTGGCTGTGCACCTGCTGAGCGCTCCAGGTGCCACTGACCCTGTGCAACACAAGCCGACGACACGTGGCAATATTGAGGCAGAATTCAGTAGGCGAAAAACATTGCACCCAGTGCGGCCCACACGGACGGCGCATCGTCGTTGGCTGTGCACCTGCTGAGCGCTCCAGGTGCCACTGACCCTGTGCAACACAAGGCGATGACACGTGGCAATATTGAGGCAGAATTCAGTAGGCGAAAAACATTGCACCCAGTGCGGCCCGCACGGAAGGCGCATCGTCGTTGGCTGTGCACCTGCTGAGCGCTCCAGGTGCCACTGACCCTGTGCAACACAAGCTGACGACACGTGGATGTGGGCCCTTGCTGACCGCTGCCTCTGGCCTACACTGCGGTCAGCAGGTCCCCCAAGCCAAACGACGCATCATCGTTGGCTGTGCACCTGCTGAGCGCTCCAGGTGCCACTGACCCTGTGCAACACAAGCCGACGACACGTGGATGTGGGCCCTTGCTGACCACTGCCTCCGGCCTACACTGCGGTCAGCAGGGCTTGCTAATCTGAGTCTTGATTCATTTATGGCAGAGTCCAGTATGCCACCGACATTGCTACCAGGGCGGGCCGCCCTGATGACGCATCAGCGCAGGCCGCGCACCCGCCGAGCGCTCCAGGTGCCACTAACTCAGTGCACCACAAGTCATCATCACGTGGCTGTGTGCCCTTTCTGAACGCTGCCTCCGGCCTACACTGCGGTCAGCAGGGCTCGCAAACCAAATCCAATACTGACATGCAAGGACACGCCATCATCGCTGGGACCACCTCCAACCAAAAACTGCCAGAGTCGGAGAAGTGTCACAGCCAGCCCATCTAAGTTGCTCACACCTGTCTTGGATGCCATCATCAGCTTGATCCCCTGCTCAGCTCTTCAGGTGCCACTAACTCAGTGCACCACAACACATGGACCCTTCATGATTGAGTTTTGCGCTGTGGACAGCGGACGCAACAATGTCACCTCAGGCAGTGGGGAAGACCTGGGACGATGATGATGAAGATGAGGCAGGTGTACCACACCCCACTGCAGCTGCAGCAGGAATATCCCGAAGGGACCAAATCATGAACAATTCCTTCACATGAGCACGCTCAGCTCTGGTGCCCCTACCTCAGTGCACTGCAAGTCATGGACCCTTTATGATTGAATCTGTGTGTGTGATCCGATGATCATTGTTCTAGTTGTACCCAGCACCAACCACTCCCTGAGGGCTGGCTTACACCCACCCCACACCCATCCATCACAGGCGTCACTGGACATGTGACCCTGGTAATAAAAAGGGGCCGGGCGCACGTGCCCGTAGCCAGTTCCACTATCTATCTAAGTGTGTCCGTGTGGTCATTATGTATGCATGATGGGCCAGGGCCCTACCACATTACATTGTGCTGTGGACAGCGGACGCAACCATGTCACCTCAGGCAGTGGGGAAGACCCTGGACATGTAGCTGTGCCGTCCCCCCTGCAAGCGTAAGCGGAGTGGGCTGGGCCGGCGTACGCCAAGCCAGCGTAGGGGTGTGAAGGATTTGCCCGGGGCTCTAGGCGTGGTTCAGTTCTGGCCTGGACAAGGAAGTAACTAATGAGTGTGTCTCTGTTGTAGTGTTGCAATGTAGCATGCGCCCAGAGGGCGGCCTCGCACGAACGGGGAAATGAAGGAGCGCAAGACCGCTCGGGGTCTTGGCTCATACATGCCAAGTGTTGTGCGTATCTGTATTGCCGCAGCATGAGCCAAATGCCTAGCCTTTACTGCAGCGCGAGTTCAGCCAGGCATGAACTCAACGTCTGTGTCCGCCCTATCCTTCCCACAGGCCTACACTCACGTGGCCGCCCACCTCCAACGGCCAACATCACAGTGTCGTTGCCAGGCTTGTGGACAGGCGCAGACAGACATGACAATGGTGTGCCGTAGGAGTGCCAGTGATGCAACCGCACAGCGCACACAAGTAAAGAGGCTCGGGGGAGGGAGGAGCAGCTGTGAGGCAACGTAACACACAGTGATGCCGCTCATTTGCCACATGCAAGACATGTCAAACATGAATCCCAAAGTCGCACACATCCCACCCCACCCCCAACAAGCCACTTCACAGTACCTGAATGCAAGCAGATGAGAAACTAACATTAGGGATGAATGCTCCTTTGTCTGTGCTATCAGGGGAAGCACATCTGCACCTCCGACCTTGGAATTACATGTGCCCGGCACCCCCTGACAGATACTAGAGCAGCTGATGACGACTCCCACACTACGCACAGCCCGACGAGAGACCAACGTATACACACCCCACACATAGAAGTCCTTGCTCGAAGTTATCTTGCATGGAATGGCCTTCACACTTACTCCCACATTAACCCAGGCGTACAACCGTTGCACACTAAAACAACTCATTGCTCCGAGCTGTGGCATTTCATCCACAGAACTGGCGCAGGTCAGAACAGTGCCGCTTCAACCAGAGCCACTAACGCAATGGCAGACCATCACGGATACTTGCACAACCCCTGTCAGGTGGAACTGTACTGTGCACCTATGCTGCATTTACTGGGGGCACTGCCATTGGTAGTGCTGCGGATCAGTTACCGGCTGAGCTTCCGCCTTGCCAACATCACCTGCGTGCAGCCTGTGTTGCATTGTCGCTCGTGCATATTCGAGTGGCCCATGGATGTCTGCCTATTCAACAGGACGGTAGCCGAACTGGATTTCGACATGTGTGTGCGCCCCCTGTTGGCCCACGACCATGAGTGTCACCGTGACACCCGTCTATGGGATGCCTGGATACTTGGCATACATGCTGGCAGCTGGACCTGGGAGATTGCAGAACTCCTCGTGTGCAGTGAGCAAATTGAGCCGCTCCCCTATTGGGCTGTAGTGCTAATTGGTGAAAGGGGTGGACGCAGCACATCTGTCCAGACCTGCTAATGGTTAGCCTCGCCGTCCTGTTCGATGAAGTCGACGACGACCTCATGTTGGAAATAATTGCCTACGAGGCTGCCCTAGCTTTCATGGACGTGTAACTACGTACCTGCAGACACGACAGTTTGGAACACATTGCACATATCCCAACAACTTGTTGGAACTTGGGGTTCTGGTCACATCTCCCACGGCGACAGTGGACATGCCTGCATTCGCCTGGACTCCGAATACATGAGCGGACAACAACGCGGGTTAACACACACCTGTGAAAGGTGAGGCACTCCCCCGGATGACGCTAGAAGTTACACGCGAAAACAGCGCACAGGCTAAGAAACCCTAATTATGAAAGGGACCTTCGTTGGTGCAACTGACAATTTATAAAGTGCACTAAAGGCCTTAAAAGACAATTCTTATATCTGTCCCCTTTACGATAAACAGAATACTACAAGAATTATAAAAACCACCAGATCGAGGTTAATGACGCTTGAGACCTTAGTAAATTCCATTGTGTTATATTCACAACCGGAGTGTCTTACAGACCATTCTAAGATATTCTCCATATTTCCCTCCTGGACCTGAATAGGATAGATGGAGGTGTATGTCCTTGACTTCCACGGGTAATTTTATGCCCGAATTGTCCTCGTTTCCACCTGACTACAGCAGGAGGTGGTCCTAACTGTTCCAGTTTTAACCTATATGTTTGTGAGAGTTACAATAAACTCAGGGGCATATTAGCAAGGGCGGTATCGCCGCTTTAGTGGCACTTTTTGCCGCTAAAGCGGCGATATTTCTATCGCCCTATTAGCAAGCTGTCGCTAACAGCTGTTAGCGACAGCTTTATGGCGAACGCGACCGTTTTGGTGCCCCTTTGCATGTCAGCAATAATTATCGCTAATGACATGCAAAGTAGGCGTTCCCAACTAAAAGCAACTGCAAACAGTTGCTAACACAACTTCCCCCTATTAGCAATGCCCGCGAAGCGATAAAAAAAGTCGCGCTAACCGCGATTATCGCTGGAATTTAACACCTGATAAAAACATGACTTAACCATCTTGTCAATGGGAGGTGGATTGTAAGGTTAAGTCCTCACCTGCCTATTAGCAAGCTTTTCATTAGCGCAGTGAATTTATCGCTGGATTTCTCGCGCTATTGCTGGGTTTCGCCGCTATCGCTGGATTTTTTATCGCCTTGGAGATAAGCGTTGATAATAACGCGTTATCTCCGCGATGAAATCCAGCGATAGCCGGAGATAAAAAAACAGCGCTAAGCGCGCTATGCGATAATTATCGCAAATCCTTGGTAATATGCCCCTTAGTCTTGATAAAGATGGCTATATAAAGTTTCCATCGAAACGCGTCAACGCTTTACCAAAGGAACACAATCTGTGAAGAGACTGGGACCGTTGAGTGCTCATTATTTACATGGTATCGGGTCTCAGCCTTAAAATTAAGTAATCACGGATGTAGGCCGTTTAATGACATAGTTTTTTTTGTCTATTGTATGTACTCTCCCTTTTTAATGTGTTACATGTTTTTAAAATGAAATTGTATGTAATTGATGTTTTTTATGAAGACGATGTTCTGATCGAACAGAAGTATTGATTACATATACATTGTCAAGCTTATGCTTTTTTAACAAAAACCTGGATAAAATTGATGAATAAAGTGATATATTTTTGTGAAACAATCGCTTTTGACTTATTAGTGATTGTTCTGGGCGTGTAGTTATACTGTTCCCTCCATGAACGATGGTAGTTTGAATGAGTGTGAGCTTGGTGTTTAATAGGACATATAGTGAATAGTATTAGCCTTATAGTTCTTTCCAAAGGAAACATTTTTGCTGACATGATTGTATAGTACCCTATTCCTTTGGTATAAGGGGTCCTTCTCAGTTTTTTTACAACTCCCCCGGAGTGGACAGCGGCGCTTGGCAACGTTCCACGTTCTGACATACTGCTGCATTGGTCTGCATGTTGTGGCACTAATCTTGCCCGTACTGACACGCATATGCTAATAAAGTCTACGCACCTTCACTTGTATTCAACTGTGATGAGTGTTGATTTGTATGACAATGTGTGTCTCACTGCCTATCTGGGTCACGGCCATATATGCATTACTACACCATCAGGGATGTGGGGTTGTACTAGTACATCATCATCTCACAGTTTCCAGCTATGCCACATGCGAATGGCCATTTTCCACACACAAGCGGCAGCAGTTGTGTCCTCTGTTCTGTTGTGCTGGTGTTGCTGTTTGTTCAACATTGTCGTAAATGTTGCGGTGCTCTGGATCTTATGTGTGTGTGCTGCATTGTAGGTGAGTTGCCCCTTCAGCTCTGATTTGGCTGGCCCTTATCCCTTTCAGGCGGTGTGGCTTTCACTTCTGTGCTTATGCAGTGCTGTGATGTTGCAGACTTGGGTAGCTTGGGCTCTTGGTTGGTGTTGTGACTCTTGGCCATGGTTTGTCTGCAGATGTGCTAAACTTGATTGTGCATGTGTGCCATTGTGCCCATCTCCCCCCCTTCCCCCCAGTCCCTGGTGGTTACTCACCCTGTTGCTGTTGTGTCGGGTCATGTTGAGCAGTGTCCGGTCCCCCGACTCGTGCCACCATCTCCACACTGATGACTGTGGTCACCATTTCCTCCATCTCATCCAGCTCCTCCTGTGGCGCTGGTCTCCCACCTCAGGTCTGCATTGCTGCCTTCTGGTTGTCTGCGAGTTTCTGCTTGGTCTTGTGCTTCACATCATTCCAGCGCCTCTTGAGCTCGTCCATTGTCCTCCTCATTGCTCCGGCTGCATTCGCCTTGTCCAGTATGGACTGCCATATTGTATTTTTTGTTGCCAATGACACAGTGGAGGTGACGTACAGTTGTTGATGGTGTTCTATCACCTCCGTTATCAGGATCCTGTTTTCCTGCGGACTGAGCCGCGTATTCCTCTTCTTCTTCTCCTTGCCCTTCCCTGACCCCGAGGTCCCAGGCTGGTCCTCCGTGGGGCTTGTGGGGTTCTGGTTGTCCTCTGTGCTTGCTTCAGCTACCTCCATGGTGCTTCGCAATTGTTTGTGTTTTGTTTGTGTTTTGTGTTGCCGCTTTTATTGTGCTTTTTGCAGCCTGACTTGTGGGACTTGCAGGCCTGGCGCTGCTTCTCGCTGGATTTTTTATTGCGGTTAGGCCCATCGCAACTTTTTTCACGTTCGGGTTTGGATTTTCATCGCCGTCCCGGTAGTGTTATTGCGGACATTTGCAGCGTTATCGGGGTACTATCGCGTGTTACCGCCGTGTTGTGAATGCCATGTTAACACTGGGTTATTTCCCCGCGATAGACGGCGATATGTAAACTTGCGTTAACCTATTTTGGCGATGTTTATCGCACGTTCTTGAGAATATCCCCCTTAGAGTACTAAAGTCTCTTCAAGCTTCCTGAACCACGAGTTATATGCTGACTAATTTCAATGCCTCTTTGATCTCTAATTCATGTGATTTATTTGTGACAACATTCATAGGTGTTCGACCTTAAAATCTTTGAAAAAAATATTGGAGTACACTAATATCATTAACATGAATTGTGAAAGCAATAATATCATGGGACAGAATATCGCAGTAAAAATGTTGTATTTTATTTTGTTTAAAACATCAAAGTATTTAATATTGATTTATGTAATATTGTTGTATGTATCTGTTGTTGACATAATGTTTTATTAGTTTTAGTGTAATAAGTTCATATTATTTTAATGTAATTTATTTGTAACTATTTTTAGTAAAGTTTATTTTTGGGAGTTTGGTAATAAAGTTCTGGAGATATACTGTATCTATTTTTTTAATTTATTTCTGGGTTGTTGGGTTTGTAGAGGAATAGGATGAGGGGTGTTTTAAGATATATATTTTATAGTATATAGTATATTATGTACTTTTAATACTTAATTGTGAGAAGTTAATTCGATCATTATTCATTTTGATTAATTAATTATTTGCATATGAAAAGTTTTTTGTATTTTTCTGCATTCAATGTAATATTGTTTATATTTACTATTATTTTCAGTGGCAGCTATATCCAATTTTAGAAGTTCTTTTTCATGAAGACCGCCAGGGTTGTTATCTTAGGGGAGCAGGTGAGCTCTAGGAGCACCCAGATGTGTAGACCTAGATATTTGAAACGGAGCAGTCTGATGGAGATCTGCACCTGCCATGCACTAGCATACAGTCTAGGCCATTTTCGGCCACGGGGACCCCTTCCCCGGGCCTGTCCCTTTTCTTATTTTTATTTTTATTTTAAAAGGGAGGGCGGTGCGCAGTCCCCCTCCTGGGCCAATTTCGGCCCCGGGGACCCCATCCGGGGGGGCCCGGCCTGTAGTGTTGGTGCGCTGATCCCACCTACTGACCCACTTTTTAAAGGTTGGGGACCGTGGGGGAAGCCTCAAGGCCCCCACGGTCCCTGCCGGCTTCCTGCCTCCTGCGGGAGCCGGCTTTGCTTTTACACATAGGCAGCTGCTAACATGCAGCTCCCTGTGTGTAAAAGCAATTCTGCTCTGCTTCTAGTAAGCGAGAGCATTCTCTGCTCTCGCTTACTAGAAGGGGAGCAGTATTTGATACAGATTGGCGGAAGCTGTTCTCCCGCCAAGCTATTGCAAACAGCAATGTTCCGGCGTGTGCACCCCGGGAACTTGCAGGAGCCGGACCTGGGGTGTGGCAGTCCCCATGGCCAAAAACACAACTTGCTGGTAGTGAGAGCTAAAACCAAGGGCACACCGGTGTACAATCTGGGAAATTCTATAATGTTCCAATCACGCTCAACTTAATGTGGTCCCAGTGCCACTGGGCCACATTCAAACAAAGGTTCAACCTAAGAAAAAGGAGCGTGGTAATTGTCAATCCTTAATTAATACAATAGTTCAAAGAGGTATACTCTCCATCCGTACGCTCTTTATCATCCAATCATAAATGGTCTCTTGGGAGTCTTTTAGTTGAAGAATCAATTCCAAATTTTATTCAATCCATGATACATCAATAGAAGCAGTCAAATCAATCCAGCCAGCAGTCAAATCAATCCAGCCAACGCGTTTCGTCCAATATGGACATCATCAGGGCTGTAAATTTAAAACAAGCATATCAATAATCATGGTCATTTCAAAACTGTTCTGTACCAACATGATATATCATTTGAATAATCAATGTTAATTCATGATACCCCAAAACAACCTTCAAGGCTCCCTGCCTATATACAATCTATCCATAAACATTCTGTAAACAACCGGTACATTCATGACACATTCCCTCATGGGATCACTAGCTCCAACTCATAGTTTTTGGATTAGTTCATTAATATATATTCTGTTCGTATTAATTCCCATCAATACCAACTGCTAAGTCATCAACAGCCTATCTATATAATCCTCCTTCATAACTTATTCCATTATATTAACTTCCCCATTCTTGGAGTAAAATGTCGCCTCTTTCCAATTATACGCAAAAAAAAATATTACCTCATGATCACATGAGAAACACAAATTATATTCTTCAATGTGTTGTACCAATCCTGGTACATTCACCTCAATACGTCTTTTTGTTATTATTCCCATCTATAATGGAAGACAAAACGAATGTAGTTCCAATTTATCTTAAATACACCTATTCATATTATCACAAGTACGCTGTTATGCAGGTCTATATTCGCTATCACTGTCCCATGTTCACCTGTCTATTTCAATTCCTACACTGGGTCCCATTGTCCATTCACTATCTTCATTGCTGTCCCCCTAATCCTTATATTGATTGGGCAAAAACATCCCCTCTCCTGTTTACTAAAACCAAGGTTATTTCCCAATTTATGTTAACAAAGAAATATATGTACAACAAGATGTAGGTTACTTCTATTCCTTTCACCACCTTTCCCTATCCCAATTAGCATGCCCGACCAATCCCTAGTAATCCTTCGTGGTCATAATCGCTCACCTACTGCGTCCTGCGCTCGCTTCTTCCGTAACTACTGCTATTCCGATGTTCAAATTCCCGCCGTTTTCTGGTTTGTTCCAAACGCTCCTATTTATATCATGGTGTCAACCAATCAACAATTAAACAGTACAATAAAAAAAAATTGTTACAAAATATATGTTCCCTCTCCGGTCCTCATGCACTAAGACCAATCAGAAATTTTCCTGTTCATCCTTATCCAATCCAGGGCCAAGATAATTATTTCTGGCTCCTGTTGCCGCCTATCCTGCCTATTCACACGGCATGTCCGTAAGGGAGCACCGCCCCCTGCCTGACTTAAGGCATGGGCCATAAGAGCTCCATCCAGCTTCAATTTCCACCTATTGTTCAGTTTCCCATATCCACGGCACATCCGGACGCAAAATATCGTATCAGCTCCACCCCTCCCATTCTCAGTGCACAGATAAGTGCATTTTTGACCAATCCTCACCAACCTGACCCGGGTGAAATCCATATACAATTATTATCGTGGCTCGATGAATATTACCTTCTCACCATCGCTCATGAAAAGCCAAACCTTTGACCGAGTTCTATGTTGGCTTCGATGGTTACAAATTTTATCATGTTTAACTTCCTTGACCCAGGAATCGTGATTATGTCTTACTTTTCACCTGCCACCCATCGGAAGAAAGAAAATAATCATTATTCATAAAAATTCTTCCCGTAATATCTTATCGCCAGTCTCCAGGCAATTATTAACACCTGTCCACACACAATAACCCCAGCAATGTTGCTGAGGGTGGGAACCAGAGGCACGGGGCCAAAGGGCGAGCCAGCCTCCACTATCTCATGAATACACAAAAGTGGGCTGCCCCTTGAATCAATTCCTATGTTTATCTACAGAGTTCTATAGAGATGCACTACCAGTGAGGGCATCTCATAAAGAGTTACGGACTGGCCTCACACACCGCCCGGTGTCATGCTTCATCATCGGCTGTCCTCGCCCTCTAAAAACTTGGTTTGATAGAGGCGGGCATACACTGGAGACAGGGATGCACTTCTAAATCTAAGTGATGGCCGTGGGGGAGTGATAAGTGATTTAAAAACCATTACATTAATCCATGTGCTATGCTTTATTCAAATGGTAAATGTATGGTGGTTAAAAACTAAGTGAACGGTGGTATGGGATATTATTCTCCTTCACCGTATGAAATGCGGTCGACATGTTTCTGCTGAGGTGTCCCCGAAGGGTACGTAGCATTCTTCAGGACCTAAAAAGGGGGAAAGGGGGGTTATATACCCTATGTGTTCACTTCCTTTTAACTAGTGAAAAATGGAAGGAAAATCCTGTCGCTAGATCAGGGAGGGGTTAAAAAACACTATGTAGGTGGATACTTCCCTCTTGGTATAGTACCACTGAGAGTAACTCTGTAGAGAAAGGAAAAACAAAAACAAAACATACAAACCAAACCGTGTGAGTATGTAAACAAATAGTTTATAAACATCATCCATCCCGCGTCATAACTATAGCGCGCGTGGTGGTGTGAAGTGGTCTTTATGAGACACGTGGCAGGTGCAACGTGTACTCACACCGTTAAAAAGTGGTTGTAAACCAACTCTTACCCTGTATTTCTACCCATACGCTCCATGGGAGGGCTGAGGTGAAAGGACCTACTTAGACTTTCTGTAGGGAAAAAACACATAAAACCACTACTGGTAGTTAAGGTTTAGTCACCAGTATTCAGAAAGAACCAGGACCAAGGTTCCTAGTTAAAGCAAACATAACAAGGTGAAATCCAGAACTAATGGACCACCTATTCATTCAAGTTCACACCAGCATTCCTTCAGGCATACTCTTACTGTCTAGTTTCAGTGCTTCCAGCCGTTCTTCCCGGAGGCGTCCTCTCTGTCTCCCCGCTGATGGTAAATGGTGAGATTCAGAGGGTTTTTATACTAAAGAGCTGTGACTAATTAGTGAGCTAATCAGTGTTAATTGGGCCCGTTAAGTGAGTTTCCTGTGTCCCTCTACGGGACTGCCTGACCACCTGGTGGGAGGCGTAACTGTAAATCGCCCCACCCGATTGGTCAAAACATGCCTCCAACACTACCAAGGCCATTAAGATAGTAAACAATGGGCTTGTGAGGTTTGTTTCCTGTGTCCCTCTTGCGTGAGCCTGACCTCCTGGTTGAGGGTGTGTATTCAATGAAGGTTTCGTTCGGTATTGGTCAAAACATGCCTCCAACACTATCAAGGCCATTTTAGATAGTTAAAAATGGGCTTGTGAGGTTTGTTTCCTGTGTCCCTCTTGCGTGAGCCTGACCGCCTGGTAGAGGGTGTGTATTCAAAAAAGGTTACGTTCGGCATTGGTCAAACGGCGCCGATACCGATGTTATGGTCCTTCCCCTTCCTGCGGGAAAACAAATGCAGTTACGAGGTCATTAGCTCCCATGTTTGTGAGGACGCCCATGTTCATTACCGGTTCTGATCAGTCTCCCGGTATTTGAGCATGCGCTGAAGTAGTGGGAAACCCGCTACCGCGCATGCGCCTAGGTGTATTCCGTGAGACGCTTGCCATGCTATGGCTCCTATGCTTGCGCACTGATAACTACCAGTGTGGATTACAGCAGGGGCCGCTCGAGATCCCCTTAAAAGTGAGGGGATACCCCAAGAGTTCTAAACACTGTGAGAAAAATAAAGCAACATTACTCTGTTCATAATGGGATTATGGGCCAATGGTACCTCACTTGTTATATGTGTGAAGTACACACTAATGATAGTCAGTGGTGGTAATTGCTACAGCTGGTATCTATGTTTGATAACATGGGTTTACACAAACCAATGTGTTCCCCATGCCAGCTTGATCTGTTTGAATTTGCGAGCATACCAATGGGCCCACTCTTAGTGAACTACTTAAAATAAAGTAGAGGGGTAGCAGTAGAGAATAGTCCCTACTCTATTAGGCCAGCTTTCTTGGAGTTGGTTGTTGACTAAAGAAGGTGTGCATGTGTGTGGACTGTTGTGCAGCTTTCGAGCTGTGGGAACGTACTGGGGCTCTACACGTGGTCACAAAGGACCAGAGGGTCAGGTTAAGCCTTTACCGACCCTCGCAAATTACGCTAAAAAACAGGTGGGCTAAAACAGCATCTCACCCGGTCTAATCACCCTGATATTTCGACCATGGAGACTGAACTGGCTTTCGATGAAAGCACATATGCAGACATACTGAGGACCCCATCAATTCTGGCGGAGGCGGTAGTCTCACAAACTATCAAGAACTCAGATGAATGGGAGGCTTTATCAGCAAAGAAGAAAGAACAAATCCGCACGGCTCTACATGGAGCATTTATGATGGAATATTTGAGAAAGAACACAGCACCACGGGGACTCGTGGTCACAAATGAACCCCGGCTGTTCCTAAATAACAAGGAATTTAGGATTAATTGGTCGAGCATAGCATGGAAATGCACCAAGGACTGGCTGGTGTTGATCATCAGCACAGCCAGACAACTAGCAGATGCTCTGCTAGTTGAGATACAGCAGAGTGAGAGTAATTTGAAAACATCAGTTCACATTACCGACTTCAAAAAAAAGCTTGAAGAGATAAACAGTGACCAGTCAGCATACAGGGAATATCTTACCCAATCTAAAATAACCAAACTACAGAAGGATGTCCAGAAGTTCAAGCGGGAGATGGTGTACCCCTACACAACGGACGAATACTATGACAAACCCCAACAAACACCTGCACCTAGATGTCAGCCACGCTTCAGACCTACACCTCAAAACTGGACTTACAGCTCAGGGGAAGAGAGAAGCGACAGCAGCAGCGATGAGAGCACAGGAGGGCAGCAGACACGGAGATACCGGAACCCTAACTTACCAATGTTTGCGCCACCGATGCAGCCATTCGGCTTCTGGCCACAGCAATTTTACCCCCCAGGGTTCGGGCCCCACCAAGGACAGCAGCAATTACCACCACTGACTATCATTAGTGTGTACTTCACACATATAACAAGTGAGGTACCATTGGCCCGTAATCCCATTATGAACAGAGTAATGTTGCTTTATTTTTCTCACAGTGTTTAGAACTCTTGGGGTATCCCCTCACTTTACGGGGATCTCGAGCGGCCCCTGCTGTAATCCACGCTGGTAGTTATCAGTGCGCAAGCATAGGAGCCATAGCAGGGCAAGCGTCTCACGGAATACACCTAGGCGCATGCGCGGTAGCGGGTTTCCCACTACTTCAGCGCATGCTCAAATACCGGGAGACTGATCAGACCCGGTAATGAACATGGGCGTCCTCACAAACATGGGAGCTAATGACCTCGTAACTGCATTTGTTTTCCCGCAGGAAGGGGAAGGACCATAACATCGGTATCGGCGCCATTTGACCAATGCCGAACGTAACCTTTTTTGAATACACACCCTCTACCAGGCGGTCAGGCTCACGCAAGAGGGACACAGGAAACAAACCTCACAAGCCCATTTTTAACTATCTAAAATGGCCTTGATAGTGTTGAAGCATGTTTTGACCAATGCCGAACGAAACCTTCATTGAATACACACCCGCAACCAGGCGGTCAGGCTTACGCAAGAGGGACACAGGAAACAAACCTCACAAGCCCATTGTTTACTATCTTAATGGCCTTGGTAGTGTTGGAGGCATGTTTTGACCAATCGGGTGGGGCGATTTACAGTTACGCCTCCCACCAGGTGGTCAGGCAGTCCCGTAGAGGGACACAGGAAACTCACTTAACGGGCCCAATTAACACTGATTAGCTCACTAATTAGTCACAGCTCTTTAGTATAAAAACCCTCTGAATCTCACCATTTACCATCAGCGGGGAGACAGAGAGGACGCCTCCGGGAAGAATGGCTGGAAGCACTGAAACTAGACAGTAAGAGTATGCCTGAAGGAATGCTGGTGTGAACTTGAATGAATAGGTGGTCCATTAGTTCTGGATTTCACCTTGTTATGTTTGCTTTAACTAGGAACCTTGGTCCTGGTTCTTTCTGAATACTGGTGACTAACCCTTAACTACCAGTAGTGGTTTTATGTGTTTTTCCCTACAGAAAGTCTAAGTAGGTCCTTCCACCTCAGCCCTCCCATGGAGCGTTTAGGGTAGAAATACAGGGTAAGAGTTGGTTTACAACCACTTTTTAACGGTGTGAGTACACGTTGCACCTGCCACGTGTCTCATAAAGACCACTTCACACCACCACGCGCGCTATAGATATGACGCGGGATGGATGATGTTTATAAACTATTTGTTTACATACTCACACGGTTTGGTTTGTATGTTTTGTTTTTGTTTTTCCTTTCTCCTCAGAGTTACTCTCAGTGGTACTATACCAAGAGGGAAGTATCCACCTACATAGTGTTTTTAACCCCTCCCCTCATCTAGCGACAGGATTTTCCTTCCATTTTTCACTAGTTAAAAGGAAGTGAACACATAGGGTATATAACCCCCCTTTTTCCCCCCCTTTTTAGGTCCTGAAGAATGCTACGTACCCTTCGGGGACACCTCAGCAGAAACATGTCGACCGCATTTCATACGGTGAAGGGAGAATAATATCCCATACCACCGTTCACTTAGTTTTTAACCACCATACATTTACCATTTGAATAAAGCATAGCACATGGACTAATGTAATGGTTTTTAAATCACTTATCACTCCCCCACGGCCATCACTTAGATTTAGAAGTGCATCCCTGTCTCCAGGTGTATACCCGCCCTCTATCAAACCAAGTTTTTAGAGGGCGAGGACAGCCGATGATGAAGCATGACATCGGGCGGTGTGTGAGGCCAGTCCGTAACTTTTTATGAGATGCCCCCACTGGTAGTGCATCTCTATAGAACTCTGTAGATAAACATAGGAATTGATTCAAGGGGCAGCCCACTTTTGTGTATTCAATTATTAACACCTGTCATACATCGCACAGCCAGTAGTCTAAGCCGTGAGACTACTTGCAGTTCACATTAATCCTATTCTCTCGCCTAGATCTTGGAATTCCTACTGTTAACAGCTCACATAACATCCACTCATGCTCGTGTCCTTAATTTCCGGATATCGGTGAAAGAAATGGTAGAATTGGAAGAATTCACTTCTACTCATTTTTGTAATTGACTCAACTTATCCTGGTGAATCTGGGAATGATGTTCCTTCTATTACCCAAGAACCCCCTATTTCGCATGGTCCACTCAATACTTCCTATCACTACAATTTAGTCACAAAAAATAATGAAACTCATTTTCTCTGTTCAGTCCTGCTTCTACAGACCTTAACCTGCTGATCCACTTTGCCTCCTCTTGCCTCAGCTTTAATTCCAAATTCCCTCCTCTTATATTAGGAATGATCCTTTGTATTCCGTGGAATTTAAAACCGGCCAAACCCGGATGATTGTCCTTAATGTGCTGAAAAATGGGGGACCTATTGTCACAATTCAGTATGGCACAGCGATGCTCCTGAATCCTGATTTTCAGTGCCCTTTTGTATATTTGACCACATTCACATTTAATGACATAGATTACACCGCAACTGTTACAATTAATGAATTCTATTCGTATTATACTTAAAATCCTTCAAACGATTCATTCCACAATCACAAATTATACAGTAGCCACATGTGTAAAACCCTTGGGTTGACCCTGCCACCAAATACAACCGGATTCTTTCATAGGTTCCAAATAATTTCTGGTAATCATGTTCCCTATCGTGGGACTTTTTCTGTACATAACCAAAGGTCTATCAGAGATGCTATTTGTTAAGCCTGGCACCCCCTTTAGGAGATTCCAATTCTTGTTCAATAACTTGAAGATCTTCTTATGTTCGGTACTATAAGTTGAAACAAAAGTCAATCTCTCCTGTGAAGGCTTCTTAGGTTTCTGTACCAATGTTTCCTCTCTCTTAATTCCATGTACCCTGTTCTCTGCTTTTTCCAGACCGATTTTCGCATAATCCCGTGCAGACAATCTTCTTCTCAAATCTTTCAAACTCATTTTTAAATCTTCCTCATTACTGCAATTTCTGCAAGTTCGTATTATCTCTCCAAAAGGGATGCCCCTAATCACTGCAGGTGGGTGTGCACTATCTGCTCTAAGAATATTATTTGTGGCTGTATTCTTACGGAAAAGTTTGCTCTATATTGTATTATCAACTACAAACAGCTATACATCTAGAACATCTATCTTGTTTGTGTTGTGGCACATTGTAAAGCTTACATTGTGACTGTTAGTGTTCAAATAGTCCACATATTCCAACAACTCAATCCTAGTTCCTCTCCAAATCATCAAAATATCATCAATGAACCGTGCCCAAAATAGGATGAGGTCCTTCCATTTACTCGCGTTCCTGGACCAGGCATGCTCCCATGAAGAGGTTAGCATAAGAGGGAGCAAACCTGGATCCCATCGCTGTACCTCTTATTTGATGAAACCACTTCCCCTCAAATAGGAAAACAATTGTTGTTTAGTATCAAATCACTCATTTCTAACAACATAGTAGAATGCTCCTGTAGGCTCGCACTCCTACTACACAAGAAGTGTCTCAACGCTTGTTTGCCTTTGTCATTCTCAATACAAGTACACAGTCCTACCACATCTAGTATCACAAAACTCATATTCTGATCCCACACCACATCCTGTATTTTGTTCAACACGTCCATTGTATCACGGATGTAAGATGATAAATTCACTACCAATGGTTTCAAAAACAAAACAACAAATTCGGAAAGATGTTCAGTTAAGCTCCCTATGCTGGACACAATTAGCCTGCCTGGGGGTTCTCTAATGATTTATGAATCTTGGGAAGCATGTAAATAAAAGGGAACCTCGGACTCATGTTATTCAGATACTTGAATTCCTTTTCATCTAACAATCCCAGCCCCTTCCAAGTAAAGAGTCTGTCAGAAATTAGTCTCCCTGCTTCTCTTGTAGGATTGCTTCTCAATTTTCTTTAGCAAGTATTGTCACTGAGCTGTCTCTTAATCTCCTGGCTATAGTCAGTTCTCCTCATCACGACGATGTTCCCCCCCTTGTCGGCTTCCCTTATCACTACATTTTTATCTCTTCTCGGATCTACTAGAGCTTTTTTCTCTTCCCTTGTGATGTTCGCTCTCTTAGTATAGTGTATGCTTGTCCCCAAACTCTGATCCTCAAGTCTGTGAAACTCTTCTGTAGTTCTTTTAACAAAAAGGTCTATAGCTGCAAACTGATGTCCCTGTGGTACAAACTTCAAAGGTGGCATAAGACCACTCGTACACCCGTAATCTGTTTGAACTTCAACATCGCTGATAAATCCTCCACCCCATAATCATCTTCCTCTGACAGTGATCAGCAACTGTACATCACGCATGATACTCCGGTTATGTCTTGCATCCGCATGGCTGGATCCTAACCCTCCCTCATTTCAGCAATGGATATCCCGTCTTCTAGCAAATTACAACTTCGAAAAAGCTATTTACGCAAGAAGGGGAACACGCTCTTGTGCAAAGGGCCTAAAAATCTGGGCACCTCTGACAAGATGGATTGAGGTAAATGGGTAAATCATAAAACGGGAAACAAGACAGAATCCAAACTAAGGAATACAGGTTGTGTCCAACTCCCTCTGGGGTGGGATGGGTGGGTATCCGGCGGGTGGGGGGCTGGCCCATTCCATCCGGGATGGGCACAAGGGGAGAAAACATATAAAAATGTAATGCATAACTTTGATTTCCTTTTGCTATCTCGTTTTTTTCTCTACTCTTCTCCGACCATGAATGATAATTGTGGTTTTTTTTTGTATATCAATGTCTAACATGCATTAATAAAAAAAATATTTAAAAAAAAAAAGGATTGCTTCTCAAATTTCTATAGCAAGTATTGTCACTGAGCTGTCTCTTAATCTCCTGGCTATAGTCAGTTCTCCTCATCACGACGATGTTCCCCCCCTTGTCGGCTTCCCTTTATCACTATATTTTCATCTCTTCTCAGATCTACTAGAGCTTTTTTCTCTTCCCTTGTGATGTTCGCTCTCTTAGAATAGTGTATGCTTGTCCCCAAACTCTGATCCTCAAGTCTGTGAAACTCTTCTGTAGTTCTTTTAACAAAAAGGTCTATAGCTGCAAACTGATGTCCCTGTGGTACAAACTTCGAAGGTGGCATAAGACCACTCGTACACCCATAATCTGTTTGAACATTCAACATCGCTGATAAATCCTCCACCCCATAATCATCTTCCTCTGTCAGTGATAAGAGCAACTGTACATCACGCATGTGAGCAATTGTTAGTTCTGATCTTTTTATTATATTTTTCTAATATCATCACATTTTTCAACAGTGGCAAAAAAACTTTTCAATTTAAGTCGCCTTCAAACTTAAATAAATCAATCTGAAGATCTGTAAAATTACATGAAGTGCCGGGACAAAAAGAGAGCCCTCATTTCAGCACTTTCAATTCATCCTGACTCAGTTCTCTATCTGATAGATTTATGACTTGTAAATTAATATCACTGTCTGTATCTGTACCCATCTCAGACTTTTCCATACTCAGACTCTATTCCTGTTCTGGCTGCATGTCCCCATTCTTGTATTTTTGGTGTTTCCATTTGCCCCTCCTTGTTTTACAATGATTTTCTTCCTTCCTCTCTTCAGACCTTGAATTTCCTCGGGAAAAGAAGAGCAAATGGCGGGTTTAGGACCTGCTACATTGCTTGAACCCTGGTTCTCATTAGATTAGAGATCAGAACTACTATAATTCACTGAGCTGAGCTCTCCCTGTAGTTCTGCACCCGGAGGAGATTTGGGTTTATTCACCTCATCAAAACGTTTAGCAAAAGTAAAAAACCTTCCCAGGCTGTCATCCCTTTCATCTCTTCTGATCTTGCTTAGTTTCTTATCTTTAATCTGCAATTGGTGTTTATTGATCACTTCTTTAAGAATTACATAATTTTTCTCTGTCAATTCAGGTAGTCTCATCTCTTTAATCTCCTTTTCTAACTCCGTTATTTGCAATTTTAATTTCTCCACTTTTCTTTCTGCATTTTTGATCAGAATATGCATCATACAGAAGGAAGAGAAGTGTTAATTATCCTCCCATTCCTTAAGGAGATCATCATCCAAGTCATCGAAAGTGGGAAAAATCAAGATCCTCAACCCTCTCGGGATACGCCTATTTTCCACTTAATTTTATAGTGTTATCCTGTCCCACCATTTCGACAATTCCATTTATTTCAACTTTTCCAATTTAAGAAACTTATTTTTCAAACTGTTGTTGGGAAGATTCCTGTTGCTTTCCAATGGTTTTGCTTTACTTTGTTGAAATAAATCTGCTGCAAGTTTCTCTCGATCATCTTCCATGATTTCTATAATTCTTACTGTATTTCTCGTATAAATACCCCTACACCGTGCTGCACCAGCCCGTTCAATGATCAAAAACACAACTTGCTGGCAGTGAGGGATAAACCAAGGGCGCACTGATGTACAATCTGGGAAATTCTATAATGTTCCAATCACGCTCAAATTAATGTGGTCCCACTGCCACTGGGCCACGTCCAAACAAAGTTCCAACCTAAGAAAATGGAGCGTGAAATTGTCTATCCTTAATTAATACAATAGTTCAAAGAGGTATACTCTCCATCCGTACGCTCTTTATCATCCAATCCTAAATGGTCTCTTGGGAGTCTTTTAGTTGAATTATCAATTCCAAATTGTATTCAATCCATGATACATCAATAGAAGCAGTCAAATCAATCCAGCCAGCAGTCAAATCAATCCAGCCAACGCGTTTTGTCCAATATGGACTTCATCAGGGCTGTAAATTGAAAAACAAGCATATCAATAATCATGGTAATTTCGAAACTGCTCTGTACCAACATGATATATCATTTGAATAATTAATGCTAATTCATGATATCCCAAAACAACCTTCAAGACTTTCTGCCTATATACAATCTATCCATAAATATTCTGTAAATAACCGGTATATTCTTGACACATTCCCCCATGGGATCACTAGCTCCAACTCATAGTTTTTGGATTAGTTCATTAATATATATTCTGTTCTTATTACGTCCCATCAATACGAACTGCTAAATCATCAACAGCCTATCTATATAATCCTCCTTCATAACTTATTCCATTATATTAACTTCCCCATTCTTGGAGGAAAATGTCACCTTTTTCCATTATTATCCGCCAAAAAAAAAAAATATATATTACCTCATTCATCCTTATCCAATCCAGGGCCAAGATAATTATTTCCGGCTCCTGTTGCCGCCTATCCTGCCTATTCACACGGCATGTCCGTAAGGGAGCGCTGTCCCCTGCCTGTCCTGCCTGACTTAAGGCGTGGCCCATAAGAGCTCCATCCAGCTCCGATTTCCACCTATTGTTCCGTTTTCCATATCCACGGTATATCCGGACGAAAAATATTGTGTCAGCTCCACTCCTCCTATTCTTGGTGCACGGATTCGTGTATTTTCCACCAATCCTCATCTATCCTGACCCGGGTGAAATCCATATACAATTATTATCGTGGCTCTATGACTATTACTTTCTCACCATCGCTCATGAAGAGCCAATGGTCCCCATGGCCATCTAAGGCTCCAGGAGGGGGGCCATGTCCCCTCCTTAGTTATAATTTGCCCCAGGGAGGTGGTGGTCCCCGGGGGTCCTCAACGAACCCCCTGCATAAATATTATTTCAGTCCTGGGGAAGTGGTGTTCCCCGAGGCTGCTTGGGGGGCCTAGCGGCCTTCCCTGCATTTCTATTACTAATTGCCAAGGGAAGTTGGCCGTCCCCAGAGCTGTGGGGCGGTCCTCACGGCCCCCCTGCACTCATTTCTATTTTAAGCCCCGGGAAGGTGGTGGTCCCCAGGGCTGCAGAGGGTGGAGGGCGGGTGGGCCCCCCCCATTTGTACATCTCATTGCCCAGGAGAGGTAGCAGTCTCCAGGGGCTGTGGGTGGGGTCTGCTAGGCCCCCCACACTCATTTCTATTTTAAGCCCCGGGGAGGTGGCAGTCCCCGGGTCTGCAGGGGGGAGTGGAGCTACCCCCTGCACTTAAATAATTCATAGGCCCGGGGAGGTTGCAGTCCCCAGGGCTGTGGGGGGACCTCGTGGTGCCCCCTCATTTATAATATTTATTGCCCCAGGGAGGTGGCGTTCCTCTTTTTTTTTACATTTTGCCATGGATTCACGGCTCCACCTGCGAATTCGCTGCAATTAAAAAAAAAATGCTTGTTAACACCATTGGGATCCCAGTAGAACCCCCAAACATATCTGGGGGTTAGGATATTCCTACCCGCCACCTTTTCATTATTTTTACTTTTTATGTGGGACTCACCCTCTAGCCAAGTCCCAGGAATCAAATTTTTGTAGGATCCGCGAGTCCTCTGCAAGGACTCGTGTCCACAGATATCTATATTTTTAAAACTTTAGTATCTCTGAAACTACTGAATGGATTTACACCAAATCATAAAAAGCACGTTTCCTGGACCATCATCTAGCTTTCTGTCAAATTTGGTGTAATTCCATTCAGCAGTTCCGGCTGTAGTCGTCTTCAAAAAATGAAAAATCCCCATATACATAACATGAGGAAAATGCATTTTGGGACCTCCCTTTTGTCTTGGCCCCGATTGACAGATCACCCAGAAACTTTCAACACAGAAGCTAAACCAAAAAGGGGAAGTTTTTTGAAAATTTCGTGAAGATTTGGCGGTGGCAAAGTTATTGGCAAAACAAAAAATGCTTTTCCTATGGAAACTTTGGTGCTAACTATAACTACCTACTTGCCAGTAGGAGATATATATATATATATATATTATCTACTGGCGGTCGCCAGTAGATAGTTATAGTTAGGACCTTTATCCATAGGAAATCCGCAACATTCTATTTGAAATAACTCTTGCGCCGGTAGACGAATCTTCGCGAAAGCTTCCAACTTGTTGGGGCGCTCCGCTCCGCTCCTAGTCTGAAAGTCTCGGGTTGATTCGTCAAGCGGGGGCCAAGAAAAAAGGGGGGTCCCAAAACGCGTTTTCTCTGTTTTTCCATGTTAATTCCCATAGGAAATTTTAGCCACGGCTACAGCCCGAACTGCTGAACGGAATTACACCAAATTTTGCAAAAGGTAGCGCTTGGTTCAGAAAGCGACCTTTTTTAAATGGTGTCAATCCGTTCAGTAGTTACGGAGAAATTCAAAAAATAAGAGTGAAAAAATCGATTTCCCATAGGAAACTTTATGCAAGGCTACAGCAAAAACTGCTGAACGGAATTACACCAAATTTGGCAAAAGGTAGTGCTTGGTTCAGAAAGCACCCTTTTTAAAAATGGTGTAAATCCGTTCAGTAGTTGCTGAGAAAATCCAAAATAAAAGTTTCGATATTTAGAGGCACGGAGGATCCGCGCACCCTCCCGACCACGAGCTGCATGCTAATTGGCTGTCAACACTCCAAATCAGGAAGTGTTGGCAGCCATCTTGTTCCTCAATAGAACCGAGGAACAAGAAAGCAGTAAAAAAAAGTGCGCAATACGCAAAAAGGGGGCAGGGTAGAAACACCCTGACCCCCTAGGCCTGCTCAGGGCCCAAAAAATATATATATATTTTTTTTTAAATCGGCAGGATGCGCTTACGGTGCGCGGATGCTGCCGATAAAAAAAAAAACCGAAGCGCGGGCTCCCGCGCTTCTTTGGTAATTGTCCCCCGGGTGGGCTAAGTCCCGGGGGCATGGGAGGGTTAAGTTTTATGATGTGGGGGCCTCTAAGGCCCCCAAGCCCTGGGGACCGCCACCCCCGGGGCTTTAATAAAAAATGATGCAGGAGGGCTCTCGGCCCTCCCGCAGCCCCAGGGACCGCCACCCCCGGGGCTTCTTTTTATTTTTTTTAAATAACCTATATGGGGGGGGCACTAAATATTTTAATGTGGGGGTCCGTTACGGACCCCCAGAGCGCCGGGGACCACCACCCCGGGGCTGTGCAATTCAAGGGTGGGGGGCCGCGCGGCCCCCCTCCTGGAGCCCTTGATGGCCCTGGGGACCGCCACCCCCCAGGGCCGGCTCCTGCAGTGTCCCGGGGTGCCTAACCCGGGACACTGTAGTTTGCTATGACAGGACGGGAGCCTCGCGGCTCCCGTCCTGTCATAGCAAACTGCTTTGGATATTGGAAGCGAGAGCAGGAAACCTGCTCTCGCTCCAATATCCAAAGCAAATTGCTTTCCACATGGGGAGCTGCATCTTAGCAACTCCCCATGTGGAAAGCAATGCCGGCTCCCAAAGGACGCGGGGAGCCGGCAGGACTGTGGGGGATTGGGGACCCCCCCACAGTCCCCAACGGAGAGGGCCAGCCCCGGGGGATGGGGTCCCCGGGGCAAGTAGTGGCCCGGGAGGGGGGCCACGCAGCCCCCTTCCCCAAAATTAAAAAAAAAACAAAGGCCGGCCCCGGGGGATGGGGTCCCTGGGGCCATAAGTGGCCTGAGGAGGGGGGCAACGCAGCCCCCCTCCAAAACAATAAAACATTTTTAAAAAGGCATTGCCCCAGGGGATGGGGTCCCCGGGGCCGATTAAGGCCTCGGGAGGGGGCCACGCGGCCCCCTTCCAAATTGTTTTTTTTTTTTAAATAAATAGGGGCAAGCCCTGGGGGATGGCGTCCCCAGGACCAATAAATTAGAAAAGAAGGGGGCCACACAGCCCCCTTCTTAAAAAAAAATCACCGGCATCGCGCCGGAGGCTACGCCCCTTCTTTCACCACTCTGCAAACATGCCCCCTGGCGCGTTTGCAGATGAGGCGAATTCCCCTTGAATACTGGGGGTCCCTGGGGGCCAACTAGCCCACCAGGAACCTCCAGTATGCGCCAGGGGGCTGCGTTGCAGAGAGGTGTCCTGAGGCCACGCCCCTTTTTACACCTCTCTCCAACGCAGCTCTGTGGCGCATAATGGAGGGAGCTGGTGGGCTAGTTGCACCCCAGGGACCCTCAGGATTGAAGGGGAGTTAATCCCCCGACTTAAAACACGCCACGGGGCACGTCATCTCAAGCCCCGCCCCCTCCCTTCACCACTGTGCAAACAGGCCCCGTGGCGTGTTTTAAGATGGGGAATTAAATCCCCTTCAATCCTGAGGGTCCCTGGGGGACAACTAGCCCACCAGGTACGTCCAGAAAGCACCACAGAGCTGCGTTGCAGAGAGGTGCAAAAAGGGGCGTGGCCTCTGAACACCTCTCTGCAACGCAGCTCTCTGGCGCATACTGGAGGTACCTGGTGGGCTAGTTGGCCCCTAGGGACGCTCGGGATTGAGGAGGAATTAATTCTCCAACTTAAAACGCGCCACAGGGCGTGTTTGCAGACATGTCACCTCAGGCACCACCCCCTTCCTTCACCATTGTGCAAATATTCCTCTAAAATCAGCCGAACTACGAATTCCGATTTACTCACCTGTTATCAGGAGAGAACCCAGTGCTGCATCTTTTAGCCCAGCACTGACCCTGAAAAGTAATTCTAACCGTACTTACCAGTAACTTGAATTTCCTTCCATAGGCTAACATTGACTGGTTTCACTTGGAAATTCTTCTAAGTGTGGAGTTTTGGAACTTAATAATATTCCTCTAAAATCAGCCGAACTACGAATTCCGATTTACTCACCTGTTATCAGGAGAGAACCCAGTACTGCATCTTTTAGCCCAGCACTGACCCTGAAACGTAATTCTAACCGTACTTACCAGTAACTTGTATTTCCTTCCATAGGAATCCATTGTCTGGTTTTCAGCAGAAAAGTTTCAAAGTGTCGATTTTCACAAACTACAAATATTCCTTAAAAATCACCTGTATGACTTAAACGCATTCTTTCAACTGTTTACAGGAGATGCACCAGTGCTGGATCCAGGATCCACCACTGTGTAAGAAAAAGTAACGATAACACTACTTACCTGCTAAGTGAATTTCCTGCCATAGGATGACATTGGTGATTCTATGTGAAAAAGTTTCTGTCAACTTTTAAAATACAATAATATTCCTTAAAAATCACTACTGTAACCAAAACGCTTTTACTCAACTGTTTACAGGAGATGTCCCAGGAGTGAATCTAGGATCCAGTACTGTGGTTAGAAAAGTAATCCATAAAGTAACTAATTGCATTTAACTAGAAATTCACATTGAGCTCAATGTTGCATTGTGTTTGAAATTGTGTTGCCCATTGCAAAAACTGTAATTACTGTACTTAAAAGTCTATTGCCTATTTGCAAAGAATTTAAACTAAAGTAATTCATTCTGAGAAAGTATATTTTGTAATGTAATGTATAATGTAATTACAATGTAATTTAAAAAATAAATAGTTTAAAAAAATGTAGTAAATCAGTATCAAAAAAATAAAGATAACAATTAATACATTTAAAAATTGTCATTTACAAAACCTTGGAAATTCACTGAAAAAAACCATAGGTTTCAGACATATTATAGTTAGGAATTAGCATTTAAAAAACCTTTGAAATTCACTGAAAAAACCATAGGTTTCAGGCACGTTATAGTTAGAAATTAGCATTTAAAAAACCTTTGAAATTCACTGAAAAAACCATAGGTTTACGGCACGTTATAGTTAGAAATTAGCATTTAAAAACCTTTGAAATTCACTGAGAAAACCATAGGTTTCAGACACGTTATAGTTAGAAATTAGCATTTAAAAAACCTTTGAAATTCACTGAAAAAACCATAGGTTCCAGACACGTTATAGTTAGAAATTTGCATTTAAAAAACCTTTGAAATTCACTGAAAAAACCATAGGTTTTAGGGACAGTTATAGTTAGTTGGACATTGCACTCGTACAAAACCCGTGAAATTCCCCCGTTATAGTTAGTTCAGCTAACTATAACTCGCGCCCCGCAATGCACTGGTGATGACGTCACATATTACATCACTCATGACATGGTCAGTGACATCACTGATGACATCACTGATGACATCTCAAATGACATCACTGATGACATCATCCATGTGATAATTTCATGCATCTTCTCACACCCTAATATAACTTTTGATACACCCACTGTAAATTACAGACTGCCATTCTCAAAACCATAGACACTCCAACACCAATAACTACATACCCACTCACTGATTCTTAGGTCTACACACACATCCACTCACTCACCCGTACAGTCACTCATACTTACGGTCACTCAGTACAGGACTATCATATGCACTCATACACCTACATAGACACTCACACACCGCCACTCATCCATAGAGGTACTCACACACCTAGTCAGTCATGCAAATAATTAATCACACTGCCATTTACTCACCTATACAGTTATACACACACCAGCTCACTTACTCATACAAATACTAGCACATTCTTACGCTCTTATACAATCACAGATACAAGCACACACTCATCCATACAGTCACTCTCACAATCACAATCACACACTCTCGCTTATAGCTATTTATATACTCCAACACACATATATACTGCCTTTCACATATGTAGTTACTCACACATGTACCACTGAGATATACATTCACTCACTAACACACCCATACACACACTCCCCCACCCATACAGTCCATCACAGATGCACTCTTGAAACCATGCACCCAGTGAATCACCCACTGATACATCTATGTGCAGTCACACACACCCCATCCACACAAACACTCAGGCACCCATACAGATACTCAGACAACCAATCAATAACTCATAGACACTCATGTAGCTATTTACAAACCCATGCAGCCACTTACACACCAACAGACAGACGGATAAAGACATTCACACAGTTTAGTCACTAACCCATGCATTTAGTAAGATACGTTTAATCACTCACTTATAGAGTCAGTCACGCACCTACTAAATCATCCATCCAGACACTTATACACCCACTCATTATTCAATACACCTTGGCATATATATTAAACATATTTCAACTTTATAGAAACACACAGTCACTGCATGATGTCATCAGTGATGTCATTTGAGATGTCATCAGTGATGTCACTGACCATGTCATGAGTGATGTAATATGTGACGTCATCAGCAGTGCATTGCGGGGGCGCGAGTTATAGTTAGCTGAACTAACTATAACGGGGGAATTTCACGGGTTTTGTACGAGTGTAATGTCCAACTAACTATAACTGTCCCTAAAACCTATGGTTTTTTCAGTGAATATATATAAATATGAAGCAAATCCTGGCTCGCCACAACCTTCCACTGGCGCAAAACAGGTACGGACCACTCAATGGAAACGTTTGAAGTGCGGTGCTTTATTCAAATGTAGAATACACAGCAACCAGTCAGTCCTGGCCAGTACCAAGCATGACGCATTTCGACCGAGACAACTTGGTCTTGTTCACATGACGCGCTACTACGTGTACTTCATTTAAATAGTGAAAACAATTAGATATTCACACCTGCGAACAATTCGACTTATGCTACGTGACAATAGACACAGACAACAGACTCATATTGATATGCTCGTAAAGGTACATCGTAATATAAATAAATATCTAAAAAACCATTTTTTTAAAAATAAATAAATACAATGGAATTTTATATAAGTTCAGTTAAAAGACATGATTTCTTCATTTCATGGGTCTAAGAAACGCCTAAAGTATATACATAGTGCATTGTAATACTGTCATAATATTTCAAAGGAAAACATAGACCACTTCCTGCTAGAAAAAATGTGCAAATAACAAATGTAAACTCTTACTGTGCGCAAATCAAGTCAATGTAGTCTGTCTGATATCGCACAGAACTCATAAAGTGCTAAATTGTCGGGTATGAGAGTGCAAAAAGTGCTAGTGCAAAATATGGAATCACTTACTAAGAAATTTTAAAACTCCCCGGAGCCACGGGAAGCCCTCTAATTATAGAAATTTTGAATACATTTTCCTCACCACGGGAGTGTCGTCTCTGAGATATTTCTTTCGGAACAGTGTTTTATATATATATATATATATTCACTGAAAAAACCATAGGTTTCAGGCACGTTATAGTTAGAAATTAGCATTTAAAAAACCTTACAAATTCACTGAAAAAACCATAGTTTTTAGGGACAGTTATAGTTAGTTGGACATTGCACTCGTACAAAACCCGTGAAATTCCCCCGTTATAGTTAGTTCAGCTAACTATAACTCGCGCCCCCGCAATGCACTGCTGATGACGTCACATATTACATCACTCATGACATGGTCAGTGACATCACTGATGACATCACTGATGACATCTCAAATGACATCACTGATGACATCACTGATGACATCATCCACGTGATAATCTGATGCACCTCCTCACACCCTAATATAACCTTTGATACACTCACTCTAAATTACAGACTGCCATTCGCAAAACCATAGACACTCCAACACCAATAACTACATACCCACTCACTGATTCTTAGGTCTACACACACATCCACTCACTCACCCGTACAGTCACTCATACTTACGGTCACTCAGTACAGGACTATCATATGCACTCATACTCCTATATAGACACTCAAACACCGCCACTCATCCATAGAGGTACTCACACACCTAGTCAGTCATGCAAATAATTAAACACACTGCCATTTACTCACCTATACAGTTATACACACACCAGCTCACTTACTCATACAAATACTAGCACATTCTTACGCTCTTATACAATCACTGATACAAGTACACACTCATCCATACAGCCACTCTCACAATCACACACTCTCACTTATAGCCATTTATATACTCCAACACACATATATACTGCCTTTCACATATGTAGTTACTCACACATGTACCACTGAGATATACATTCAATCACTAACACACCCATACACACACTCACCCACCCATACAGTCCATCACAGATGCACTCTTGAAACCATGCACCCAGTGAATCACCAACTCACACATCTATGCACAGAGTCACACACACCCCACCCACACAAACACTCAGGCACCCATACAGATACTCAGACAATCAATCAATAACCCATGTAGACACTCATGTAGCTATTCAGAAAGCCATGCAGCCGCTTACAAACCAACAGACAGACGGATACAGACATTCACACAGTTTAGTCACTAACCCATGCATTCAGTAAGATACATTTAATCACTCACTTGTAGAGTCAGTCACTCACGAACTAAATCATCCATTCAGACACTTATACACCCACTCATTCTTCAATACGCCTTTCCCAATATATATTAAACATATTTAAACTTTACAGAAACACACAGTCACTGGATGATGTCATCAGTGATGTCATTTGAGATGTCATCAGTGATGTCATCAGTGATGTCACTGACCATGTCATGAGTGATGTAATATGTGACGTCATCAGCAGTGCATTGTGGGCGCGAGTTATAGTTAGCTGAACTAACTATAACGGGGAATTTCACGGGTTTTGTACGAGTGCAATGTCCAACTAACTATAACTGTCCCTAAAACCTATGGTTTTTTCAGTGAATTTGTAAGGTTTTTAAATGCTAATTTCTAACTATAACGTGCCTGAAACCTATGGTTTTTCAGTGAATTTCAAAGGTTTTTTAAATGCTAATTCCTAACTATAACATGTCTGAAACCTATGGTTTTTTTCAGTGAATTTCAAAGGTTTTGTAAATGACAATTTTTAAATGTATTAATTGTTATATTTATTTTTTTGATACTGATTTACTACATTTTTTAAACTATTTATTTTTACATATTTTATTTTTTAAATTACATTGTAATTACATTATACATTACAAAATATACTTTCTCAGAATGAATTACTTTAGTTTAAATACTTTGCAAATAGGCAATAGACTTTTAAGTACAGTAGTTACAGTTGTTGCAATGGGCAACACAATTTCAACATGCAACATTGAGCTCAATGTGAATTTCTAGTTAAATGCAATTAGTTACTTTATGGATTACTTTTCTAACCACAGGACTGGATCCTAGATTCAGTCCTGGGACATCTCCTGTAAACAGTTGAGTAAAAGCGTTTTGGTTACAGTAGTGATTTTTAAGGAATATTATTGTATTTTAAAAGTTGACAGAAATTTTTTCACATAGAATCACCAATGTTATCCTATGGGAGGAAATTCACTTAGCAGGTAAGTAGTGTTATCGTTACTTTTTCTTACTCAGTGGTGGATCCTGGATGCAGCACTGGTGCATCTCTTGTAAACAGTTGAAAGAATGCGTTTAAGTCATACAGGCGATTTTTAAGGAATATTTGTAGTTTGTGAAAATCGACACTTTGAAACTTTTCTGCTGAAAACCAGACAATGGATTCCAATGGAAGGAAATACAAGTTTCTGGTAAGTACGGTTAGAATTACTTTTCAGGGTCAGTGCTGGGCTAAAAGATGCAGCACTGGGTTCTCTCCTGATAACAGGTGAGTAAATCGGAATTCGTAGTTCGGCTGATTTTAGAGGAATATTATAAAGTTCCAAAACTCCACACACACAAGAATTTCCAAGTGAAACCAGTCAATGTTAGCCTATGGAAGGAAATTCAAGTTACTGGTAAGTACGGTTAAAATTACTTTTCAGGATCAGTACTGGGCTCAAAGATGCAGCACTGAGGTCTCTCCTGATAACAGGTGAGTAAATCGGAATTCGTAGTTCGGCTGATTTTAGAGGAATATTATAAAGTTCCAAAACTCCACACTTAGAAGAATTTCCAAGTGAAACCAGTCTATGTTAGCCTATGGAAGGAAATTCAAGTTACTGGCAAGTACGGTTAAAATTACTTTTCAGGATCAGTACTGGGCTCAAAGATGCAGCACTGAGGTCTCTCCTGATAACCGGTGAGTAAATAGGAATTCGTAGTTCGGCTGATTTTAGAGGAATATTTGTATGTTTCAAAAATCGACACTTAGAAACTTTTTCAGCAAAAAGCCGGCAATGATATCCTATGGAAGGAAATTCAAGTTACTGGTAAGTACGGTTAAAATTACTTTTCAGGATCAGTACTGGGCTCAAAGATGCAGCACTGAGGTCTCTCCTGATAACCGGTGAGTAAATTGGAATTCGTAGTTCGGCTGATTTTAGAGGAATATTTGTATGTTTCAAAAATCGACACTTCGAAACTTTTTCAGCAAAAAGCAGGCAATGATATCCTATGGAAGGAAATTCAAGTTACTGGTAAGTACGGTTAAAATTACTTTTCAGGATCAGTACTGGGCTCAAAGATGCAGCACTGAGGTCTCTCCTGATAACAGGTGAGTAAATCGGAATTCGTAGTTCGGCTGATTTTAGAGGAATATTTGCACAATGGTGAAGGAAGGGGTGGGGCCTGAAGTGACATGTCTGCAAACACGCCCTGTGGCGCGTTTTAAGTTGGAGAATTAATTCCTCCTCAATCCCGAGGGTCCCTAGGGGCCAACTGGCCCACCAGATACCTCCAGTATGCGCCAGAGAGCTGCGTTGCAGAGAGGTGTTCAGAGGCCACGCCCCTTTTACAACACTCTGCAACGCAGCTCCGTGGCGCTTACTGGAGGTACCTGGTGGGCTAGTTGGCCCCAGGGACCCTCAGGATTGAAGAGGATTTAATTCCCCATCTTAAAACGCACCACGGGGCCTGTTTGCACACATGTCACCTGAAGCCACGCCCCTCCCTTCACCACTGTGCAAACGCACCCCGTGGCGCGTTTTAAGTTGGGGGATTAAGTCCCCTTGAATACTGAGGGTCCCTGGAGTCCAACTAGCCCACCATGTACCTCCAAAAGCGCCACAGAGCTGCGTTGCAGAGAGGTGTAAAAGGGGCGTGGCCTCTGTACACCTCTCTGCAACGCAGCCCTCTGGCGCATACCGGAGGTTCCTGGTGGGCTAGTTGGCCCCAGGGACCCCCAGTATTCAAGGGAATTACTTCCCCTTCTTAAAACGCGCCAGGGGGCACGTTTGCAGACTGCTGCAGGGAGGGGGCGGTCTTTTTTTTTTTTTTGTGCTTTTTTCTGCTCAGGGTGTCCTTGTGGGACCCCTGAGCAGACCTAGGGGTCAGGGTGTTTCTACTCTGCTCCCTTTGTGCGTTTTGCGCACTTGTTTCTTGTGTTTTTTTTTTAATCTGCGGGATCCGCGCACCCTAAGCGCATCCCGCCAATTTAAAAAAAAAAAATGCTTTTTCTGCCCAGGGGGTCCTTGTGGGACCCCCTGAGCAGACCTAGGGGGTCAGGGTGTTTCTACCCTGCCCCCTTTTTGCGTTTTGCGCACTTGTTTTACTGCTTTCTTGTTCCTCGGTTCTACCGAGGAACAAGATGGCTGCCAACACTTCCTGGTTTGGAGTGTCAGCGAGGTTTGGTGGTTCTTAATGAAGGCTTCGATATGGGCAGAAAGCTGACTGAAACCTAGACGCCAACTAACTGGGGATTTTAACTGTGGCAAAAAGTGGGAGCAATACGGAGACCCACTGTGGTTATACTTTGCAGGACCCCAAGTACCAGAATGCTCAGAGCCCAGTGTGGGCGTGACATTTGTAGAATTTAAACGAGGAACTGCATTCTCTTGTTTGACTCCTTGCCTGCCTGTGACCAAGGGCGTGGTAGCCCGAAACGCGTCAGGCTGCATTAATGGCTTCCTGTTGTTCATCATGCTTGCTGCACCTTCATTAAACAGAATTACCACCTACCTGTGAGGCTTTTTCTATCTGAGGGCAACCTTCTTTGTGGTATATATATATATATATTCACTGAAAAAAACCATAGGTTTCAGACACGTTATAGTTAGAAATTAGCATTTAAAAAACCTTTGAAATTCACTGAAAAAACCATAGGTTTTAGGGACAGTTATAGTTAGTTGGACATTTCACTCGTACAAAACCATAGAAATTCCCCTGTTATAGTTAGTTCAGCTAACTATAACTCGCGCCCCGCTAATGCACTGCTGATGACGTCACATATTACATCACTCATGACATGGTCAGTGACATCACTGATGACATCACTGATGACATCTCAAATGACATCACTGATGACATCACTGATGACATCATCCAGTGACTGTGTGTTTCTGTAAAGTTTAAATATGTTTAATATATATAGGGAAAGGTGTATTGAAGAATGAGTGGGTGTATAAGTGTCTGAATGGATGATTTAGTACGTGAGTGACTGACTCTACAAGTGAGTGATTAAATGTATCTTACTGAATGCATGGGTTAGTGACTAAACTGTGTGAATGTCTGTATCCGTCTGTCTGTTGGTTTGTAAGCGGCTGCATGGCTTTCTGAATAGCTACATGAGTGTCTACATGGGTTATTGATTGATTGTCTGAGTATCTGTATGGGTGCCTGAGTGTTTGTGTGGGTGGGGTGTGTGTGACTCTGTGCATAGATGTGTGAGTTGGTGATTCACTGGGTGCATGGTTTCAAGAGTGCATCTGTGATGGACTGTATGGGTGGGTGAGTGTGTGTATGGGTGTGTTAGTGATTGAATGTATATCTCAGTGGTACATGTGTGAGTAACTACATATGTGAAAGGCAGTATATATGTGTGTTGGAGTATATAAATGGCTATAAGTGAGAGTGTGTGATTGTGAGAGTGGCTGTATGGATGAGTGTGTACTTGTATCAGTGATTGTATAAGAGCGTAAGAATGTACTAGTATTTGTATGAGTAAGTGAGCTGGTGTGTGTATAACTGTATAGGTGAGTAAATGGGTGTGTGATTAAGTTTTTTGCATGACTGACTAGGTGTGTGAGTACCTCTATGGATGAGTGGCGGTGTGTGAGTGTTTATATAGGTGTATGAGTGCATATGATAGTCCTGTACTGAGTGACTAAGTATGAGTGACTGTACGGGTGAGTGAGTGGATGTGTGTGTAGACCTAAGAATCAGTGAGTGGGTATGTAGTTTTTGGTGTTGGAGTGTCTATGGTTTTGAGAATGGCAGTCTGTAATTTAGAGTGGGTGTATCAAAAGTTATATTAGGGTGTGAGAAGATGCATGAAATTATCACATGGATGATGTCATCAGTGATGTCATTTGAGATGTCATCAGTGATGTCATCAGTGATGTCACTGACCATGTCATGAGTGATGTAATATGTGACGTCATCAGCAGTGCATTGCGGGGCGCGAGTTATAGTTAGCTGAACTAACTATAACGGGGGAATTTCTATGGTTTTGTACGAGTGAAATGTCCAACTAACTATAACTGTCCCTAAAACCTATGGTTTTTTCAGTGAATTTCAAAGGTTTTTTAAATGCTAATTTCTAACTATAACGTGTCTGAAACCTATGGTTTTTTCAGTGAATTTCAAAGGTTTTTTAAATGCTAATTTCTAACTATAACGTGCCTGAAACCTATGATTTTTTTAAGTGAATTTCAAAGGTTTTTTAAATGCTAGTTTCTAACTATGCCTACAGAGGTAGGACATGTGAAGAAAGAAGAAAAAACGCACAGAAAGAAGCAAAAGATGTGCAGAAAGAACCAACAGAGGAGCAGAAAGAGGCCTTGTTGCAAAATCATCCTGTGCCCACAACTTTTTCAGACGGGTACTGGTGGTAACTGACTCTGACTAACCAGAGCCAGTGCTATGCTAAAAGACACTTAGAATACAGTGAAAACACCTACATACACTAGGGAACACTATGCGTTGGGGTACCCCTGTGATTAGCATGACCTCCTCTGCAAGTCCCTAGTACATAATAGGGCAGGGGATTAAAACTACCTCTTAAAACGCGCTACAGGGCGCGTTTGCACAGTGGTGAAGGGAGGGGGCCTGAGGTGACATGTGTGCAAACGCACCCCGTGGCGCGTTTTAAGTTGCGGGATTAAGTCCCCTTGAATTCTGAGGGTCCCTGGGGCCCAACTAGCCCCCAGGTACCTACAGTTAGGACCACAGAGCTGAGTTGCAGAGAGGCGTTCCGAGGCCACGCACCTTTTTCACCTCTCTGCAACGCAACTCTGTTGTGCTTACTGAAGGTACCTGGTGGGCTAGTTGGCCCCAGGGTCCCTCAGGATTCAAAGGGAATTAATTCCCCAACTTAAAACGCACCACAGGGCGTGTTTGCGCACATGTCACCTGAGGCCCCGCCCCTCCCTTCACCACTGTGCAAACGCGCCCCGTGGTGCGTTTTAAGTTGGGGGATTAGGTCACCTTGAATCCTGAGGGTCCCTGGGGCCCAACTAGCCCACTAGGTACTTCCAGTAAGCACCACAGGCCTGCGTTGCAACGCCTGTAACAAATTGTGCAGTTGTGTTTAGGTAGTGAAGAGGGTCGTGCTGGGGGTAGTGTTTTAGGGTTTAGGGTAGTGCAGTGGTGTTTGTGTAGTGTAGGGGGTCATGCTGGGGGTAGATTTAGGGTTTAGGGTAGTGCAGTGGTGTTTGGGTAGTGTAGGGAGTCGTGCTGGGGGAGTGTTTTAGGGTTTAGGGTAGTGCAGTGGTGTTTGGGTAGTGTAGGGGTCGTGCTGGGGGTAGTGTTTTAGGGTTTAGGGTAGTGCAGTGGTGTTTGGGTAGTGTAGGGGTCGTGCTGGGGGTAGTGATTTAGGGTAGTGCAGTGGTGTTTGGGTAGTGTAGGGGGTACTGCTGGGGGTAGTGTTTTAGGGTTTAGGTTAGTGCAGTGGTGTTTGGGTAGTGTAGGGGTACTGCTGGGGGTAGTGTTTTAGGGTTTAGGGTAGTGCAGTGGTGTTTGTGTAGTGTAGGGGGTAGTGTTTTAGGGTTTAGGGTAGTGCAGTGGTGTTTGTGTAGTGTAGGAGGTCATGTTTTAGGGTTTAGGGTAGTGCAGTGGTCTTTGGGTAGTGTAGGGAGTCGTGCGGGGGTAGTGTTTTAGGGTTTAGGGTAGTGTAGGGGGTCATGCGGGGGGTAGTGTTTTAGGGATTAGGGTAGTGCATTGGTGTTTGGGTAGTGTAGGGGGTCATGCGGGGGTAGTGTTTTAGGGTTTAGGGCAGTGCAGTGGTGTTTGGGTAGTGTAGGGGGTCGTGCTGGGGGCAGTGTTTTAGGGTTTAGGGCAGTGCAGTGGTGTTCGGGTAGTGTAGGGGGTCGTGCTGGGGGAGTGTTTTAGGGTTTAGGGCAGTGCAGTGGTGTTCGGGTAGTGTAGGGGGTCGTGCTGGGGGTAGTGTTTGAGGGTTTAGGGCAGTGCAGTCGTGTTCGGGTAGTGTAGGGGGTTGTGCTGGGGGTAGTATTTTAGGGTTTAGGGCAGTGCAGTGGTGTTTGGGCAGTGTAGGGGGTAATGCTGGGGGTGGTGTTTTAGGGTTTAGGGCAGTGCAGTGGTGTTCGGGCAGTGTAGGGGGTCGTGCTGGGGGTGGTGTTTCAGGGTTTAGGGCAGTGCAGTGGTGTTCGGGCAGTGTAGGGGGTGGTGTTTCAGGGTTTAGGGCAGTGCAGTGGTGTTCGGGCAGTGTAGGGGGTCGTGCAGGGGTGGTGTTTCAGGGTTTAGGGCAGTGGTGTTCGGGCAGTGTAGGGGGTCGTGCTGGGGGTGGTGTTTCAGGGTTTGGGGCAGTGCAGTGGTGTTCGAGCAGTAAAGGGGGTCGTGCTGGGGGTGGTGTTTCAGGGTTTAGGGCAGTGCAGTGGTGTTCGGGCAGTGTAGGGGGCGGTGCAGGGGTGGTGTTTCAGGGTTTAGGGCAGTGCAGTGGTGTTCGGGCAGTGTAGGGGGTGCTGCAGGGGTGGTGTTTCAGGGTTTAGGGCAGTGCAGTGGTGTTCGGGCAGTGTAGGGGGTCATGCAGGGGGTGGTGTTTCAGGGTTTAGGGCAGTGCAGTGGTGTTCGGGCAGTGTAGGGGTCGTGCTGGGGCTGGTGTTTCAGGGTTTAGGGCAGTATAGTGGTGTTCGGGCAGTGTAGGGGGTCGTGCTGGGGCTGGTGTTTCAGGGTTTAGGGCAGTGCAGTGGTGTTCGGGCAGTGTAGGGGGTCATGCTGGGGCTGGTGTTTCAGGGTTTAGGGCAGTGCAGTGGTGTTCGGGCAGTGTAGGTGGTCGTGCTGGGGCTGGTGTTTCAGGGTTTAGGGCAGTGCAGTGGTGTTCGGGCAGTGTAGGGGGTCATGCTGGGGCTGGTGTTTCAGGGTTTAGGGCAGTGCAGTGGTGTTCGGGCAGTGTAGGGGGTCTTGCTGGGGCTGGTGTTTCAGGGTTTAGGGCAGTGCAGTGGTGTTCGGGCAGTGTAGGGGGTCGTGCTGGGGGTGGTGTTTCAGGGTTTAGGGCAGTGCAGTGGTGTTTGGGCAGTGTAGGGGGTCATGCTGGGGCTAGTGTTTCAGGATTTAGGGCAGAGCAATGGTGTTCAGGCAGTGTAGGGTGTTTTGCTGGAGGTGGTGTTTCAGGGTTTAGGGCAGTGCAGTGGTGTTCGTGCAGTGTAGGGGGTGGTGTTTCAGGGTTTAGGGCAGTGGTGTTCAGGCAGTGTAGGGGGTCTTGCTGGGGTTGATGTTTCAGGGTTTAGGGCAGTGCAGTGGTGTTCGGGCAGTGTAGGGGGTCGTGCTGGGGGTGGTGTTTCAGGGTTTAGGGCAGTGCAGTGGTGTTCCGGCAGTGTAGGAGGTCGTGCAGGGGTGGTGTTTCAGGGTTTAGGGCAGTGCAGTGGTGTTCGGGCAGTGTAGGGGGTCATGCTGGGGGTGGTGTTTCAGGGTTTAGGGCAGTGCAGTGGTGTTCGGGCAGTGTAGGGTGTCGTGCTGAGGGGTGGTGTTTCAGGGTTTAGGGCAGTGCAGTGGTGTTCGGGCAGTGTAGGGGGTCGTGCAGGGGGTGGTGTTTCAGGGTTTAGGGCAGTGCAGTGGTGTTTGGGCAGTGTAGGGGGTCATGCAGGGGGTGGTGTTTCAGGGTTTAGGGCAGTGCAATGGTGTTCGGCCAGTGTAGGTGGTCTTGCTGGGGGTGGTGTTTCAGGCTTTAGTGCAGTGGTGTTCGGGCAGTGTAGGGGGTCTTGCTGGGGGTGGTGTTTCAGGGTTTAGGGCAGTGCAGTGGTGTTCGGGCAGTGTAGGGGGTCTTGCTGGGGCTGGTGTTTCAGGGTTTAGGGCAGTGCAGTGGTGTTCGGGCAGTGTAGGGGGTCGTGCTGGGGCTGGTGTTTGAGGGTTTAGGGTAGTGCAGTGGTGTTCGGGCAGTGTAGGGGGTCGTGCTGGGGCTGGTGTTTCAGGGTTTAGGGCAGTGCAGTGGTTTTCGGGCAGTGTAGGTGGTCGTGCTGGGGCTGGTGTTTCAGGGTTTAGGGCAGTGCAGTGGTGTTCGGGCAGTGTACGGGGTTGTGCTGGGGCTGGTGTTTCAGGGTTTAGGGCAGTGCACTGGTGTTCGGGCAGTGTAGGGTGTCGTGCTGGGGGTGGTGTTTCAGGGTTTAGGGCAGTGCAGTGGTGTTCGGGCAGTGTAGGGGGTCGTGCTGGGGCTGGTGTTTCATGGTTTAGGGCAGTGCAGTGGTGTTCGGGCAGTGTAGGGGGTCATGCTGGGGGTGGTGTTTCAGGGTTTAGGGCAGTGCAGTGGTGTTCGGGCAGTGTAGGGGGTCATGCTGGGGGTGGTGTTTCAGGGTTTAGGGCAGTGCAGTGGTGTACGGGCAGTGTAGGGGGTCTTGCTGGGGTGGTGTTTCAGGGTTTAGGGCAGTGGTGTTCGGGCAGTGTAGGGGGTCTTGCTGGGGGTAGTGTTTCGGGGTTTAGGGCAGTGCAGTGGTGTTCGGGCAGTGTAGGGGGTCGTGCTGGGGGTGGTGTTTCAGGGTTTAGGGCAGTGCAGTAGTGTTCGGGCAGTGTAGGGGATCGTGCAGGGGGTGGTGTTTCAGGGTTTAGGGCAGTGCAGTGGTGTTCGGGCAGTGTAGGGGGTCGTGCTGGGGGTGGTGTTTCAGGGTTTAGGGCAGTGCAGTGGTGTTCGGGCAGTGTAGGGGGTCGTGCAGGGGGTGGTGTTTCAGGGTTTAGGGCAGTGCAGTGGTGTTCGGGCAGTGTAGGGGTCGTGCTGGGGCTGGTGTTTCAGGGTTTAGGGCAGTGCAGTGGTGTTCGGGCAGTGTAGGGGGTCTTGCTGGGGGTGGTGTTTCAGGGTTTAGGGCAGTGGTGTTCGGGCAGTGTAGGGGGTCTTGCTGGGGGTGGTGTTTCAGGGTTTAGGGCAGTGCAGTGGTGTTCGGGCAGTGTAGGGGGTCTTGCTGGGGGTAGTGTTTTAGGGTTTAGGGCAGTGCAGTAGTGTTCGGGCAGTGTAGGGGGTCGTGCAGGGGGTGGTGTTTCAGGGTTTAGGGCAGTGCAGTGGTGTTCGGGCAGTGTAGGGGGTCGTGCTGGGGGTGGTGTTTCAGGGTTTAGGGCAGTGCAGTGGTGTTCGGGCAGTGTAGGGGTCGTGCTGGGGGTGGTGTTTCAGGGTTTAGGGCAGTGGTGTTCGGGCAGTGTAGGGGTCTTGCTGGGGGTGATGTTTCAGGGTTTAGGGCAGTGCAGTGGTGTTCGGGCAGTGTAGGAGGTCTTGCTGGGGGTAGTGTTTCAGGGTTTAGGGCAGTGCAGTGGTGTTCGGGCAGTGTAGGGGTCATGCTGGGGGTGGTGTTTCAGGGTTTAGGGCAGTGCAGTGGTGTTCGGGCAGTGTAGGGGGTCGTGAAGGGGGTGGTGTTTCAGGGTTTAGGGCAGTGCAGTGGTGTTCGGGCAGTGTAGGGGTTCGTGCTAGGGTATGTGTTTCAGGGTTTAGGGCAGTGCAGTGGTGTTCAGGCAGTGTAGGGGGTCGTGCAGGGGCTGGTGTTTCAGGGTTTAGGGCAGTGCAGTGGTGTTCGGGCAGTGTAGGGGGTCGTGCTGGGGGTAGTGTTTTAGGGTTTAGGGTAGTGCAGTGGTGCTTGTGTAGTGTAGGGGTCGTGCTGGGGGTAGTGTTTTAGAGTTTAGGGTGGTGCAGTGGTGTTTGTGTAGTGTAGGGGGTCATGTTTTAGGGTAGTGCAGTGGTGTTTGGGTAGTGTAGGGGGTCATGCTGGGGGTAGTGTTTTAGGATTTAGGTTAGTGCAGTGGTGTTTGGGTAGTGTAGGGGGTCGTGCTGGGGGTAGTGTTTTAGGGTTTAAGGTAGTGCAGTGGTGTTTGTGTAGTGTAGGGGGTCGTGCTGGGGGTAGTGTTTTAGGGTTTAGGGTAGTGCAGTGGTGCTTGTGTAGTGTAGGGGTCGTGCTGGGGGTAGTGTTTTAGGGTTTAGGGTAGTGCAGTGGTGTTTGTGTAGTGTAGGGGGTCATGTTTTAGGGTAGTGCAGTGGTGTTTGGGTAGTGTAGGGGGTCGTGCTGGGGGTAGTGTTTTAGGATTTAGGTTAGTGCAGTGGTGTTGGGGTAGTGTTTTAGGGTTTAGGGTAGTGCAGTGGTGTTTGTGTAGTGTAGGGGGTCATGCTGGGGGTAGTGTTTTAGGGTTTAGGATAGTGCAGTGGTGCTTGTGTAGTGTAGGGGGTCGTGCTGGGGTAGTGTTTTAGGGTTTAGGGTAGTGCAGTGGTGTTTTTGTAGTGTAGGGGGTCATGTTTTAAGATGCAACGCTCCAATACCTGACCAGTCTGCACTACATAAAACTGCAAAAAAACTAAAAATAAAAAGTGTTTTGCACACTTTTGTCATTGGGCTATATGTGGGCTACATCTCGGTAATATTTGTGCTACATTTGGGCTCTTTTTCACTGGTGGCCATCTTGGAAGACTTCTTTGTAATGAAGTTTCCTAATTTCCTCATTTACTGCAGTCTCCTCAGTAGGAAATGCTTTCAGTTTTTTACTTTGATTCCATCAAGAAGGCATTCAGATGTGTCACACATTTGCCATAAATTCAGAATGTTATTACTCTAGTTGTTCATTAGATCACTGTAGTAAAGCTACTGCTCACCAAGGAGTTAACTGGAAGTCTACTGCTGGTATTGAAAGTGATTGTTTCAGTCTGCATGTCAGAATTTTCTAATGAAATAGAAGAGGATTTGAGATCTCACTTAAAACATGCACTAAATTTTCTTTTGCAGCACTAACCATAATTTCTATGGCAAAATGAACCCCCTCATTTTGTTCCTTTTTAAATTAAATGTTTTAAGTGTTACCAGTTTATTCCAATCAAGATGGCTTCAGGTGTGCCATACTTTTGTCATAAGTAAGGCTGTTAGCACTCTAGTTGTTCTTTAGAACACTCTGGGAAGCTGCAGTAGAACACAAAGGCATCAACTGACAGGCTGCTCCTGTTGAAATATAACAGGAAGATATTTGAGATCTCACTTAAAACATGTCCTAATTTTTCTTTCTACAGCACTAACCATAATTTCTATGGCAAAATGAACCCCCTCATTTTGTTCCTTTTTAAATTAAATGTTTTAAGTGTTACCAGTTTATTCCAATCAAGATGGCTTCAGGTGTGCCATACTTTTGTCATAAGTAAGACTGTTAGCGCTCTAGTTGTTCTTTAGAACACTCTGGGAAGCTGCAGTAGAACACAAAGGCATCAACTGACAGGCTGCTCCTGTTGAAATATAACAGGAAGATATTTGAGATCACACTTGAAACATGTCCTAATTTTTCTTTCCAGAGCACTAACCATAATTTCTATGACAAGATGAACCCTATCATTTTGTTCCTTTTTAAATTAAATGTTTTAAGTGTTACCAGTTTATTCCAATCAAGATGGCTTCAGGTGTGCCATACTTTTGTCATAAGTAAGGCTGTTAGCACTCTAGTTGTTCTTTAGAACACTCTGGGAAGCTGCAGTAGAACACAAAGGAATCAACTGACAGTCTCTGCCCTTGTTGGATGTACATGTTTTACTGAGAATGTCAGACTTCATTCTCACATGACTGAGAAAGATAATGTGAATTTACAGTAAATATGCTCTCATTTTAGCTTCTGGGGCACCTTCCAAAACTGTATGGGACAAGCATGTGAAAATAGTTTTCTCTCAAACATGATTCATGATATCCCAGCAGAAGGTTTTTCACAGGGTAAAATCACCTTAGAACACACCACAATTCCTGAAATTAGTATGGTACCATCAACAAATGAATTCTAATGTAACTAAAGTCTGTTATCACCCTTTATAGTTCTCCTTTTGGTAACCCTCAAAATCTTCGATTCACTACAATGCATTTCAAAGGGGTACTATCATTTATATTGGTCCCAAGATGGCTGCCAGCAATTCCAGGATGAAGTGCTGACAGCCAATCAGATCTCACGATGACATGTGTGGTTAGGCTCCGCCCAGATATATATGTGTTTTTACTTTTGATTTTCTCAGCAACTACTGAACGGATTTACACCATTTAACAAAAAGGCTTCTTTTTGAACCAAGAACTACCTCTTTGCCAAATTTGGTGTAATTCCGTTCAGCAGTTCGGGCTGTAGCCGTGTCCAAAGTTTCCTATGGGAAAATGAATGGGGAAAACACGTTTTGGGACCCCCCTTTTTTCTCGGCCCCCGCTTTACGAATCACCCTGAGACTTTCAGGTTAGGAGCGGACCAGAGCAGGCCATAAAGTTTGAAAATTTCGCGAAGATTCGTCAACCGACGCAAGAGTTATTTCAAATAGAATGTCGCGGATTTCCTATGGAAAATAGGTCCTAACTATAACTATCTACTGGCGACCGCCAGTAGATATATATATATATATATATATATATATATATATATATATATATATATATATATATATATAAACTAAGTCGTTCGTAGCCTTTTTCAAGAACTTGAAAAAGGCTACGCCGAAACGTCAGTTGTGGACACAATAAACTAATTGTGTTGTCCTTTGGTGTGCCGCTGTTCTTCTTTTGAGATTATTCGAAAACGAACGACTTGGTTTATATTTAGCGGCTTGTCGTTGCCGCTGCTGGCACCGGTGTCGAAAGGAAGGGACTGGCTATTATCGGCATACTTCTTTGGATATATATATATATATATATATTCACTGAAAAAACCATAGGTTTTAGGGACAGTTATAGTTAGTTGGACATTTCACTCGTACAAAACCATAGAAATTCCCCCGTTATAGTTAGTTCAGCTAACTATAACTCGCGCCCGCAATGCACTGCTGATGACGTCACATATTACATCACTCATGACATGGTCAGTGACATCACTGATGACATCACTGATGACATCTCAAATGACATCACTGATGACATCACTGATGACATCATCCAGTGACTGTGTGTTTCTGTAAAGTTTAAATATGTTTAATATATATAGGGAAAGGTGTATTGAAGAATGAGTGGGTGTATAAGTGTCTGAATGGATGATTTAGTACGTGAGTGACTGACTCTACAAGTGAGTGATTAAATGTATCTTACTGAATGCATGGGTTAGTGACTAAACTGTGTGAATGTCTGTATCCGTCTGTCTGTTGGTTTGTAAGCGGCTGCATGGCTTTCTGAATAGCTACATGAGTGTCTACATGGGTTATTGATTGATTGTCTGAGTATCTGTATGGGTGCCTGAGTGTTTGTGTGGGTGGGGTGTGTGTGACTCTGTGCATAGATGTGTGAGTTGGTGATTCACTGGGTGCATGGTTTCAAGAGTGCATCTGTGATGGACTGTATGGGTGGGTGAGTGTGTGTATGGGTGTGTTAGTGATTGAATGTATATCTCAGTGATACATGTGTGAGTAACTACATATGTGAAAGGCAGTATAAAAGTGTGTTGGAGTATATAAATGGCTATAAGTGAGAGTGTGTGATTGTGAGAGTGGCTGTATGGATGAGTGTGTACTTGTATCAGTGATTGTATAAGAGCGTAAGAATGTGCTAGTATTTGTATGAGTAAGTGAGCTGGTGTGTGTATAACTGTATAGGTGAGTAAATGGGTGTGTGATTACGTTTTTGCATGACTGACTAGGTGTGTGAGTACCTCTATGGATGAGTGGCGGTGTGTGAGTGTTTATATAGGTGTATGAGTGCATATGATAGTCCTGTACTGAGTGACTAAGTATGAGTGACTGTACGGGTGAGTGAGTGGATGTGTGTGTAGACCTAAGAATCAGTGAGTGGGTATGTCGTTTTTGGTGTTGGAGTGTCTATGGTTTTGAGAATGGCAGTCTGTAATTTAGAGTGGGTGTATCAAAAGTTATATTAGGGTGTGAGAAGATGCATGAAATTATCACATGGATGATGTCATCAGTGATGTCATTTGAGATGTCATCAGTGATGTCATCAGTGATGTCACTGACCATGTCATGAGTGATGTAATATGTGACGTCATCAGCAGTGCATTGCGAGGCGCGAGTTATAGTTAGCTGAACTAACTATAACGGGGGAATTTCTATGGTTTTGTACGAGTGAAATGTCCAACTAACTATAACTGTCCCTAAAACCTATGGTTTTTTCAGTGAATTTCAAAGGTTTTGTAAATGCTAATTTCTAACTATAACATGTCTGAAACCTATGGTTTTTTCAGTGAATTTCAAAGGTTTTTTAAATGCTAATTTCTAACTATAACGTGCCTGAAACCTATGATTTTTTAAGTGACTTTCAAAGGTTTTTTAAATGCTAGTTTCTAACTATGCCTACAGAGGTAGGACATGTGAAGAAAGAAGAAAAAACGCACAGAAAGAAGCAAAAGATGTGCAGAAAGAACCAACAGAGGAGCAGAAAGAGGCCTTGTTGCAAAATCATCCTGTGCCCACAACTTTTTCAGACGGGTACTGGTGGTAACTGACTCTGACTAACCAGAGCCAGTGCTATGCTAAAAGACACTTAGAATACAGTGAAAACACCTACATACACTAGGGAACACTATGCGTTGGGGTACCCCTGTGATTAGCATGACCTCCTCTGCAAGTCCCTAGTACATAATAGGGCAGGGGGATTAAAACTACCTCTTAAAACGCGCTACAGGGCGCGTTTGCACAGTGGTGAAGGGAGGGGGCCTGAGGTGACATGTGTGCAAACGCACCCCGTGGCGCGTTTTAAGTTGCGGATTAAGTCCCCTTGAATTCTGAGGGTCCCTGGGGCCCAACTAGCCCCCCAGGTACCTACAGTTAGGACCACAGAGCTGAGTTGCAGAGAGGCGTTCCGAGGCCACGCACCTTTTTTCACCTCTCTGCAACGCAACTCTGTTGTGCTTACTGAAGGTACCTGGTGCGCTAGTTGGCCCCCAGGGTCCCTCAGGATTCAAAGGGAATTAATTCCCCAACTTAAAACGCACCACAGGGCGTGTTTGCGCACATGTCACCTGAGGCCCCGCCCCTCCCTTCACCACTGTGCAAACGCGCCCCGTGGTGCGTTTTAAGTTGGGGGATTAGGTCACCTTGAATCCTGAGGGTCCCTGGGGCCCAACTAGCCCACTAGGTACTTCCAGTAAGCACCACAGGCCTGCGTTGCAACGCCTGTAACAAATTGTGCAGTTGTGTTTAGGTAGTGAAGAGGGTCGTGCTGGGGGTAGTGTTTTAGGGTTTAGGGTAGTGCAGTGGTGTTTGTGTAGTGTAGGGGTCATGCTGGGGGTAGATTTAGGGTTTAGGGTAGTGCAGTGGTGTTTGGGTAGTGTAGGGAGTCGTGCTGGGGGAGTGTTTTAGGGTTTAGGGTAGTGCAGTGGTGTTTGGGTAGTGTAGGGGGTCGTGCTGGGGGTAGTGTTTTAGGGTTTAGGGTAGTGCAGTGGTGTTTGGGTAGTGTAGGGGGTCGTGCTGGGGGTAGTGATTTAGGGTAGTGCAGTGGTGTTTGGGTAGTGTAGGGGGTACTGCTGGGGGTAGTGTTTTAGGGTTTAGGTTAGTGCAGTGGTGTTTGGGTAGTGTAGGGGTACTGCTGGGGGTAGTGTTTTAGGGTTTAGGGTAGTGCAGTGGTGTTTGTGTAGTGTAGGGGGTAGTGTTTTAGGGTTTAGGGTAGTGCAGTGGAGTTTGTGTAGTGTAGGAGGTCATGTTTTAGGGTTTAGGGTAGTGCAGTGGTCTTTGGGTAGTGTAGGGAGTCGTGCGGGGTAGTGTTTTAGGGTTTAGGGTAGTGTAGGGGTCATGCGGGGTAGTGTTTTAGGGATTAGGGTAGTGCATTGGTGTTTGGGTAGTGTAGGGGTCATGCGGGGGTAGTGTTTTAGGGTTTAGGGCAGTGCAGTGGTGTTTGGGTAGTGTAGGGGTCGTGCTGGGGGCAGTGTTTTAGGGTTTAGGGCAGTGTAGTGGTGTTCGGGTAGTGTAGGGGGTCGTGCAGGGGGAGTGTTTTAGGGTTTAGGGCAGTGCAGTGGTGTTCGGGTAGTGTAGGGGGTCGTGCTGGGGGTAGTGTTTGAGGGTTTAGGGCAGTGCAGTCGTGTTCGGGTAGTGTAGGGGGTTGTGCTGGGGGTAGTATTTTTAGGGTTTAGGGCAGTGCAGTGGTGTTTGGGCAGTGTAGGGGGTAATGCTGGGGGTGGTGTTTTAGGGTTTAGGGCAGTGCAGTGGTGTTCGGGCAGTGTAGGGGGTCGTGCTGGGGGTGGTGTTTCAGGGTTTAGGGCAGTGCAGTGGTGTTCGGGCAGTGTAGGGGGTGGTGTTTCAGGGTTTAGGGCAGTGCAGTGGTGTTCGGGCAGTGTAGGGGTCGTGCAGTGGGTGGTGTTTCAGGGTTTAGGGCAGTGGTGTTCGGGCAGTGTAGGGGGTCGTGCTGGGGGTGGTGTTTCAGGGTTTGGGGCAGTGCAGTGGTGTTCGAGCAGTAAAGGGGGTCGTGCTGGGGGTGGTGTTTCAGGGTTCAGGGCAGTGCAGTGGTGTTCGGGCAGTGTAGGGGGTCATGCAGGGGGTGGTGTTTCAGGGTTTAGGGCAGTGCAGTGGTGTTCGGGCAGTGTAGGGGGTCGTGCTGGGGCTGGTGTTTCAGGGTTTAGGGCAGTATAGTGGTGTTCGGGTAGTGTAGGGGTCATGCTGGGGCTGGTGTTTCAGGGTTTAGGGCAGTGCAGTGGTGTTCGGGCAGTGTAGGCGGTCATGCTGGGGCTGGTGTTTCAGGGTTTAGGGCAGTGCAGTGGTGTTCGGGCAGGGTAGGTGGTCGTGCTGGGGCTGGTGTTTCAGGGTTTAGGGCAGTGCAGTGGTGTTCGGGCAGTGTAGGGGTCATGCTGGGGCTGGTGTTTCAGGGTTTAGGGCAGTGCAGTGGTGTTCGGGCAGTGTAGGGGTCTTGCTGGGGCTGGTGTTTCAGGGTTTAGGGCAGTGCAGTGGTGTTCGGGCAGGGTAGGGGGTCGTGCTGGGGGTGGTGTTTCAGAGTTTAGCGCAGTGCAGTGGTGTTTGGGCAGTGTAGGGGGTCATGCTGGGGCTAGTGTTTCAGGATTTAGGGCAGAGCAATGGTGTTCAGGCAGTGTAGGGGGTTTTGCTGGAGGTGGTGTTTCAGGGTTTAGGGCAGTGCAGTGGTGTTCGTGCAGTGTAGGGGGTGGTGTTTCAGGGTTTAGGACAGTGGTGTTCAGGCAGTGTAGGGGGTCTTGCTGGGGTTGATGTTTCAGGGTTTAGGGCAGTGCAGTGGTGTTCGGGCAGTGTAGGGGTCGTGCTGGGGGTGGTGTTTCAGGGTTTAGGGCAGTGCAGTGGTGTTCCGGCAGTGTAGGAGGTCGTGCAGGGGGTGGTGTTTCAGGGTTTAGGGCAGTGCAGTGGTGTTCGGGCAGTGTAGGGGGTCATGCTGGGGGTGGTGTTTCAGAGTTTAGGGCAGTGCAGTGGTGTTCGGGCAGTGTAGGGTGTCGTGCTGAGGGGTGGTGTTTCAGGGTTTAGGGCAGTGCAGTGGTGTTCGGGCAGTGTAGGGGGTCGTGCAGGGGGTGGTGTTTCAGGGTTTAGGGCAGTGCAGTGGTGTTTGGGCAGTGTAGGGGGTCGTGCAGGGGTGGTGTTTCAGGGTTTAGGGCAGTGCAATGGTGTTCGGCCAGTGTAGGTGGTCTTGCTGGGGGTGGTGTTTCAGGCTTTAGTGCAGTGGTGTTCGGGCAGTGTAGGGGGTCTTGCTGGGGGTGGTCTTTCAGGGTTTAGGGCAGTGCAGTGGTGTTCGGGCAGTGTAGGGGGTCTTGCTGGGGCTGGTGTTTCAGGGTTTAGGGCAGTGCAGTGGTGTTCGGGCAGTGTAGGGGGTCGTGCTGGGGCTGGTGTTTGAGGGTTTAGGGTAGTGCAGTGGTGTTCGGGCAGTGTAGGGGTCGTGCTGGGGCTGGTGTTTCAGGGTTTAGGGCAGTGCAGTGGTGTTCGGGCAGTGTAGGGGGTCGTGCTGGGGGTGGTGTTTCAGGGTTTAGGGCAGTGCAGTGGTGTTCGGGCAGTGTAGGGGGTCATGCTGGGGGTGGTGTTTCAGGGTTTAGGGCAGTGCAGTGGTGTTCGGGCAGTGTAGGGGGTCATGCTGGGGGTGGTGTTTCAGGGTTTAGGGCAGTGCAGTGGTGTACGGGCAGTGTAGGGGGTCTTGCTGGGGGTGGTGTTTCAGGGTTTAGGGCAGTGGTGTTCGGGCAGTGTAGGGGGTCTTGCTGGGGGTAGTGTTTTGGGGTTTAGGGCAGTGCAGTGGTGTTCGTGCAGTGTAGGGGTCGTGCTGGGGGTGGTGTTTCAGGGTTTAGGGCAGTGCAGTAGTGTTCGGGCAGTGTAGTGGATCGTGCAGGGGGTGGTGTTTCAGGGTTTAGGGCAGTGCAGTGGTGTTCGGGCAATGTAGGGGGTCGTGCTGGGGGTGGTGTTTCAGGGTTTAGGGCAGTGCAGTGGTGTTCGGGCAGTGTAGGGGTCGTGCAGGGGGTGGTGTTTCAGGGTTTAGGGCAGAGCAGTGGTGTTCGGGCAGTGTAGGGGTCGTGCTGGGGCTGGTGTTTCAGGGTTTAGGGCAGTGCAGTGGTGTTCGGGCAGTGTAGGGGTCTTGCTGGGGGTGGTGTTTCAGGGTTTAGGGCAGTGGTGTTCGGAAGTGTAGGGGGTCTTGCTGGGGGTGGTGTTTCAGGGTTTAGGGCAGTGCAGTGGTGTTCGGGCAGTGTAGGGGTCTTGCTGGGGGTAGTGTTTCAGGGTTTAGGGCAGTGCAGTGGTGTTCGTACAGTGTAGGGGGTCGTGCTGGGGATGGTGTTTCAGGGTTTAGGGCAGTGCAGTAGTGTTCGGGCAGTGTAGGGGTCGTGCAGGGGGTGGTGTTTCAGGGTTTAGGGCAGTGCAGTGGTGTTCGGGCAGTGTAGGGGGTCATGCTGGGGGTGGTGTTTCAGGGTTTAGGGCAGTGCAGTGGTGTTCGGGCAGTGTAGGGGGTCGTGCTGGGGGTGGTGTTTCAGGGTTTAGGGCAGTGGTGTTCGGGCAGTCTAGGGGTCTTGCTGGGGGTGATGTTTCAGGGTTTAGGGCAGTGCAGTGGTGTTCGGGCAGTGTAGGAGGTCTTGCTGGGGGTAGTGTTTCAGGGTTTAGGGCAGTGCAGTGGTGTTCGGGCAGTGTAGGGGTCATGCTGGGGGTGGTGTTTCAGGGTTTAGGGCAGTGCAGTGGTGTTCGGGCAGTGTAGGGGGTCGTGAAGGGGTGGTGTTTCAGGGTTTAGGGCAGTGCAGTGGTGTTCGGACAGTGTAGGGGTTCGTGCTAGGGTATGTGTTTCAGGGTTTAGGGCAGTGCAGTGGTGTTCAGGCAGTGTAGGGGTCGTGCAGGGGCTGGTGTTTCAGGGTTTAGGGCAGTGCAGTGGTGTTCGGGCAGTGTAGGGGGTCGTGCTGGGGGTAGTGTTTTAGGGTTTAGGGTAGTGCAGTGGTGCTTGTGTAGTGTAGGGGGTCGTGCTGGGGGTAGTGTTTTAGAGTTTAGGGTAGTGCAGTGGTGTTTGTGTAGTGTAGGGGGTCATGTTTTAGGGTAGTGCAGTGGTGTTTGGGTAGTGTAGGGGTCGTGCTGGGGGTAGTGTTTTAGGATTTAGGTTAGTGCAGTGGTGTTTGGGTAGTGTAGGGGGTTGTGCTGGGGGTAGTGTTTTAGGGTTTAAGGTAGTGCAGTGGTGTTTGTGTAGTGTAGGGGTCGTGCTGGGGGTAGTGTTTTAGGGTTTAGGGTAGTGCAGTGGTGCTTGTGTAGTGTAGGGGGTCGTGCTGGGGGTAGTGTTTTAGGGTTTAGGGTAGTGCAGTGGTGTTTGTGTAGTGTAGGGGGTCATGTTTTAGGGTAGTGCAGTGGTGTTTGGGTAGTGTAGGGGTCGTGCTGGGGGTAGTGTTTTAGGATTTAGGTTAGTGCAGTGGTGTTGGGGTAGTGTTTTAGGGTTTAGGGTAGTGCAGTGGTGTTTGTGTAGTGTAGGGGGTCATGCTGGGGGTAGTGTTTTAGGGTTTAGGATAGTGCAGTGGTGCTTGTGTAGTGTAGGGGGTCGTGCTGGGGTAGTGTTTTAGGGTAGTGCAGTGGTGTTTTTGTAGTGTAGGGGGTCATGTTTTAAGATGCAACGCTCCAATACCTGACCAGTCTGCACTACATAAAACTGCAAAAAACTAAAAATAAAAAGTGTTTTGCACACTTTTGTCATTGGGCTATATGTGGGCTACATCTCGGTAATATTTGTGCTACATTTGGGCTCTTTTTTCACTGGTGGCCATCTTGGAAGACTTCTTTGTTATGAAGTTTCCTAATTTCCTCATTTACTGCAGTCTCCTCAGTAGGAAATGCTTTCAGTTTTTTACTTTGATTCCATCAAGAAGGCATTCAGATGTGTCATACATTTGCCATAAATTCAGAATGTTATTACTCTAGTTGTTCATTAGATCACTGTAGTAAAGCTACTGCTCACCAAGGAGTTAACTGGAAGTCTACTGCTGGTATTGAAAGTGATTGTTTCAGTCTGCATGTCAGAATTTTCTAATGAAATAGAAGAGGATTTGAGATCTCACTTAAAACATGCACTACATTTTCTTTTTGCAGCACTAACCATAATTTCTATGGCAAAATGAACCCCCTCATTTTGTTCCTTTTTAAATTAAATGTTTTAAGTGTTACCAGTTTATTCCAATCAAGATGGCTTCAGGTGTGCCATACTTTTGTCATAAGTAAGGCTGTTAGCACTCTAGTTGTTCTTTAGAACACTCTGGGAAGCTGCAGTAGAACACAAAGGCATCAACTGACAGGCTGCTCCTGTTGAAATATAACAGGAAGATATTTGAGATCTCACTTAAAACATGTCCTAATTTTTCTTTCTACAGCACTAACCATAATTTCTATGGCAAAATGAACCCCTCATTTTGTTCCTTTTTAAATTAAATGTTTTAAGTGTTACCAGTTTATTCCAATCAAGATGGCTTCAGGTGTGCCATACTTTTGTCATAAGTAAGACTGTTAGCGCTCTAGTTGTTCTTTAGAACACTCTGGGAAGCTGCAGTAGAACACAAAGGCATCAACTGACAGGCTGCTCCTGTTGAAATATAACAGGAAGATATTTGAGATCACACTTGAAACATGTCCTAATTTTTCTTTCCAGAGCACTAACCATAATTTCTATGACAAGATGAACCCCATCATTTTGTTCCTTTTTAAATTAAATGTTTTAAGTGTTACCAGTTTATTCCAATCAAGATGGCTTCAGGTGTGCCATACTTTTGTCATAAGTAAGGCTGTTAGCACTCTAGTTGTTCTTTAGAACACTCTGGGAAGCTGCAGTAGAACACAAAGGAATCAACTGACAGTCTCTGCCCTTGTTGGATGTACATGTTTTACTGAGAATGTCAGACTTCATTCTCACATGACTGAGAAAGATAATGTGAATTTACAGAAAATATGCTCTCATTTTAGCTTCTGGGGCACCTTCCAAAACTGTATGGGACAAGCATGTGAAAATAGTTTTCTCTCAAACATGATTCATGATATCCCAACAGAAGGTTTTTCACAGGGTAAAATCACCTTAGAACACACCACAATTCCTGAAATTAGTATGGTACCATCAACAAATGAATTCTAATGTAACTAAAGTCTGTTATCACCCTTTATAGTTCTCCTTTTGGTAACCCTCAAAATCTTCGATTCACTACAATGCATTTCAAAGGGGTACTATCATTTATATTGGTCCCAAGATGGCTGCCAGCAATTCCAGGATGAAGTGCTGACAGCCAATCAGATCTCACGATGACATGTGTGGTTAGGCTCCGCCCAGATATATATGTGTTTTTACTTTTGATTTTCTCAGCAACTACTGAACGGATTTACACCATTTAACAAAAAGGCTTCTTTTGAACCAAGAACTACCTCTTTGCCAAATTTGGTGTAATTCCGTTCAGCAGTTCGGGCTGTAGCCTTGCATAAAGTTTCCTATGGGAAATTGATTTTTGACTCTTATTTTTTTAATTTCTCCGCAACTACTGAACGGATTTACACCATTTAACAAAAGGGTTCTTTCTGAACCAAGAACTACCTCTTTGCTAAATTTGGTGTAATTCCGTTCAGCAGTTCGGGCTGTAGCCGTGTCTAAAGTTTCCTATGGGAAAATGAATGGGGAAAACACGTTTTGGGACCCCCTTTTTCTCGGCCCCCGCTTGACGAATCACCCTGAGACTTTCAGGGTAGGAGCGGACCGGAGCAGGCCATAAAGTTTGAAAATTTCGCGAAGATTCGTCAACCGACGCAAGAGTTATTTCAAATAGAATGTCGCGGATTTCCTATGGAAAATAGGTCCTAACTATAACTATCTACTGGCGACCGCCAGTAGATAATATATATATATGTATATATATATATATATATATATATACACATTTTAAATAGGTTGCGTTTTAAATTATCATGCTTATTTTTATGTTTTGTCTATTTATATATAATTTTCCAATTTTTTTAATTGATATGTTTTTTTATAATTAATTTTAATGTTGTGAATTTAGCATTTTATTTACATTGATATATACTTTAATTTATCATATTTTGGTGGTGATAGTATTTAAATTTTAGATTTTATTATTGCTACATATATATTTATTTTAATTTTTGTAACTTTAATTCTAAGTGAGTTGGTTAATTATTTATGTCTGTGAGTAGTAAATGTGCTTTCTTTATTGGTCAAAACTATGTCTACTGCTGATTAGGTTGCATTGGGAATAGAAAGGTTGACCTCTTCAAAGTCCAACACTTTCTCTACTGTAATTTAGGTTGGAGTGGGAATAGTAAACCTAAGCCCTCACAAGTTTCACATTTTCAACAGTGTTGCTCAGCTTGGAGTGGGAATAGTAATTTTGAACACTCCACAGTCCCACACTTTCTCCACTGTTGCCTAGTTTGGGATGGGAATAGTACATCTTATTCCTGCAAATCCAGCAGTTTCCCTACTGTTGCTTTTATTGGAGTGAGAATAATTAATCTGACTCCTCCAGTGTCCAACATTTTCCCTAATGTTGCTTAGATTGGAATGGACATAATAACTCTAAACCCCCAATATCCAACACTTGCCTTAATGGTGCACATTATGGAGTGGAAATAGGAAATCTGGCCCCTCCAAATTCCAACATTTTTTCTACTGCTGCTCAGTGTCGAGTGGAAATAGTAAATCTGACCTCTCCAAAGTGAAATACTTTCCCTACTGTTCCTCAGGTTGCAGTTTGAGTAGAAAATTCTATTTCTTTTGATTTGGGTGTTTTTCGTATGTGTTTTTGCATAACGTTTTGGAGGTATGGTTGTTTTTTAGTTATTTTGTTGTTTTAAGTTGTAGTTTTTTTATTTATGTTTTTAGGATTTAATTTACACTAATATTTTTGATTAGTTTTAAGTTTTTTTTCTTATTTGAATGTTTATTTATTAGTATTTTCATATATATTTTTATATGCTTTTACACTGAAAAAACAAAGATTAAAGTGACGTTATAGTTAGGTGAAAATTTCAATGCCACCATAATGTTTAAAAACTCAACAATCACTGAAATTCACCAGTTATAGTTACCTCTAGTACCTATAACTCGTGCCCTAAGGTAACTATAACTTGAATGATATAATATGGGAGGCAATTAGCAGTGTTTTTTTAGTTTAAAACGTTACGTTGGCACTGAAATTTTCACCTAATTATAATGTCACTTTAATCTTTAATTCTTAATGTCAATTTCTATAATTATTTTTTCAACAAAACGTAATTTTGTATTACCATAAGTAAAGGCTGCGACCAGGCCTTGCAGCCAACCCCTCACAGTTAAGCAACCCCACGCTGGCTGCAGACCCTGCGCTCAAACCTCGCAAGCAGCCAACACCCCACCAGGGGTGGGGTCACGCAGCCCCTCTCTCCAAACAACTATTGGCCCAGGGGACCCCAGGCTCTTTGTTTTTTAAAAGGGGAGGAGATGCACATGAGCCCCCTTCTCAAGCCCCTATTGGGTGTCAGGACCACATTCCCTGGGCCAAATACATTAACATTTGGGGGGGTGGGGCATGTAGCCCAACTACCCCAATCCAAATGCACCTCAGAGACCCCAACCCCAGGGGCCATACTCAGTTATAGGGGAGGGACCATGTGGCCCCCATCCCAAGTCTTAAGAGGACCCAGGGAGCCCATCTGCAGGGGACAAATGCATTAATATTAGGGGAGAGAGGCACTTGGCCCCTCTGCCCGTGATTTAATAGTCCCCAGGGACCCCATCCCAGGGCGTTATGAGGCTCCTCTCCCTTTTAAGTTCATTTTGGTTCCTGGGGATGGAGTCCCCCTGACATTTTAAGACTCGGGGAAGAGGAGCAGCATGGTCCCCCTCCCCTTATTTGCAGAAATCAGCCCTGAACGATTGGGTCCCCTGGGCCTTTTAATTCTCAGGAAGGGGGGATCGCGTGGCCTCCTCCCCTTTTTTGCAAAACTCATCCCAGGCAGATGAAGTCCTGGGGCCTTTTAATGCTCAGGGAGAGGGGTCAAGCTAACCCCCTCCATTCTGATGTGCAAATCGGCCCCGGAGGATGGCGTCCAAGTGGACACTTAAGGTAAGGGAAGAGGGGCTTAAAAGTTGACCCCAGAAGATGGGGTCCCTGGGCCCCAAATCGGTTTGGGCAGGAGCCCCCCCTCACACGCTCACCTGACATATTACAAAAAAACTGACAGGCCACCATTTTCTTTTTTTTGTTTTTGCCACAATTCTGTGGGAGTCCTGTGGGATCACTGAAAAAAGTCCTGATTTTTTGGGGGCACCCAACAAGGGCTAGAGGGGCATGGTATACCTATCCTTCCTCCTTACATTTATTTTTAAGAAAAATTGCAGGACAGGAGACTAAGTCTTCTAATGGCTGCCAGCATCTTTTTCCTCATGTTGCTGGCAGTCAATCAGAGTGCTTGCCACTGCGGGAGTCTGACTCCCACTGGAGCAAATTAGCATAAGGGTAAAAAAGTCCCCAAGGCCAATAAGAAGGCTCTATTTTTTAGAACTGGATTCGAGGGATTCCCATCAGAGTTCCTCAAACACAACCATCCAGATATACAAATATATTTGAGACTTAATATCCCAAAAACTACTCAATGGATTTACACCAAATCACAAAAAGCATCCTTTTTGGACCAAGATCTAGTGTCCTGCCATATCTAGTAAAATTCCGTTTGGTAGTTTTTGCAGTTGTGCTTCTTAAAAAGGTCTATGGAAAATGCAGGCAGATTTTGCATCTTGGGACCTCCCTTTTTCTTGGCCCGCTTTTGGATCACACCGAAACATTCTATGCACACACTAGGGAAAAAAGAGAAACTTTTCAGAAAATTTTGTGGAGATTCGTCTGAGAACTAGATATCTATCTATCTATCTATCTATCTATCTATCTATCTATCTATATATCTATCTATCTATCTGCATTCAGCAGCACACATAGAAGGAGGAAATTGCCTCCATCAATTGTTTTTGTACAGGAAGGTGTCCCTACCTGCACAAAAACAATCTTTCCCACAACGCAGACACTCTGGTGCAAGGGTACCTGCGTTGGTGCATTGCAGTCAATTGTGCGCCAGCGCTAGGGAAGAGGGCAGGAATGTGCCTTAGCTGATAGATAAGGCGCATTCCTGCCATTTTCTTTTGACATAGGGCAGCGCAGCAAGAAAGGCTTGCGGCGCTGCCCTACGCCAAAAGTTTGCGAATGAAGCTCTAAGTCCTCTTTCCTGAAGTAAATGTAAAAAAATGATATAAAGGGGCAGGGTAAGGATACCCTGCTACCTAGGCCCCATGGGAGGGGGACCCAGAGAGACCCCACTGGGGCCAAAATTAAAATGACTTCAGCAATTTTCCCGCTGCATACAAAAAACAAAAACAAAATGGTGGCCAGGGCTGCACTCTTCAATTATAGGCCCTGGAGAGCCCACCCCGGGGGCCGGTTCACATACTGTGTTCCAGGGAGCGCACCCCGGGGACACAGCAGTTTCCCTGCCCGCATCAGTATGGGTAGAGAATCTTGTGTTTGCTCCCACCTGGCAGGAGCACTTTTTAATCTCCCGCCACGTAAGAGCAAACACAAAGTCTGCTCCCAGCAGGCGTGAGCTTTAAAAATCCTCCCGACGGTTGAGAGCAGACTTTTGATTTGTTTCCCTGCCCACACTGCTGTGGGCAGGGAAACAGATCATGAGATTGCTCCCACCCGGAGGGAGCAGCATAAGTAGCTGCTTCCTGCGGATGGGAGCAATGCCGGCTCTCGCAGCATGCAGGAATTGGCTGGGCCACGGGGGCCCAGGGGTTCCCCCCACTGGCCCCCAATGACTGTATGAGGGGTTCCTGGGAGGGAACCAGGGCACCCACCTTTAATTAATGCGGGTCCCGGGAATGGGATCCCCAGTGCCTAAAAAGGCTCAGGGAGGGGGGCCAGGTGGGCTCCTCCCCTTTAAAATAAAACGCAGCCCTGGGGGATGGAGTCTCCAGGGCCTAAAGAGGCTTAGGGATGAGGGCTATGTGGCTCACTCCCATTTAATTTTGGTATCGCCGCGGGGGTGGGATCCCTGGAACATATTAAGCCTCAGTGCGGGGGGGTCGTTCTCTCCCTTTTTTTTGTATTTCGCCATGGATGGGGTGCCTGGGGCCTGAAGGCCAACCTTATGCTGCGCACAGCCTTTCCCGTGCGCAGCATAAGGTTGGTACAGGAAAAGGAGAGCGATAAGATGATTGTCCCATACCAATTCCAACTTCCAAATATCATTCTACAAGACTATATTCAGAAGATCCTCGTTTTAAACATACCTCATATTTTTACTTTATTCTATGAAAGTGAATTATCTGTTACCTCTTATGCTGTTGCCCATGTTATATTAACTAGAACAGGGTTTAATAACATAACAGCAAAAAATGTTCTACAAAAAGTTGAAAGCAATGATGAGAACCTGGAATTTAACTTAATTAATATCATGGCATATAAAAGAGGTACAAATAAATACTGGGTCATAAGACATGCAGAACTGAAATGTGTGTTGAGGAATTTGGGACCACCAACTTGGTTTGTCACTTTAAGCTGTGCCGAATACCTATAGGATGATTTATACACTTTCCTAGTAGAGGCTAACATAAATTTGACAAATGTGTGAGTAAAAACACAAGGGAATTATGTTCTTCAGATCCAGCAAATGTTTGCAGGCTTTTTTTATCTCAAATTCCAAACTATGCTTAAGTTCCTAACAAATAAAAATAACCCACCCCCCCAAAGAGAGGAGGTTGATTTCTTTTGGAGACAAGAGTAACAAGCGAGAAGTGCACCTCACATTCATATGCTATTATGGATAAGTTATGCAGCAAAATTTGGATATGACTTTGATGAATTGGTTCTTCACTTTATTGAACAATATGTTACTTGCGACATCCCAAATAAAGAAAATAATAAACAATTGTTTGACCAAGTTATAAAATTTCAAAGTCACAAATACTGTTTAACCCATTCGGTGCTCTGGATGGCCGGGAGCCGTCATGAGGCACGGTGGGTGTGTGCTCACGACGGCTCCCGGCCGTCCTGGCACCCACCCACGGGGGGAGAGCTGGCGCTCCCCCCGTGGACCGCCGATCTTGCTGCCCCCACCGGGGAGGACAGCGGAAGGCCTTCCGCTGCCCCCCCGCCCCTCCGCCCCCTCCTCAACGTCATCTAATGACGTCAGCGCGCATTGCGCGCCGACATCATTAGATGAAACTGAACGCGGTGGAAGCCATTTGCTTCCAGCGCGTCCAGGAGGAGAAGGTGAGTTTCTCTTCGGGGAGGGTTTTTTTTTCCAAACAAAGAGGCATCGGGGGAAAGGAAAGGGTTTTTCTTTCCTCCGATGTCTCTTTGAGCATTCCTGCTGCACGATCGCTCGATCGTGCAGCAGGAATGCCCACTAGACACCAGGGATTTTTTTATTTTAGTTTATTTTTTTCAAATTATGCAATCTATTCGGGGAGCGGCCCCTTGGGCAAGGGTCGCTCCCCTTGGGGGACATATTCTTTGGCCGTTTCTGCCCCGTGGGGGGGGGCATATCGGCCCAAAATATTTTTTAGATTGCCCACTGGGCCACCAGGGATTTTTTTTGTTTTAGTTTGTTTTTTTCTGTATGTAATGCATGCGGGAGCGACCCCTTGGGCAAGGGTCGCTCCCCTTTGGGGGACATATTGTTTTGCCGTTTCTGCCCCCATGGGGGGGGCCGATCGGCCCAACTCATTTTTGTAGATGGCCCACTGGGCAACCATGGATTTTTTTGTTTTAGTTTCTTTTTTTGTATTGCATGCGGGGAGCGGCCCCTTGGGCAAGGGTTGCTCCCCTTTGGGAGGACATATTATTTGGCCGTTTCTGCCCCAGGGGGGGGTGGCAGATCAGCCCAAATGAATTTTAGATGGACCACCAGCAATTTTTTTATTTTAGTTTTTTTGGCCCCTTGGGCAAGGGAAATTTAGTCTGGCCGTTTCTGCCCCACTGAGGGGGGGGGGTGTTGGCCCAAAATGATTTCAGATGGCCCACTAGGCCACCAGGGATTTATTTTTTTATATAGATGATTGTGGGGAGCGGCCCCATGGACAAGGGTCGCTTCCCTTTATGGAGTTGAATATTTCAGCTGTTTCTGACCCCTTGGGGTCGGCCTTTTGCTTTTAGGCCCACCTACCCGCCATCTTGGCTGGTAGATTGTGTGTGGACTGGTTCATTATTTGCATATGTGATTGTAATGTTTTATTTCTCCTTTTTTTCTACTGCTTTTTGTTCTTGTTTGCGGTTTCTGCAGTTTTGCGTAGTTGCATTTATTTGGTAAGAAAAACTTTTTTTGTTACGTTTACTCCAAATGAGTATTATTGTCATGCACGAGTGAATTTTTAGTAAGTGGTGTCAAAACAGCAGCATATTTAGGGGCATATTATCAAGCCCTTTATCGCCGCGTTAGCAGCACTTTTCTGCCGCTAATGCGGCAATATTTTTATCACACTATTAACAAGCTGCAGCTAACGGGCCTTAGCGTGAGTTTTTTAGCGATAGCGGCCGTTTTTTTACCTCTAAGCATGTCAGCGATATATATCGCTAATGACATGCAAAGTAGGCGTTCCTGACTAAAACTCCATTGAAACAGTCGCAAACACAACTCCCCCCTATTATCAATGCCCGCGAAGCGATAGGAAAATTTGCGCTAACCGCGCTTATCGCTGGAATTTAACGCCTGAAAAAAACTTGCCTTAACCATCTTGTCAATGGGGGGTGGATTGTTGGGTTAAGTATACACTTGCCTATTAGCAAGCTTTTCATTAGCGCTGGTAATATAGCGCTGGAATTCTCACGCTATTGCTGGTTTAACTCGCTATCGCTGGATTTCCTATCGCCTTTGCGATACGCGTTGATAATACCGCGCTATCACGGCGAGGAAATCCAGCGATAGCCGGCGATAAAAAAAACACAGCTAAGCGCACTTTGCGACAAATATCGCAGATCCTTGATAATATGCCCCTTAGTTTGTTTTTGGAGCGTGAAATTCTTTGCGATGTCTTTTGCGTTGTGTTATGTGTCATTTTCTTTTTCTTTTTCTTTTTTAGTGGGATATTGTTGGTCCTTGCTGTGTCTGTGCAGAGTAGGTGGTGAGTCTATCTGCTTCTGACAAGTGAGTGGTATAGTTTTGGAGTATATAGGTCTTTGTGATAAAGCCACATTTTGTTTATTAGTTTTTCTACAAAGTGTTTGTTGTTGTTGACTTGTTTGACACGTTTCCTTTGTTAGTAAGGATTATGGCTAGCCGCAGAATTACTGCTCAGCAGGTGGTTGGTATGCTTTTTTAATCTTCCTCTGAGCAGGATTATGAGACTGACAGTGCGTCTGAGGGAGAGGAGGGATGGGAAGATTCAGGCAGTGAGTTGTCTCTCCACATGGAATCATCGGATGATCAATCTACTCTCAGTGTGGATGAAGCTACTCTCAGTGCGGATGAAGTGCCTGTTTTAGAGGAGGACACTGATGTGCCGATGGTGCAGCAAGAGGCATCTGGATTGCAGCCTGAGGCTGCTAGGCTTCCTACTGGAAGTGCTGGACTCTGGGTTGATCCAAACATGGTGCAGCCGGTGTTGCCTGCCTTTACTGGTGATGCAGGGTGTAGAGTGAATTGTGAATTTTTTTTGCCTATACAGTTTTTTCAGTTGTTTATGGATGATGTATTTTTGGCTGAGATTGTTGAGCAGACTAATTTGTATGCAGAACAGTATTTGAGGGACAACAGTGAAAGACTTAGGCCCTACTCTAGAGTTACTCGGTGGACTCCCACAAATCTGAATGAGATGAAGAAATTTTTGGGTTTTACTTTTTTGATGGGTTTGATAAGGAAGCCGTCCATTGCTTCATATTGGTCTACTAGTCCAGTGATGGCAACAGCCATATTTCCTGCAATTATGAGTCGTGATCGGTATTTGCTTCTGCTTCGGATGCTGCATTTTGTTGATAATGCTTCGGCGTTGCCACGAGTTCACCCTGAGTGTGACCGTCTTTTTCAAATTCAACCTGTTCTTGATCACTTTGTAGATCGATTTTCAGAGATCTATATTCCAGGGAAAGAAATAGCTATTGATGAGTCTTTGGTCCTGTTCAAGGGTCGTTTGGTTTTTAGACAGTACATTCCTAGCAAGAGGGCACGTTATGGAATTAAGCTGTATATGTTGTCTGAGAGTAGGACAGGATATGTCTATAATTTCCGGGTGTACACTGGTAGGGATTCCACTATTGACCCCCCCTTGTTGTCCGTCCACTTTTGGAGAAAATTGAGTGGGATCTTGCTAGAGGACTGTTTAACAGAGGCCACCATTTGTACCTTGATAACTTCTACACTGCTGTGCAATTGTTTAAGGAATTGTTCAAAGTTGACCTTTTGCTTGTGGCACAATCCGCTCTAACCGTAAAGGTTATCCAAAAGAGCTTGTTTGCAAAAAGCCTCAGAGGGGACAGTGCAGTTCCTTGCGTAGTGATGAACTACTAGCTGTGAAATTTGTGGACAGGAGGGATGTGTACATGCTGACTACCATCCATGATGAGAGTACTTCACCTGTGGCTGTTTGGAGTCAGATTGCAGAAGTGCGCAAACCTGTGTGCATTTTAGACTACAATAAGCACATGGGTGGTGTCGATAGAGTAGATCAGAGGTTGGAACCTTACACTGCTATTCGTAAGACTTACATTTGGTATAAGAAGTTGGCCATCCATCTCTTCAATTTAGCAACTTTCAATGCTTTTGTTGTGTACAAGGAGTGTTCTCCTGCGTCAAAGTTGACTTTTGTTCAGTTTCAGGAGTCTGTGATAGGCAGCCTTGTTGTTGTGGAACAGGCAAGTGTTCCTAGAGTTGGAGTGGTGGAGGATGTGGCTAGATTGAAAGATCGCCACTTTCCTGATTTAATTCCTCCCACGCCCTAAAAAACAATCCCTGTAAAAGATGTAGAGTCTGCTTGCGAAGAGGTGTGCGGAAGGAAAGTCGTATGCACTGTGCCGATTTTCCTTCTAATCCTGGGCTGTGTGTGCCCACATGTTTCAGATTGTATCACACTCAAAAGAGTTTTTGGGAGCAACCGTGAGTCTAATAGTGTACTGCCTGGTCTGTTTGGTTTTATATAGTTGTTCAGTTTAACGTTTGGCAATAGAATGATGTCTTTAGTTTCTGCTGTTGTTTTTGTAGTTATAGTTTTGTATTTAGTTGCAATTGGTTTGTGTTTTCTTTCTTGTTTAAAAAAAATTTATGACGGTGTGCGTGGACTGGCGCTTGGCTGGCGGTGTGCGTGGACTGGCGCTTGGCTGGCGGTGAGTGGACTGGCGCTTGGCTGGCGGTGTGCGTGGATTGGCGCTTGGCTGGCGGTGTGCGTGGATTGGCGCTTGGCTGGTGGTGTGCGTGGACTGGCGCTTGGCTGGCAGTGTGCGTGGACTGGCGCTTGGCTGGCGGTGTGCGTGGACAGGCGCTTGGCTGGCGGTGTGCGTGGACGGGCGCTTGGCTGGCGGTGTGTAAGTAGTGACTTGCTGCTGGTCACTGCACACACTGCTAGCTAAACGTCACTCCATGCAATCCGTGAGCTGGTGTGGTTGCTGTGTCAGGAATGTGGGCGTGTGAAAGTGATGGGCCCTTGAATGGCGCTGTCTGCTGGTGTGAGTGTTGTAATGTGCTGGGCCCGCGGCTGGCGGTGTGAATGGTTTTGTATGTGTCACACGTATGAAAGGTGTATGAATGGCCTGTAAAGCGGTTGGTGCCTTGTCGTGGCTTTACAGTTCACGAGCTGTGAGTCAATGGTTCAGTTTCTCGTCCTTTCAATTATTAACAGTGCATTTCATTTTTGTGAAATCTCTGGTTAATACAACTGTATATACTGAACCATCACTCACCCTCGTGCCAAATCCAACCAGTATGTCTGTGTGCTTGAAGAATAGGTGGTTGTGCAGAAATATTTGTCTTTTCTGTCTTTCTCAAGCAGGGTGTACCTTGTCCCTTTTTGTGAATGTTGTAATGTGTTGGTTTCATGCCTGGTGGTGTGAATGGTCTTGTGTGTATTATGTATGAAAGGTGTGTGAATGGCCTGTAAAGCGGTTAGGGCCTTGACGTGGCTTTACAGCTCACAAGCTGCGAGTCACTTGTTCAGTTTTTTGTCCTTTCAATTATTGACAGTGCATTTCATTTTTGTGAAATCTCTTGTTAATAAAATTGTATATACTGAACCATCACTCGCCCTCGTGCCAAATCCAACCAGTATGTATGTGTGCTTGAGGAATAGATGGCTGTGCAGTAATCTTTGTCTTTTAGTCTCTCTGCCAAGGTGTACATTCCATCTAAGAATAACCTACCAACTGTAGATATTGTCGTAAACTAAACACCCATGGGAGTACATGGTGATGTCTCTCTTGTGGATCCCAACAAGTTATCTTACCCACAATGTCCTGCAAACCTCAAAATGTCTGTCACATTTTCCTTGCATTATTGTGCCAAAATTTTCACGCTGCAGAAAGAAACAACAAATGTCCTACCCCCCGTCTTTCTCCAAGTATCCCAATAGAAATGGTACCTCACTCGTGTGGGTGGGTCAAGGACCCGTGACAGGCAAGGGCCCAAAACCTACTGACGTGACATCAAAATTGCCTATCACAAAACAACCTGGTTTTGCAAGGGGGATCACCTGGGTTTTTGGCCCCGTGCTCGGCGGCCAGCTAGGGAAACCTACCAAACCCACACATTTCTTAAAACTAGACACCCGGGGAATGCTAGGGAGGTATGGCTTGCGTGGATCCCCCAACGTTTTCTTACCCAGAATCCCCTGCAAACCTCAAATTTAGCTGAAAAAATCACTTTTTTCACAGATTTTTGTGTGGGAAAGTTGTGGCATCACCGGGCTGACACAAATTTCCTACCACCCAGTGTTCCCCCGGGTCTCCCGATAAAAATGGTGCATCACTCATGTGGGAGGCCCAAGTACCCGCGACAGGCAAGGGCCCAAAACGTATTGAGGCGACATCAAAATTGCCTATCACAAAACGACTTGGTTTTGCAAGGGGGGTCACCTGGGTTTTTGGCCCCGTGCTCGGCGGCCAGCTAGGGAAACCTACCAAACCCACATATTTCTGAAAACTAGACAGCCGGGGGATTCCAAGGAGGTATGGCTTGCGTGGATTCCCCAACGTTTTCTTACCCAGAATCCCCTGCAAACCTCAAATTTAGCTGACAAAATCACTTTTTTCACACATTTTTGTGTGGGAAAGTTGTGGCATCACCGGGCTGACACAAATTTCTTACCACCCAGCGTTACCCCGGGTCTCCCGATAAAAATGGTACCTCACTCGTGTGGGGGGCCCAAGTACCCACGACAGGCAAGGGCCCAAAACGTATTGAGGCGACATCAAATTTGCCTATCACAAAACGACCAGGTTTTGCAAGGGGGGTCACCTGGGTTTTTGGCCCTGTGCTCGGCGGCCACCTAGGGAAACCTACCAAACCCACACATTTCTGAAAACTAGACACCCGGAGGATTCCAGGGAGGTATGGCTTGCGTGGATCCCCCAACGTTTTCTTACCCAAAATCCCCTGCAAACCTCAAATTTAGCTGAAAAACTCACTTTTTCCACACATTTTTGTGTGGGAATGTTGTGGCATCACCGGGCTGACACAAATTTCCTACCACCTAGCGTTCCCCCAGGTCTCCCGATAAAAATGGTGCCTCACTTGTGTGGGAGGCCCAAGTACCCGCGATAGGCAAGGGCCCAAAACGTATTGAGGCGACATCAAAATTGCCTATCGCAAAACAACCTGGTTTTGCAAGGGGGGTCACCTGGGTTTTTGGCCCTGTGCTCGGCGGCCATCTAGGGAAACCTACCAAACCCACACATTTCTGAAAACTAGACACCCGGAGGATTCCAGGGAGGTATGTCTTGCGTGGATCCCCCAATGTTTTCTTACCCAGAATCCCCTGCAAACCTCAAATTTAGCTGAAAAAAAATCACTTTTTTCACACATTTTTGTGTGGGAAAGTTGTGGCATCACCGGGCTGACACAAATTTCCTACCACCCAGCGTTTCCCCAGGTCTCCCGATAAAAATGGTGCCTCACTCGTGTGGGAGGCCCAAGTACCCGCGACAGGCAAGGGCCCAAAACATTTTTTGATAGGCAATTTTGATGTCGCCTCAATACTGAGGCGACATCAAAATTGGCTATCAAAAATGTGTGGAAAAAGTGATTTTGTTCAGCTAAATTTGAGGTTTGCAGTTGATTCTGGGTAAGAAAACGTTGGGGGATCCACGCAAGCCATACCTCCCTGGAATCCCCCTGCTGTCTAGTTTTCAGAAATGTGTGGGTTTGGTAGGTTTTCCTACCTGGCCACCGAGCACGGGGCCAAAACCCAGGTGACTCCCTTGCAAAACCAGGTCGTTTTGTGATAGGCAATTTTGATGTCGCCTCAATACGTTTTGGGCCCTTGCCTGTCGCGGGTACTTGGGCCTCCCACATGAGTGATGCACCATTTGTATCAGGAGACCCGGGGCAACGCTGGGTGGTAGGAAATTTGTGACAGCCCGGTGATGCCACAACTTTTCCACACAAAAATGTGTGGAAAAAGTGATTTTTTCAGCTAAATTTGAGGTTTGCAGGGGATTCTGGGTAAGAAAACGTTGGGGGATCCACGCAAGCCATACCTCCCTAGCATCCTCCGGGTGTCTAGTTTTCAAAAATGTATAGGTTTGCTAGGTTTCCCTAGGTGCCGGTAGAGCTAGGGTTCAAAAACTACAGCTAGGCACTTTGCAAAAAAGGGTCATTTTTCGCTGTGAAAATGTGGTGTGTCCACCTTGTGTTTTGGGCCGTTTCCTGTCACGGGCACTAGGCCTACCCACACAAGTGAGGTACCATTTTTCTCAGAAGACTTTGGGGAATGCGGGGTGGGTGGAATTGTGTGAATCCACGAAGATTCCAGAACTTTCCACCACAGAAATGTGAGGAAAATGTGTTTTTTTTGACAATTTTTCAGGTTTGCAAGGGATTCTGGGTAACAGAACCTGGTGGGAGCCAGTCAAGTCACCCCATCCTGGATTCCCCTGGGTGTCTAGTTTTCAAAAATGTATGGGTTTGCTAGGTTTCCCTAGGTGCCGGCAGAGTCAGGGTTCAAAAACTACAGCTAGGCACTTTGCAAAAAAAGGGTCATTTTTCACTGTGAAAATGTGTGGTGTCCACCTTGCGTTTTGGGCCGTTTCCTGTCGCAGGCACTAGGCCTACCCACACAAGAGAGGTACCATTTTTCTCGGAAGACTTTGGGAAATATGAGGTGGGTGGAATTTTGTGGATCCACGCAGACTCCAGAACTTTCCACCACAGAAATGTGAGGAAAATGTGGTTTTTTTGACAAGTTTTCAGGTTTGCAAGGGATTCTGGGTAACAGAACCTGGTGAGAGCCAGTCAAGTCACCCCATCCTGGATTCCCCTGGGTGTCTAGTTTTCAAAAATGTATAGGTTTGCTAGGTTTCCCTAGGTGCCGGCAGAGCTAGGGTTCAAAAACTACAGCTAGGCACTTTGCAAAAAAAGGGTCATTTTTCGCTGTGAAAATGTGGTGTGTCCACCTTGCGTTTTGGGCCGTTTCCTGTCGCGGGCACTAGGCCTACCCACACAAGTGAGGTACCATTTTTCTCGGAAGACTCTGGGGAATGCGGGGTGGGTGGAATTTTGTGGATCCACGCAGATTCCAGAACTTTCCACCACAGAAATGTGAGGAAAATGTGTTTTGTTTGACAATTTTTCAGGTTTGCAAGGGATTCTGGGTAACAGAACCTGGTGAGAGCCAGTCAAGTCACCACATCCTGGATTCCCCTGGGTGTCTAGTTTTCAAAAATGTATAGGTTTGCTAGGTTTCCCTAGGTGCCGGCAGAGCTAGGGTTCAAAAACTACAGCTAGGCACTTTGCAAAAAAAGGATCATTTTTCGCTGTGAAAATGTGGTGTGTCCACCTTGCGTTTTGGGCCGTTTCCTGTAGCGGGCACTGGGCCTACCCACACAAGTGAGGTACCATTTTCTCGGAAGACTTTGGGAAACACGGGGTGGGTGAAATTTTGTGGATCCACACAGATTCCAGAACTTTCCACCACAGAAATGTGAGGAAAATGTGTTTTTTTTGACAATTTTTCAGGTTTGCAAGGGATTCTGGGTAACAGAACCTGGTGAGAGCCAGTCAAGTCACCCCATCCTGGATTCCCCTGGTTGTCTAGTTTTCAAAAATCTATAGGTTTGCTAGGTTTCCCTAGGTGCCGGCAGAGCTAGGGTTAAAAAACTACAGCTAGGCACTTTGCAAAAAAAGGGTCATTTTTCACTGTGAAAATGTGGTGTGTCCACCTTGTGTTTTGGGCCGTTTCCTGTCACGGGCACTAGGCCTACCCACACAAGTGAGGTGCCATTTTTCTCGGAAGACTTTGGGGAACCCGGGGTGGGTGGAATTTTGTGGATCCACGCAGATTCCAGAACTTTCCACCACAGAAATGTGAGGAAAATGTGTTTTTTTTGACAATTTGTTTGGTTTGCAAGGGATTCTGGGTAACAGAACCTGGTGAGAGCCAGTCAAGTCACCCCATCCTGGATTCCCCTGGGTGTCTAGTTTTAAAAAATGTATAGGTTTGCTAGGTTCCCTGGGTGCCGGCAGAGCTAGGGTTAAAAAACTACAGCTAGGCACTTTGCAAAAAAAGGGTCGTTTTTCACTGTGAAAATGTGGTGTGTCCACGATGCGTTTTGGGCCGTTTCCTGTCGCAGGCACTAGGGCTACCCACACAAGTGAGGTACCATTTTTCTCAGGAGACTTAGGGTAACACAGAATTGTAGAGCAACTGTTATTACCTATTGAATTTTGATGCATTTCTGCCTTCCAAATGAAAGACAATGTGTAAAAAGAAGTCATTTTGAAAAATGACCTATAATTCTCATGCTAGTATTGTAGTGTAGTTCCTATTTCCCTAATAGGCTCTGCGCATTGGAATAATATAACCTATAGGTTTGACATAGGACTAAGGTCGGTATGTCCCTATCGATTATATTAAACTTAATTACCTGTGCCAGCTAGCTCAGAGGCCACTAGAAACTCCTTGAGAACAAGAAGGGAGTAGTTTCTAGCAACCGAAAAACATGACAACTTTGTTTCCCTTTAGAAGCGGAACATATCTCAGAATCGTGGAAACAATAGATAACAGTTTCACTCATTCAATCGTGCATGCTTAGTTTCTGCAGAGTTACACAGAAAGGAAAGACGGGCGTTTCAATAAAAAGGGTTTTATTGAACAGTCTTGTTTCTCGTGTAAGAGATATGTGCTGTTATGATCACAAGACAGTATGCAAGATAAATAATGTACAGCGTAAGCAGTAGAAATTAATAATACTGCGCTAGCATTATCTTTTAGCATATATTCACGTACATAAATAGCATGAGCTAAAAATGCGAGTACTCATACGATGCGTCTCTAAGCTAGTTCTACCCCAGTGTACCTAACCTAGACTAGGTGTAGGGAAGAGTACAAGTAGGTGGAATATTCTCTAGTCTGGTAAACTAAGAGTGTGTTGAGTCTAGTATGCCAAGAGTTCCTCTAGGATCTAGTCAGCTCCATACCTTGAGAATGAGAGAGGTGGGAATCTCCTGCCGGATCTTGGAACTCTAACACCCCGCGAAGGGAGTCAGAACACTGGAAGCTGGATACGTCTGCGTGCAGGAATGACAGTGTCTTCTCTGTGTGTCAGGCCGGGATACGGGCTCCTCTGAAGTCGAGGTCTCCTCTAACTTGCTTGGGCAAGGGAAGGTATATTTATACCTGGTAGGTGTCGAGGAATGTTAGCATTGACGTGAAGTCGGACATAGGAAGACGTCAGGAATGAACCCTTAAGGTATAACGGTTCATACATAATAGATGAGTTCTTGGAGAAATCAATAGTCCTGTGCGAGGGGAACTCCCGAAGCTTAAGGGTCTGGTTTCTAAGAACTCGTTGTGACGTTAGGGTGGACAGATGTCGGTGACCATGCCTGTATTTGGAGTGCACGGTTAATGCCTAAATAAGGACAGGGATTCTATGCCTATATAAGGACTGGGCGAATTGTGCCTATATAAGGACATGATTCAGGAAAACCTATATACGGACCCCTAAAGCGGAATACAACACCCACTCCATCTTCTACTGAACGATAAGACGAAATGCTAAACATTTTGAAATGCTAAACATAAAATTGAGTACCACATATCGCTAAAAACATTTCTAAAAGCATTTTAAAAGAAGCTCAAAACTGTTGAAATGCAATAGGTACTGTACATTTAAAGCATAGATTTCATTCTAAGCATGTAACGGAAGTAAAAATGCAACAAGAATGAAACAGTAATATATACATTTGACGAAATGGCCGATAAGTTCTTAAAATCAAGCCATTGTATATCATGGAATTAAATGAAATGTTAGACAAGTAAGGTGACAATGTGTCCCTGGAAGTATTCAAAGAAGTCCGTTTTATAAGACTAGTTCTACTGTAAGCAGATTGTTCATTTGCCATGTCTTTCAGAAATTTAAAAAAGAAAAAGTTCAATTCTGGGAAAAGTTCCAAGTTTGAAAAATTTGAAGGCCAAATTTCTTTGTTGCCCTGGTACACTGTGAGCCGAATCAAAGTCAGTGTAGGGGTCTGGCGTAAACATTAGATCATCTATGTCCGTAGCCAAAATATCATCCACCGAAGTCGGTGACAGGTGGAACACCTCGTTCAGAATGTTAATTGCACAGAGATGAGAAACATCGCCTTCAGCAGAAGATGCAATGTTCACGTCCGTTGTTACCTGTGTGCCCGTTGATCCATCTCGTACCTCAGCAGCAGCCGGAAGCGTCTGTGAGATCTCAATGAATGCCGCCATCAGGATTGGAAGCCTTTGGGGACAACACACAGCATGGGCCGTTATCGGGTCCAGCAGAATATCGATATCCGTTGGCATGACTGATGGGAGTGTTAGACAGACGTCTAGCACGCATTCTTCACCGCAAAACAGGCAGCGTAGAACAGGTAAGATGCAATCTTGCCAGGTTGGTCTGAATGACAGGAACCACGTTGTATTTAGTTCCCGTAGACGAGGCATGCCCAAAAGCTGTACTATTCGCTCACGGCATTTCCGTTCAAGGAGGGCTCTCTCCACATCGCTCGGAGTGATGTTGGCAAAGAGGCTTGCCATAGCGTATTAGGAGGAATAGAAACAGAATTCCTGCAACAAGTGCTAGAATTAACGGCACACCACCAAACACCGAATGTGCAAAGTTTGGGATGATTCCGAGGACAGCCTGGAAAGGTGCTAATAGTCCGGAACAGATGGTCTTAAATACATGTACAATTCCGCCTGTATCTGACATGTTAAAGATACGTCCTATCATTTCTACGAAATGTATAGGGCAGTTTGTACGAATTAAAGCTTGTATCTCAGCCGAAGTCCTTGCAACTTGCAGATCATAGGTTTCTTTGGCCGAGGTTAAAGGCACTGATTGTTGTATAAGCATGGCTTTCATTCTGCTTAAAGTATCAAATCGAATAAAAGAGACATTCAGCGAAGGCCATAACGGCGACTCCCTGACTGTGTCTATTGGGGCAAACAATACTTGCATACAGCAAGTGACCCTGGAGTTGACCGTTACTAGATATGGGATGCCTGGCAACATGCCACAGCAACTCTGATCATTCAACATGAGGTAACTCCCATTAGAAAGTTGTCCAAACGTTGGATTAATCACAGCAGCTGGTGTACCCTGCTGGTGGCAGGACAAATTTGCCACAGAACCATTACAAGCCCCGTGTAAAGAAATGTCCTGACAAATCAGTGAACCGCTTAGTGCATTTTCACAGTGTGTACCGCTTAGAAACACTTCACGATCCCCACTCCAACATCTATAGGTGTAAGGTAAATTCCAGGATGTCTTAATGTATTCTTTACCCAACCTTTCATATTTGCCTGCTTGCATCTGTTTAAGGCAATATTGAAACTGGAAAGTAGTCACAGGTAGACTAATTTTGCCGTGAATAAGCCATTCCGTAGCTGGTTTTTCTGCCACTGTGAACGGTAACTTTTCAAGCTTTTCAATGCTCAGTACTGTATACTTAGCTCCCCTTTGTGCCAGTTCGATCTGTTTATCTGTTAGATTGTATTCTGCAAACAGAGTCGTCGTGTTGATAAAACGCCAAGGCACATAGCCAGCACGCAAAGATTGCAGCGTCCAGCTTAATAACATAATAGAACGTAACTGTGTTTGGCCTCGTTGTAACATGGCTAAATCTTGTTCCAGTATGTCGATAGCAGAGGATACAATACTGTCCAATGAAAAAATTCTGGAGGACAAAGTTGTTAACCCATTGTCGACCACAGAGAGAGTTTCTCTAAGTTAAAACGATCAAGTTCACGTATTCGTTCTGCGGCCTCCATCTGTGACACCTTCCATGCTTCATTATAAGCAGCATAAATGCCGGCATATATGAAACGTTTTTGACGCGGTTTTTTGGTCCAAGCAAGAATTCCCTAAGGTCTGCGTCTTCTTTAAGTAAAGATAAGTGTTGTTTCACATCCTTAAGTGTAGATTTTTGCAGCCAATCGATGCATAATTTTCCTACACTGTATGTTGTTACTACCCCCGGATGCTGCCTTTGGACGTATCGTGGGTCTGGCCTATGAATAGTAAACCCCTGTGTTTTATTCAGGAATCTGTCTTGACAGTTGTTTGTGTCTGTGGGCCAGATCAACCATTTTCTCCAATCAGGATTTGTTCTGTTGAGTTGTAGTATGGTGTCAACTGTAACCGCTGCCTGTGTATTGTTATCACTTGCAGGTGTTGGTACAGAAGGATTTTTCATCTCTTTAATCTTGGCTAACCCAAGGCAAGACGTTTGTTGGACCGTGTCATTAAAAAACATTATTTGCTGAGGGACGATACAGGCTCTAAACAAAGCTTCTATCCCCTGCACTTGCCAATCTTTAGTACCCCAGACAGATTTTGTGTCTATTGTGTCTTTCCATAAGTCGAAACCCTGTCTAGACAGTTGGTCACTAAATGTTGCAGAGTAAATCTGTTTTGTATTAGTTAACATAATTTTCAGTCCTGTTTTGTTTACATTTCTATAGTAAAATGTTTCTGGATCAGATGTATTGTATCCTGAAAAATATGGAAACTTTTTAGCAAATGTTTTTGAACTACCTTTTGGTGGTGTAGGACAATGCTCCCATTGGTTAAACATAAACACATTTCTAGGTGTTGCTGATTTATGCAAAAAATGATGACCATAGTGGTTATAGCAATACAGCTGTTCATAGTCTGATGAACCCTCTAAATATTCATTATTAGAAAATGCAGCAGATTTTTCTAGGTCAAACATCATATTATTCACAGTTTCAAAGTCCCAATCATCAGAAAAGGTACTGGATGAAACAAAATCACCTAGTGAAATTTTAAATAAATGTGGAATGTTCAAATGTTCAGTTGGGCCAAAGATATCAAAATCTGTTTTGTCCCACACTATACCATCCTGTATAGGAACGGCTGAGATGTTCACTGCAGACAAGTCTCTTGTTTCACGATGGGATGATTTGTGAGGTTTCAAAAGTAAGTTCACTTCTTTTCTTTCAATGTCCAAATGGATGTATCTCCCATTTATAAGCACGCTCATAGTCATAACCAAAGCTAGCCAAAGCAGGAAGAAAAATATTCCAGAAATACCCAAAGTTCAATCCATGGTGAAACTAGATAAGTCTTTTTCAAAAAATGCAAAAAGTCTTGTACTTGCTGTTTAAAAGTTTTTGATGCTGGCGACGTCTCGGGCTCACTCGGATCCTCGGAAAATGAATCAAAGTTAATGAAGTAGCCAGAAGCAGTTCTGTCAATTGTTGGAATTGCATCAGGATTTGTAGAAATCGCTGGTATAGTTGATCACTTGTTACATTGGTATAGACAGGTGTATTTGGACGAACTGTTACTTGTGTTTCAAGAGGGATGAGTTCCATAGCATTGTTGCTCAGTCCTTCATCTGTTACTGCTGAATTCTCGATGGTTATCAGTCTTTCAGTCTGAACCTCTTGGATAGTAGCGAGAGGAGTGCGTCTGCTACTAGGTCGGAGGCCACGAGGCCTACTATTTAGTATTGGCCACATACTGTGGTTTGATGAGGTCGATGGACACAAATCTTTTCTCCTTTTTTCCAGCAAGGGGCGGCAGAAGTACTGTTCTTGTTCCTTGAACGGCTAGGACAGGTACTGGTTGTCTGTAAGAAGGTCCAAATTCCTTCTTGTCCGTAATTTTCTCTCTGACTAGATCCCCAACTTTTGGAATCCAGACAGGCCTTGCTGGGACCGCCGGTTTTTCCCCAGTGGTGGTTGGCTGCAGGAATACGTTGCTTTGTTTCGTTCTTAGTTTGTTTAAGTCCTGTAAAACAGCCAAACGATCTTTGATATCAAAGGGTTTATTTTCCACCACTGTGCCACTGCATTCCAGATCAGGCACCCACATTCTTGTCCCAAATAGGACCTCATATGGAGTCACCCCCCCTAGAGAACTTCTTGGCAAATTGTTTAATGAGCGTTGGACCCCATAAAGATGTTTGACCCACCCATCACCCGAACCTAATACCCTAGCTGTTATAGACTGCTTTATGTCCCGGTTTTTCCTTTCCACAACAGAATTTCCCACAGGATGAAACGGAGAGGAGTACCGCAATGCAACGCCCAGACTGGCCATGGCGTCTTTGTAAGCCCGAGAGCTAAATGCAGGGCCCTGGTCAGAATGTAGCGTGCCTATTGCGTATGTGCCGATAAAGACTCGCAAATGTTTTATAACAGTTCGAGCATCAGCCGAGTGCTGAGGCCATATCCATAGGAACCTAGAGCAAGAATCCACTGCGACCATGATATATTTATAGTTACCGTTCCTTTGCAAGGGACCGCAGTGGTCCAGGTAAACACAAGCTAATGGTTTGCCTGAAATTAACAGGGGTGTCTGCACAGGACGTTTCACTGTGGAGACTTTCATCTGTTGGCAAATTTCACATTCCAGAACATAGTTCTTGGTCTGCTTCCTAATGCCAGGCCACCAATATCTTTGTGTCAATAAAGATACCGTTGCAGAAATGCCTGCATGGGCAGAAGCTATCCCTTCGTGTGCTGCTAGGATTAGACCTAATCTGCGTTCCTTGTTTGGAATTACCCTATCCCCCACTCCAGGGATTCGAGCAAAAGGAACGTTGTTCGCATCAGTTACATAAGAGTACTTGAGTGGAAACTTTTTTGGTAACGCTGCACCACTGCCTTTGCTCGTAGCATTGACAGCCAACATTATCTCACTGTCTATTTTCGTTTTTGAACGAGTGATCGCAGCTACGGAAGCCGTCTGAACAGCCCCCTTTGCGGCTTCGTCAGCCAATGAATTCTCTGCAACGTGAACGCCATCATGTTGATGACTCATGTAGGAGAGTAGGATCTGCTTCACATGGGTACCCCCACTTTTTGCTGATGCTTCACTGTTTGTCGACATTAGTCTGGCTGGGGCCCTGCTAATCAGAACCCCAGCCTAGCTGCTTCCTCTCTAAAATGGTTTCCATGTGCCTTAGGCACATCACTGATTGGGATCTGGAGTGCCCTTATAAGTCCCTAGTATATGGTATACTATGTACCAAGGGCATAGGTACCTCAGAGGCCTGCCAGGGGCTGCAGCATGTATTATGCCACCCCTGGAAGGCCATCCAAACTGACACCACAGGTCTGCTACTGCAGCCTGGGTAAGGTGGTGCATGCACCCCTTACTGTGATATAGGTTACCTATATCACTAAATACATACACACATATAAACCTATAAGTCACTCCTAAGGCAGGCCTTATCAATCCTAAAGGCAGAGTGCATGGTTCCTATGTGAGAGGGTGCCCCTGCATGAGCAGGGCCCCTCTGCAGCGTTCGGAGACCATCTCTGATGCTGTTTGTAGTGCAGCCTGACCATATACTCTTAAGCGCATTATAACCTCGCGGTAAAATGCTAACTTTGGAATGGCTGCACCTAAACATGTCGTGTTTGGTGTCAAACATCTTGGAATACTACCCCCCCGCCAATCCTGGCTGCGGGGGTAGCATTCCACCCTTCTAGAGGGAAAGACATGTTAACTCTGGCTAGCCCGGTAACTTCTTTCCAAAGCCCTGGCATCACAAAATGGATGCTGCTGCCACAGACACGAGTCTGGCCTCCTGCTGCTGTGACGAAACTCCGGCAGGGGAGGCCTGGACAATAGGTTTCCTGTCCCAGGGAGGTGTGACCACCTCCCCAGACAGGATAATGTGTATTGGGGCTGGGCGGGAGCACTTTCGGGTGCTTTGAAGTCCTGCACTGGGGGCACATTTGGTGTCCCTGTGCATACCCCAGTTCAAACCGGATCAGGGGCTTGCAGCCCCTGCTTTGGCGCGAACTGGACAAAGGGAAAGGGGTGTAGCCACCCCTCTGCCCTGACCCACCCATAGGTGGGGCCACAGAGTAGTCCAACCCCTATCCTTAGTATAAGTATAGGAACCCAGTCCTTAGGACTTTAGATTATCCCTGGACGAAACTCTGAAACTGAATCCTGGACCTTCGACGCTCTACTCACGATTAGAGGACAGAAGAATCTCCCTTGGGGTCAAGGAGTGACTCCCCTGCTTGGCAGGCACCAAAGAAGCATCTGTCCGGTTCGCATTTCTGAAGCTCCCGTCGGACGCTGAAGTCATCGCATCACCAGAGGTGGATTCTCAGACTTCCCTGAGGCTACCCTGAGTCCCCAGCAAAGCTGAGGCCCGTGGCTATCGTGGGTGACTTGAGACCGTGACCCCTGGACACCGAGCACATTTGCAAGTGCATCCTCTTCTGGGTCTCCCAAGAAGTCGTGCTTTGGGCTCCGAGTAGCCCTAGCCTCCAGCACCACCTGCACCGAAGATCACTGGCCCCCACTCCACGAGTGTCCTGTAAGCCAGATCCACGTGCGGCGTCACGAGGCTCCTTCGCGGTCGCTAGCCCGTTGGCTAGTAGCCCTTAATGAAGGCCAATCTTTTTCTAACTTGGCATCCTGGTTGCTCCAGGCCTGCCCTCACCTATCCTCGCTGGGTGAGTTCCCCAGACCTTGCTGGTCTGCACCATCGACGATCTTCCTCTGCATCGAGACTTGCCGTTGCCAAGGCTTGTTGGGTCCAATCCGGTCGCCGACACCTCAGCACTCGACAGACATTGTGTACCAGCCCGAATCCTGCTCCTGGTCGCCGACAACGCCTCCTGGACCTCGTGGCTGAAGAGTCAAGACAACCATCAACGCACCTGAAGCACTCGACATCGGTGGGCATCTGTCCATCGCCTTCCTGGTCACTGGCTAGTGACCCAGACTCTGTCCCCTCTGCTTTCAGGTTCTTCAGAACTCTGATCCACTCTTGGATCCACCCGGACACTTTTCTCTTGGTCGCCAGCAGCACTTTGCAGCAGATCGCCATTCAAATCGACGACGAAACCCGACCCCGAAAGGCACCTATGCACCCGGCTTCCCTGGGTGAGGTAACACGAGTACTCCGGTGCTCCCGTGGGTAGAGACTCTTCAAAGTCCTAGATCTCAAAGGGTTTGGTCCAAGTCCTCTTTTAAGTGTCCCTTTTCTCTAATTTCCCGATCACGACTTTCTCCATAGAAGTCAACGGCGTATCGCGGTTGTGTATTTACACGGCACGCGTCTCCCGTGGGTCCCCTGTGTCACTACCTTGGGTGGTTCCTTGTGGTCCAAGCACTTCTAGAGGCTCTAGGCCTAGTGTCTAGTTCAGTCGTGGTTCTTATACCACTTTATTGGTATATGGTTTGGTACGCCCCTAGGGCCCAAACGTGTATTTGTGCTATTACTGTCTTTAAATAACTTATAACTTATGTACTTCGAACTCTAGCCTCATAAAGAGACTAGAGGGGTGTGTTTAGCAATAAATACATATATTTTGAATATATACCTGGTGTGGTGCTCTTTCATTTGATCACTCAAGAGATTATAGACTGGTAAAACAAGCTGCTTTATATTCCTTCAAGACTTAGCCTGAAGGCTGCTCTCCATAGCTACCACTAGGATAGCTTTCAATAAGGTTGTCTTTAACCTATCTCCAATAAGGGGTTGTTTGGACTGGTGCAAGGTGCCCACTATAATTAGTGGACAGCATATACCAGGCCAACTTCTCACATTGGTGTGCAGCGTGTGGGATTCCAGCTTGCTATTGTTTTACCAGATAATCTCAATTGAATTGATCAACTGAAAACCACTAAAGGTACCTAAGGTACATATAATTTAAGCTTAGAATACAGTAAGTTCTACTGAACTTAGAGTTGTGTGTTAAGGGATAGCACAACCCTTTCTACAACTCAAGAGAGTTTAGTAGGCCACACTAGAGTAGGTAGTGCATACACCACACCACACTAGTAATGTCTTTAAGGGCAGGATCCAAAGAATCCTTGCAGGAAGCCATTGAGCTTCCACCCTCCAAGTATGATACACTCCCATTCTTGGAATTGAGAGCTTTATGCAACTTGAGAAAAATAAGGACAGGCCAAAGCCCCACCACCCAACACCTCAAGGAGTTGTTGGTGGCTTATGACCTTAGTAAGCCCTTGGGGACTGAAGGGGTAGGAGCTGAGGGTGGGGCAGATGATGAGGATGGGACCAGGGGTACCAGTACCCCCAGCCCCCCTCTGAAACTGGCCAGGAGGGCGACAATGGCCCTGACCTGGATAATCCAACCCCTCCTGAGGAAGATGAAGAGGAGGATCAGAATGATGCCCCCTTTGTCCCCCCAGGAAGGATTGTGAGTGTGCCCAGAAGGTCTAGATCTTCTTCTCAGGAGTCTAACCACTCTGGCACCTCAATAGGGAGCTCTGTCTCATCTCATAGGAGGGAATCCTCTCATGAGAGAAGAAAGAGGCTGGTTCTATATGAGGAAGCTCAGCTTGAACTCAAAAAGAAGCAACTAGCCATAGACAGGGAGTCCCTAGATCTCTTTAGAGAGAGAAGAAAGTTGGGACTAGAGTCCCATGGTGGCAGCCATATCCCTAGAGATAGGGAAAGGTCCTATGACCATAGGAACCTGAGCAAGATTGTCCCTCCCTATCAGAATGGGGATGACATCCACAAGTGGATAACTGCTCTAGAGAGGGCCTGTAAGGTACAGAAGGTCCCTCAGGAGCAGTGGGCAGCAATCTTGTGGCTCTCCTTTGCTGACAAAGGTAGAGATAAGCTCCTCACTGTTAGAGAGGAGGATGCTGATAATTACAAGGTCTTGAAGAGTGCTCTTATTGATGGGTTTGGCCTAACCACTGAACAGTACAGGTTGAAGTTCAGAGATACCCAAAAGCACAGACTCAAGACTGGGTAGACTATGTGGATTGTTCTGCCAAGGCTCTGGAAGGCTGGTTGATGGGCAGTAAGGTGTGTGACTTCTCAGGATTGTACAATCTGATAATGAGGGAGCAGATTCTTAATAACTGTCAAAATCAGCTGTTGCATCAATACCTGGTAGACTCTGATCTGACCTCTCCCCAAGAATTGGGAAAGAAGGCAGACAAATGGGTCAGAACCAGGGTGAAGCAGAAGGTACAGAACCAAGGTGGGGAAACCAAGAAGCAAGATGCTAAGAACTCTGACAAGGGTGGGGAGAAGGGTAAAGATCAAAAGTCTTCATCAGGCCCCCAAAAATCTTCTTCTGGTGGGGATTCACAGTCTACCAAAGGGAAAGGCCAAAGAAAACCATGGTGCAAGGTCTGTAAGCAAAAGACCCACTGGACCAGTGATTGCACCAAGTCCAAAGACTCCAGTCCAGCACCCACCAATGCCCCTAAGGCACCTGTTCCCCCTAGTACAGTTGGTGGGAGTGCTCCAGCCAAGGGTTTAGTAGGGTTCACCCTGGGTACTGAGTTGGGCTCTGACCTAGTCAGAGAACTGACTCAGGCTGTGTTAGTCTGTGATGGAGGCATGGATGTGACCTCCTCTGTGAGTCCCAGTAATCTGGGCAAGTACAGACAACAGCCTTTAATCAATGGACGTGAGGCTTTGGCATTTAGGGACACAGGGGCAAGTGTCACAATGGTGACACAAGACCTTGTGAATCCTGGGCAAGTTATACTTGGTGAGATGTACCAAGTGACCAATGCTAGCAATGTCAGAACAGACCATACTCTGGCAGTTGTTAACTTCTCCTGGGGAGGGGTAACTGGCCTTAAGAAGGTTGTGGTAAGTGCAAACCTACCAGTCGAATGCTTGCTTGGCAATGACTTAGAGACTTCTGCTTGGGCAGAAGTGGAGCTCAGGACCCATGCAGAAATGCTGGGGATCCCTGCAGATGTGTTTGCTGTGACCAGGTCACAAGCCAAAATGTCTAGCACTGAACAGGCCTTGGATTCTGGAAGAATGGACCAAGTGCCTTCCAAGAGGAGGAGTAGTAGGGTTAAGGCAGTGCCTTCCCCCTTGGCTCAGGAGGAAGATCAGTCCCTTGAGGGGGATGATCTCAGCCCTGAAGAAGGAACTGTCCCAGAGGAACTTGAACCTGACCAGGTTGAGTTCTTGGGGACAGGGGGACCTTCTAGGGCAGATCTGAGCCAGGAGCAGCAGAGCTGCCCCTCCCTTGAACCCCTCAGACAGCAAGCTGCTGCTGAGGCTGCTGGGAAAGCTAGTGGTCCCCATACAGTGTATTGGGATGATGGACTCCTGTACTCAGAGAGTAGAGACCCCAAGCCTGGTGCTACCAGGAGGTTGGTTATACCTCTGAAGTTCAGGGGCTTCCTATTGACCCTAGCCCATGATATTCCCTTAGCAGGTCACCTGGGCCAGAACAAGACTTGGGACAGAATTGTCCCTCACTTTCACTGGCCCCACATGTCTGAAGACAGCAAGGAGTTTTGTCGCTCCTGTGTAACCTGCCAAGCCAGTGGCAAGGCAGGTGGCACTACAAAGGCCCCCTGATACCACTACCTGTGGTGGGGGTGCCCTTTGAAAGGGTAGGGATTGACATTGTTGGTCCCATGGATCCCCAAACAGCCTCTGGGCACAGGTTTATCCTGGTGGTAGTGGATCATGCCACCAGGTACCCAGAAGCTATTCCCCTCAGGACCACTACAGCACCTGTGGTGGCAAGGGCCCTCCTGGGAATCTTCTCAAGAGTGGGCTTTCCTAAGGAGGTAGTCTCAGACAGGGGTGCTAACTTCATGTCTGGGTACTTAAAAGCAATGTGGAAGGAGTGTGGAGTGACTTATAAGTTCACCACACCCTATCACCCACAATGCAATGGTTTAGTTGAGAGATTCAACAAAACCTTGAAGGGCATGATTAAAGGGCTCCCAGAAAAGCTTAGGCGTAGATGGGACATACTCTTGCCCTGCCTTTTATTCGCATATAGGGAGGTGCCTCAGAAGGGGTTGGTTACAGCCCTTTTGAACTTCTGTTTGGCCACCCTGTGAGGGGTCCACTGTGCTTGGTGAAGGAAGGATGGGAGTTACCTCTCAAGCCCCCAAAGCAAGATATAGTGGACTATGTACTTGGTCTCCGCTCCAGGATGGCTGAGTACATGAAAAAGGCAACCAAAAACCTTGAGGCTAGCCAGGAACTTCAAAAGGCCTGGCATGACCAAAAGGCTGTTCTGACTGTTTACCAGCCAGGACAGAAGGTGTGGGTGTTGGAGCCAGTGGCCCCAGCAGCTCTCCAAGATAAATGGAGTGGACCCCACACTATTGTTGAGCAGAAGGGTGAGGTCACTTACTTAGTAGACCTAGGAACACACAGGAGTCCCCACAGGGTTCTCCATGTCAACAGGTTAAAACCATATGTGGACAGGGCAGACATGGGCTTGCTCATGGCTACTGATGAAGGGCAGGAGGAAGAGAGTGACCCACTCCCTGACCTGCTCTCACAGAACCCTGACGATGGGTCAGTTGATGGTGTAGCCTTGGCAGGCAGCCTCACTACCCAGCAACAAACTGATTGCAGGCAAGTTCTCAATCAGTTTAGACATATGTTTTCACTGACACCCAGTCAGACCACCTGGTGCACTCATGAAGTGGACACTGGGGACAGTCTGCCTATTAAAAACAAGATTTATAGGCAACCTGACCATGTCAGGGACTGTATCAGGACTGAAGTCCAGAAAATGTTGGAATTGGGAGTTATTGAACCCTCAGATAGCCCTTGGGCTAGTCCAGTGGTCCTTGTACCAAAACCTCACACCAGTGGTGGAAAAAGAGAGATGAGGTTTTGTGTGGACTACAGGGGTCTCAATGCAGTCACTAGGACTGATGCCCATCCAATACCCAGGGCAGATGAGCTCATAGATACTTTGGCCTCTGCCAAATATCTCAGCACATTTGACCTAACAGCTGGCTACTGGCAGATCAGACTAGCTGATACTGCAAAGCCCAAAACAGCATTCTCAACCCCTAGTGGGCATTATCAATTTGTGGTAATGCCCTTTGGTCTGAAGAATGCACCTGCCACTTTCCAGAGGCTGGTGAATACAGTTCTCACAGGTCTGGAAGCCTATAGTGCAGCATATCTAGATGATATTGCTGTCTTTAGCTCCACCTGGGAGGATCACCTGGTCCACCTCAGGAATGTTTTACAGGCCCTGCAAAAGGCAGGCCTGACTATCAAGGCCACTAAGTGCCAGATAGGGCAGAGTCAGGTTGTGTACCTGGGCCACCTTGTGGGTGGAGGCCAGGTTCAACCTTTGCAGAGCAAGATCCAGACTATCATGGACTGGACTGCTCCAACTACCCAGACTCAGGTGAGAGCCTTCTTAGGCCCTGACTGGGTACTATAGGAGATTTGTCAAGGGGTATGGATCAATAGTGACACCTCTGAATGACTTAACTGCTAAGAAAATGCCCAAAAAGGTTCAGTGGACAGTTAGCTGTCAAAAGGCATTTGATGACCTGAAGCAGGCCATGTGCACTGCTCCCATTCTACAGAGTCCTGATTACTCCAAGAAGTTCATTGTTCAAACTGATGCATCTGAATTGGGGGTAGGGGCTGTACTGTCACAATTGAATGAAGAAGGTCAGGATCAGCCAGTAGCTTTCATTAGCAGAAGGCTGACCCCTAGAGAGAAACGTTGGTCAGCCATAGAGAGGGAGGCCTTTGCTGTGGTCTGGGCTCTGAAGAAGTTGAGGCCATACTTGTTTGGTACACACTTCCTGGTTCAGACAGACCATAAGCCCCTCTTATGGCTAAAACAAATGAAGGGTGAAAACCCCAAACTGCTTAGGTGGTCCATTTCCCTACAGGGGATGGACTTTACAGTGGAACATAGACCTGGGAGTAACCATGCCAATGCAGATGGACTCTCTAGGTACTTCCACTTAGAACATGAAGACTTAACTGGGCAAGGTTAGTTTAATGTCCCTACGTTTGGGGGGGTTGTGTAGGAGAGTAGGATCTGCTTCACATGGGTACCCCCACTTTTTGCTGATGCTTCACTGTTTTTCGACATTACTCTGGCTGGGACCCTGCTAATCAGAACCCCAGCCTAGCTGCTTCCTCTCTAAAATGGTTTCCATGTGCCTTAGGCACATCACTGATTGGGATCTGGAGTGCCCTTATAAGTCCCTAGTATATGGTATACTATGTACCAAGGGCATAGGTACCTCAGAGGCCTGCCAGGGGCTGCAGCATGTATTATGCCACCCCTGGAAGGCCATCCAAACTGACACCACAGGTCTGCTACTGCAGCCTGGGTAAGGTGGTGCATGCACCCCTTACTGTGATATAGGTTACCTATATCACTAAATACATACACACATATAAACCTATAAGTCACTCCTAAGGCAGGCCTTATCAATCCTAAAGGCAGAGTGCATGGTTCCTATGTGAGAGGGTGCCCCTGCATGAGCAGGGCCCCTCTGCAGCGTTCGGAGACCATCTCTGATGCTGTTTGTAGTGCAGCCTGACCATATACTCTTAAGCGCATTATAACCTCGCGGTAAAATGCTAACTTTGGAATGGCTGCACCTAAACATGTCGTGTTTGGTGTCAAACATCTTGGAATACTACCCCCCCCCGCCAATCCTGGCGGCGGGGGTAGCATTCCACCCTTCTAGAGGGAAAGACATGTTAACTCTGGCTAGCCTGGTAACTTCTTTCCAAAGCCCTGGCATCACAAAATGGATGCTGCTGCCACAGACACGAGTCTGGCCTCCTGCTGCTGTACGAAACTCCGGCAGGGGAGGCCTGGACAATAGGTTTCCTGTCCCAGGGAGGTGTGACCACCTCCCCAGACAGGATAATGTGTATTGGGGCTGGGCGGGAGCACTTTCGGGTGCTTTGAAGTCCTGCACTGGGGGCACATTTGGTGTCCCTGTGCATACCCCAGTTCAAACCGGATCAGGGGCTTGCAGCCCCTGCTTTGGCGCGAACTGGACAAAGGGAAAGGGGTGTAGCCACCCCTCTGCCCTGACCCACCCATAGGTGGGGCCACAGAGTAGTCCAACCCCTAACCTTAGTATAAGTATAGGAACCCAGTCCTTAGGACTTTAGATTATCCCTGGACGAAACTCTGAAACTGAATCCTGGACCTTCGACGCTCTACTCACGATTAGAGGACAGAAGAATCTCCCTTGGGGTCAAGGAGTGACTCCCCTGCTTGGCAGGCACCAAAGAAGCATCTGTCCGGTTCGAATTTCTGAAGCTCCCGTCGGACGCCGAAGTCATCGCATCACCAGAGGTGGATTCTCAGACTTCCCGAGGCTACCCTGAGTCCCCAGCAAAGCTGAGGCCCGTGGCTATCGTGGGTGACTTGAGACCGTGACCCCTGGACACTGAGCACATTTGCAAGTGCATCCTCTTCTGGGTCTCCCAAGAAGTCGTGCTTTGGGCTCCGAGTAGCCCTAGCCTCCAGCACCACCTGCACCGAAGATCACTGGCCCCCACTCCACGAGTGTCCTGTAAGCCAGATCCACGTGCGGCGTCACGAGGCTCCTTCACGGTCGCTAGCCCGTTGGCTAGTAGCCCTTAACGAAGGCCAATCTTTTTCTAACTTGGCATCCTGGTTGCTCCAGGCCTGCCCTCACTTACCCTCGCTGGGTGAGTTCCCCAGACCTTGCTGGTCTGCACCATCGACGATCTTCCTCTGCATCGAGACTTGCCGTTGCCAAGGCTTGTTGGGTCCAATCCGGTCGCCGACACCTCAGCACTCGACAAACATCGTGTACCAGCCCGAATCCTGCTCCTGGTCGCCGACAACGCCTCCTGGACCTCGTGGCTGAAGAGTCAAGACGACTGTCAATGCACCTGAAGCACTCGACATCGGTGGGCATCTGTCCATCGCCTTCCTGGTCACTGGCTAGTGACCCAGACTCTGTCCCCTCTGCTTTCAGGTTCTTCAGAACTCCGATCCACTCTTGGATCCACCCGGACACTTTTCTCTTGGTCGCCAGCAGCACTTTGCAGCAGATCGCCATTCAAATCGACGACGAAACCCGACCCCGAAAGGCACCTATGCACCCGGCTTCCCTGGGTGAGGTAACACGAGTACTCCGGTGCTCCCGTGGGTAGAGACTCTTCAAAGTCCTAGATCTCAAAGGGTTTGGTCCAAGTCCTCTTTTAAGTGTCCCTTTTCTCTAATTTCCCGATCACGACTTTCTCCATAGAAGTCAACGGCGTATCGCGGTTGTGTATTTACACTGCACGTGTCTCCCGTGGGTCCCCTGTGTCACTACCTTGGGTGGTTCCTTGTGGTCCAAGCACTTCTAGAGGCTCTAGGCCTAGTGTCTAGTTCAGTCGTGGTTCTTATACCACTTTATTGGTATATGGTTTGGTACGCCCCTAGGGCCCAAACGTGTATTTGTGCTATTACTGTCTTTAAATAACTTATAACTTGTGTACTTCGAACTCTAGCCTCATAAAGAGACTAGAGGGGTGTGTTTAGCAATAAATACATATATTTTGAATATATACCTGGTGTGGTGCTCTTTCATTTGATCACTCAAGAGATTATAGACTGGTAAAACAAGCTGCTTTACATTCCTTCAAGACTTAGCCTGAAGGCTGCTCTCCATAGCTACCACTAGGATAGCTTTCAATAAGGTTGTCTTTAACCTATCTCCAATAAGGGGTTGTTTGGACTGGTGCAAGGTGCCCACTATAATTAGTGGACAGCATATACCAGGCCAACTTCTCACAACTCAGTGTATGGATCACGTGAGCCTTTGGTAGTTCGCTTTTTAACTGAACTACTTGTTCCCAAAGCGTTTTATGCTTTATTGTGCCACGTTTTGCATCTTTGAACCCGTTTTCAAGCCAAGTTTGTATATATTCATTATACGACTGCACACAGTAGAAAGAATCGCACACTATTAGTGTGGGGAATTCTCGATCTGTACTTTCAAGTGCCAGTTTGAATGCTTGTAGTTCAGCTCGCTGAGCTGTGCAATCTCCTATAGATTGGGTTTTTGTGACCATAGGTCTGAATTTGCCATCGCGCATGCGACCTTTAACGATTGCGCACGCTGCACTGTAAGCTTGCTTACTCCCTGTTGCGGGTTGTGCGGATCCGTCAGTGTAAATTATGAATTTGTACTGGTCGAGAGGCAGAATCTCAGTGGGCAGAGGACATTCATGTTCATATTGCAGGAATGCTTGTGTTTTTAAATCAGGATCAAAAACATATTCAACATCTGTTGCAGCAAGAGAATTAACCCATTGTATCCATCTAGGATGTAATGCTTTAGCATTTGGAATGCTTACTTTTGTTACCGCCTCTAAGGCCGGAACTGGGGTTACGACAATAATTTGTTTCCCTTGGGCTAGAGCTCTTTCTTTTGCTACAGCGGTTTGAACTGCTGTCAGTATCTTTTCTGTTGAAGTGAAGCGCATTTCTGCTTGTGTATACAAATGTGATTTGTATGCAATTGGTACTTTCTCACCCTCATTAAATGTTAAGTAGGTGAATCCGCATTGACCCGAAATTATTCGGATCACTAAATTGCGTTGACTTACGCGTGTTTGTAAGTGATTTGTTGCTAACATGTTAGCTTGGAGTGAACGCAAGATTTCTGTGTGTTCTTGTGTCCAATTTTGATTGAAAAATCAGGTTTGATTAATGCGTAGAGAGGTTTAACCCTTTCTGCGTAATTTAGAATGTAAGTTCTTCCAAAATTGAGGAAACCCAGGATGGATTGTAAATTTTTCAGCGTCTTTGGAGGTTGAAGCAGCGCACATCTTTCTAAAAGTTGGCTGCCAAGCTCTTGCCTTCACTTGAAAGCTCGTATCCTAGGAACAGGACATTGAGATGGGCAATTCTGGACTTTTTGAAGTTGAATTTGTAGCCCTCAGAGGCGAAGCCCAGTATAATGGTGCTCACCCTGTTCAAGTGTTTGTCCAGGTCATCGTCTGTCAGATAGATATCATCGACATATGACAATGCCTCATTGTCATAAATTTGTAGTAACTCCGTTACCCTCGCTGAGAATAACCCCGGGCTGTTCTTGAACCCTTGTGGGAGTCGACAAAACTGACGCTGGGTCCCCATTATTGAGAAAGCTGTTAAGTACCTGCTTTCAGGTGCTATGTTTTGACAAAAGAAACCATTTGAGATATCTAATGTGGTTTTATATTTTTTACGCACAATGTTATTCATTAATGCTGTACTATGTGCATTTTGTACTGCAAATGTTTTAGAACAAGTGTTTAAGTGTCTGTAATCCAAAACTAGACGATAGGTATTGTCTGGTTTGGAGACAGGAAACAAAGGATTGTTCATTGAAGAGGTGCATGTTTCAATCACCCCTTGGTATTCAAGTTGATCTAAGATCTCCCTGACCTGTTTTTTAGCTTCTTGCTTTATTGGATACTGCCTCTGTGCAGTAGGTTAATTTTTTAGATGTATTTTATGGTGAGGTGAATCCTCATCCCATCCTACATGATTTTTGTATAATGCTGGGGCCTGGGCAACTGCCCATTTCCTGGCATAAGTATATTTTAGGTGAATTGGAATATGGTTAGAGAAGGCAGGCATAATAATGTCCTCGCCATGTGGGCACTCCCTGACAAATTGTGGTGGCCAGTCTTTTTCTGCTAGAGGTATGTCATAGCCCCTTGAAAGTTTTTCCCAAAAGAGTGCTTTCACCTGTCTAGGTATGTCTCCCTCCATCCGGAGTGTTATTTCATATAACTTTTGTGGAGTACTAACCCTGGTGTCTACAGTCTCAACTGTAATGTACTCATTCAAGTCCACTATCTCCAGAAGTTCCTTCAGGTTCTGGCGAGCTATTGTGACTTCTGCTGCACTGTCCAGCATTGTCTGAGCCCATTCTCCATTCTTGAGTTGTGTTCTCAGTATCCTCGGCATGTCTGACCTTCAGACCTGCTACCTTCTTCTTTGAGAATTGAGGTTTTGATTTGTTTTTTGGAACGTGTTTGTTGTCTTTCGGTTTCACGCGTTCTTCTCAATGTTCTGACCGTCCTCTTCTTTCCGATGTCTGTGACGAGATCTGAAAGGTACGAGAGGAACGTGTATCAGTATCTTGATACCTGTCAGGCTTTTTCAAATTGTCCCTATTCCTGAGGTTATACCTCCTTTCAGAGGGCTCCTTTTGAGGAGACCTACCTCAAGATTGAGAACGTTTCTCGTTTGAATTTTGTTTATTAGTTTCCCACTTTTTTTTAGAAGATGTAGGAGTTTGTTTATTAGAGTCCTTCTCAGGACTTTCAGATAGTTTTGGCTTCATTGGTCTTCCACCCAAACTATCTCTGCCTAATTCTGCATAAGATTGTTCTATTATTCTGGGTAGTTCCGTTTGATGTTCTGTAACATCGAATTCCCTTAATCGTTGGCGGATCGCCACTGCTGCTGCCTCTCCTTTAATATTAGATCATATTATTGTTGAGACCTGGTCGAAATTTTTCAGTAATTTCATACCTAAATTTAGAGCAGGCTCTGCCCCGTATTCGTTTTGAATTTGTTTCAGGACATCGGGTATTACCGCAATTGACGGAACACCATGTGTTTTAGTATAGATGGCAGCAAAGACTGAGCCCCAAGTGGTGCAGTCTTCCAGTTGTGGTGTGATCCCCATCGGTAAACAGATGGTTAGGATTCTGTGTTTCTCGAGCAAGATGGCGGCTGGCTGAATGCCGGGAGGGAGCTACCCCGGTGCTCTGCGCTCACCCCAGAGGAAGAAACCCACTTGCAGAGCCAAAGAAGGGCAAGCAATCGTATAAAAATGCCCAAATCACGATAAAACATTGGAGTTGTAATGCCAAGGTTCGATCATCTGTACCTGATCGGACGCAGTACTTCGGCGTGGTGGAGAGGCTGGAGGCGGCTGGAGCAGCGAGTTACCATCTTTATCGTAGGCTCCATAGGTCTGGTGACTCGCGCCCGCTGTAAATTACGGCAGGCTGTGGACATGGCACCCAAGGCGAACAGAACAGCAAAAGAGATGACGAAGGACGTGGGAGGAACTGCGGCAGGTCGCGGTCTCCGGCGTGGTAATGTGCCTGGGAAATCGGAAGAAGCGGGTCCAAAGTCCGCAAAGGAGCGGATTATAGAGGTGCGAACCGGCCGCCGAATTACCCCGAAAATCGCGCTGTTCAGCCTCTTATATCAGAGGTGTTTACCGGGAATGCTGCGGTGAGAAGGCCCCCACAACCTACACTACATGCGGCGCCCTGGCATGTATCCGCTGCAATAGGGACGGAGGCTGCTGGAGCTGACTCCTCCGATCTTGAACTTGCGACCTCAGCCCCAGTCACAGAGGGGCTGGTACAGTCTCCGGTAACAGAGCAGCCTGGAGATCAGAGTGAGGATCAGCCAGAGCAATCTCAATACAACCAGCAGGAACAAGGCCAGGATCTGAGCCCACAGACCCAGAAATTAAGAGGAGATACCCCAGCTAGGCAGACAGGTACTGTGAATTGTGATATAAATAAATTGGATGAATTAAATGTAATTGAAATAGAGCCAATTACCAGACCTAGCATTACGAATGGGGCTATTGATGTGACTGCGGCAACTTCTATCTCTCAGAATGGGGCAATGGCATGCCAGGAGGAGATGGGTGAGGCTCGGTTGGGGAATACAGTGGCTACCCCGGATTATGGAAGGGGGGAAAAGTTTTTTTCCCTCACAGACGGGTCTGAACTTTCAACGTCTTCCCCTGGGCTTACGGAGGAGGAATCTGCGTCTGATGATTCAACAACCAATATAAGCCGGGACAGGGTAACTACCCTAAAACGCAGATCCAAAGCTAGGGGGAAAAGCTCGCGATGGGATGCTAACGCTGAATCCACACATAAACTAAAATGGGATTACTCTGCCACAAGTCTGGTTTATAGTGAGGGCCAGCTCGATAAGACCCAAATGCCATCTAGTGACTTTTCCGCAACCAATGTTGCTCCATCGATGGAGTTAATATACGCTACCCTCAAACAAATGCAAGGGGAAGCCCGTCAAGAACACCGCAGAGCGCACCAGGCTACAAAGAAGCTACAGGGCTCCATCCGAAAAGTGAGCAAAATGTGCTCAGAAATCCAAGAGAGGGTATCACAGGTCGAAGAAAGAACAGCGACTCTTGAAGGTGAACTAGGGAAGATACAGGAACATAAGGAGCTCCAAGAGAAACAAACAGGCGACATGATGTGGAAGCTTGAAGACTTTGAAAACCGCCAGCGCCGAAACAATTTACGATTTTTAGGGATCGAGGAAAATAGTGAAGGCAGCGATATAAGAACTTTTATGGTAAATTTGCTGAAAGGAGCCTTCCCTGAGTTGTCAAATTGGAATTGGGACACTGAGATTCAGAGGGCTCACCGCTTCCCACTGACCTTGAGGAAAAATGCCACGTCCGGGCAGCTGGAACGCCCTAGAGCAATCCTAGTTTTTTTGGTAATTTTCTTCTTCGGCAGTTCATTTCAGATAAGGCAAGACCGGATGCAAAAAGATCTTACAACGGCCACACTTTTTCGCACGCCCAGACTTTTGCCACATTACGGTGGAAAGGCGGTGGAGATTACGGCAACTAATTTCCCCATTTCAAGCACTCGGAGCGGAAGCCTATCTACTGAGCCCTGCATGGATCAAAATTATATACAGAGGCAAAATCAGGGTGCTGACTTCAGAAATCAAAGCTCAAGAGTACCTGAAGGAGTTACAGGAATCAAGAGGACAGGGGGCGATTGGGGCTACAGAAAGATAAAGTGGGCTGGTTTTAATATTTACTGACTAGGGGCGGAGGGTACATATGTGGGTATCACCTGAAATAAATGGAACGTGGGTAGGGTGAAGTAATCATTGGTAGAAAATAGTAGGAAATACCAGAAAGAATAAGAAAAATAAGGGGTGGGGTTTTTTGTTTGCCTTTCCTTGAACTATTATTATGCATTTATTTTTGGGTTTCACAAGTGGGGGTAGACGGTATATGAACTAGTAATCATTTAATGTACTGGAGTGGGGGAGACAGGGCACGGGCACGGGAGCACCTCGGGCGGCCATACAGGCGACATCACACGGGTCTTATTGCGACCCATTTGCTCAATTTTGGGAGGGGTTGGGTGGGGGGTAGGGAGGGAGGGGAGGAAAACAGGAAGGGAAAATCGGTTCATGAGGATCATAGAGGATACAATTCAGAAATAAACAGCACAGGTACGAAACAAATGGAATTAATGGTAATTTGGGGAGATACAGAACAGGAAACGTTTTTTAGAATATCAAATGATGGAAATACGAATTGCATCAATTAATGTATGTGGTTTGAACGACCCGAGTAAAAGGCAAAGGATGGCGATAGAACTGAAAAGGCTTAGGGCTGATATTTTGTGTCTACAGGAGACACACATTGAGGGTTCTAGGGCTAAATTAATGGAACAGTTAGGATATAATTTAGTTGTGAATACACTACAGGGGGCTAGGACCAAAGGGGTTGCTATATTGGCAAAGAGGAGCGATATCAAATGGGAAAATTACCAGGCTGACAAACTTGGACGATGGGTGATGGTATGCTGTCGTGAAGCTAGGTTCACCCTCTGTTCAGCATACGGATCCACGGGTGATGATCCGGAGGTGCTACTGGAAGTAAACTCAGAGTTGGCTTCACGAGGAGCGCCAATCATACTATGTGGTGATGTAAATATTAATGGATTGGGCATAAGATGGGATGGGGGCATTAGAAAATATTCAGGCCGCAAAAATAAGGTATGTAGGGCTCTGTTGGCACTGATTCAAGATAACGGCTTGATAGACATATGGGCCCTGACCAGAGCATTTGATCTTGGGAGCACGTACTATTCCGCACCGCATAAACTGGAAGCACGACTGGATTACTTTTTTACCTCAGCCCATTTGGCAGTAGATTGTACTGTAGAAAAGTACCCCAGAGTGTTTTCAGATCACAATCCCTTAGTATTAACCCTTAAGCTCAGTGGGGTAGAGAGGGGGGAAAAAAGTCATCCTGGACATTTGAGAGGGGGTTGTTAAAAGACTCTGACTATATAGCACATATGAATATCTGGATAAAGGGTTTCTTGGAAATAAACAGGGACAGCACTAGTAGCGGGGTGGTATGGGACGCATTCAAAGCTGGGGTCAGAGGAGAGACACTTAGTTATAGTGCTAGAAGAAGGAAAAACAAAATAGAGCAGGTTAACATACTGTATGAAACAATGGCTGCTTTAGAAGCGGAGTTGACTAGGGCAATAGCACAAGGTATATCATTAGAGGTATTGACGCATAAAATCGCGGTGACTAAAGCTGAGATTGGGGCAATTTCGTCCAATAAGGCGGCTGAAAAATATCTGGCATGGCGTGAGGGGTGTTATGAATTTAGTGAGCAAGTAGGGCACATGCTAGCAGTTCGGACGAGACATAAAAGGGTATTGGAGCAGATAGTAGAGATACAGGACAAAGATGGAAATATGATTAAAGAAGGTACTGCCATAAAAGAAGTATTTCATAAATATTATAGGATTCTGTACCAGGAGGAAAGTGAGTTGCCCCGTCATTCAGTTAGTGAATATCTGAACGATATCCAAATAGAACAATTTGCCATTCAGGATGTTGATCTTATGGATATGACTGTATCAGAGGAGGAAATATATAATGCCCTGATGAGTCTTCCATCCGGTAAGGCGGTGGGGCCTGATCAGATTCCTTTGGAGTTTTACAAAATATTTTATCATCTGCTAAAAGGGGACATGATAGAAACATTTAGAAAAGCGCAAGGCGGGAATTCAATACCAGAATCCTGGGCCCAGGCAATAATAGTCGTTTTTCTGAAAAAAAGGTAAACCCCCGACAGAACCTGGATCATATAGACCCATTACTCTTATGAATAGTGATTCTAAAAAAATTCTAAGATATTTGCTACACGGTTAAGCTCTATCATTAGCAATGTAGTTCATCCACGACAGCACGGGTTCATACCCGGAAGGGGAACCACTGAACATGTTCGCAGGGTAATATCACTTTTTGATGCAGCAGCAGTCTCAGGAGACCCTATGGCACTTATTTTACTTGATGCCGAGAAGGCGTTTGATAGGGTCTCCTGGGACTATCTGTGAGGCTCCCTCGAACGACATGGGCTAAGAAAAGGATTCATAACGGCAATTAGTGGTCTATATAAGAACCCGGTGGCTCGAGTTAATGGCGACTATACAGAACCAATACAGATTTCAAGGGGAACTCGACAGGGGTGTCCCTGTTCTCCTTTGCTTTTCGCCATTTACATTGATCCCTTGATACGTAGAATAGAAGGAAATTGCGAAATCCTGCCAATGAGGTTTCATGAGCGGGAGACAAAAATCTTAGCTTATGCGGATGACTTAGCAGTCGTCTCACCAGACCCACAAACGGCACTTGATGAAATAGGGAAAGAAGCAGCAGCGTTTGGGCTGGTTTCAGGGTATAAGCTCAATCAGCAGAAAACCCAAATTGTTGTCAATAGTGTGTCCGCCTTTGAGGATACAAGGGTCACAAACATGGCCACATATTTAGGGGTAAAAATAACATCAGATCTGGAGCAACTAGTAGAGGATAATATTGTTCCAATAATAAGGCAAGGGAAAAGTGATTTTGATAGGTGGCATAATCTTCACCTTAGTATTGTAGGGAGGTGCAACGTCATAAAGATGTTGTTTCTCCCCAAGATATTATACCTCTTTAGGTCTATACCCCTGGAGTTTGGAAATTCCTGGTTTAAAGAAATGGAAAGTATGTTCAATCGGTTTATTTGGTCACAAGGTAAGACGAGAAGGGCACTTAGGTTTATGACGTTAACAAGGGAGAAGGGAGGATGGGGGGTTCCCGATCTAAAATTTTATTATTGGCGGCCGCCCTTCAATATATGCGGGTGTTGTTGGGAGGTAAAACAGAAGAGCAGAGGAACCGCCCAGGATCAGAGGATGTGTACAAATTATTAATAGGGGAGGCCGTGAGAGGCTGCTTTTTGAACTACAGTGAGCCAAGCTACTATAAAAAAGTTAGGTTCAAAACTTTGTATGCGGCCTTTAAGATCTGGGCATCCTTTAAACGGAAAGTCGGACTTGGCCGGCTGAACTATTATACACAGCTTTTTAAAAACCCAACTATGCCAGAGATCTTCCAAGATAACATCATGTCAAGATGGGAGGCAGCAGGAATTCGTTTAATAGGAGATCTTTCAGACATATCAGGCATAATAACATTTAGGGATATACAAAACAGATTTGGGATACAGACCAGAGACTTCTTCAAGTATTTGCAAGTTAGGAGCTATCTAACCCAAAAAAAAAGGGGTTTAATGGGCTTTAATAACAGTGATATTGTGGATGTGGTTCGCTCTGATGAAGGGTGCACAATTAGTCAGATATACTCTAAGCTGATTGCGCTTCTCCAGGATGACCTAGTGAAACATGGGTCTAAATGGGAACAGAAGTTGGGTACAGCGCAAAATATATTCTTAGAGTCCCTTGAATTGGGGAGGACGGTGTTTCGGTCAGCAGGGTTGCAGGCTCAACACTACAAAACACTGTTTTCACTATATCATACTCCGGCTAGAATTGCCCAATGGGGGGTCAGGATGGGATCACTTGCCCTCGGTGTAGTAGTACGGAAGCTGACTTAACACATATGTTTGCGACTTGTCCTATTTTAGCAACATGGTTATGCGAAATTGAAAAATTTATGAATAATGCACTGAAAATAAGAATAAGTCTAACACCCCAACATATACTTCTGGGAATAAGTAACAACGATGCCCCAGAGGATCATCGTCCCTTTCTCTTTATAGCAATGGCAGTGGTAAGAATTTGTATTGCATCAGCCTGGCTAGACTCTCTGGCTCCTGGATTTCAACAATGGCTGGGTAGATTATTAGCCACATATAATTTAGAAAAAGGGATATATGAAAAAAAGGGTCAAAAAGTAAGAAGAATAGGAGAAAACATATGGGTCTCTCTTAAAAGATGGAAGGAGGGTAACAAGGAGGTATAAAATAGGACATTGGTCTGTTATGTGATTATTTGAAACTAATCTGCTTCTTTTTAGTTTTCTTTCTCTTTTGTTTTCTCCTTTGTTTTTTTATTGTTGTGATCATAAAATTGTTTTTTTTTAATGTATCTCCCCTACAACAATAATGATAACGATGAAGCTGTTATTATTATGTATTTTGGCAACTTGTTTTATGGCGGGTCAATATTTATTTTCATGAAATCCTCTTGTATTCTAAGTATTGGTGATGATTTAATAAAAAAAAAAAAAAGGATTCTGTGTTTCTCATACGGGCTAGTATTTGGAAATACTGCTTCGATTTGAGTAATTTTTTGAGCTATCCAGAATGGAATTTGCTCACGTTTTGTGGGCATTTTTCCCATGACTGCGTATAGAGTCTGTGGTGTAATTTTTAGTGTATTCCCCTGTTGAGGAATTTGATTTGGAAGTGTCAATGGTGGTTGGACTGTGAAAGTCCGCATGACATATTGGACTAGTTGTCTGTAGATTTTTATTAACTCTGTAAGTTGAGTAAGTAGTTCCTCATCTGACATTATATCGAGTTCAGGATGAGGTGTGCAGCCGGCTAGAATCGGCCATGTTGCTCCTGGTCTACCTAGTGGACTGAGCCTGGTAATGTTTCTGTGATGTTTTAGGGCGCCTTTAAACCAGAGCTGATGCTCCTGGTATGTTAGTGGAATTTCAATATCCTCGAAAGGAATATATTCCTCTGGTGGATCATCTTCTTTGTAGAAGTGAAACAGTCTTGTTACTGAATTTGATTCAGGAAATATGACCCATGAATAGAATACCTCTGTCTGAAAGGATTCATGTGCCTCTATCACGAAAACTGCTCTACCTCCTCTTGGTGGTAGGCCATGTTTTATAAGTTTTAGAGTGATGGCTCTTCTTAAGTTTGGATGGATGTCTATACACCCTCCTCGGTTTCATTTAAACCTGTAATGTTAAAAGCTGTTACGACTGGGTCAGCCGCAGCTCCACCATTTCCGGTGTTATTGTCCCCGTTTATGGACATTTTTGTTTTTTGAAAAATGTAGAACAAGTTTCAAGGAAACAAAAGATAAGGTGCACAATATTTTGGAACACTGTATCCTTCAACGTTGAACAAACCAAACAACTAATATATAGGGTGCTTCCCTATTTAGTTATGGCGGATATTTAACCCTATCCACTCCGGACGTCTTATGGAGTATGTGAGTAGGGGTCTCTGAGAAAAGCACGAATGAGTTACTCAGTATCTAGCGTTAAATTACTGCCTTACCAAACCGTTGGGCGCCATGTAGTGTAGTTCCTATTTCCCTAATAGGCTCTGCGCATTGGAATAATATAACCTATAGGTTTGACATAGGACTAAGGTCGGTATGTCCCTATCGATTATATTAAACTTAATTACCTGTGCCAGCTAGCTCAGAGGCCACTAGAAACTCCTTGAGAACAAGAAGGGAGTCGTTTCTGGCAACCGAAAAACATGACAACTTTGTTTCCCTTTAGAAGCGGAACATATCTCAGAATCGTGGAAACAATAGATAACAGTTTCACTCATTCAATCGTGCATGCTTAGTTTCTGCAGAGTTACACAGAAAGGAAAGACGGGCGTTTCAATAAAAAGGGTTTTATTGAACAGTCTTGTTTCTCGTGTAAGAGATATGTGCTGTTATGATCACAAGACAGTATGCAAGATAAATAATGTACAGCGTAAGCAGTAGAAATAAATAATACTGCGCTAGCATTATCTTTTAGCATATATTCACGTACATAAATAGCATGAGCTAAAAATGCGAGTACTCATACGATGCGTCTCTAAGCTAGTTCTACCCCAGTGTACCTAACCTAGACTAGATGTAGGGAAGAGTAGAAGTAGGTGGAATATTCTCTAGTCTGGTAAACTAAGAGTGTGTTGAGTCTAGTATGCCAAGAGTCCCTCTAGGATCTAGTCAGCTCCATACCTTGAGAATGAGAGAGGTGGGAATCTCCTGCCGGATCTTGGAACTCTAACACCACGCGAAGGGAGTCAGAACACTGGAAGCTGGATTCGTCTGCGTGCAGGAATGACAGCGTCTTAGTGCGTCAGGCCGGGATACGGGCTCCTCTGAAGTCGAGGTCTCCTCTAACTTGCTTGGGCAAGGGAAGGTATATTTATACCTGGTAGGTGTCGAGGAATGTTAGCATTGACGTGAAGTCGGACATAGGAAGACGTCAGGAATGAACCCTTAAGGTATAACCGTTCATACATAATAGATGAGTTCTTGGAGAAATCAATAGTCCTGTGCTAGGGGAACTCCCGAAGCTTAAGGGTCTGGTTTCTAAGAACTCGTTGTGACGTTAGGGTGGACGGATGTCGGTGACCATGCCTGTATTTGGAGTGCACGGTTAATGCCTAAATAAGGACAGGGATTATATGCCTATATAAGGACTGGGCGAATTGTGCCTATATAAGGACATGATTCAGGAAAACCTATATACGGACCCCTAAAGCGGAATACAACAGTATGGGTACTCCCAATTTCGGAAATGTGCAAATATCTACTGTTTCTAAACTCTATATTTTGTTCCCATTTCAGAAATACATAGGTGTCTTTCATACCAATTTTTCCATGTATACATTTTCCCAAAATAATTGCTATATACCCGGTACATAATAAAAAACGATTGCAAGACACTGCTCAGTTATTGGCTCTGGGTTCGTCGGGTTCTTGGTGAACCTACAAGTCCTATATATCCCCACAACCAGAAAGGTCCAGCAAATGTAATGGTATATTGCTTTCATACAGCTGTCATAATTAGAAGAAGTTACAGGTGAAAACGTTGACACAAATGGCTGTTTTTTTCAACTAATTTTCAATTTTTCCTATATTTAACTGTTAGTTTCTATGAAGAAACCTTGAAAAATCTACACAAATGACCCCTTGCTGAATTCAGAATTTTGTCTACTTTTTAAAAATATATAGCTCTCCAGGATCCATTATTGCTTTCATACCCATTTCTACCATTAACTGGAAGGAGGTTGAAAGCACAAAAAATAGCAAAAATAGGCTATGTCCCAGAAAAATGCCAAAACTGTGTAAAAAATGTTGGTTTTCTGACAAAAGTCTGCTTGTCCCTGAAAGCTGGGAAGATGGTGATTTCAGCACCACAACCCCTTTTTTTATACCATTTGCAGGGAAAAAGCCAGACGCTTTCATCTGGAGCCCTTTTTCCCATTTAAAAAAAAAAAAAAACATTTAGCTGTATTTTGGTTAATTTCTGGGTCCCCTCCAAGGGAATCCACAAACCCTGGGTACCTTTAGAATCCCCATGATGTTGGAAAAAAAGGACGCAAATTTGGCGTGGATACCTTATGTGGTCAAAAAGTTACAGGGGCCTAAGCGCGAACTACCCCAAATAGCCAAAAAAAGGCTTAGCACAGGGGGGGAAAAGGCCTAGCAGCGAAGGGGTTAAGGAAATTTCGAACCAGATCAAAGCTGTATACTAAATGTCGGTTTGGATACCAAGGGCCAATTAAAAAAAAAGAAAGAGTGAATAACTTTATGTCTTCTGTTAGACATTTTGTGAAAGTAAAGTCACCATAAAACACATGCAATTTAAAAAAAGGACATACATCACAGCGGATTAATGACTATAACCCTTTAATACAACATATGCGGAATGCTAACATTGATATCCAATTTGTTGCTGTTAATTCAACTGCTATTGCCTGGTATGTGATGTCATATATTACTAAAGGCCATGAAGGAAGTATGGAAAGAAAATTCTGCTGATCAATCTTTAACAAAAAGACTGTATCGGTTTAGCCTTCAAATGATATCACATAGAGAGGTTAGCAGTTATGAGGCATGTGACCATTTAAGATCTTCCAGTCTAAAGCACAGGTTGATCATGGACTACAACATGAACATGGTTTATGTATATGTTCCGAATATGAGCCTTTATTAAAGTATATATATCAGGTAAAGCTAGCACCGGCAAACGTTTCCTTATTAAAGTGATAACAGCTTGCCTTCAACAACTTACCAATTCAAGCTTATCTTGTGTAGTTACAGCTCCAACTGGATTAGCCGCACATAATATTAAAGGAATAAATGACACCGACTACTATTTCTACCTGTGGAGCACAATCATAAACTTGAATATTTAAAACTAAATAGTGATACTTCACAAGAACTTTGTAGAGTTCTGAAAAGCCTACACATTCTGCTTATAGACGAGGTTAGTATGGCATCCAATTTGATGCTGGCTTTTGTTCACTTACGTATTACACAAATACTGAAGAGTGAACATGAAAAACTGTTTGATGGTAAACGTTATTGATTTTGACGATGCACTTCAATTGTTTCCAGTTAAGGAAGACCCGATTTTTAAAACTGTGACAGCTAAGGAAACCAGAAACTCTTTAGGAAGTATAGGTAATATTATTATTTGGTTACATTGGTCCTACAGTGAACTGACTCAAAATATGAGACAAGCAGATGATGAAGAACATGGGAAACTTTCTAAAGATATTAGGCTAGGAATTGTTTCAGGCAGTGCTAAAAAGAAACTTTGACAGGAATGATATCCACTTTATTCCCACATTCGAGAAGTGCAGGAGATGTTATGCATTTCCTTCTTTTACAAGCAATACCTGTTGTTTGTTTGATGCCAACCCTAAACGAATGCAATGATTTAAATCTGGATATGTTAGCAATGGAAAATCAAGAAATTGTACATGTACCTTACAAACATTAATTTGAAAGTCATGGAGCTAATATTCCTACTACAACTAAAACATTAGCTAGTAAATTAATACATATGGAGAAATCTGTGTCAAGAACAGCCGGATTAGAAAAAACATATTTATGTGCAAAAATAATCGTGTTATTTTACAACGCAATTTAGATGTCAGAAATGGACTTGTGAATGGAGCAATGGGACATATAGTAATATTTATACAATGTAATTGTAATGGTGAAATAGATTTTGTTATTGTCAAATTTGACAATATTAAGGAGCCCAAACAGATTGCAAGAGCAATGGCAAGATTGTTATTAATCAAAGACTTATACAATCGACGAGAACAATTTTCTTTATATTTAGCTTATGCTGTGATAGTACATAAATCTCAAGGTTTAAGCTTGAATTATGCATTAATTAACATTGGGTCAACTGTTTTTAAGGAAGGTATGGCATATGTTTATTATCCCATGTGAAAACGTTACAAGGACTATATATTATAGATCTGGATGACACCAACATTAATGCAGACCCTTCTTGTGTATGCAAATATAATAGTTTAAGATAGAGATATACTCCTTCACCTGGTGAAACTGAATATCCAGTAGTCTGTAAACCTAAAATGTATATGAAAGAAAACAAAGCTTCAGAACTGATGAGGCTTCATGTTCTGTCCTGTAAAAAAAAGAAGGAAACAGCTTGGAAATTCTAGGCACTCAGTTTAGTAACAGTAATGGAATTAACTGCTACAGTATTGTTATTATGAGTTTTCTATTATATTTACCTTTAGTGAAAGACGTACTTTTGGAAAACACAAATATGCTTTTTTGTAACACTGTAAGTACTTTGAATTCAGAACTTCAGTACAACAAATTGTGCCAATCTACAAGTGGTATTAGAGATATAGGGCCTGATTACGAGTACAGCGGTCCAAAACCGCTGTACCAGCGGTGGTGGTCCAACCACTGCCTACTCGTCGGAGCAACCACCCTATTACGAGTAGGGTGGTAGGACCACCTTAAGCCTGCCGCAAGACCACCGCCACCGACAGGATCGTGGATCCCGCAGTGGTCAGGAAAGCAGCAGGGTATGGCGGTGGTGCCGATGCAGGCACCCCCATCGAAATTACAAGTTGCATTCCCGAAGACCTTTTCATGGCGAGAACCCCACCTTGGAAAGGTCAGCGGAAAGTCAGGGAAGGGGCGCCAAACAAGGCCCCCAGGCATTTGAGCCTATTGTAAAGTATTACAGGGGGCACATGTTGTGCCCCCCTATGCCTGCACCATCGGGTGAGCACTGTGTGACATGTATGGCATGGTGCATGGCAACAGTTTGTGCAATACAATGCAGGTGCAGCAGTGCAGTGGCAATGCCTTCAGGCTCACTCTGTGAGCCAAAGCATGCCACCGCAGCAAGACCACCACCAGCACACCGCTGGCCCGGCAGTAAACCTGTAATGCGGAGGCTGGGAGGCTGGGATGCCGCCGGCTTAGCAGTGTACTCCCGACCGCCGCAATGGCGGTCTGGTGGTCGGACCGCTAATCTTGTAATCGGGCCCATAGTCGATGTTTGTAGAGGAACTGTTTGTTTTTCACTATACGAGCAACAGGATGCCCGGAGTTTTGTATGGCTATTCTTGAAATGAAAACAAATTAAAATGTCCCTCATCCTCATCTTTTTGCTACAAGCTACTATTGGGAACATGAATGTTTACAATGCTTGAATGCTTTCTCAACAGGCATGGAATTTGAAAGATTTCCATATCTTCCTATTCCTGATTGTAAATCTATATCATTTAAGAAATTGATATAGCAAGCTGTGCACTCTAACTTTTGTACAAATTGTGGATGTCAACTTCTGTCAACAGTGCAATAACTATGCTGAACAAGTATTTATGTTTTGTAATACAAAGAAGTGTTGCAGATAACAGCAAGATTCAAAATGTAATAACCAATTTCACTGCTACTCAAATTTCAATTACTGGGCGCACTTTTACTTGTCCTGCAATAAATTTCCACAAAGGGGAACACACATTTTGTGGTCATTACACCATTTATGAAACAATACAGAATTAACTGAATGTGATGACACTAAATTAACATTTAAAGCCAGATTGTCAAAAAACGTAAGAAACTGTTACATTCTTATTCTAAATCCTGAATTATAATTGTAGGTTCGGAAGTTAACATTTGTCAAATATGGAGTACATATACTACACACTACCTACAGTAGATACATCATTATGTGGCCTAACATGGTTGATGACTTATGAAGAAATCTACTGCTTTAGGTAAGCAATGTAGCTATATATTGGAAACATGTTTACCAACTGCCGTTCAACTAACAATTGAACAAGCACAGTTTGATATGGGTTTTTTCACAATCCATTTGATTTGTGTCTTTTTCCAGAATTGCATGATGATCAAATGAAAATGCTAACCCTAGTTCTCATAAATGATAGCACATATTAGTAATGTTGGTGTTACTAACATCTGAGCAACACTAAATAAAAGAAGTTTGTTACAATATAAATGTATAATAAATAGTGTATGTTGGTGTAAGTTACATGTTTTCAATGCATTGTTTGCATTAAAATCTAAGCAAAACATGTTTGTAATTATGCAATAACCATACCATTTATTATTGTAATGGACATTTTTTTATTGAAGGAGACTTATTTATAACTTACCTTCTCAATTACACTTCATTTGCATCCACTTATTTCCATTATTTCGGGAGATCTTACCGTCTCATTTACTCTTCAATTGCATCCACTTAATTGTAGTACTTGTAACTAAAAAGTTGGCGATAATACACAGCTCTTTATTAAAATGAAATTGAAAATATTTCTAATAAGAATTTTTTTTTCTTCTTTTTGTTTTATTGGGGTTTTTTCTTTCTTTTTTTCAATGAAATGTAGGTCAACGGGATCAACGAAAACAGAAACGAAAATGCCCCCAACAGGGCACGAACACAAGACCTGCCAAAAATAAATAAAGAATCGACGGATTCTGGGGAGGACACCGGTGAATAATAACAAGCTCCCAATAAATGTTCAAGTCTTCCATGCCAAAATAACTGTCTGACAGTACAGACAGTACTTTGCAGTCCCTGCATATAGCTCCACGCTGTCCGAAGACAGTTGATAGCTACTTGGGAGCCAGCTGCTGGAATTTTGGGTGGAGCAAAGGTCGAAGGCTGTGGTGGGGCTTGCCACTGAATGCCAGAAGTGGAGGGAACACGAGCAGGTCTTACGTCCCCAGAAGCACCAGAAGTTCCCTGGTCAAGTTCTGCCAATTCCAAGTTGCCTTCATTTAGCCCCAGATAAACAGGTTGCATGCATGGCGTGCAGGTGCTTCCTCATTCTCATTGTTCCAAGAGAATACTGTTGGCTGGTCCCACACGAGATAACTTTGTTGTATAAGCAACAAGTCACCAGCTGTGCATTAACTTTCTTCTCGCCGGGTGAGATTGAGAAGAAATGCCACACGACGAACTCCTTGAGCTTCTTCCGACGCTCCAACTCCTGCTCCTCCATTGCGATCTCCTCCTCTTCCTCCATCAAGGGATCTGGAGCAGCTGCATCAGGTTCACCTCTTTGGGCCATCTGACCAAAAACTCCACTACAACAGCAGCAGGAGATGCAGCAGGCCTGGTACAGTTGTTAACAGCTCTGAACCACAACAGAAAGAGTGTAAATTCTAAACAAGCTTCCTATTGGCTGGAAAGATCTTCTCTAGAATCAGTGTTACACTCGCGGAGTACCGTGGTACTCCTGAGTAAATACCATCATACCGGCGAAATACAGAAAAAATACAAAACAATGCTTACTGTGACTATAGAACCTACACCCTTGTTAATACTACTACTACTATTACTACTTTTCAGCTATAAAATATTACTTCATCATATGTTTAATGCTTTTGCATTAGAAACAGCTATTAAAAAACTTTGGTGTTTGTGTTTACATTGTGGTAGAAGGACTGTTCCTACTATCTATCTATCTATCTATCTATAATTTTTTATAATATATATAAGCATTACAATTTGTTTATTACATTTTATTTAATTAAATTATGTGTGTATCTATTCATTTTAATATATATTTCTATTTTGTTTACATTGTATTTGACGTTACATATATATTTAAGTTTTATATTTTAAATTTATTTTTACTTTTTTGTATTATATATAAATTTGTACATCTTTTTTAAGTTGATTTATTTGTTAAAGTTATTCTATTTAATACATATATCATGTAATCAAGCCCACTGGATGGGCGAAACGCGTCATCTGCCATGCTGAGCGTCAGCTAATAAAGAAGAAAATTTTCACTTACCTGGTGTCCGTGTCCCGCTTTTCGACTTGCAGCAGTCGTGGGAATTTTGGTGAAACACATATATATATATATATATATATATATATATATATATATATATATATATATACATATATGCAAACAAACCCCATTTCAGCATAAAAAACGGGTCCTGCACTCTTACTCCGTCATAAACCATTTATTAAGCAGACAGCATTCTGAGAAAACTGGAACGCGTTTCGGCTGTTAGATCAGCCTTTGTCAAGCCCACTGGATGGGCGAAACGCGTCATCTGCCATGCTGAGCGTCAGCTAATAAAGAAGAAAATTTGCACTTACCTGGTGTCCGTGTCCCGCTTTTCGACTTGCAGCAGTCGTGGGAATTTTGGTGAAACATATATATATATATCACTGAAAAAACCATAGGTTTTAGGGACAGTTATAGTTAGTTGGACATTTCACTCGTACAAAACCATAGAAATTCCCCCGTTATAGTTAATTCAGCTAACTATAACTCGCGCCACCGCAATGCACTGTTGATGACGTCACATATTACATCACTCATGACATGGTCAGTGACATCACTGATGACATCACTGATGACATCTCAAATGACATCACTGATGACATCACTGATGACATCATCCAGTGACTGTGTGTTTCTGTAAAGTTTAAATATGTTTAATATATATAGGGAAAGGCGTATTGAAGAATGAGTGGGTGTATAAGTGTCTGAATGGATGATTTAGTACGTGAGTGACTAACTCTACAAGTGAGTGATTAAACGTATCTTACTGAATGCATGGGTTAGTGACTAAACTGTGTGAATGTCTGTATCCGTCTGTTTGTTGGTGTGTAAGTGGATGCATGGATTTGCGAATAGCTACATGAGTGTCTATATGGGTTATTGATTGGTTCTCTGAGTATCTGTATGGCTGCCTGAGTGTTTGTGTGGGTGGGGTGTGTGTGACTCTATACATAGATGTGTGAGTGGGTGATTCACTGGGTGCATGATTTCAAGAGTGCATCTGTGATGGACTGCTTGGGTGGGTGAGTGTGTGTATGGGTGTGTTAGTGAGTGAATGTATATCTCAGTGGTACATGTGCGAGTAACTACATATGTAAAAGGCAGTATATATGTGTGTTAGAGTATTTAAATGGCTATAAGTGAGAGTGTGTTATTGTGAGAGTGGCTGTATGGATGCGTGTGTGCTTGTATCAGTTATTGTATAAGAGCGTAAGAATGTGCTAGTATTTGTATGAGTAAGTGAGCTGGTGTGTGTATAACTGTATAGGTGAGTAAATGGGTGTGTGATTAATTTTTGCATGACTGACTAGGTGTGTGAGTACCTCTATGGATGAGTGGCAGTGTGTGAGTGTTTATATAGGTGTATGAGTGCATATGATAGTCCTGTATTGAGTGACTGTGAGTATGAGTGACTGTACAGGTGAGTGAGTGGATGTGTGTGTAGACCTAAGAATCAGTGAGTGGGTATGTAGTTTTTGGTGTTGGAGTGTCTATGATTTTGAGAATGGCAGTCTGTAATTTAGAGTGGGTGTATCAAAAGTTATATTAGGGTGTGAGAAGATGCATGAAATTATCACATGGATGATGTCATCAGTGATGTCATTTGAGATGTCATCAGTGATGTCATCAGTGATGTCACTGACCATGTCATGAGTGATGTAATATGTGACGTCATCAGCAGTGCATTGCGGTGGCGCGAGTTATAGTTAGCTGAATTAACTATAACGGGAGAATTTCTATGGTTTTGTACGAGTGAAATGTCCAACTAACTATAACTGTCCCTAAAACCTATGGTTTTTTCAGTGAATTTCACAGGTTTTTTAAATGCTAATTTCTAACTATAACGTGCCTGAAACCTATGATTTTTTAAGTGAATTTCAAAGGTTTTTTAAATGCTAGTTTCTAACTATGCCAACAGAGGTAGGACATGTGAAGAAAGAAGAAAAACGCACAGAAAGAAGCAAAAGATGTGCAGAAAGAACCAACAGAGGAGCAGAAAGAGGCCTTGTTGCAAAATCATCCTGTGCCCACAACTTTTTCAGACCGGTACTGGTGGTAACTGACTCTGACTAACCAGAGCCAGTGCTATGCTAAAAGACACTTAGAATACAGTGAAAACACCTACATACACTAGGGAACACTATGCGTTGGGGTACCCCTGTGATTAGCATGACCTCCTCTGCAAGTCCCTAGTACAGAATAGGGCAGGGGATTAAAACTACCTCTTAAAACGCGCTACAGGGCGCGTTTGCACAGTGGTGAAGGGAGGGGGCCTGAGGTGACATGTGTGCAAACGCGCCCCGTGGCGCGTTTTAAGTTGCGGGATTAAGTCCCCTTGAATCCTGAGGGTCCCTGGGGCCCAACTAGCCCCCAGGTACCTACAGTTAGGACCACAGAGCTGAGTTGCAGAGAGGCGTTCCGAGGCCACACACCTTTTTCACCTCTCTGCAACGCAACTCTGTTGTGCTTACTGAAGGTACCTGGTGGGCTAGTTGGCCCCCAGGATTCAAAGGGAATTAACTCCCCAACTTAAAACGCACCACAGGGCGTGTTTGCGCACATGTCACCTGAGGCCCCGCCCCTCCCTTCACCACTGTGCAAACGCGCCCGTGGCGCGTTTTAAGTTGGGGGATTAGGTCACCTTGAATCCTGAGGGTCCCTGGGGCCCAACTAGCCCACCAGGTACTTCCAGTAAGCACCACAGGCCTGCGTTGCAACGCCTGTAACAAATTGTGCAGTTGTGTTTAGGTAGTGAAGAGGGTCGTGCTGGGGGTAGTGTTTTAGGGTTTAGGGTAGTGTAGTGGTGTTTGTGTAGTGTAGGGGGTCATGCTGGGGGTAGATTTAGGGTTTAGGGTAGTGCAGTGGTGTTTGGGTAGCGTAGGGAGTCGTGCTGGGGGGAGTGTTTTAGGGTTTAGGGTAGTGCAGTGGTGTTTGGGTAGTGTAGGGGGTCGTGCTGGGGTTAGTGATTTAGGGTAGTGAAGTGGTGTTTGGGTAGTGTAGGGGATACTGCTGGGGGTAGTGTTTTAGGGTAGTGCAATGGTGTTTGGGTAGTGTAGGGGTACTGCTGGGGGTAGTGTTTTAGGGTAGTGCAGTGGTGTTTGGGTAGTGTAGGGGTACTGCTGGGGGTAGTGTTTTATGGTTTAGGGTAGTGCAGTGGTGTTTGGGTAGTGTAGGGGTTCGTGCTGGGGGTAGTTTTTAGGGTTTAGGGTAGTGCAGTGGTGTTTGTGTAGTGTAGGAGGTCGTGTTTTAAGGTTTAGGGTAGTGCAGTGGTCTTTGGGTAGTGTAGGGAGTCGTGCGGGGGTATTGTTTTAGAGTTTAGGGTAGTGCAGTGGTCTTTGGGTAGTGTAGGGGGTCGTGCGGGGGTAGTGTTTTAGGGATTAGGGTAGTGCATTGGTGTTTGGATAGTGTAGGGGGTCATGCGGGGGTAGTGTTTTAGGGTTTAGGGCAGTGCAGTGGTGTTTAGGTAGTGTAGAGGGTCGTGCTGGGGGGAGTGTTTTAGGGTTTAGGGCAGTGCAGTGGTGTTCGGGTAGTGTAGGGGGTCGCGCTTCGGGGAGTGTTTTAGGGTTTAGGGCAGTGCAGTCGTGTTCGGGTAGTGTAGGGGGTCGTGCTGGGGGAGTATTTTAGTGTTTAGGGTAGTGCAGTGGTGTTCGGGTAGTGTAGGGGGTCGTGCTGGGGGTAGTGTTCTAGGGTTTAGGGCAGTGCAGTGGTGTTCGGGCAGTGTAGGGGTCGTGCTGGGGTGGTGTTTTAGGGTTTAGGGCAGTGCAGTGGTGTTCGGGCAGTATAGGGGGTCGTGCTGGGGGTGGTGTTTCAGGGTTTAGGGCAGTGCAGTGGTATTCGGGCAGTGTAGGGGGTCATGCAGGGGGTGGTGTTTCAGGGTTTAGGGCAGTGCAGTGGTGTTCGGGCAGTGTAGGGGGTCGTGCAGGGGTGGTGTTTCAGGGTTTAGGGCAGTGGTGTTCGGGCAGTGTAGGGGGTCATGCTGGGGGTGGTGTTTCAGGGTTTGGGGCAGTGCACTGGTGTTCGAGCAGTAAAGGGGGTCGTGCTGGGGGTGGTGTTTCAGGGTTTAGGGCAGTGCAGTGGTGTTCGGGCAGTGTAGGGGGTCATGCTGGGGCTGGTGTTTCAGGGTTAAGTCAGTGCAGTAGTTTTCGGGCAGTGTAGGCGGTCGTGCTGGGGCTGGTGTTTCAGGGTTTAGGGCAGTGCAGTGGTGTTCGGGCAGTGTACAGGGTTGTGCTGGGGCTGGTGTTTCAGGGTTTAGGGCATTGCAGTGGTGTTCGCGCAGTGTAGGGGGTTTTGCTGGGGGTGGTGTTTCAGGGTTTAGGGCAGTGGTGTTCGGGCAGTGTAGGGGGTCTTGCTGGGGGTGATGTTTCAGGGTTTAGGGCAGTGCAGTGGTGTTCGGGCAGTGTAGGGGGTCTTGCTGGGGGTAGTGTTTCAGGGTTTAGGGCAGTGCAGTGGTGTTCGGGCAGTGTAGGGTGTTGTGCTGGGGCTGGTGTTTCAGGGTTCAGGGCAGTGCAGTGGTGTTCGGGCAGTGTAGGGGGTCGTGCTGAGGCTGGTGTTTCACGGTTTAGGGCAGTGCAATGGTGTTCGGGCAGTGTAGGGGGTCGTGCTGGGGCTGGTGTTTCAGGGTTTAGGGCAGTGCAGTGGTGTTCGGGCAGTGTAGGCGGTCGTGCTTGGGCTGGTGTTTCAGGGTTTAGGGCAGTGCAGTGGTGTTCGGGCAGTGTAGGGGGTCGTGCTGGGGCTGGTGTTTCAGGGTTTAGGGCAGTGCAGTGGTGCTCGGGCAGTGTAGGGGGTCATGCTGGGGGTGATGTTTCAGGGTTTAGGGTAGTGCAGTGGTGTTCGGGCAGTGTAGGGGGTTGTGCAGGGGCTGGTGTTTCAAGGTTTAGGGCAGTGCAGTGGTGTTCGGGCAGTGTAGGGGGTCGTGCTGGGGCTGGTGTTTCAGGGTTTTGGGCAGAGCAGTGGTGTTCGGGCAGTGTAGGGGGTCATGCTGGGGGTAGTGTTTCAGGGTTTAGGGCAGTGCAGTGGTGTTCGGGCAGTGTAGGGGGTCGTGCTGGGGGTGGTATTTCAGGGTTTAGGGCAGTGGTGTTCGGGCAGTGTAGGGGTCTTGCTGGTGGTGATGTTTCAGGGTTTAGGGCAGTGCAGTGGTGTTCGGGCAGTGTAGGGGGTCGTGCTGGGGGTAGTGTTTTAGGGTTTAGGGCAGTGCAGTGGTGCTTGTGTAGTGTAGGGGGTCGTGCTGGGGGTAGTGTTTTAGGGTAGTGCAGTGGTGTTTGTGTAGTGTAGGGGGTCATGTTTTAGGGTAGTGCAGTGGTGTTTGGGTAGTGTAGGGGGTCGTGCTGGGGGTAGTGTTTAAGGATTTAGGTTAGTGCAGTCGTGTTTGGGTAGTGTAGGGGGTCGTGCTGGGGGTGGTGTTTTAGGGTTTAGGGTAGTGCAGTGGTGTTTGTGTAGTGTAGGGGGTCGTGCTGGGGGTAGTGTTTTAGGGTTTAGGTAGTGCAATGGTGCTTGTGTAGTGTAGGTGGTCGTGCTGGGGGTAGTGTTTTAGGGTTTAGGGTAGTGCAGTGGTGTTTGTGTAGTATAGGGGGTCATGTTTTAGGGTAGTGCAGTGGTGTTTGGGTAGTGTAGGGGGTCGTGCTGGGGTAGTGTTTTAGGATTTAGGTTAGTGCAGTGGTGTTTGGGTAGTGTAGGGGGTCGTGCTGGGGGTAGTGTTTTAGGGTTTAGGGTAGTGCAGTGGTGTTTGTGTAGTGTAGGGGGTCATGCTGGGGGTAGTGTTTTAGGGTTTAGGATAGTGCAGTCATGCTTGTGTAGTGTAGGGGGTCATGCTGGGGGTAGTGTTTTAGGGTTTAAGGTAGTGCAGTGGTGTTTTTGTAGTGTAGGGAGGTCATGTTTTAAGATGCAATGCTCCAATACCTGACCAGTCTGCACTACATAAAACTGCAAAAAACTAAAAATAAAAAGTGTTTTGCACACTTTTGTCATTGGGCTATATGTGGGCTACATCTGGGTAATATTTGTGCTACATTTGGGCTCTTTTTCACTGGTAGCCATCTTGGAAGACTTCTTTGTTATGAAGTTTCCTAATTTCCTCATTCACTGCAGTCTCCTCAGTAGGAAATGCTTTCAGTTTTTTACTTTGATTCCATCAAGAAGGCATTCAGATGTGTCTCACATCTGCCATAAATTCAGAATGTTAGCACTCTAGTTGCTCATTAGATCACTGGAGTAAAGCTACTGCTCACCAGGGAGTTAACTGGTAGTCTGCTGCTGGTATTGAAAGTGATTGTTTCAGTCTGCATGTCAGAATTTTCTAATGAAATAGAAGAGGATTTGAGATCTCACTTAAAACATGCCCTAATTTTTCTTTCTGCAGCACTAACCCTAATTTCTATTTCAAAAAGAACCCCTCATTTTGTTCCTTTTTAAATTAAATGTTTTAAGTGTTACCGGTTTATTCCAATGAAGATGGCTTCAGGTGTGCCATACTTTTGTCATAAGTAAGGCTGTTAGCACTCTAGTTGTTCTTTAGAACACTCTGGGAAGCTGCAGTAGAACACAAAGGCATCAACTGGCAGGCTGCTCCTGTTGAAATATAACAGGAAGATATTTGAGATCACACTTGAAACATGTCCTAATTTTTCTTTCTACAGCACTAACCATAATTTCTATGACAAAATGAACCCCATCATTTTGTTCCTTTTTAAATTAAATTGTTTAAGTGTTACCAGTTTATTCCAATCAAGATGGCTTCAGGTGTGCCATACTTTTGTCATAATTAAGGCTGTTAGCACTCTAGTTGTTCTTTAGAACACTCTGGGAAGCTGCAGTAGAACACAAAGGAATCAACTGACAGTCTCTGCCCTTGTTGGATGTACATGGTTTACTCAGAATGTCAGACTTCATTCTCACATGACTGAGAAAGATAATGTGAATTTACAGAAAATATGCTCTCATTTTAGCTTCTGGAGCACCTTCCAAAACTCTATGGGACAAGCATGTGAAAATAGTTCTCTCAAACATTATTCATGATATCCCAGCAGAAGGTTTTTCACAGGGTAAAATCACCTTAGAACACACCACAATTCCTGAAATTAGTATGGTACCATCAACAAATGAATTCTAATGTAACTAAAGTCTGTTATCACCCTTTATAGTTCTCCTTTTGGTAACCCACAAAATCTTTGATTCACTGCAATGCATTTCAATGGGGTACTATCATTTATATTGGTCCCAAGATGGCTGCAAGCAATTCCAGGATGAAGTGCTGACAGCCAATCAGATCTCACGATGACATGTGTGGTTAGGCTCCGCCCAGATATATATGTGACTTTACTTTTGATTTTCTCAGGAACTACTGAACGGATTTACACCATTTAAGCAAAAGGCACGACACTGAACCAAGGGCTACCTCTTTGCCAAATTTGGTGTAATTCCGTTCAGCAGTTCGGGCTGTAGCTGCGACTAAAGGTTCCTATGGAAAAATGAATGGGGAAAACGCGTTTTGGGACCCCCTTTTTCTCGGCCCCCGCTTGACGTATCACCCCGAGACTTTCAGGATAGGAGCGGACCGGAGCGCCCCAACAAGTTGGAAACTTTCGCGAAGATTCGTCAACCGGCGCCAACGTTATTTCAAATAGAATGTCGCGGATTTCCTATGGATAATAGGTTTTAACTATAACTATCTACTGGCGACCGCCAGTAGATATATATATATATATATATATATATATATATATATATATATATATATAAATATATATATATATTCACTGAAAAAACCATAGGTTTTAGGGAAAGTTATAGTTAGTTGGACATTGCACTCGTACAAAACCCGTGAAATTCCCCCGATATAGTTAGTTCAGCTAACTATAACTCGCGCCCCTGCAATGCACTGCTGATGACGTCACATATTACATCACTCATGACATGGTCAGTGACATCACTGATGACATCACTGACATCATCCAGTGACTGTGTGTTTCTGTAAAGTTTAAATATGTTTAATATATATAGGGAAAGGCGTATTGAAGAATGAGTGGGTGTATAAGCGTCTGAATGGATGATTTAGTAGGTGCGTGACTGAGTCTATAAGTGAGTGATTAAATGTATCTTACTGGATGCATGGGTGAGTGACTAAACTGTGTGAATGTCTGTATCCGTCTGTCTCTTGTTGTGTAAGCAGCTGCATGGGTTTCTGACTAGCTAAATGAGTGTCTATATGGGTTATGGATTGGTTCTCTGAGTATCTATATGGGTGCCTCAGTGTTTGTGTGGGTGGGGTGTGTGTGACTCTGTGCATAGATGTGTGAGTGGGTGATTCACTGGGTGCATGGTTTCAACAGTGCATCTGTGATGGACTGTATGGGTGGGTGAGTGTGTGTATGGGTGTGTTAGTGATTGAATGTATATCTCAGTGGTACATGTGTGAGTAACTACATATGTGAAAGGCAGTATATATGTGTGTTGGAGTATATAAATGGCTATAAGTGAGAGTGTGTGATTGTGAGAGTGGCTATATGGATGAGTGTGTGCTTGCATCAGTGATTGCATAGGAGCGTAAGAATGTGCTAGTATTTTTATGAATAAGTGAGCTGGTGTGTATAACTGTATAGGTGAGTAAATTGGAGTGTGATTAATTATTTGCATGACTGACTAGGTGTGTGAGTACCTCTATGGATGAGTTGCGTTGTGTGAGTGTTTATATAGGTGTATGAGTGCATATGATAGTCCTGTACTGAGTGACTGTAAGTATGAGTGACTGTACGGGTGAGTGAGTAGATCTGTGTGTGTAGACCTAAGAATCAGTGAGTGGGTATGTACTTATTGGTATTGGAGTGTGTATGGTTTTGAGAATGGCAGTCTGTAATTTAGAGTGGGTGTATCAAAAGTTATATTAGGGTGTGAGAAGATGCATTAAATTCTCACATGGATGATGTCATCAGTGATGTCATTTGAGATGTCATCAGTGATGTCATCAGTGATGTCACTGACCATGTCATGAGTGATGTAATATGTGACGTCATCAGCAGTGCATTGCGGGGCGCGAGTTATAGTTAGCTGAACTAACTATAACGGGGGAATTTCACGGGTTTTGTACGAGTGCAATGTCCAACTAACTATAACTTTCCCTAAAACCTATGGTTTTTTCAGTGAATTTCAAAGGTTTTTTAAATGCTAAACCCTAACTATAACAAGCCTGAAACCTATGGTTTTTTCAGTGAATTTCAAAGGTTTTTTAAATGCTAATTCCTAACTATAACATGTCTGAAACCTATGTTTTTTTCAGTGAATTTCAAAGGTTTTGTAAATGACAATTTTTAAATGTATTAATTGTTATATTTATTTTTTTTATACTGATTTACTACATTTTTTTAAACTATTTATTTTTAGATATTTTATTTTTTAAATTACATTGTAATTACATTATACATTACATTACAAAATATACTTTCTCAGAATGAATTACTTTAGTTTAAATACTTTGCAAATAGGCAATAGACTTTTAAGTACAGTAGTTACAGTTGTTGCAATGGGCAACACAATTTCAAACACAATGCAACATTGAGCTCAATGTGAATTTCTAGCTAAATGCAATTAGTTACTTTATGGATTACTTTTTCTAACCACAGGACTGGATCCTAGATTCAGTCCTGGGACATCTCCTGTAAACAGTTGAGTAAAAGCGTTTTGGTTACAGTAGTGATTTTTAAGGAATATTATTGTATTTTAAAAGTTGACACTTAGAAACTTTTTCACATAGAATCACCAATGTTATCCTATGGGAGGAAATTCACTTAGCAGGTAAGTAGTGTTATCGTTACTTTTTCTTACTCAGTGGTGGATCCTGGATCCAGCACTGGTGCATCTCCTGTAAACAGTTGAAAGAATGCGTTTAAGTCATACAGGCGATTTTTAAGGAATATTTGTAGTTTGTGAAAATCAACACTTTGAAACTTTTCTGCTGAAAACCAGACAATGGATTCCTACGGAAGGAAATATAAGTTACTGGTAAGTACGGTTAAAATTACTTTTCAGGATCAGTACTGGGCTGAAAGATGCAGCACTGAGGTCTCTCCTGATAACAGGTGAGTAAATCGGAATTCGTATTTTGGCTGATTTTAGAGGAATATTTGTATGTTTCAAAAATCGACACTTAGAAACTTTTTCAGCAAAAAGCAGGCAATGATATCCTATGGAAGGAAATTCAAGTGACTGGTAAGTACGGTTAAAATTACTTTTCAGGATCAGTACTGGGCTGAAAGATGCAGCACTGAGGTCTCTCCTGATAACAGGTGAGTAAATCAGAATTTGTAGTTCGGCTGATTTTAGAGGAATATTATAAAGTTCCAAAACTCCACACTTAGAAGAATTTCCAAGTGAAACCAGTCAATGATATCCTATGGAAGGAAATTCAAGTTACTGGTAAGTACGGCAAAATTACTTTTCAGGATCAGTACTGGTCTCAAAGATGCAGCACTGAGGTCTCTCCTGATAACAGGTGAGTAAATCGGAATTCGTAGTTCGGCTGATTTTAGAGGAATATTTGTATGTTTCAAAAATCGACACTTAGAAACTTTTTCAGCAAAAAGCAGACAATGATATCCTATGGAAGGAAATTCAAGTTACTGGTAAGTACGGTTAAAATTACTTTTCAGGATCAGTACTGGGCTGAAAGATGCAGCACTGAGGTCTCTCCTGATAACAGGTGAGTAAATCGGAATTCGTATTTCGGCTGATTTTAGAGGAATATTATAAAGTTCCAAAACTCCACACTTAGAAGAATTTCCAAGTGAAACCAGTCAATGATATCCTATGGAAGGAAATTCAAGTTACTGGTAAGTACGGTTAAAATTACTTTTCAGGATCAGTACTAGGCTGAAAGATGCAGGACTGAGGTCTCTCCTGATAACAGGTGAGTAAATCGGGATTCGTAGTTCGGCTGATTTTAGAGGAATATTTGCACAATGGTGAAGGGAGGGGGCGGGGCCTCAGGTGACATCTGTGCAAACGCGCCCCGTGGCGCGTTTTAAGTTGGGGGATTAAGTCCCCTTGAATCATGAGGGTCCCTGGGGTCCAACTAGCCCACCCTGTACCTCCAGTATGCGCCAGGAGCTGCGTTGCAGAGAGGTGTTCAGAGGCCACGCCCTTTTGCACCTCTCTGCAACGCAGCTCTGTGGCACTTTCTGGACGTACCTGGTGGGCTAGTTCGCCCCCAGGGACCCTCAGGATTGAAGGGGATTTCATTCCCCATCTTAAAATGCGCCACGGGGCCTGTTTGCACACATGTCACCTGAAGCCCCGCCCCTCCCTTCACCACTGTGCAAACGTGCCCCGTGGCGCGTTTTAAGTTGGGGGATTAAGTCCCTTGAATACTGAGGGTCCCTGGAGTCCAACTAGCCCACCATGTACCTTCCAAAAGCGCCACAGAGCTGCGTTGCAGAGAGGTGTAAAAGGGGCGTGGCCTCTGTACACCTCTCTGCAACGCAGCCCCTGGCGCATACCGGAGGTTCCTGGTGGGCTAGTTGGCCCCCAGGGACCCCCAGTATTCAAGGGGAATTACTTCCCCTTCTTAAAACGCGCCAGGGGGCGCGTTTGCAGACTGCTGCAGGGAGGGGGCACGATGACGGTCTTTTTTTTTGTTTGTTGCTTTTTTCTGCCCAGGGGTCCTTGTGGGACCCCTGAGCAGACCTAGGGGTCAGGGTGTTTCTACCCTGCCCCCTTTGTGCGTTTTGCGCACTTGTTTCTTGTGTTTTTTTTTTAATCAGTGGGATCCGCGCACCCTAAGCGCATCCCGCCGATTTTGAAAAAAAAATGCTTTTTCTGCCCAGGGGTCCTTGTGGGACTTCCTGAGCAGACCTAGGGGGTCAGGGTGTTTCTAACCTGCCCCCTTTGTGCGTTTTGCGCACTTGTTTCTTGTGCTTTTTGTTTTTTTAATCAGCGGGATCCGCGCACCCTAAGCGCATCCCGCCTTTTTAAAAAAAAATCAAATGCTTTTTCTGCCCAGGGGTCCTTGTGGGACCCCCTGAGCAGACCTAGGGGTCAGGGTGTTTCTACCCTGCCCCTTTTGCGCTTGCGCACTTGTTTCTGTCCCTCGGTTCTACCAAGGGACAAAATGGCTGCCAACACTTCCTGATTTGGAGTGTTGACAGCCACTTGACAGCCAATTAGCATGCAGCTCGTGATCGGGACGGTGCGCGCAGGGTGCGCTCAGGATACGCGGACCCTACTCGCCCATAGATATATATGTGACTTTACTTTTGATTTTCTCAGGAACTACTGAACGGATTTACACCATTTAAGCAAAAGGCACGACAGTGAACCAAGGGCTACCTCTTGCCAAATTTGGTGTAATTCCGTTCAGCAGTTCGGGCTGTAGCTGCGACTAAAGGTTCCTATGGAAAAATGAATGGGGAAAACGCGTTTTGGGACCCCACTTTTTCTCGGCCCCCGCTGACGAATCAACCCGAGACTTTCAGGGTAGGAGCGGAGCAGAGCGCCCCAACAAGTTGGAAGCTTTCGCGAAGATTCGTCAACCGGCGCAAGAGTTATTTCAAATAGAATGTCGCGGATTTCCTATGGATAATAGGTCCTAACTATAACTATCTACTGGCGACCGCCAGTAGATAATATATATATATATATATATCCACAAGAACCTTGCTCACAGCAATGAGGTGCCACACACAGCGAGTTAGTACTTCTCCTTTTATTTGGCAGCTTGTGAAGAAATCCGCTCTGTCACATGAGCACATGTTCAGTAATGCCCTTCATTTCAAAAATTCTTTGCCATACGCGTTTCTGGTAACAACTACCCTTGATCACTGGCTTCGGGCTTCAGGAGTTCAACAGATTTGCTTAAGCGCAGCTGTACGCTCTTAAGTGCTCCGCCCCAGTGGCTAAGCATTCTGGTCGATGTAGTACATCTGTAAGTATTGCCCTAAGTGGGTGTACCGTTGTCCCCCTGACACTGTCCAAAATAAAATACCCCACTGGGTTGTTCACATGTCCAAAAGCGGAGCCTCCACCTTCTTCCGCTCGCCAAACAGGACACGCTGTATTGGCAGCGCTTTCCTTTCCTATATATATATGCATTTTGATATTTTTGTCCTTGATATTCCTGTATATGATATTAGTGTACTTAACATAATATGTATATAAAGTCGATATTTTTGTCCTCGAAATGCTTGCCACAATATTTTCCTACTGTGATATTTTTACCTGTGATATTGCGTCATAGAAGCATATTCATAAATGGTGTGCATTTACCATCAATCATACAACAATATCAATGGCATCATAGACATCCACCCTCTCTGTAAAATATAGGGCAGCAACTTAGCCTCGACAATAGGCAAGAAACCCACTGCCGCACTCCCAGACATTTTTAAAAAAAGAAATGATTGCCGATTTTACTGTATGGTTCGGCTCTGGCCTGTGGGGATATAAAAATGTCAATCGCCTACAAGCTGAGGAAAACAGAATCTGTAGGCATTTGCTTGGCCTCCCACATATGCGATGCATCAAGAGTTGGGCTTGGAATATGAGGGAGACCTGATTAACTTGGCTCGTTTGCGGCTGTGGTGTTGACTTTTGTCAAACCCCCCCACTACGCTTTTAATAATGAAATCATTGGCAATTACTTGTCAGGTAATCTGGGCTACCAGATCCCCTGCCTCTGTTGCATCAAGAAGATGAGTAAATCTTTAGATAGAATCACCTTTTTTTCTAAGTGATCTGAGTTAACTAAATGGGACATATCTAGGGTCAGTAAGTGTTTTTGGGATTTTAAACAGTGGGAAATGGATGACTTAGAGCTAAGCCCCAAGTCGGAGAGAACGTTTTGATTCAGACAACAGCTGACTTGGAGTAGTATCTTGTCCTGGGCAGGAACACATGCGATAGAATGCTCTTGACCAGATTTAGACTGGGTACCATCAGATCTCATTTATGCTTCCCTTTGGGACACTATGATTCTACCTCTATTCTTGTTTGCCAAGCAATGAGATATCCCCACAGAATCTGCTTCATTTGAAATTTGTTTGGTAATTTTTATTGTCAATTGACTGAGAAATTTTTAATCCCCATTCTTAGTGGTACGGGACTTACAAGGTGGTGACCCTCCTTGTTGTTTTTACAAATGCTTAAACTCCCCACAGGTCTGCCTTGCTGTTAGCTCCTTCCTCAAACTTGCTTTGAGCCATAGGAAATTGCTGCTCTTCTGAACTTATCTGGTACATATTTGGTAGTTATCTATAGGGTGTTTTTATAATCCCTCTGATGGCTCATATGATGGACATGATGAATTTATTTGTATTTATTGTTATTATGCTTTTAATGACAATGAATGCTTCTATGATTGTTTATAATGATTGAATAAAGCTACCAAACCAACAAATAGGGCAATAACCTCATCAGAATTAAAAAATCAAACAGAATTCTGATTACACCAAAACTCATATGTTACATGAAATAAGACCAGACCCTACTCATACCATTCAATGAGGTTATACCAAGAAAATGCTAAAGATATTATTGAGGATACTTAGGGCCTAATTAGGATGTTGGGCGGACTCACGTCTGCCTGACATCGTATAGGTCTGGACCTGCCCGACCTTAGGTCGGCAGTTCCAACCACCTGATTTGTATGCGACCACCCGTAGGGCAGTCGGAAACATCCATTAAACAATAGAAGCTTGAGCGGCCAGGTAGGCCCGCAGCACAAGCTTCCATTGTAAAATGGAGGTTTGCAAACATCCCTGCACTGTGTGGCAGGCACTGTGCGGTGCCTGACACACGGTGCAGGGATGTTGAGGGGGGCACCATAGGTGCCAGGCCCCATTGCGGAGGGCCAGGGGGGAAGGGGGCCCTGCTAGGGGCCCCCAAAGACACTTTCTGACAGCCTTTTCATGTTGGAAAGGCCGACATGAAATGGCTGTTGGAAACTGCCATTAAAATCCCGACGGTGGAGCCGAGCCTGGCTCCGCCGTCATTAGGGGATTATGTTGTGTTCCGACGCACCGGCTGGCTCCTAGAACCCGTCGGAAGCGCCGCGGACAGTCCCTCCGCCTGATGCCTCTGCCCACCGTATCGTAATGCGGCGGGCGGACCGCAGGGCAGATGTCGGAAGGACTGCAACCGACTGTTGGTCGGTTGCGGTCCTTCCGACATCGTAATCAGCCCCTTATTGTTCATATATCCCCCTAATTAAAAAATGAAATGGTAACAGGCAGCACTGTTTCCCATTCTTACTCATAATCTCCCTTTTTGACTGGAACAGCCCTTCTAAATTCTCTTATCTGTGTAAAAGAATCAAAACGTCCAAGCTGCACTATAGTCATCTAAATTTATTCACAATGGTTGCATATCTCTGTTGGTGATATCATTGTGCATATATTGTGTGGTGCAATTTGATATTCACGCACATTACTATGCTCAAATTACCTGATGTCCCATTGCAGTCACCATCTTGGATGGGGGCTAAAGCTTTTACCGTGATCTCCTACGTCAAAACTGTAAATCAAAGAAAAATGTATACACAGGAGCTGCAGACTCTGTGAAATTGGCTCAACCAATTAACTTCCTCAGTCCATGTCTCTCAATTCTTTTGTATAACAGAAGACACACACAGCAATAAACATTCTGAAAGGTTAGCAATCCCTGTGGGAACACAATATTCTTCGGAAAAGGATATTCCTTTATTTCATGAAAATATATGTCTTATAAACAAAATATGATGCAGTATAGTTCACCACACTTGGCTACTCCATATCATCTGTTAATTCTGTGTGACGTGCATACAGCTGGTATATCCATTTCTGGTCTACTTATTACAGGGTTGATTCTGTGCTTCTACCACCATGATCCCTAATCATTTTCTGTATCATTGTCCACATCAAGCTCTCCACACTGAGGTTCAGATAAAGAATAACAGCTTTTATGTTCCTGTATCCAAACATTTATTTTGCGCATTTTAGTACCCTCGTATCGTTTTTTAATGGGCATTTACTCTAGGTATATCATCCATGTGCTCTTACAACTGGTCAATATGTTTTGCACCCAAGAGGTTCTCAGACTAAGATCCAATAATTTAATAAGACAGGCATTTTTACAGATACTGAACTGACGACAGGGACATCAGCATCGATTCACCAAAATGCCTGGGGTAGTGAAAGCAACACCACTTAACCTTTAATGTTAATGGCTTCAGAGGAAGTGACATCATGTGACTGATTGCATATCACAGTTCCGGAAACATCACAACAATTATCATCATTGAGGTTCCATAATAACTACGTGATTAGTATAAAAGTGTAACCCAGAAAACTTTTATATTTTAGATACCAACTATATTATGGTGCTAACATGATCTTTGAAAGTTCTGGGCATCATACTTGCCCTGAATTGTAGTGAGCAAGCAAAGCAAGCAAGTCAGCCCTCTTCTAAAAGGTTTCTCCCACCACACCCATTTGAAAAATGTGAAAATACTGGGTTGAAACTGTGCATTTTAAAGCACAATTTTCACATAAATGTGATAAAATTAGAGGTGGGCAATAAATTCTGCTCTGCCGGTGGTGTTTGCGGAGTTTTGTCCATTTCCGGCAAAACTCTGCCAACCACCATGTGGTGGAGTTCTTTTCTGACGCACACGGCTCGCCCACGTTAAGTTAGCAAGCACGAGTGAGAATTGGCATCCCCTAGAATGAATTTCGGGCACTAAGACGGCACCCGGCGAGATTTTCTTAACGCGGGCAGTCGCGACTGTTTATGGTGAGAAAGCTGTCGCTCGCAGTGAGAAAGCGAAGCAGAATTGGTTTCACAGACAGGGAGCTGCCTTTCCAGCAGCTCCCCGTCTGTGAAATCAATGCCGGCTCCCGCAGGATGCGGGGAGCCGGCAGGGACCACGGGGGCTTTGAGGCTCCCCCCGTGGTCCCTAACAAATGTCAATCGGTGCCCTGGGTGGGACAAGGCCACCCAAAATGGAGGGCTGGCAACAAGGGAAGGGGTCCCCAGGGCCAAAATCGCCCCCTTTCTCCACCACTCTGCAAAAGCACCCCCTGGGCATCCTTGGGGGCCAACTACCCTTCCTGTTACCTCCAGTAAGTCTCACACAGCTGGATTGCTGAGAGTTTGTCGGAGGCCACACCCCCTTTCTTCACCACTCTGCAAACATGCCTCCTGGTGCACTACTGGTTGAGGGATGAAGTCCACTTTAGTCCTGAGGCCCTCAGAAGTAAAGTGGAATTCATTCCCCAACCAGTAGTGTGCCAGGAGGTGTGTTTGCAGAGTTTTGGAGAAAGGGGAGGGGCCACTGACCAGCTCTCAGGAATCCCGCTGTGTAGGACTTACAGGAGGTACCAGAAGAGCTTCTTCGCCCCCAAGGTCCCTCAGGAGTAAAGTGGACTTCATCCAGTAAGTCCCACATAGCTGGATTGCTGAGAGTTTGTCGGAGGCCACACACCCTTTCTTCATCACTTTGTAAACACGCCTCCTGGCGCACTACTGGTTGGGGGATGAAGTCCTCTTGGCTCTTGAGGGTCCTGGAGGGCCAACTACCCCTCCTGTTACCTCCAGTAAGTCTCTCACAGCTGGATTGCTGAGAGGTTGTTGGAGGCCACACCCCTTTCTCCACCACTCTGCAAACGCGCCTCCTGGCGCACTACTGGTTGGGGGATAAAGCCCACTTTACTCCTGAGGCCCTCAGGAGTAAAATGGCATTAATTTCCTAACCATTCGTGCTCCAGGAGGTGTGTTTGCATAGTGGTGGAGAAACGGGGCGGGGCCTCGCTGACATGCTGTCCTTTTTTTATATATTAGGGAAGGGGGGCTGTCTGGCCCTCTCTTCCCTGGGCCGATTTTGGCCCCAGGACCCCATCCCCCGGGACCAGTACTTTTTTGAATGGCGAGGGGGGCCCCCCTCCCTGGGCCGATTGTGCCCCTGGGACCCCATCTCCCAGGGCGCTGCCTTTTCATTTTTTTTAAATTAAAAAATAAGGTGGGGCATAGCCTTTTTTTGTTGGGGGGGCACGCGGCCCCCCTCCGTGGCCGATTTTGGCCATGGGGACCCCATCCCCCCAGGCATGCCCTCCATTTTGGGTGCACTGGTCCCACCCAGGGCACCCATTGACATTTGTTAGGGGCCGCGGGGGGAGCCTCAAGGCCCCCACAGTCCCTGCCGGCTCCCCGCATCCTGCGGGAGCCAGCATTGATTTCATAGACAGGGAACTGCCTGTCTATGAAACCTATAATAAATGTATATTGTGAAAAAATGTACTGAAAAAAACAAAGGTAAAAGAAACATTATAGTTAGGTGAAAATCTCAAGTAACTCTAACTCATGCCCTAAAGTTTAGATTGTTACACATAATCAGCTGTGCATGCACGTGGGGAGTTCGCCAAACTCCCCACCGTGCTGTTCGCAGCCTGGGGTTGGCTGCCAGTTGGTCGAGCGCAGAGGGAGTGTTGGACACCAGCGGGTGGTTGGGCGTGGCTAGCCCGTGCGCCCAACCCCATGCCAAGCACGGCAATGAACATTTTACTTTACGTCAAAAAATATATATAAATTCACCCAAAAAAAACGAATGTTAAAGTAACATTATAGTTAGGTATGGTAATAATATTTTACTTGCATTTAATAAAATCCTTAGAAATTCACTGAAAAAAACAAAGGTTAAAAGGACGTTATAGTAGGTGGAAATGTCAGTTAAAACATATCGTTTTAAATTAACAAAACCACTGAAATTGACCAGTTATCTACCTCTAGCAACTATAACTCATGCTCTAGGTAACTATAACTTGCACCTTCATCCTGCACTGCATATAACCTCACATATTACATCACTCATAACATGTTCTGTGTCACCATGATAAAATCACTGCAACAGCTGAAATGACATAACGAATAGTTTCTTACCTGTCGGTGTAGTTTTGCAGCTTGAAGACTTTCTGGATTCACTATGCTGTGCATTATTCCGCCATCTCGTGGTTGGGTCCGGATTCGTAGTCTTTTCTTTCTTTTTTTTTTTGTTGTTGTTGGCCCAGGTGGGCGGCGACGCCCCCACCATTTGGTGTCCTCGGTGACGTCGTCGCGCTTCCTGCGGAAGCTCCCACCTTTGGTCGCCATCTTGGGATTCTTTTTTCTTTTTTTTTTTCTTTTTTTCTTATTGGTTTGTAGTCTATGTTTTTTCCTTTTATCCTTCTATTTTTCTTTTGATCCCTCTAAACGTTTTATGTAGTCTAGTTTTACCCTTAACCTCCTATGTTATCTTCCTGGCGGAGGCGGGTGGGATCGCTAGTGAATCCAGAAAGTCTTCAAGCTGCAAAACTACACCGACAGGTAAGAAACTATTCGTTTTGCAGCGTGAATCTTTCTGGATTCACTATGCTGTGCATAGACTTTGTAGCGGTTTTGTTATTGCGGTGGTTGGGTGGAAGATGAGCATTGGTTGCTGAAAATGTGCTGTAAGACCTTCTGTCCTACTTGTGCCTCTTTGTTCATCTGGATATCCACACAGTAGTGTTTGGTGAACGTGTGCACGGAAGACCATGTTGCCGCTTGGCAAATGTCTTGGATAGGTGTGTTCGCTAGGAACGCAACCGTTGCTCCTTTCTTCCTTGTTGAGTGAGCCTGGGCGGCTCCCTCTAATTCTTGTCCTGCCTGCTTGTGGCAGAGTTGTATTGCCTGTGCAATCCATCGTGCTATGGTATTTTTTGTTACTGGTCGTCCCAAGAAACTGCTTGCGAAGGTAACGAAGAGTTGTTTTGTTTTCCTGCATTCCTTTGTCCTTTCTATGTAGTGCATCACTGCCCTTCTGGCGTCCAGCGTGTGTAGCGCCTTTTCTGTGGGCGTTGATGGTTTCTGGAAGAAACTTGGTATCTGTATTGACTGGTTAATATGGAACCGCGACACCACCTTTGGCAGGAAGTGTGGGTCCGTTCTCATGACAATTCTGTCCTTGTGTATTTGCAAGTAGGGCTCTTGTAGTGTAAGAGCCTGCAGTTCACTGACCCTTCGCAGTGACGTGATAGCCACCAAGAATGCCGTCTTTAGTGTGAGCATGTGCAGTGTGGTCTTGTGTATGGGCTCAAATGGTGATTTCATCAACTGTGTTAGCACAGTGTTGAGGTTCCAGCTTGGGGCTGGCATCCTTTTGGGGGCTATTCTTTTAGCCCCTCCAGGAATCTTTTGACCACCTGGGAGGTGAAGAAACTTTTCCCCGCTTCTCCCCTGGTGTAGGCCACTATGGCCGCTAAGTGAACCCTTAGTGACGAGTAGCTCAGCCCGCTGTGTAGTAGGTACGTTAAGTATTGTAGTACCGTTGATTCTTTTGTGACCTTTCGTTGCAGTCCCTCTTTAAGGCACCATTGCGAGAACCTTTTCCACTTTGCAATGTAGCACTTCCTTGTAGTGGGTCTCCTTGCTTCTCTGAGTACTGCCATAAAGCTTGGTGGTAGCTTGAGGTGTGCGAATAATTCTAGGTCCTCAGGAGCCATGCTGCTAGGCTGAGGCTCTCTGGTTCTGGGTAGAGCACTTTTCCGTCTTGCATTGTCAGGAGGTCTTTCCTTCTGCTGAACCTGTGCGCTGGTTCCTGCGCCATTTCCATTATTTGTGAGAACCATGACTGTCTGGCCCACTGAGGTGCCACCAGTATGAGTGTCATGCTGCTGCTCCTGCATTTGCTGAGTACCTTGTGTAACAGTGGTATCGGGGGAAAAGCGTATGCAAATTCGTTGGACCAACTTATCCATAGCGCATTCCCTAGGGACCTTTGGTCCGGTTGTCTGGATGCGTAATGTTGGCATTTTGCATTCTGGGGTGTTGCAAACAGGTCTATCCGTGGTGTACACCATTTTTGAAACAACCGCTGAAATTCCTGTTGGTTGAGCTCCCATTCGTGGGATGCCGACGTCTGTCTGCTGAGTCGGTCTGCTTCTACATTGTCTATTCCTGGAAGGTGTATCGCCAGTAGGTCTATCCTTAGAGGGATGGCCCATCTCCAAATCTCTTGTGCCAGGCTTGATAGCGGTGCTGACTGTGTTCCACCTTGTTTGTTGATGTAGAAAATGGTGGTTGTGTTGTCTGTTTGTATCAGCACTCTGTGGCCGTAAAGCTGCTTCTGAAAGGCTCTTAAGGCTAGGAACACAGTTTTTAGTTCTAGGTAGTTGATGTGTCTCACTGCATCTTGTTGTGACCACAGCCCCCTGACGCGGAGTCTGTCCATGTGCGCGCCCCAGCCCTGCTGTGAGGCGTCTGTTGTGATGGTCACTGTTGGAGTTGGCTGTGTGAATGGCTTCCCCTGTAATATGTTCTCTTCCTTCCACCACGCTATTTCTCGCTGCACTGCGTGTGTGACAACCACTAGATCTTCCCAACTCCCTGTTGCTTGTGACCACTGTTGCTGTATCCATTTCTGGAACGGTCTCATGTGCAGCTTGATATTTGGGACTAGGTGGATGCATGATGCCATCATCCCAATTAGTCTGCTCACCGTCCTCGCTGTCAGAACTTGCCCCTTGCGGTAATGACGTGTATCCCTCAGGAGCGCTATAGTTCTCTTTGTCGCTGGGGAACACTTTGGACTGTGTGCTGTCGATTTGTGCCCCTAAGAATACTTTGATCTGCTGCGGTTCTGTTGACGATTTCTCCCAATGTATTGAGAAACCTAGTCTGGACAGTGTTTGTATGACTTGTTTGATGTGATCTTTGCAGTGCCTGTATGATCCTGCTTTCACAAGCCAGTCGTCGAGGTAGGGGTATACATGTATGCCCTTTCTCCGTAGGTGCGCTGCCACTGCTGCTAGGCATTTTGTGAACACCCTTGGTGCGGACTTGAGCCCGAAGGCTAGCACTGTGAACTGGTAGTGATTCTGGCCTATCACGAATCTTAGTAGACGTTTGTGTTTGTGGTTGACGGGTATGTGCAGATATGCGTCTTTCATGTCTATGGTCGCCATGTAGTCCCCTTGTTGGATTTGGGGTATTACTTCCTGAAGTGACGTCATTTTGAATTTTTGAGTTCTTACGAACTTGTTCAGGAATCTGAGGTCCAGTATTGGCCTTAGTGTTTCGTCTACCTTTGGCACTAGGAAGTACGTTGAGTAGACTCCCTTGTTCCTTTCGTTGATTGGAACTGGTTCTATTGCTCTTTTTTAGCAGCTCCTCTGCTTCTAGACGTAGGAGTGCGAGCTCCCTTGCGGGCAGTGGCCGGTGTCTTGGTTTTCTGCCCGGGGGGTGTTTTTGGAGTTCTATGCAGTATCCGTGCTGTATGATGTTCAGTATCCACTTGTCCGTGGTAATCTCTCTCCATTGTGTGAGGAAGTTTCCTATTCGGCCCCCCACCGGGGTTGTATGCTCGGTGGTTATTTGTTTGCTGTGTGTGTTTCTTATTTTTTCCTTCTGTTGACTTCTCCTCTCCCTTGGTGTTGATAGGGGAGGGTTTGGTTTCTTTGCGGAGTCACTTTGAGGTGGGCTGCTGACCCCCTCTTCGGGACTGTCCCCGTCCGTACCCGCGTCCTCGAAAGGACCGTCCTCTGGGTTGATACTGCCAATTTTGCTGTTGTTGTCCCTGTTGGCTTTGGCCCTGGTTGTTCCCCTGGTATCCTTGTTGGGGAGATTGGTGGGAAGTGGCGGGCGCATTGCCCCCTCTACCATTGGGCCGCCTTGAGGGGGTTCCTCTCTCATCCCCTGAACTGCAGTGCTCCCATGGACCTCGCAGTTTCGTTGTCTTTTTTAAGCTGCGTTAACTTTTCGTCGACTGGGGCTCCAAACAGTTTCTGGCCGTCGAATGGCGTGTTCAGGATATTGCTTTGTACCTCAGGTTTGAAACCCGAGATCCTGAGTCATGCGTGTCTCCTTTCAGTCACCCCTATCATCATCTGCCTGCTGTAGTTCTCTGCTGCGTCCAAGGCTGATTTTAGGCAAGTGTTTGCGATAGCCTTGCCCTCTTCCACTAGGTGATTAGCCCTTTGTTCGTGTTGTTGTGGCAGGTGTGTTACGAGCTGGCTCATTTCATCCCAATGCTGGTATGCATGCCTGCTGATGAGGGCGTTGGAGTTGGCGATGCGCCAGTGTATGGCTGCGTTCCTCTCCACCTTTCGTCCTGTGAGGTCTATTCGTTTGCTCTCCTTGTCTGGAGGTGGACCTGTGTTAATGGGCACATTGGCCCTTTTCCTGGCCGTTGCTGTGATAATGGAGTCTGCTGGCACTGACCCCTGGATGTACGCAGGGTCTTTTGAGGAGTGTTTGTACTTTTTTTCGCTCCTTGGTGTAACAGCCTTGCAGACTGCCGGTTCTTTGAAGGCCTCCCTTCCCTGGTCCAGGACGCTAGGAAGCATGGGTAGGAACTGGGACCTGGTTTGTTGAGGAAGTAGGGTTTCCAAAAGGAAACATGCCTTCGCCTTCTCCTCTTGCATTTCGACGCCATACGTTGCTGCAACCTTTTGGACGACCACATTGTAGACTCCAATGTCGTCTGGCGGCGAAGGCCTCGAGGGATAAGAGTCTACCCCTTCTTCTGGTGAATCTGCGTCGAGGTCTTGCCAGTCTAAGTCTTGTGCTTCCGAGCGCGTCGAGTCCCGGTAAGACTGGAACTCTTCTTCGCCTTCGGCTTCGAAGTAGTAGTCCTCTTCGCCCTGTTCGTCGAGCGGTTCGGGGGTTTTCGGGGGTTCGATGTCTTCGGTGTCGCCCTCCCCGAGTGCTTCGTGTGATGGCTTCGACGGAATGGCGTATAGCTTCATTTTTTCGTCGAAGTCTTTTTTCCGTTGCAGGATGCTCGCCATCTCTGCTTCGAGCCTTCTCTTTTTCTTCTCCATCTCGTGGACCTTTTCGGCGTCGATGGCTGAAGCGCTCCTCTTCGCGGTCTCGGACATCGAGGATGACGCCGGGCCTTCTTTTCTGGGCGTCGAGGCTTCCTTTTCGGAGGTTACCTTCGACGCCCTTGGTTTTTCGGAGGCTTTCGCCGATTGGGAGTCCTTCCCGAAGGATCCGCTCGGCTGTTTGTCCTTGGTTGCTGTTGCTTTCGTCGAGTGTTTCGGCGGCAACGCTCCCTTCGAGGACTTGGCTTCACTTCTGAGAGTGTCGCTCGGGGCCTTTGCTTCACTCTTTCGAGCATCGCTTGGGTGCTTCGGGGTCGACGTCTCCCTTACCTCCTTCGATGTTTTCTTGTGGACCTCGATGACTGAGCAGTCCTCCGGTCCCTCTGCGATGTTGTCTTCCTCTCCACTCGAGAGGCCCAGGTCTCGGAGCAATGGAGCTGGTCCCTGGCCCTGCATGTTGTAGTTAGCCCTTCTTTGCCTCTCTCTCACCCGGAGAGTTTTCGGGGTGAAGGCCGAACACGCGTTGCAGTTTTCGCTGATGTGGTCGAGCGGCAAGCAGAGGTTGCAGACTGGGTGCTGGTCCTTCTGGGCGTACTTGTGGTGACAGTTTTGGCAAAACTTAAACGGTGTCTTGTCCATACGCGTGCTCAGGGGGCCCCCTGAGAGCGCATTCTCTGTAGGCGTCGAGATTTTGGTCGTGGACCTTCTACCTCGTCGTCCTTCTCGTCGCCTCCTGTACTCGTCTCCTCGTCCGGTGTCTCAGGAAACGATCCTTTGGTGATTATTGAATTTTCGAGATTCTTCGTCCAACTTTCTGGAACTTCTCGTCGACGATCCAGACCCCACGGCGGAAAAAGAATCTGAAGATGGCGACCAAAGGTGGGAGCTTCCGCAGGAAGCGCGACGACGTCACCGAGGACACCAAATGGTGGGGCGTCGCCGCCCACCTGGGCCAACAACAAAAAAAAAAAAAGAAAGAAAAGACTATGAATCCGGACCCAACCACGAGATGGCGGAATAATGCACAGCATAGTGAATCCAGAAAGATTCACGCTGCAAAACTGATGACAACACTGTGCAAGCTCCATTACGTGGAAAAGACCCTAGTAGACTCAGCCTTTGCCCTGCTCAGAGCTCTTCACGCAGAGGCTAGACCATTACCACACCCAAGTCTCATTACATAGGCAAGCCCCTACTATGCACAGCCTTCTCCCAGAATAGAGCTTTTCATGCAAAGACCAGTCCTTCACCACACCAAAGACCCATTGCAATGCCTTCGCCATGAACATAGCTGTTCATGCAGAGGCAAGTTCTTCACACAGACAAACCCCATTTTGTGGCCAAGACCCTACCCCGCACAGCCTTCGCCTTGTACAGAGCTTTTCATGCAGAAGCCAGTCCTTCATTACACCCAAGCCCCGTTACAATGGCAAGCCCTTACTATGCAGACATTTTGGCCCTTCCAGAGCGCTTCATGAAGAGCCCAATCTTGCACCACACCCAAGCCTCATTACATGGAAAGGCTTTGCCCTGTACCGAGCTCTTCACAGAAAGGCCAGTCCGTCAGCACACCCAAGGCCCATTGAATGACAAACCCCTACTGCACACTGCATTCGCTCTTTACAGAGCTCTTCATGCAGAGCCTAGACCCTCACCACACTCAAGCCCCATTACGTGATCAAGCCCTTACTATGTCCATCCTTCGCATATACAGAGCTCTGCCCGCAGAAGCTAGACTCTCACCACACCCAAGTTTAATTATGTGGGCAGGCCCCTACTGTGCACAGCCATCACCATGTACATAGCTTTCCACGCAGAAGCTCGACCCTCACCACACCCAAGTCCCATTACATTGGGCAAGCCCCTACTATGCACAGCCTTTGCCCTGTACAGATCTTGTCTCCCAGAGGCCTCTCTCTCACCACACCCAAGACCCATTATGTGGCCAGGCCCCTACTATGCACAGTATTCACCCCTAGCAGGGTTTTTCACACAAAGGCAAGTCCCTCACCACACCCAAGCCCCATTACATTGGCCAAACCCCTACTATGTATAGCCTTTGCCCTGTACAGAGCTCTTCACACAGAGGCCAGTCTCTCACCACGCCCAAGCCCTATTTTGTGGAAAAAACCCTACTACGTACAGGTTTTGCCCTGTAACAAGCTCTTCACTGCAATGGCCAGTCCGTCAGCACACCAAATGCTCATTATATGGGCAAGCCCCTACTACACACAGCCTTCGCCCTGTACAGAACTCTTCATGGAGAGGCTAGACCCTCACCACACCCAAGTCCCATTATGTGGGCAATCCCCTACTATGTATAAGCTTTATCCTGTGCAAAGATCTTAATGCAGAGCCCAGGCCTTCACCACACCAATGCCCCATTATGTGTCCAAGTCCCTATTCTGCACAGCCTTCGCCCTGTGCAGATCTCTTCACAAAGAGGCCAGTACATCATCACACCCAAGCCCTATTCTGCAGTCAAGCTCTTACTATGCACAGCCTTCGCCATGTACAGAGCTTTCCACACAGAAGCCAGACCCTCACCACACCCAAGCCCCATTACACTGGGCAAGACACTACTATGCACAGCCTTTGCCCTGTACAGAACTCCGCTCGCAGAGGTCACTCTCTCACCACACCCAAGGCCCATTATGTAGAAAAGCCTCTACTATGAACAGACTTCGTCCTGTAACAAGCTCTTCATTGTGAGGCCAGTCCGTCAGCACACCCAAGGCTCATTATGTGGGCAAGTCCCTACTACTCACAGCCTTCACCATGTACAGAGCTTTTCATGCAGAAGCTAGACCATCACCATATCCAAGTCCCATTACGTGGGCAAACCCCTACTATGCACAGCCATCTCCCTGTACACAGCTCTTAACGGAGATGCCAGCCCTTCACTACATCAATGCCTCATTATGTGGCTACGTCCGTACTACGTACAGATTTTGCCCTGTACAGAGCTTTGCATGGAAAGGCCAGTCCCTCACCACACAAGAGCCCCATTACACTGGGCAAGTCCCTACTATGCACAGCCTTCGCCCTGTACAGAGCTGTTTTGCAGAGGCCACTCTCTCACCACACCCAAGCCCCATTATGTGGAAAAACCTCTACTATGCACAGACTTCTTCTCTGTAACAAGCTCTCTACTGCAAGGCCAATCCATCAGCACACCCAAGGCTCATTATGTGGGCAGGCCCCTACTATGCACATCATTTACCCTGTACAGAGGTCTTCATGCAGAGGCCAGTCCTTCATCACACCTAAGCCCCATTATGCTGTCAAGCCCCTCCTTTTTACAGCCTTCACCCTGTATAGAGTTCTTCACAAATAGGTCAGTCCTTCACCACACCCAAGCCCTATTCTGGGGTCAAGCATCTACTATGCACAGCCTTTGCCTTGTACAGACCTCTTCATGAGAGGCCAGTCCATCAGCACACCCAAGCCCCATTATGTGGGCAAGCCGTTCTACACACAGACTTTGCCCTGTACAAAACTCTTCGTACAGAGGCCAGCCCTTCACTGCACCCAAGCCCCACTACGTGGCCAAGCTTCTACTATGCACAGCCTTTGCCTTGTACAGACCTCTTCACGAGAGGCCAGTCCATCAGCACACTGAAGCCCCATTAAATGGCCAACCCTCTATTATGCACGGCCTTCACCCTGTTCAGAGCTCTCTTTGCAGAGCCCAGACCCTCATCAAACGTAAGCCCCATTATGCCAACAAGCCCCTACTATGCACAGGCTTCATGCAGAAGCCAGTCTCTCACCACACGCAAGCCCCATTAGGTGGCCAAGCCGCTGCTACATATAGTATTTGTTCTGTACTGCATGTTATATAGATGATTGACCCGTTAATAAATGCTGCCCATATACTTTTTCACATGTCCTTTTGAGGGTGAGATCAGTTCCTCAACATACCCAAGCCCCATTCTGTGGGGAAGCTCCTCGTGTGCAGTTTTCACCTTGTGTCGAGCCCTTTATTAAGGGGCTAGTGCTTTAACACACCCAAGCCCCATTTCATGGCCCAGCATTAACTACAGACTGTCTTCGCATTATTCAGAGATCTTGACAGAGAGGCCAGTCCTGACTACACCATTACATGACCAAGCCTCTGCTATGGACAGTCTTCATGCTGTACAGAGCTTTTGATAGGTGGATCAGCCCCTCATCACACCCACGCCCCTACTACGCACAGCCTTCACCCTAAACAGAGGTCTTTATGGAGGGGGCAGTCCCTTCAGACACCAACGCCTGGTTACGTGGGCAAGCCCCTTTTATGCGCAGCCCACACCCTATATACAGGTCCTTATGGAGAAGCCAGTCCCTCACCACACCTAAGCCTCATTATATGGGCATGAAACTATTGCACACAGCCTTCGCCCTGTACAGAACTCTTCAAAAGGAGGTCAATACCTCACCATTCTCAAGCCCGATTTCATGGGCAACCCCTACTACGCACTGTCTTTGCCCTGTACAAAGGTTGTTATGGAGAGGTCAGTCCCTTACCACACCGAACCCCCAATTGCTTCCACAATAAAACTACCCTTTAACGCTATATACTCTACTTATATGTATTGTAGGATGTAGAACACGCGGAAAGAGGAAAAAGAAAGAGAAAAATATATAATTCTCTTTGTTGCCAGCCTTAGGAGGTGTAGGACTTTGATACAAATCCATGTTTACAAGTGATTGTAAATATAAATTTGCATCAAAATCAATTTGTAGAAGCATGCCCATCCCCATACAACACCCAAGGAACAACCCCTTGATGCAATGTAATGCAAGGCAGTGCATTCCACTACATTGATTAAGTATTGGTAATAAACCAACAGAAAATAATTATTTCAGTTGGTTTATAAGTACCAATGTAAATTTTGTATCAGGTCTGCACTAAAAAGGAATTCAAACCTTATAAAAAAATCTTTATAAATGTAAGACAAATCTATTGCTAGAAGTTTTTTGTTATTATTTACACTTATAGCAGTAGGAATGCCTTTTTTAATATGTAGAGACTGCTGTAGCAGACTATTATAATATAGCAACATAAAGACATACACATAACGGACTACATTACATTTTTATATTTTTAATCCTGCAAAGGCTGTTCTAAAAAGAACCATTTTTTTGAACAATTTAGTTTTTTTTTCTTTTTTATTGAGTTCAACTTAAAAAAAGAAATCAGAGCATCTAAACTTGGAATAAGGAAATAATCCTAATTCTTCTTTTGACTCTTGTGGTCCCTGATTAACTGGTTGCAAATAGTGGTGCTCAGCTCACCGCTATAAACGACTATGGAGTACCTCTGGCAGTAAGTGATCATGCCAGCATAAGGCGTTTGAAGGTCAGAGTGGGGTTGGATGAGTTCTTGAAGCACCGAAACGCCTGGTCCAAAAGAGGGTAAGGAATTTAAGGTTGAGGCCTCACCCTCATGTTGCTGTTGATCTGGACGAGCCAGATGAAATGGGTCCATAGCCCGCATGTGCCTTCACATTTCAATGGTGCCATATCTATTTTTCTCGTCTGACCCCCTTAATAACTCCTTTTTAGGTCGAGCCTAGCAGCAGCGCGCATGCGCTGCACGCTCTGCGAGGCATGCAGTAGTCGAGTATGCTGTGGAAGCCTCGCCTTCTCTCCGCCCATATTTTTGATTGGCTGGGGCCATTGTCCTTGGTAAATGCTGGTTTCCGATTGATAATGAGGCTTGTTAGTCCCTCCTTGTTACCGCCCTGTCGCCATTTGTTACCTCCCATGAGGACTGGATCTTTTACTTGTGGCGTTACACGGTCTCCTTCATAAGTCGATAAGCACTATTTTTTTTTTATTTGCAGCGCGGTCTGCTTTCACTTTAGCGGCGGCGCTTGTTTATTTAATTAATTTGCCGTGCAGTCCGGAAGGGAGCGTTTCTACTCACTAATCTAACAAGCATTTGCAATGCAGTAGGTCTTGCATTTACGCGAGTTTCAGCGATTGACATTCCAAATAACAATACCTTTTATTTTTATTTTTGTTTTTAAAACATAAATAAAAGGCACTGTCTTTTACAATGCCAATAGCTTAAACTCGCGTAAATGCGAGACCTATTGCATTGCAAATGCTTGTGTTTTTTTAAGCAGCACGGCTGCCGTGCTGCTTAAAAAAAACACAAAAACTGGAATTCACATGACTAAAAAAATTAAGCCATGTGAATTACAGGTAGCACATAATAGTGTGCTAATGGGCTGAAGCTGACAACTGCACATCAGTGTTACTTGTCATCTGTACTAAAGCCACCTGATGGCTTGTTTTCAAAAGCCTGTTTTATTAACAACACCACCACCACCACCAATACCTCCACCACTACCAGTACCACCACCACCACTACCACCAGTACCACCACTACCAGTACCACCACCACCAGTACCACCACCACCACAAATACCACTACCAGTACCACCACCACCACTAGCAGTACCACCACCACTACCAGTACCACCACCACCACCAGTACCACCACCACCAGTACCACCACCACTACCAGTACCACCACTACCAGTACCATCACCACCACTACCAGTACCACCACCACTACCCGCACTACCAGTACCACCACCATCACTACCAGTACCACCATCACCACTACCACCACCACCAGTACCACCACCACCAGTACCACCACCACAAGTACCACTAGTAACACCAGTACCACCACCAGCACCACCACCACCAGTACCACCACGACCACCACCAGTACCACCACAACCAGTACCACCACCAGTACCACCATCACAGTACCACCAGTACCACCACCAGTACCACCACCACCAGTACCACCACCACCACCACTACCACCAGTACCACCATCAGTACCACCACCAGTACCACCAGTACAACCATCAGTACCACCACTAGTACCACCACCAATACCACCAGTACCAGTACCACCACCCATAACCAGCAACACCACCAATACCACCACTAATACCACCAACACTAATACCACCACCACAAGTACCAGTACCACTAGTACCAGTACCAGCACCACCACCAACAGTACCACCACCACCAGTACCAACACCAGTACCACCGCCACCAGTACCACCACCACCACCGGTACCACCACCAGTACCCCCCCACTACCACCAGTACCACCAGCATCAGTACCACCACCACCTGTACCACCACCAGTACTACCACAACCACCACCACCAGTACCACCACCACCACCAGTACCACCACCAGTACCACCAGCACCAACACCAGTACCAGTACCACCAGTACCACCAGTACCACCACCAGTTCCACCACCACCACCAGTACCACCACCACCAGTACCACCAGAACCACCAGTACCAGTACCACCAATACCACCACCACCACCAATACCACCAGTACTAGTACCACCACCGGTACCAGTACCACCAATACCACCAGTACCACCACCAATACCACAGGTACCACCACCAATACCACCAGTACCACCACCAATACCACCAACACCACCACCACCAATACCACCACCTCCAGTACCAGTACCACCAGTACCACTACCAGCAGTACCAGTACCACCGGTACCAGTACCACCAGTACCAGTACCACCACCACCACTACCAGTACCACCACCACCACTACCAGTACCACCACCACTACTACCACCAGTACCACCACTACCAGTACCACCACCACCACTAATACCACCACTACCACCACCACCAGTACCACCACCACTAGTACCACCACCACCACCAGTACCAGTACCACCACCAGTGCCACAAGTACCACCATCACCAGTACCACCACCACCAGTACCACCACAACCAGTACCACCACAACCAGTACAAGTACCACCAGTACCACCAGTACCACCACCACCACCACCAGACCACCACCACCAGTACCACCACCACCACCAGTACCACCACAACCAGTACCACCAGTACCACCACCAGTACCACCAGTACCACCACCACCGCCAGTACCACCACCACCAGTACTACTATTAGCACCAGTACCACCACCACCGGTACCAGTACCACCAGTACCACCACCAGTACCACCACCACCACCAGTACCACCACCAGTACCACCACCAGTATCACCAGTACCACCACCACCAGTATCACCAGTACCACCACCACCACCATCAGTACCACCAGTACCACCATCAGTACCACCAGTACCACCACCAGTACCACCACCAGTACCACTAGTACCACCACCAATACCACCAGTACCACCACCAATACCACCAGTACTACCACCAATACCACCACCACCAGTAGCAGTACCACCAATACCACCACCACCAGTAGCAGTACCACCAGTACCACCAGTATCAGTACCACCACTACCAGTACCACCACCAGTACCAGTACCACCACCAGTACCACCATCACCAGTACCACCACCACCAGTACCACCACCACCAGTACCACCACCACCAGTACCACCACCACTAGTACCAGTGCCACCAGTACCACCACCACCAGTACCACCACTACCACCAGACCACCACCAGTACACCAACCACCACCACCACCAGTACCACCAGTACCACCACCACCACCAGTACCACCACCACCAGTACCACCACCACCAGTACCAGTACCACCACCAGTACCACCACCACCAGTACCACCAGTACCACCACAACCAGTACCACCACCACCGCCAGTACCACCACCACCAGTACCACTAGTACCACCAGTACCACCACCACCGGTACCAGTACCACCAGTACCACCACCACCACCAGTACCACCACCACCACCAGTACCACCGCCACCACCACCACTACCACCAGTACCACCATCAGTACCACCACCAGTACCACCAGTACAACCATCAGTACCACCACTAGTACCACCACCAATACCACCAGTACCAGTACCACCACCCATACCACCAGCAATACCACCACTAATACCACCAACACTAATACCACCACCACAAGTACCAGTACCACTAGTACCAGTACCAGCACCACCACTAAAACAGTACCACCACCACCACTTGTACCACCACCACCACCAGTATCAACACCAGTACCACCACCACCAGTACCACCACCACCACCACCAGTACCACCACCACCACCAGTACCCCCCCCCACTACCACCAGCATCAGTACCACCACCACCTGTACCACCACCAGTACTACCACAACCACCACCACCAGTACCACCACCACCACCAGTACCACCACCAGTACCACCAGCACCAGTACCAGTACCACCAGTACCACCAGTACCACCACCAGTTCCACCACCACCACCAGTACCACCACCACCAGTACCACCAGAACCACCAGTACCACCAATACCACCACCACCACCAATACCACCAGTACTAGTACCACCACCGGTACCAGTACCACCAATACCACCAGTACCACCACCAATACCACAGGTACCACCACCAATACCACCAGTACCAGTACCACCACCAATACCACCAACACCACCACCACCAATACCACCACCTCCAGTACCAGTACCACCAGTACCACTACCAGCAGTACCAGTACCACCGGTACCAGTACCAGCAGTACCAGTACCACCACCACCACTACCAGTACCACCACCACTACTACCACCAGTACCACCACTACCAGTACCACCACCACCACTAATACCACCACTAATACCACCACTACCACCACCACCAGTACCACCACCACTAGTACCACCACCACCACCAGTACCACCACCACCAGTACCACCACCAGTGCCACCAGTACCACCATCACCAGTACCACCACCACCAGTACCACCACCACCAGTACCACCACAACCAGTACAAGTACCACCAGTACCACCAGTACCACCACCACCAGTACCACCACCACCACCAGACCACCACCACCAGAACCACCACCACCACCAGTACCACCACAACCAGTACCACCAGTACCACCACCAGTACCACAACCAGTACCACCAGTACCACCACCACCGCCAGTACCACCACCACCAGTACTACTATTACCACCAGTACCACCACCACCGGTACCAGTACCACCACCAGTACCACCACCAGTATCACCAGTATAACCACCACCAGTACCACCAGTACCACCACCACCACCAGTACCACCAGTACCACCATCAGTATCACCAGTACCACCACAACCAGTACCACTAGTACCACCACCAATACCACCAGTACCACCACCAATACCACCAGTACCAGTACCACCACCAATACCACCAGTACTACCACCAATACCACCACCACCAGTAGCAGTACCACCAATACCACCACCACCAGTAGCAGACCACCAGTACCACCAGTATCAGTACCACCACTACCAGTACCACCACCAGTACCAGTACCACCACCAGTGCCACCAGTACCACCACCACCAGTACCACCACCACCAGTACCCCCACCACCAGTACCACCACCACCAGTACCAGTACCACCAGTACCACCACCACCAATACCACCACCACCACCAGACCACCACCAGTACACCAACCACCACCACCACCAGTACCACCAGTACCACCAACACCACCAGTACCACCACCACCAGTACCACCACCACCAGTACCAGTACCACCACCAGTACCACCACCACCAGTACCACCACCACCAGTTCCACCACAACCAGTACCACCAGTACCACCACCACCGCCAGTACCACCACCACCAGTACCACTAGTACCACCAGTACCACCACCACTGGTACCAGTACCACCAGTACCACCACCACCACCAGTACCACCACCACCACCACCACCACTACCACCAGTACCACCATCAGTACCACCACCAGTACCACCAGTACAACCATCAGTAACACCACTAGTACCACCACCAATACCACCAGTACCACCACCCATACCACCAGCAACACCACCAATACCACCACTAATACCACCAACACTAATACCACCACCACAAGTACCAGTACCACTAGTACCAGTACCAGCACCACCACCAACAACAGTACCACCACCACCACCAGTACCACCACCACCACCAGTACCAACACCAGTACCACCACCACCAGTACCACCACCACCACCAGTACCACCACCACCACCAGTACCCCCACTACCACCAGTACCACCAGCATCAGTACCACCACCACCTGTACCACCACCAGTACTACCACAACCACCACCACCAGTACCACCACCACCACCAGTACCACCACCAGTACCACCAGCACCAACACCAGTACCAGTACCACCAGTACCACCACTAGTTCCACCACCACCACCAGTACCACCACCACCAGTACCACCAGAACCACCAGTACCAGTACCACCAATACCACCAACACCACCAATACCACCAGTACTAGTACCACCACCGGTACCAGTACCACCAGTACCACCACCACCAGTACCACCACCACCAGTACCACCACCACCACCAGACTACCACCACCAGTACCACCACCACCACCAGTACCACCACAACCAGTACCACCAGTACCACCACCAGTACCACCACCACCGCCAGTACCACCACCACCAGTACTACTATTACCACCAGTACCACCACCACCGGTACCAGTACCACCAGTACCACCACCACCACCAGTACCACCACCAGTACCACCACCAGTATCACCAGTACCACCACCACCAGTACCACCAGTACCACCACCACCACCAGTACCACCAGTACCACCATCAGTACCACCAGTACCACCACCAGTACCACCACCACCAGTACCACTAGTACCACCACCAATACCACCAGTACCACCACCAATACCACCAGTACCAGTACCACCACCAATACCACCAGTACTACCACCAATACCACCACCACCAGTAGCAGTACCACCAATACCACCACCACCAGTAGCAGTACCACCAGTACCACCAGTATCAGTACCAACACTACCAGTACCACCACCAGTACCAGTACCACCACCAGTACCACCAGTACCACCACCACCAGTACCACCACCACCAGTACCACCACCACCAGTACCAGTGCCACCAGTACCACCATCACCAATACCACCACCACCACCAGACCACCACCAGTGCACCAACCACCACCACCACCAGTACCACCAGTACCACCACCACCACAAGTACCACCACCACCAGTACCACCACCTCCAGTACTAGTACCACCACCAGTACCACCACCACCAGTACCACCACCACCAGTACCACCACCACCACCAGTACCACCACCACCGCCAGTACCACCACCACCAGTACCACAAGTACCACCAGTACCACCACCACCGGTACCAGTACCACCAGTACCACCACCACCACCAGTACCACCACCACCACCAGTACCACCACCACCACCACTACCACCAGTACCACCATCAGTACCACCACCAGTACCAATAGTACAACCATCAGTACCACCACTAGTACCACCACCAATACCACCACTACCAGTACCACCACCCATACCACCAGCAACACCACCAATACCACCACTAATACCACCAACACTAATACCACCACCACAAGTACCAGTACCACTAGTACCAGTACCAGCACCACCACCAACAACAGTACCACCACCACCACCAGTACCACCACCACCACCAGTACCAACACCAGTACCACCACCACCAGTACCACCACCACCACCAGTACCACCACCACCACCACCAGTACCCCCCACTACCACCAGTACCACCAGCATCAGTACCACCACCACCTGTACCACCACCAGTACTACCACAACCACCACCACCAGTACCACCACCATCACCAGTACCACCACCAGTACCACCAGCACCAACACCAGTACCACCAGTACCACCAGTACCACCACCAGTTCCACCACCACCACCAGTACCACCACCACCAGTACCACCAGAACCACCAGTACCAGTACCACCAATACCACCACCACCACCAGTACTAGTACCACCACCAGTACCAGTACCACCAATACCACCAGTACCACCACCAATACCACAGGTACCACCACCAATACCACCAGTACCAGTACCACCACCAATACCACCAACACCACCACCACCAATACCACCACCTCCAGTACCAGTACCACCAGTACCACTACCAGCAGTACCAGTACCACCGGTACCAGTACCACCAGTACCACCAGTACCACCACCACCACCACTACCACCACCACCACTACCAGTACCACCACCACTACTACCACCAGTACCACCAGTACCACCACCACCACTAATACCACCACTACCACCACCACCAGTACCACCACCACTAGTACCACCACCACCACCAGTACCACCACCACCAGTACCACCACCAGTACCACCACCACCAGTACCACCACAACCAGTACAAGTACCACCAGTACCACCAGTACCACCACCACCAGTACCACCACCACCACCAGACCACCACCACCAGTACCACCACCACCACCAGTACCACCACCACCACCAGTAACACCACAACCAGTACCACCAGTACCACCACCAGTACCACCAGTACCACCACCACCGCCAGTACCACCACCACCAGTACTACTATTACCACCAGTACCACCACCACCGGTACCAGTACCACCAGTACCACCACCACCACCAGTACCACCACCAGTACCACCAGTACCACCATCAGTACCACCAGTACCACCACCAGTACCACCACCACCAGTACCACTAGTACCACCACCAATACCACCAGTACCACCACCAATACCACCAGTACCAGTACCCCCCCACTACCACCAGTACCACCAGCATCAGTACCACTACCACCTGTACCACCACCAGTATTACCACAACCACCACCACCAGTACCACCACCACCACCAGTACCACCACCAGTACCACCAGAACCACCAGTACCAGTACCACCAATACCACCACCACCACCAATACCACCAGTACTAGTACCACCACCGGTACCAGTACCACCAATACCACCAGTACCACCACCAATACCACAGGTACCACCACCAATACCACCAGTACCACCACCAATACCACCAACACCACCACCACCAATACCACCACCTCCAGTACCACCAGTACCACTACCAGCAGTACCAGTACCACCGGTACCAGTACCACCAGTACCACCACCACCACCACCACTACCACTACCACCACTAATACCACCACTACCACCACCACCAGTACCACAACCACTAGTACCACCACCAGTACCACCACTACCAGTACCAGTACCACCACCAGTGCCACCAGTACCACCACCACCACTAATACCACCACTACCACCACCACCAGTACCACAACCACTAGTACCACCACCAGTACCACCACCACCACCAGTACCAGTACCACCACCAGTGCCACCAGTACCACCATCACCAGTACCACCACCACCAGTACCCCCACAACCAGTACAAGTACCACCACCACCAGTACCACCACCACCACCAGACCACCACCAGTACCACCACCACCACCAGTAGCAGTACCACCAATACCACCACCACCAGTAGCAGTACCACCAGTACCACCAGTATCAGTACCACCACTACCAGTACCACCACCAGTACCAGTACCACCACCAGTGCCACCAGTACCACCATCACCAGTACCACCACCACCAGTACCACCACCACCAGTACCACCACCACCAGTACCACCAGTACCACCAGTACCACCACCACCAATACCACCACCAGACAACCACCAGTACACCAACCACCACCACCACCACCACCACCAGTACCACCACCACCACCAGTACCACCACCACCAGTACCACCACCACCAGTACCAGTACCACCACCAGTACCACCAGTACCACCACCACCAGTTCCACCACAACCAGTACCACCACCACCAGTACCACCACCACCGCCAGTACCACCACCACCAGTACCACTAGTACCACCAGTACCACCACCACCGGTACCAGTACCACCAGTACCACCACCAGTACCACCACCACCACCACTACCACCAGTACCACCATCAGTACCACCACCAGTACCACCAGTACAACCATCAGTACCACCACTAGAACCACCACCAATACCACCAGTACCAGTACCACCACCCATACCACCAGCAACACTACCAATACCACCACTAATACCACCAACACTAATACCACCACCACAAGTACCAGTACCACTAGTACCAGTACCAGCACCACCAACAACAACAGTACCACCACCACCACCAGTACCACCACCACCACCAGTACCAACACCAGTACCACCACCACCAGTACCACCACCACCACCAGTACCCCCCCACTACCACCAGTACCACCAGCATCAGTACCACCACCACCTGTACCACCACCAATACCACCAACACCACCACCACCAATACCACCACCTCCAGTACCACCAGTACCACTACCGGCAGTACCAGTACCACCGGTACCAGTACCACCAGTACCAGTACCACCACCACCACCATTACCACTACCACCACTAATACCACCACTACCACCACCACCAGTACCACAACCACTAGTACCACCACCAGTACCACCACTACCAGTACCAGTACCACCACCAGTGCCACCAGTACCACCACCACCACTAATACCACCACTACCACCACCACCAGTACCACAACCACTAGTACCACCACCAGTACCACCACCACCACCAGTACCAGTACCACCACCAGTGCCACCAGTACCACCATCACCAGTACCACCACCACCAGTACCCCCACAACCAGTACAAGTACCACCACCACCAGTACCACCACCACCACCAGACCACCACCAGTACCACCACCACCACCAGTAGCAGTACCACCAATACCACCACCACCAGTAGCAGTACCACCAGTACCACCAGTATCAGTACCACCACTACCAGTACCACCACCAGTACCAGTACCACCACCAGTGCCACCAGTACCACCATCACCAGTACAACCACCACCAGTACCACCACCACCAGTACCACCACCACCAGTACCACCACCACCAGTACCACCAGTACCACCAGTACCACCACCACCAATACCACCACCAGACAACCACCAGTACACCAACCACCACCACCACCACCACCACCAGTACCACCACCACCACCAGTACCACCACCACCAGTACCACCACCACCAGTACCAGTACCACCACCAGTACCACCACCACCAGTTCCACCACAACCAGTACCACCACCACCAGTACCACCACCACCGCCAGTACCACCACCACCAGTACCACTAGTACCACCAGTACCACCACCACCGGTACCAGTACCACCAGTACCACCACCAGTACCACCACCACCACCACTACCACCAGTACCACCATCAGTACCACCACCAGTACCACCAGTACAACCATCAGTACCACCACTAGAACCACCACCAATACCACCAGTACCAGTACCACCACCCATACCACCAGCAACACTACCAATACCACCACTAATACCACCAACACTAATACCACCACCACAAGTACCAGTACCACTAGTACCAGTACCAGCACCACCAACAACAACAGTACCACCACCACCACCAGTACCACCACCACCACCAGTACCAACACCAGTACCACCACCACCAGTACCACCACCACCACCAGTACCACCACCACCACCAGTACCCCCCCACTACCACCAGTACCACCAGCATCAGTACCACCACCACCTGTACCACCACCAGTACTACCACAACCACCACCACCAGTACCACCACCACCACCAGTACCACCACCAGTACCACCAGCACCATCACCAGTACCACCACCACCAGTACCACCACCACCAGTACCAGTACCACCAGTACCACCACCACCACTACCACCACCACCACCAGACCACCACCAGTACACCAACCACCACCACCACCAGTACCACCAGTACCACCACCACCACCAGTACCACCACCACCAGTACCACCACCACCAGTACCAGTACCACCACCAGTACCACCACCACCAGTACCACCACCACCAGTTCCACCACAACCAGTACCACCACCACCAGTACCACCACCACTGCCAGTACCACCACCACCAGTACCACTAGTACCACCAGTACCACCACCACCGGTACCAGTACTACCAGTACCACCACCACCACCAGTACCACCACCACCACCACTACCACCAGTACCACCATCAGTACCACCACCAGTACCACCAGTACAACCATCAGTACCACCACTAGTACCACCACCAATACCACCAGTACCACCACCCATACCACCAGCAACACCACCAATACCACCACTAATACCACCAACACTAATACCACCACCACAAGTACCAGTACCACTAGTACCAGTACCAGCACCACCAACAACAGTACCACCACCACCACCAGTACCACCACCACCACCAGTACCAACACCAGTACCACCACCACCAGTACCACCACCAGTACCACCACCAGTACCCCCCCACTACCACCAGTACCACCAGCATCAGTACCACTACCACCTGTACCACCACCAGTACTACCACAACCACCACCACCAGTACCACCACCACCACCAGTACCACCACCAGTACCACCAGCACCAGTACCACCACCACCAGTACCACCAGAACCACCAGTACCAGTACCACCAATACCACCACCACCACCAATACCACCAGTACTAGTACCACCACCGGTACCAGTACCACCAATACCACCAGTACCACCACCAATACCACAGGTACCACCACCAGTACCAGTACCACCACCACCACCAATACCACCACCTCCAGTACCAGTACCACCAGTACCACTACCAGCAGTACCAGTACCACCAGTACCAGTACCACCACCACCACTACCAGAACCACCACTACTACCACCAGTACCACCACTACCAGTACCACCACCACCACTAATACCACCACTACCACCACCACCAGTACCACAACCACTAGTACCAGTACCACCACCACTACTACCACCAGTACCACCACTACCAGTACCACCACCACCACTAATACCACCACTACCACCACCACCAGTACCACAACCACTAGTACCACCACCAGTACCACCACCACCAGTACCAGTACCACCACCAGTGCCACCAGTACCACCACCACCACTAATACCACCACTACCACCACCACCAGTACCACAACCACTAGTACCACCACCAGTACCACCACCACCACCAGTACCAGTACCACCACCAGTGCCACCAGTACCACCATCACCAGTACCACCACCACCAGTACCACCACAACCAGTACAAGTACCACCAGTACCACCACCACCAGTACCACCACCACCACCAGACCACCACCAGTACCACCACCACCACCAGTACCACCACAACCAGTACCACCAGTACCACCACCAGTACCACCAGTACCACCACCACCAGTACTACTATTACCACCAGTACCACCACCACCGATACCAGTACCACCAGTACCACCACCACCACCAGTACCACCACCAGTACCACCACCAGTATCACCAGTACCACCACCACCAGTATCACCAGTACCACCACCACCACCACCACCAGTACCACCACCAGTACCACCACCACCAGTACCACTAGTACCACCACCAATACCACCAGTACCACCACCAATACCACCAGTACTACCACCAATACCACCACCACCAGTAGCAGTACCACCAGTATCAGTACCACCACTACCAGTACCACCACCAGTACCAGTACCACCACCAGTGCCACCAGTACCACCATCACCAGTACCACCACCACCAGTACCACCACCACCAGTACCAGTACCACCAGTACCACCACCACCAATACCACCACCACCAGACCAACACCAGTACACCAACCACCACCACCACCAGTACCACCAGTACCACCACCACCAGTACCACCACCAGTACCACCACCACCAGTACCACCACAACCAGTACCACCAGTACCACCACCACCAGTACCACCACCACCACCAGTACCACCACCACCAGTACCACTAGTACCACCAGTACCACCAGTACCACCACCACCACCAGTACCACCACCACCACCAGTACCACCACCACCACCAGTACTACCACCACCACCAGTACCACCACCAGTACCACCACCAGTACCACCACTACCACAAGTACCACCACCACCAGTACCACTAGTACCACCACCAATACCACCAGTACCACCAGTACCACCACCAAAACCACCAGTACTACCACCAATACCACCACCACCACCAATACCACCACCACCACCAGTACCACCACCACCAGTACCACCGCCAGCAGTACCACCACCACCAGTACCACCACCACCAGTACCACCACCACCAGTACCACCACCACCACCAGTACCAGTACCACAACCACCCGTACCAGTACCACCTGTACCACCACTACCACCAGCCCCACAATCACCACCAGTACCACCACCACCACCAGTACAACCACCACCAGTACCACCAGTACTACCACCACTACCAATACTACCAGTACCACCAATACCACAGTACCAGTACCACCAATACCACCTGTACCAGTACAACCACCAATACTACCAGTACCACCACCAATAACACCAGTACCAGTAGCACCACCAATACCACCAGTACCACCACCAATACCACCACCACCAATACCACCACCACCAGTACCACCAGTTCCAGTACCATCAGTACCAGCACCAGCACCACCACTACCAGTACCACCACTACCAGTACCACCACCACCACTACCAGTACCACCACCACCACCGCCACTACCAGTACCACCACCACTACCGCCACCAGTACCACCACTACAGTACCACCACTACCAGCACCACCACCACTACTACCAGTACCACCACCACCACTACCAGTACCTCCACCACTACCAGTACCACCACTACCAGTACCACCACCACCACCACCAGTACCACCACCAGCACTACCACCACCACCACCATTACCACCACCACCACCACCAGTACCAGTACCACCACCACCACCAGTACCACCACCAGTACCACCACCACAAGTATCACCACCAGTACCACGACCAGTACCACGACCAGTACCACCATCAGTACTACCACCACCACCAGTACCACCACCAGTACCAGTACCACCACCACCACCAGTACCACCACCAGCACTACCACCACCACCACCACCATTACCACCACCACCACCAGTACCACCACCACCACCAGTACCTCCGGTACCACCACCAGTACCACCACCAGTACCACCACCAGTACCACCACCACCACAAGTACCAGTACCAGCACCAGTACCAGTACCACCACCACCACCAGTACCAGTACCACCAGTACCACAACCAGTACCAGTACCACCAGTACCACCACCAGTACCACCACCAGTACCACCACCAGTACCACCACCACCAGTACCACCACTGTAGGAGAGTAGGATCTGCCTCTTATGTTGCCCCCACTTTTTTTCTGATGTTTACACTGGTTTCTGGCTATAGTCTGGCTGGGTCCCTGCCAATCAGAGCCCCAGCCTCTCTGTTCTCTCTAAATGACTTAGAGTGCACTCTAGGTGCACTAGTGATTGGATACTGTGGTACCTTATGAGTCCCTAGTATATGGTACCTTAGGTACCAAGGGCATAGGTACTTCACAGGCCTACCAGGGGCTGAAGCATGTATTATGCCACCCCTGGGAAGCAGACTAAATCTGACACCACAGGCCTGCTACTGCAGCCTGGGTGAGGTGGTGCTAGCACTCCTCACTGAGATATAGGTTTCCTATATCTCCCCTGCACACACATTTAAACCTATCAGGCACCCCTAAGGCAGGCCCTATCAATCCTGAGGGCAGGGTGCTTGGTTCCTATGTGAGAGGGTGCCTCTGCCTGAGCAGGGCCCCTCTGCAGCTCTCAGAGTCCAATCTCTGGGGCTGTTTGTGGATGCGGTTAAACCATATACTCTTAAGTGCATTATATCCTCGCGGTAGAATGCTAACTTTGGAATGGCTGCATCAAAACATGTCGTGTTTGGTGTCAAACATCTTGGAATACTACCCCCCCGCCAGTCCTGGTGGCGGAGGTAGCATTCCACCCTTCTAGAGGGATAGACATGAACCTACTGTGGAAACGCGGTAGAATCCTGCAGAGCCCTGGCATCACAAAATGGATGCCACCAGTCACAGACACTGGGCTGCCGTCCTGCTGATGACCGAAACTCGCAGTGGAGGAAGCCCAACAATAGGTATCCTGTCACAGGAGGGTGTGACCACCTTCCAGACAGGGTTTAGTGTATTGGGGCTGGGTGGGTGCACTCTTAGAGTGCTTTGAAGTCCTGCACTGGGGGAGCAGAAGGCTCCTCTGTGCATATGCTAGTTTAAACCAGCCCGGGGCTACCTGCCCCTGCTCTGGCGCGAAACTGGACAAAGGGAAGTGGGTGTAGCCACCCACTCCCCTGACCCTCCCATAGGTGGGGTCATAGAGCTAGTCCCTCCCTTTCTTTTAGTATAAGAGGGGGAACCTGTGCATTGCAAACTAGATACCCCTGGACGACGCTCTACAGAAGAATCCTGGACCTTCGACGTTCCACTACCTTTGGAAGACTGAAGAATCTCCCTTGGAGTCAAGGAGTGACTCCCCTGCTTGGCAGGCACCAAAAACTACAACGACAGTTGCACACTACACCGCTCCCGCTGGAGCCCGAAGTCCCTGCAGCCCAGGAAGAGGATTCCCTGACTTCTCCAAGGCCATCGTGAGTCCCCAGCGAAGCTGAGGCAAGTGGACCCCACGAGCAACGAGGAACAGCCGACCCTGGGTACCGTGCACTATTGTCAAGTGCAACCCCTTCACGAAGATCTACGAATTTGTGCTTTGGACCACGTGTGGTCCCAGCCTCTAGCAGAGATCCCTCCCAAATTCAGAGGCCTACACTGTCCCGAGTGACCGTGGGCCCCTGTTGAAGGAATCCTCCTGAGGCGTCTTTGCGATCCCTTGCCAGCCGGCTTGTGGGTCCCCAGAAGACTTTCCAAAGAAACCAAATGGCTCCTCTGGTTGCTCCAGGCCTGCCCTGACCTACCCTCGCTGGGTAAGTTCCACAGATCTTGCTGGTCTGCACCATTGACTTTTCCTTCCTCCCACGAGACTTGCTGCTACCAAGGCTTGTTGGCTCCAATCGGGTCGCCGATACCGCAGTCAGCTGCAGACTTCGTGGGACACGCTGAATCCAGCTCCTGGCCATCCTCAACGCCTCCTGGACCTCATGGTCGAAGAGTCAAGACTCCTGTGAACGACCTGAATCTGTCGACGACGGTGGGCATTCATCTTCCTTGCCCCGGGTCACTGCCAAGTGCCCTTGAACACTGTCCCCTCTGCTTTCAGGTCTTCCATCTTCTGAATCCAGGCTTGGATTCCACCGGACACTTCTTCAGTCGCCGCAAGCAGCAAGTCCACACTGGCTCCCATTGAGAACGACGCCGCGACCCGACACCAAAGGACACCTATGCACCCGGCTCCCCTGGGTGAGGTAACTTCAGCACTACGGTGCTCCTGTGGGTGTGGGCCCTAGAACTACTTACCCTGTAAGTGGCTTGCTTGTAGCTACCCTAGAAGTGCCCTAAAACTCTTATTTTCTAAGTGCGACTATCGCGCTGATCCATACAGGGTTCGCGTCTGTGTTAAACACATCGCGTCCATCTCCCTTGCAACTCTATCTGTAACCGCGTCCTTCGCCTCGTACAAGGACCGATCAGTGTGTTCACCTCGAACACGCAAGGGACCTTTAACATTGAAATCTCAATCGCGCCTATGCGCATAGACTCGTACAGGACTCGCACCAGTGTCTGAACACCGCGTCCGTCCCCTGTGGGTCTCCTGCAACTACCTGGGGTGGTTCTTTGGGGTCCCTCGATTCTATATGCTCTAGGCCCAGGTCTAGCCAAGCTAGGATTGTGATAAATGACTGTGCTAACTTATTTGTGATAACTTTGCATTGTACATATGTTCCTGACTTCTAATCTCATAAAGAGATTAGTAGAGAGTTGTTTATTAATAAATACATATATATTTGATATATATACCTGGTGGTGTCTTTTCATTTGGTGATTCAAGAGATTGTGTGGTAAAACAAGCTGCTTTACATTCCTCCAAGACTTAGCCTGAAGGCTGCCCTCCACAGCTACCACTAGGATAGCTTTCTATAAAGGTTGTCTTAAACCTACCAACCATAAGAGTCGAATTGTTCTGGTGCAAGGTGTCCACTTTAATTAGTGAACAGCATATACCAGGCCAACTTCTCACATTGGTGGGCAGCGTGTGGGATTCCAGATTGCTATTGTTTTACCAGAAAATCTCTATTTTGAATTACTAACTGAAAACCACTATAGGTACTTAAGGTACATATAAAGTCAAGCTTAGTATCAATAAGTTCTACTGAACTTAGAGCTGTGTGCCAAGGGATAGCACACCCTTTCTACAGCTCAAGCTAGTATCAGTAGGCCACAAACTAGTGTAGGTAGTACAACACTGCACAACACTAGAATGTCCTTAAAGGGTGGAACCAGTGGATCCACTCAGCCTCAGTATAAGGACATGGCTTTCTCTGACTTGAGAGCCATGTGTGTTGAAAGACACCTGAAGCTAGGACAGAGTCCCTCCACACTACACCTGATAGATCTGCTGACAGCAGATGATCTTAGATTGGCTCTAGGAGCTAATGGGTCTGAATCAGTGGGTGGGTCAATTACAGTGTCTGGGTCAGATGATGAAAATCAGAATGACCAAGACTCTGTGTTTGAAGGGCCAGGCTCCAAGGGGCCTGAAAAGGACAGAGGAATTCTCTCTAAGAGAACTGACAGAGTGGATGAGAGGCATAGGTCCCCTTCCAGGGAATCTGACCACTCTTATCACTCTGGCAGAGAATTTGTCCAGCAGAGGAACTCATACTTTCCCATAAGAGAGAGCTCCTCTGACAGAATGTGCAAACTGCTGCAGTATGAGGAAGCAAGAGTTGCCCTCAGAACCAAGCAGTTGGCACTGGATTAGAGAAGCCCTGGAGATCCAGAGAGCTTCTAGAAGAGAGGGGTTAGAATCCCTTGGTGGCAGCAACAGTGTCCCTAGAGGCAGAGAATATATTACAGACCATAGGAACCTGAGCAAGGTTGTTCCTCCCTACCAGAGTGGGGATGATATCCACAAGTGGATAACTGCTATGGAGAGGGCCTGTAGAGTACAGCAGGTCCCCCAAAAGCAGTGGGCAGAAATCTTGTGGCTCTCCTTTTCAGACAAAGGTAGAGACAAGCTCCTCACTGTTAGAGAAGAGGATGCTGATGATTATGAAGTCCTGAAGAGTGCACTGATAGATGGGTTTGGCTTAACCACTGAGCAGTACAGGTTGAAGTTCAGAGACACCCAGAAGGCACAGACTCAGGACTGGACTGACTTTGTAGATTGTGCAACCAAGGCTCTGGAGGGTTGGCTGGTTGGCAGTAGGGTTACTGATTTCAAGGGATTGTATAATCTGATGATGAGAGAACAGATCCTTAATAATTGCCAGAACCAGTTGTTGTATCAATACCTGGTGGACTCAGATCTGACCTCTCCCCAAGAATTGGGAAAGAAGGCAGACAAGTGGGTCAGAACCAAGGTGAGGCAGAAAACCCAGAACCAAGGGGGTGACACCAAGAAGCAGGATCCTAAGGGCTCTGAGAAAGGTGGGGATAAGTCAAAAGACCAGAAGTCTTCACAAGGGCCCCAAAAATCTGCATCTGGTGGGGAGTCACAATCCAACAAGGGAAAAGGCCAAAAGAAGCCCTGGTGCAAATTCTGTAAACAGAAAGGGCACTGGACTTCTGATTGTAACAAGTCCAAAGACCTATCCTCCACCACTCCTGCCCCTAAGGCAACTGTTCCCCCTAGCTCAGCTACTGGTGGAGGTAGTACTCAGAATAAGGGTGTAGTAGGGTTGACCCTGGGTTCTGAAGTGGACTCTGACCTAGTCCGAGTGCCCACTCAGGCAATGCTGATTTGTGATGGAGACCTTGATATGTCCTTCCTAGTAAGCCCCAGTAATCTGGGCAAATACAAACAGCAGCCTGTAATAAATGGCAAACAGGCTTTGGCATTTAGGGACTCAGGTGCTAGTGTCACCATGGTGGCAGAGGATCTTGTGGACCCTGGACAGATCATCCTGGGTGAAATGTACCAGGTGACCAATGCAAGCAATGTCCAGACCAACCATAGTCTGGCAGTTGTGAATTTCTCCTGGGGAGGGGTAACTGGCCTCAAGAAGGTTGTAGTCAGTGCAGACCTCCCTGTAGAATGTCTATTGGGCAATGATCTAGAGACTTCAGCCTGGTCTGAAGTAGAGTTGTGGACTCATGCTGAGATGTTGGGCATCCCTGCAGAGGTATTTGCTGTGACCAGGTCACAAGCAAGAATGCATAACACTGAACCAGCTCTGGATCCTGGAACAATGGACCAGATGCTTCCCAAGAAGAGGAGCAGTAGGGTAAAGGCAGTGCCTTCCCCTCTGTCTCAGAGCCTGATCAGGTTGAGTTCTTGGGGGCAGGGGGCCCTTCTAGGGAAGATCTGAGTAAGGAGCAACAGTGCTGCCCCTCTCTTGAACCCCTCAGACAGCAGGCTGCTGCTGAGGCTGCTGGGAGTGCTAGTGGGTCCCATAAAGTTCATTGGGATGAGGGACTCCTATATTCTGAGGGTAGAGATCCTGCCTCTGGAGCCACCAGGAGGTTGGTAATACCTCAGAAGATTAGGGGGTTCCTCTTGACCCTAGCACATGACATCCCTTTAGCAGGACACTTGGGCCAAAACAAGACCTGGGACAGGCTTGTTCCACATTTTCATTGGCCACATATGTCAGAGGACACAAAGGAGTTTTGTCGCTCCTGTGTCACATGCCAAGCCAGTGGTAAGGCAGGTGGCACAACAAAGGCCCCCTGATACCACTACCTGTGGTGGGGGTACCCTTTGAAAGGGTAGGGATTGACATTGTTGGTCCCCTTGACCCTCAAACTGCATCTGGGCACAGGTTTATCCTGGTGGTAGTGGATCATGCCACCAGGTACCCAGAAGCAATTCCCCTGAGGACCACCACAGCCCCTGTGGTGGCAAGAGCCCTCATTGGAGTTTTTTCCAGAGTGGGTTTCCCAAAGGAGGTCATATCTGACAGAGAAACAAACTTCATGTCACGATATCTGAAAGCAATGTGGAAGGAGTGTGGTGTAACTTATAAGTTCACCACCCCTATCACCCACAATGCAATGGGTTGGTTGAACGTTTCAACAAAACCCTGAAGGGAATGATTAAAGGACTCCCAGAGAAGCTTAGGCGGAAATGGGACCTACTTCTTCCTTGCCTGTTATTTGCATACAGAGAAGTTCCACAGAAGGGGGTTGGTTACAGCCCATTTGAGCTTCTGTTTGGGCACCCTGTAAGAGGTCCATTGTGTTTGGTTAAAGAGGGCTGGGAGTTACCTCTCAAACCCCCAAACAGGATGTGATGGACTATGTACTTGGTCTCCGCTCCCGGATGGCCGAATACATGAAAAAGGCAACCAAAAACCTGGAGGCCAGCCAAGAATTACAAAAAGCTTGGCATGACCAAAGGCTGTGCTGACTGTGTACCAGCCAGGACAGAAAGTGTGGGTGTTGGAGCCTGTGGCCCCAGCAGCCCTCCAGGACAAGTGGAGTGGCCCCCATACAATAGTTGAACAGAAGGGAGAAGTCACCTATCTGGTGAATCTTGGAACTCCCAGGAGCCCCCTGAGGGTGCTCCATGTCAACAGATTAAAGCCATATGTTGACAGGGCTGACATGGGCTTGCTCATGGCAACTGATGAGGACCAGGAGGAGGAGAGTGACCCTCTCCCTGACCTGCTCTCTCAGAACCCTGATGATGGGTCAGTAGATGGTGTTGCTTTGGCAAGCAGCCTCACTGACCATCAGCAAACTGAGTGCAGACAAGTTCTGCAACAGTATAGACATATGTTTAGCCTGACCCCTAGTCAGACTACCTGGTGCACCCATGAGGTGGACACTGGAGACAGTCTGCCTGTCAAGAGTAAAATCTACAGGCAACCTGACCATGTCAGGGATTGTATCAGGACTGAAGTCCAGAAAATGTTGGAGCTAGGTGTAATTGAGCCTTCAGATAGCCCTTGGGCTAGCCCAGTAGTCCTGGTACCCAAGCCTCATACCCCGGGTGGTAAGAAAGAAATGAGGTTTTGTGTAGACTACAGAGGCCTCAATGCAGTCACTAGGACTGATGCCTATCCCATACCAAGGGCAGATGAGCTGATTGATACTTTGGCCTCAGCCAAGTATCTGAGTACATTTGACCTAACAGCTGGCTACTGGCAGATCAGATTAGCTGATGATGCAAAAGCCAAAACAGCATTTTCGACCCCTAGTGGGCACTACCACTTTGTGGTGATGCCCTTTGGATTGAAAAATGCACCTGCCACTTTTCAGAGGTTGGTGAATAAAGTTCTGGCAGGGATGGAAACTTATTGCTCAGCTTATCTAGATGATATTGCTGTCTTTAGTTCCTCCTGGCAGGATCACTTGGTCCACCTCAGAAATGTTTTAGAGGCTCTGCAGAAAGCAGGCCTCACTATCAAGGCCACTAAGTGCCAGATAGGGCAGAGTCAGGTTGTGCACCTGGGCCACCTTGTAGGTGGAGGCCAGGTTCAGCCTTTACAGAGCAAAATCCAAACCATAATGGAATGGGTTGCTCCTACCACCCAGACACAGGTGAGAGCCTTCTTAGGCCTGACTGGGTACTATAGGAGGTTTGTCAAGGGATATGGATCTATAGTGACCCCCTTGAATGATCTGACCTCAAAGAAAATGCCAAAAAGGTTCAGTGGACAGCTAGCTGTCAGAAGGCATTTGAAGACCTAAAGCAGGCCATGTGCACTGCCCCATCTTACAGAGTCCAGACTACACCAAAAAGTTCATTGTCCAAACAGATGCTTCTGAGCTGGGTGTGGGAGCTGTACTGTCTCAACTGAATGATGAAGGTCAAGACCAGCCAGTAGCTTTTATTAGCAGAAGGCTGACCCCTAGAGAGAAACGTTGGTCAGCTATAGAGAGGGAGGCCTTTGCTGTGGTGTGGGCCCTGAAGAAGCTGAGGCCATACTTGTTTGGCACTCACTTCATAGTTCAGACTGACCACAAGCCCCTCCTATGGCTTAAACAGATGAAAGGTGAAAACCCAAAACTTTTGAGGTGGTCCATTTCCCTACAGGGGATGGACTATACAGTGGAACATAGACCTGGGACCCAACATGCCGATGCAGATGGACTCTCAAGGTATTTCCACTTAGAACACGAAGACTCAACTGGTCAAGGTTAGTTTAGTGTCCCTGCGTTTGGGGGGGGTGTTGTGAAGGAGAGTAGGATCTGCCACTTATGTTACCCCCCACTTTTTTTCTGATGTTTACACTGGTTTCTGGCTATAGTCTGGCTGGGTCCCTGCCAATCAGGGCCCCAGCCTCTCTGTTCTCTCTAAATGACTTGGAGTGCACTCTAGGTGCACTAGTGATTGGATACTGTGGTACCTTATGAGTCCCTAGTATATGGTACCTTAGGTACCAAGGGCATAGGTACTTCACAGGCCTACCAGGGGCTGAGGCATGTATTATGCCACCCCTGGGAAGCAGACTAAATCTGACACCACAGGCCTGCTACTGCAGCCTGGGTGAGGTGGTGCTAGCACTCCACACTGAGATATAGGTTTCCTATATCTCCCCTGCACACACATTTAAACCTATCAGGCACCCCTAAGGCAGGCCCTATCAATCCTGAGGGCAGGGTGCTTGGTTCCTATGTGAGAGGGTGCCTCTGCCTGAGCAGGGCCCCTCTGCAGCTCTCAGAGTCCATTCTCTGGGGCTGTTTGTGGATGCGGTTAAACCATATACTCTTAAGTGCATTATATCCTCGCGGTAGAATGCTAACTTTGGAATGGCTGCATCAAAACATGTCGTGTTTGGTGTCAAACATCTTGGAATACTACCCCCCCGCCAGTCCTGGTGGCGGGGGTAGCTTTCCACCCTTCTAGAGGGATAGACATGTACCTACTGTGGAAACGCGGTAGAATCCTGCAGAGCCCTGGCATCACAAAATGGATGCCACCAGTCACAGGCACTGGGCTGCCCTCCTGCTGATGACCGAAACTCGCAGTGGAGGAAGCCCAACAATAGGTATCCTGTCACAGGAGGGTGTGACCACCTTCCAGACTGGGTTTAGTGTATTGGGGCTGGGTGGGTGCACTCTTAGAGTGCTTTGAAGTCCTGCACTGGGGGAGCAGAAGGCTCCTCTGTGCATATGCTAGTTTAAACCAGCCCGGGGCTACCTGCCCCTGCTCTGGCGCGAAACTGGACAAAGGGAAGTGGGTGTAGCCACCCACTCCCTGACCCTCCCATAGGTGGGGTCATAGAGCTAGTCCCTCCCTTTCTTTTAGTATAAGAGGGGAACCTGTGCATTGCAAACTAGATACCCCTGGACGACGCTCTACAGAAGAATCCTGGACCTTCGACGTTCCACTACCTTTGGAAGACTGAAGAATCTCCCTTGGAGTCAAGGAGTGACTCCCCTGCTTGGCAGGCACCAAAAACTACAACGACGGTCGCACACTACACCGCTCCCGCCGGAGCCCGAAGTCCCTGCAGCCCAGGAAGAGGATTCCCTGACTTCTCCAAGGCCATCGTGAGTCCCCAGCGAAGCTGAGGCAAGTGGACCCCACGAGCAACGAGGAACTGCCGACCCTGGTTACTGTGCACTATTGTCGAGTGCAACCCCTTCACGAAGTTCTACGAACTTTTGCTTTGGACCACGTATGGTCCCAGCCTCTAGCAGAGATCCCTCCCAAATTCAGAGGCCTACACTGTCCCAAGTGACCGTGGGCCCCTGTTGAAGGAATCCTCCCGAGGCGTCTTCACGATCCCTTGCCAGCCGGCTTGTGGGTCCCCAGAAGACTTTCCAAAGAAACCAAAGGGCTCCCCTGGTTGCTCCAGGCCTGCCCTGACCTACCCTCGCTGGGTAAGTTCCACAGACCTTGCTGGTCTGCACCATTGACTTTTCCTTCCCCCCACGAGACTTGCTGCTACCAAGGCTTGTTGGCTCCAATCGGGTCGCCGACACCGCAGTCAGCTGCAGTCTTAATGGGGCACGCTGAATCCAGCTCCTGGTTGTCCTCGACGCCTCCTGGACCTCGTGGTCGAAGAGTCAAGACTCCTGTGAACGACCTGAATCTGTCGACGACGGTGGGCATTCATCTTCCTTGCCCCGGGTCACTGCCAAGTGCCCTTGAACACTGTCCCCTCTGCTTTCAGGTCTTCCATCTTCTGAATCCAGGCTTGGATTCCACCGGACACTTCTTCAGTCGCCGCAAGCAGCAAGTCCTCACTGACTCCCATTGAGAACGACGCCGCAACCCGACACCAAAGGACACCTATGCACCCGGCTCCCCTGGGTGAGGTAACTTCAGCACTACGGTGCTCCTGTGGGTGTGGGCCCTAGAACTACTTACCCTGTAAGTGGCTTGCTTGTAGCTACCCTAGAAGTGCCCTAAAACTCTTATTTTCTAAGTGCGACTATCGCGCTGACTTGTACAGGGTTCGCGTCTGTGTTAAACACTTTGCGTCCATCTCCCTTGCAACTCTATCTGTAACCGCGTCCTTCGCCTCGTACAAGGACCGATCGGTTTGTTCACCTCGAACACGCAAGGGACCTTTAACATTGAAATCTCAATCGCGCCTATGCGCATAGACTCGTACAGGACTTGCACCAGTGTCTGAACACCGCGTCCGTCCCCTGTGGGTCTCCTGCAACTACCTGGGGTGGTTCTTTGGGGTCCCTCGATTCTATATGCTCTAGGCCCAGGTCTAGCCAAGCTAGGATTGTGATAAATGACTGTGCTAACATATTTGTGATAACTTTGCATTGTACATATGTTCCTGACTTCTAATCTCATAAAGAGATTAGTAGACAGTTGTTTATTAATAAATACATATATATTTGATATATATACCTGGTGGTGTCTTTTCATTTGGTAATTCAAGAGATTGTGTGGTAAAACAAGCTGCTTTACATTCCTCCAAGACTTAGCCTGAAGGCTGCTCTCCACATCTACCACTAGGATAGCTTTCTATAAAGGTTGTCTTAAACCTACCAACCATAAGAGTCGAATTGTTCTGGTGCAAGGTGTCCACTTTAATTAGTGAACAGCATATACCAGGCCAACTTCTCACAACCACCACCAACAGTACCACCACCACCAACAGTACCACCACCAATACCACCACCACCAATACTACCAGTACCACCAATACCACAGTACCAGTACCACCACCAATACCACCAGTACAACCACCAATACTACCATTACCAGTACCACCACCAATACCACCAGTACCAGTAGCACCACCAATACCACCAGTACCACCACCAATACCACCACCGCCAATACCACCAACACCAGTACCAGTGCCGCCAGTACCACTACCACCAGTACCAGTAGCACCAGTACCAGCACCATCAGTACCAGTACCACCACCACCACCAGTACCACCACTACCAGTACCACCACCACTACCAGTACCACCACCACCACTACCAGTACCACCACCACTACCACCACTACCAGTACCACCACTACCAGTACCACCACCACCACTACCAGTACCACCACCAGTACCACCACTACCACCACCAACACCATTACCACCACCACCAGTACCACTACCACCAGTACCAGCACCACCAGTACCACCACTACCAGCACTACCACCACCACCACCAGTACCACCACCACCAGTACCAGTACACCCAGTACCACCACCAGTACCACCACCCTGAGTACCACCAGTACTAGTACCACCAGTACCACCACCCCTACTACCACCAGTACTAGTACCACCACCACCAGTACCACCACCAGTACCACCACCACGAGTACCACCAGTACCAAGAGTACCACCAGTACCACCGCCACCACCACTACCACCACCAGTACCACCACCACCACCAGTACTACCACCAGTACCACCAGCAGTACCACCACCACGAGTACTAGCAGTACCACCACCAGTACCACCACCACCAGTACCACCACCACCAGTACTACCACCACTAGTACCACCACCAGTACCACCACCACCACCAGTACCACCAGTACCACCACCAGTACCACCAGTACCACCACCACCAGTACCACCACTACCACCAGTACCACCACCAGTACCACCACCACCAGTACCACCACCACCAGTACCACCACCAGTACCACCACCAGTACCACCACCACCAGTACCACCACCACCAGTACCACCACCACCAGTACCACCAGTACCGCCAGTACCACTACCACCAGTACCACCAGTACCATCAGTACCAGTACCACCACCACTACCAGTACCACCAGTACCAGTATCACCACTACCAGTACCACCACCAGTACCACCACCACTACCAGTACCACCACCACCACTACCAGTACCACCACCACCACCACCACTACCAGTACCACCACTACCAGTACCACCACCACCACTACCAGTACCACCACCAGTACCATCACTACCAGCATCACCACCACCACTACCCCCACCACCAGTACCACCACCACCAGTACCACTACCACCAGTACCAGCACCACCAGTACCACCACCACCAGCACTACCAACACCACCACCACCAGTACCACCACCACCAGTACCACCACCACCAGTACCAGTACCACCACCCCCAGTACCACCAGTACTAGTACCACCAGTACCATCACCACCAGTACTACCAAATGTACCACCACCACCAGTACCGTGAGTACCACCACCACCAGTACCACCAGTGCCACCACCACCACCACTACCACCACCAGTACCACCAGTACCACCACCAGCAGTACCACCACTACCACCTCCAGTACCACCTCAGTACCACCACCACCTGTACCACCACCTGTACCACCACCAGTACCACCACCAGTACCACCACCACCAGTACCACCACCACCAGTACTACCACCACCACTACCACCACCACCAGTACTACCACCACCAGTACCACCACCACCAGTACTACCACCACCAGTACCATCACCAGTACCACCACCACCACCAGTACCACCACCACCACCAGTACCACCACCACTACCACCACCAGTACCACCAGTACCACCACCAGTACCACCACCAGTACCACCACCACCACCAGTACCAATACCACCACAAGTACCACCAGTACCACCAGTACCAACACCACCAGCACCACCACCACCAGTACCACCACCACCACCAGCAGTACCACCACCAGTACCACCACCACCAGTACCACCACCACCACCAGTACCACCACCACTACCACCACCAGTAACACCACCAGTACCAGTACCACCACCACCAGTACCACCACCAGTACCACCAGTACCACCATCAGTACCACCACCACCACCAGTCCCACCAGTACTACCAGTACCACCAGTACCAGTACCACCACCAATACCAGCACCACCAATACCACCAGTACCACCACCACCATCAGTTCCACCACCACCACCAGTCCCACCAGTACTACCAGTACCACCAGTACCAGTACCACCACCAATACCAGCACCATCAATACCACCAGTACCAGTACCACCAATACCAAAAGTATCAGTACCACCACCAATACCACCAGTACCACCACCAATACCACCACTACCACCACCACCAGTACCACTACCACCAGTACCAGTACCACCAGTACCACCACCACCACTACCAGTACCACCACCACCAATACCACCACCACCACCAATACCACCACCACCAATACCACCACCAATTCCACCACCACCACCACCTCAGCGCCTCTCGCTCAATAGTAATAGCAGGGGCACTGTACGAGGCCGGAGCTGCAGCCGAGACCACCCCTCCCTCCCTCCCTCCATGCGTGCCATAAAGCACAGCCCGCCCTGCACGAGGCGGTGAAGCCAGGGCCCTACTACAGCTGGAGTGTTTATTAGGCCAAAGATAGCAATGACATTACGCAATGCCACCCTGCACACTCAAATCACGGAGAAGGCAGGAAATAGCCCCCCCTCCTGCTCTTCCACCTGAGCCGCGACAGTGTAATCACAGTGCAAAAGGTGTTGGAGCGCTTTGTTAGTGTTTATAGCTCTGATCTTATGTAACTCTCACTTCTCACTTTGTGTCTGTGTAATTTACAACACTTACACATCTTCTTCACTGCACTATTTATCACTACTTTGAAGACATCGCAGGCCGGTCTCTTCCTCTGATATTTACAATCTAACAAGCAGTCGAGATGGCCCTTTATTGCAATGCAATAGGTCTCGCATTTCCGAGAGTTTAAGCTGTTAGTATTGTAAATGGCAATGCCTTTTATTTATGTTTTAAAACTCAAAACATAAATAAAAGCATTGTCATTTACAATGGCAATAGCTCAAACTCGAGTGAATGCGAGACCTATTGCATTGCAAATGCTTGTTTCATATGTTGCAAGTTATAAATCATGCTGACATCTTACAGTCCTTGGGAATTGAAAGGAATTGCTAAATTAAACATTATTTAGTGGCCTACCAAGAAATCTCATCCTCTTCTTCTTGGTACTCCTGCTCCCTCTCAACCCTTGCTGAAAATGATAAAAAAAATAAAAAATACAACACAAGGCCAACACAAGATGTTCTAACATCAAAGTGCAAACCTCAAAGGAGGTTGAAAGGGTGGTAACATCCTATAAATGAAGCTGGAGATTGATTTCAACCAATCTGAAGTCTTTCATGTATGTGACATCACTCCCACTGAACTATCCGGGGGACTACCATGGGACTCTTCCAAGCCTGTCTCAGAATCGCAAAAGTTAAAAACTGGGCACTTTTTACAAAATAAAGGCCAGATTCACAAACCTTTTGCGCTGGGTTTAAGCAAAAACGTTTTTTATTGGATTTACTTTCCAGCGCAAAACTTTGTTTTTACTGAGAAGTTGTCTAAAAGTAACACGAAGCAGCGCAAAGTGCTCCTTTGCGTTACTCTTCGTCAGGGGGGTATTAAATGGGTGATACATGGGAGTTTGCATGCTACCAACCATGCTTTTTGATGCAAATCCCTATCTACTAACAATAGTAGACATGGTTTTGGGCCCAAAAAAAAGCCACTTTGCAGCAGACATTAAAAGGAGAAATACTTTTATTTATATGTTCTTTTCAGTCTTTGCAGGTGGGCTGCACTGTACAGCTCACATAAAAAGTAGGAACAGTTTTACAGTTTGTCTAGGCATAGTATTTTGTACTGGAAGGATGCCCTTCCAGTACAAAACCTATGCTAGAATTATGCAGACACCCTTGCACTATGGTGCAACGGTGGGGGTGTGGTGACCGGAAGCCTGATTGGGCACCATCACTAGAGAGAGAAGAGGAGTGCCATATCTTTGTACATGTGGTGCTGTCCTGCTGTCTCCTTCTCACCCAACACAGTGTAGCAACTTTGGGTGCTGCGCTGCCTTGTGTGACAGTGTCATAAATCTGACCTTAAGACTTAAGACATTATCAAGTAACCCGGTTAGAAAACATCTAGGCACAAACTTAAATAAAAAAACACTCTTTCGTATTAAATTCAACTTTTAAAAATGTTCAGCACTCTTGTGGGATTCTCGCAGGACCTGGAAAAGGAAGTAAATTCAACTCATAGAGTTCCCACGGAGCGTTCCATTGGCAGAGAGACTCCTGTGAGAGTCTCATGGAAGCAGGAATATGAAAACAAAAATGCACTTGATAACACACATTACTTATTAAAATTAAAGTTTACTCTGGAAAATTAACCACAAAATCTAAAGGAAACTTCAGTTGCTGCGCTGCATTGCATGCTTTCTTAGAAAAACTGGCCCTGGATGTCTGAAGCAGAGGAGACTTTCAAGCAAAGTTGTGCATCATTGGCATGTTGGTGAATTCTGATGCGGTTATCTGTGAGTAGAGCAACAGGCAGCTCCATGTAAAGGTTGAACATGACAGGAAACTGTATTAAGGCCTACAGTCCACATATGATAGGGATCTTTTGTGATCTGTAGGTGCCTAGGTGATCAAACTGGTGCTGGTTTGAAATTTAGGAGAACCATTGAAGGACTTTGCTGGTGAATCCCATTTTAAACTCCAGGGTGTGTTTCAGGGTTGGATGATCAACTAGGTCAAAAGCAGCTGATAGGTCTAGCAATATCAGGAGGCAGGTGTCATCTTCATCTGTGGTCAGGATGGTAAGATAGAGGTCTCCATGCTGCAGCATGAGCTGAAGCCTGACTGGTAGTTGTGCAGGAGATGGTATGTATTTATATGATCTTGGAAGTTAAACATAGGCTACTGTCTCAATGATTTTGCCGATGAATGGTAAGGAGTGATGGGCTGGTTGTTGGTGAGATCATCAATGTCTAGATTAAGTTTCTTTAGGAGTGGAAGGATATGGTCTGGCTTGAGAGCTTCTGATGCCTTGAACAAGGGAGGTATTGACAGTGGTAAGTAGGGGTAAGAAATAGTAACTAGAGAGAGCTTTAATGGAGGACAAATGTAAGACATCAACTTCTTAAGAAGTGGCTTTGATGGAGTTGACTATGTTGGCGAGATCTGCAAAGGATAGGACTTTGAAGGATGTCCATTACATGATTCTGCTGGAAGTGGTGGGTGTATGGTGAATACCTCTGAATTGTAACAGGTTTCAGAGAGACTGCTGTAGAGACAAGGGACTGAGAAACATAGTTTTTATTTTTATATAATCACTTATTGCACCTAGTTCACGCACTGCGTCGTCTGCACTATTGTCACTAAGAAACTGTCTGTGTTATGCACTTACTTGATGTAAAATAAATTGTGGATATAGTCAATCTATTTTCTCTGAAGAAGGCTCTTTGGTATTATTTACGATGTTTTACTTTTATGCAATGCTTTGAATGAATCAGTATATCGTTTATACACATATAGTGGTTTCCCTAACAAGGATTCACGCTGGACCAGTGTTTCATACATCACTATGGGTCCATCAGCTCACATCAGAGATGGAACTTCCAAAACCACTCAAACGAAATGAGACACCAGAGGAGAAGGAGAAGGATTTAAAACATACAGGTTGTCTGGCCCCCAGTAATAACCTCTATTGTACACCTTAATAGCAAATGTTTTGGGGGCAGATTAATAGCCATTATCAACATCATATTTCATAGCTGTGGATATAATACCCATTACTTTTTGTTTTGCCTCTTTGACCACTGAATGTATTCAACACAATTTACTATTCTCGATAATAACTGCACCTCATAGGGTGTCACAGTAAAGTGGCAAAAACTATATGTCACAGACTTCTCCATAAGTGGGAGGTATACTAATGCATGGCTGTGTCTCTTATCACACTTTCTCCCACCTCCCTGTGGGTCTGATTTATGGTCTGGTTTGCCGATATTTGCTATTAACTTCCGTGATATTACCACAAATATTAGGGGAGAGGATGTAGCCTTACGGCTAGAGCGGTTGACCTCGAAGCTGGGGAACTGGGTTCGAGTCTCGCCAGGGACGCTCAACATCCTGTGATTCTGGGCAAATCATTTAATCTCCCTGTGCCTAACAAAAATGAATTGTGTCTATCTGTAACTAAACTGGTACTCATGTAAAGCGTTCTGATACCTGATATCTTCAAGTCGAGATTGCGCTATATAAAAAATATATATATATTGCCTTCAGCACACACAAATGCATGCAGTCTTCCATATTTTGGAAAACATATATACAGCGTGTCTTTCCAAGTTTAAAACGAACCCCATTTTCAAATGTGGGTCAATTGTTTTTAGCTGTCTTGTTCAGTAAGGGGAGACACTATTATTTTGGTGCCTGGTCCTATTTTCTGTCCCAGTTCGCTCTTGCCTGGACATACCTGAATCTAAAAACTCTTCTGGTCCAAAGTCTGTTTATCTCTTGTACAGTTTGCAATAATTCACAAATTATCTTTCCTTAGAATGGCATCCTTCCCACTTCCCTTTCAGCCCAACCCGACATCCTACCTTCTACAAACCTACTCTTAACAATCGAAGCCCACTCATCAACTCTCCTATGACTTCATCAATGCAAGACCTCTTAATATGAATCCCTTAAAAATTTGTGATCTGATCTCAGACTTTAACATCCACCTGCTCTTTATCACTGAAGCGGGTGCAGGTCCAATTCAACATGAAACCATACTCATAGGCTACTTAATCCTCATGGACAAATTCTACGGCGAAGAAGACTGGAGGTAGAGTATCATCTACAAAAACTCTGTGTAGGAAGGTGGAATCTGACTATATGGTTGCCCCCACTTTTTTTTTATGGTGTTTTGCTGGTTTATGACTTAGTTGGACTGGGATCCTGCTATTCAGGGCCCCAGTCTATCTGCTTTCTCTGTAAAATGGTTTCCATGTGCCTTAGGCACATCTCTGATTGGAATCTGGAGTGCCCTTATAAGTCCCTAGTATATGGTATACTATGTACCAAGGGCATAGGTACATCAGAGGCCTGCCAGGGGCTGCAGCATGTATTATGCCACCCCTGGAAGGCCATCCAAACTGACACCACAGGTCTGCTACTGCAGCCTGGGTAAGGTGGTGCATGCACCCCTTACTGTGGTATAGGTTACCTATATCACGAAATACATACACACATATAAACCTATAAGTCACTCCTAAGGCAGGCCTTATCAATCCTAAAGGCAGAGTGCGTGGTTCCTATGTGAGAGGGTGCCCCTGCGTGAGCAGGGCCCCTCTGCAGCGTTCGGAGACCATCTCTGATGCTGTTTGTAGTGCAGCCTGACCATATACTCTTAAGCGCATTATATCCTCGCGGTAAAATGCTAACTTTGGAATGGCTGCACCTAAACATGTCGTGTTTGGTGTCAAACATCTTGGAATACTACCCCCCGCCAATCCTGGCGGTGGGGGTAGCATTCCACCCTTCTAGAGGGAAAGACATGTTAACTCTGGCTTACCCGGTAACTTCTTTCTGAAGCCCTGGCATCACAAAATGGATGCTGCTGCCACAGACACAAGTCTGGCCTCCTGCTGCTGGACGAAACTCCGGCAGGGGAGGCCTGGACAATAGGTTTCCTGTTGCAGGGAGGTGTGACCACCTCCCCAGACAGGATAATGTGTATTGGGGCTGGGTGGGTGCACTCTTAGAGTGCTTTGAAGTCCTGCACTGGGGGAGCAAAAGGCTCCTCTGTGCATATGCCAGTTCAAACCAGCTCAGGGGCTACCTGTCCCTGCTCTGGCGCAAAACTGGACAAAGGGAAGTGGGTGTAGCCACCCCTCCCTTGACCCTCCCATAGGTGGGGTCATAGAGTTAGTCCCTCCCTGTTTTACTGGTTAAAATGGGGAACCCTTGCCACAGCAAGATTAGATTATACCTGGACGAAACTCTGAAACTGAATCCTGGACCTTCGACGCTCTACGACAAGATTAGAGGACTGAAGAATCTCCCTTGGGGTCAAGGAGTGACTCCCCTGCTTGGCAGGCACCAAAGAAGCATCTGTCCGGTTCGCATCACTGAAGCTCCCGTCGGACGCCGAAGTCATCGCATCACCAGAGGTGGATTCTCAGACTTCCCCGAGGCTACCCTGAGTCCCCAGCAAAGCTGAGGCCCGTGGCTATCGTGGGTGACTTGAGACCGTGACCCCTGGACACCGAGCACACTTGCAAGTGCACCATCTTCTGGGTCTCCCAAGAAGTCGTACTTTGGGCTCCGAGTAGCCCTAGCCTCCAGCACCCCCTGCACCGAAGATCACTGGCCCCCACTCCACGAGTGTCCTGTAAGCCAGCTCCACGTGCGGCGTCACGAGGCTCCTTCGCGGTCGCTAGCCCGTTGGCTAGTAGCCCTTGACGAAGGCCAATCTTTTCTTTACTTGGCATCCTGGTTGCTCCAGGCCTGCCCTCACTTACCCTCGCTGGGTGAGTTCCCCAGACCTTGCTGGTCTGCATCATCGACGATCTACATCTTACTCGAGACTTGCCGTTGCCAAGGCTTGTTGGGTCCAATCCGGTCGCTGACACCTCAGCACTCGACAGACATCGAGCACCAGCCCGAATCCTGCTCCTGGTCGCCGACAACACCTCCCGGACCTCGTGGCTGAAGAGTCAAGACGACCGTCACCGCACCTGAAGCACTCGACATCGGTGGGCATCTGTCCATCGCCTTCCTGGTCACTGGCTAGTGACCCAGACTCTGTCCCCTCTGCTTTCAGGTTCTTCAGAACTCCGATCCACTCTTGGATCCACCCGGACACTTTTCTCCTGGTCGCCAGCAGCACTTTGCAGCAGATCGCCATACGAAACGACGACGAAACCCGACCCCGAAAGGCACCTATGCACCCGGCTTCCTGGGTGAGGTAACACGAGTACTCCGGTGCTCCCGTGGGTAGAGACTCTTCAAAGTCCTAGATCTCAAAGGGTTTTGTCCTAGTCCTATTTTAAGTGTCCCTTTCCTCTATTTTCCCGATCCCGACTTTCTCCATAGAAGTTAACGGCGTATCGCGGTTGTGTATTTACACTGCACGCGTCTCCCGTGGGTCCCCTGTGTCACTACCTTGGGTGGTTCCTTGTGGTCCAAGCACTTCTAGAGGCTCTAGGCCTAGTGTCTAGTTCAGTCGTGGTTCGCATACCACTTTATTGGTATATGGTTTGGTACGCCCCTAGGGCCCAAACGTGTATTTGTGCTATTACTGTGACTTAAGATCTTATAACCTATGTACTTCGAACTCTAGCCTCATAAAGAGACTAGAGGGGTGTGTTTAGTAATAAATACATATATTTTGAATATATACCTGGTGTGGTGCTCTTTCATTTGGTCACTCAAGAGATTATAGACTGGTAAAACAAGCTGCTTTACATTCCTTCAAGACTTAGCCTGAAGGCTGCTCTCCATAGCACAACAAAAAAGGATATGCTGTTCCTAAAAGATCCTACAGATCACGGTTATACAAAAGGCAAGTGGGTGCTAGTAGAAATCGGAGAAATGATTATCTCCTTTCAGAAAAAGACCCTCACACACCCAGCACAGCTAGGTGTCTTGCTTCATCACTGGGTCTGCTCCTTATCGGGTCGGCGCTGCAATACCCGATCGGCACCCGTGGTGGGGCCTTCTTGGCGGAGATCTTTTTTCTTAGCCGTAGGGTGTAGTGCGTGTAAGGGCCCTAGTGAGTGTAGATGTGAATTGTGTGAAATCTAAAACAGGGATAGTGAACCACCCAAAACTATTTTAATGACTGTGGTCACTAACCTGATTAAAAATAGAAAAGGCGCACACGCCTGACCAAGGATTGCAGGGTTGTGTGCTAAAGCTCAGGCCAACATGTTTCATGCCTAATGTTAATTTAACGGCAATTCTTCAGGACCTACTATCGACATTCTACACTTTATGGTTGGTGGTCTAAAGATACAGTTCAGTGACCACTCATACCGCACCCTATAAAGTGGTACCTGTCGATCAATAACACTGCCTGTAGGAAAAAAGAATCAGTGATTAATACAAAGTTCTACTGTAGTCTGCAATTCAACCTTATTGCGACAGCATAATTATTGACCATGCTATTGTGACATTGCAAACCACACGTGAGATGTGAGCATGCTTCATCTCAAAATGTATGTGCTGGTGTACATTGTGAATTTGATAAAAACAGAAGTAGCCAGGAAGATGTAGATAAATACAGTATACTTGAACACTCACCCAAACTAGGGTCAGCTCAAAACCCCCAAGATGTCACGGCAGGTAGAAACACTGCAAGATTCAGTGTCCTATGGATATTAACAATAAATATGGGAGGGCGAGGGATCAAGTTAAGGCATCGTAAATGAGTAGACGCTCACATAATGTTGACCCCAACATACATGTGAACACACAAGACCTACACCTAAGCTGGATGTTGCCAAAAACTGGCCCATGAGCGGACTAGCCCAGTAAGATGGCCTATGCTTAGAAAAACACGGTGTCAACTGCCCTTTGGTAGTCGGCGGTACAACAGGGATGTCTCATACCGCAGGTTCCAGCTAATCACCTCGGCCATCTGGTCGAGGGTGGTATACTCCAACGTGCCACTGACACCCCCTGATATCGCCGGCAACCAATTGGTGCAACGTACACAAGGGAAGAGTAGCGTAACAAGAGTGAGCTCCATGTACCGGAACAAAGACCACGCAGTGTCGCCAATACCTCCTAAGTATGCACAGTGGAAAAACTCACTCGGGCGATAACATAGAATCCAATATCCGCCATGGGAGGAAGGAGGGTAGCGGGACACAGCAAGGCAGGTCCCGCCATGCTGACACTCTGCTCAATCGCCACAGAATACCCTATAGGAGGTTCAAGCAAGGCAGGCACGTCCACCACTCAAGGACTCACCCCAATACCCAGTACTCACGTTGTCAGTTCCGTCTGTACACGGGCGACCTACCCCACACTCTGCCGGACTCGGATGGATGTCTCTACGCACACGAGTGCGAGTGATATTCCCCGGTTGGACAGAGATGTAGGCGGGACTTCCGGTAGTACGATGGGGGCAACAACTAGAGCGTCAGACTCCACTTCCGGGATGCCATATTGGAACACACTATGTTTATGCATCAGTGGTGATGGCCCCAATTGTAGCAAAATTGCCAACAAGGAACGAGTGTCTATTTAGTGATATAGCCAGAATAGCAAAGCTAACATGTAAATGCGGGGAACGCGTACCAACAGGAATGTGCAACAAAACCCACCAATGATCGCCATGGTTACTGTAAAGTACAGAACCTACCCATATAGTCAACCCAAAATGTCTGTGGCAGAATAGGATAGCAGATACAAACGGAGATAAAAAGGGATAACCTATTGTATAGTGGCCACAAACAAGGGGTAAAGACCCTCGTAATAATAGATGGAGGGGATCGCGTAACTACCTAAAAACTACTCATGACAAATGTCAAAGTAGCGTATGTTGGTGGTAGTATCTAGAGCAACGTGGTGCCAGTAACAATCTCAAGTCACAGAATATAGAAAGGTAAAAATGGAGCCAGTACATCGCTAGATGTATCACGTCAGCAAACTCCAAGGTATGTCCTCATTGAGTCCCTCCTTATCAGAGGACAACCTAAGCACCCACCTCTGTTCAATACGGAACAGAGTGTCGCGGTGCATCCCAGGGTGAGCTTCCAAAACTACCCACCGAAAGGAGTCAGGAGGGTGTTTAAGGTATTCAAAGTGGTTCGTCATCTTGGTGTTAGTTCTATGACACCTAAAGTTGCTTCTGTGTTCTGTCATCCGGATTTTCACCGGTCTGGTCGTCATCCCTACATAAAGGAGTCCACACGGACAGGTCAATACATAAATGCAATTGTTCGTGTTACAATTGGTATGCCTCTTAAGGACCCATTTGACCCCATTCCTGAATGTAATTTCTTTTGTGGTCTTAGTAAGCGGACAGACAGAACAGGTCCCACATGGGAAATGGCCAACTACGGGCGGTAGATCCCATAGTCCCCTTTGTACATTAGTTTCCTGGACACCTGGTCGTGTGTGTATGAGCATGTCTTTTAAGTTACTAGTGCGTTTAAATGCAAATCTGGGGGTAGGAAGATTTAAAGATCCAGTGTTCAAAATACCCCAGTGTTTCTTAATGATGCCCCTTACTCGATTTGAGTCAGGTGTGAACGTGGTCACACAGGTAATCGTTGTCTCGGGATCCTTTTGTACGCTTTCAAGTAAACTTTCCCGATTGTTATTTCTGGCTCTTTTGCGAGAGAGTGACACAGTGTGTTGAGGATAATCCCTCTGTCGCAGGTCTCGAGCCAAAGTGTCTGATTCAGTGAGGTAGTCTGTCAATGAACTACAATTCCTTCTTATCCGAAGGAATTGACCAAATGGAAGATTTTGTTTCAGTGCTCTGGGATGATGGCTACTGAATAAGAGCAAACTGTTTCTATCTGTTGGTTTGCGGTAGAGAGTAGTAGTGATGAGCCCATCCCCCAGCCTCACCAACAGATCGAGGAAGGGTACACTAGTCTCTGAAATGGTACTCGTAAATTTCAAGAAAGGGTTCAGAGTATTGATCCAAATGCAAAATTCATCGCATGTACTGCGGTCTCCTTCCCACAGGACCAATATATCATCAATAAACCTCTTCCAGACACGAATATTCGCTGAGTATGGATTGTTATGATGGTAAATCTCCCTCTCCTCAAATGCAGCCATGTACAGACACGCCAGACTCGGCGCGAAAGTACTGCCCATCGAAGTGCCTTGCGTTTGATGGTATAGTTGTTTGTTATACTCAAAGAAATTTTCTGTTAGTGCCAATGTGGCACACTCCAGTATAAATGCCGCCGGAGTAGGGGAAATCCAGTCTTCTCGGCTGAATACGTCCTCCACCACCTCAAGAGTGGCCCTTTGGGGGATATTAGTATAGAGGGCCTCAACATCCAAAGTCAATAAAAAATTAATGTCCTCCGGATGCTGGAACCCCTCGAGTAGTCGTAGAACATCAGTTGTATCTTTCACAAAAGAGGGGATAGCTCTTACGAGAGGTTGGAGAAAGTGATCACAAAACCTAGATAAGGGTTCCAAAATAGACCCGATCCCTGAGACAATGGGTCTACCAGGGACAGGGTTCACCTCCTTGTGAATTTTAGGGAGGATATAAAAATAGGGGATTTTTGGGTCAGTGGTAATGAGAAAATCAGCCTCTTTTTTATTGATCCAGCCCTCTGACTCTGCTGAAAATACCATAGAGGAGATGGTAGTACTTAATCGGGGAGTAGGGTCCTCTCTCAATGGAGTGTAATACCTCCGGTTGCTCAGCTGCCGTTGGCATTCTGTATCATAATCGTGAGTAGACATAATAACCGTCGCTCCACCCTTATCCGCCTGTTTGATAGTAATGCTAGGGTCATCCGCCAGAGCCCTAACGGCTGTCATTTCACTGGATGACAGATTATAGAATGGTACAGGGGTGGTGCCCCTATCAAAGTCCTTAAGCACCGCCTGTTCAAAAGTCAGGACTTCGGGGGTACCATTCCACTGTGGGGTGTGAAAGTCGAAGGTTTATGTAATCCTGAATCACTCTTCTCAGGCAAAGGTTTATCCTGAAAAAAGGCTTTTAGCCGTACCTTGCGGAAAAAACCTTGAATCTCACATGTCTCCCGAAATTTGTCTACTCTCGGGGTAGGTACAAAGCCAAGCCCTTTCTGTAATACACCTTCTTCTATAGGTGTCAGAACCCTGTGGGAGAGATTGATGATCAATTTCTCCTCCCCTTGTCTGGCTCCTTGTCTCTACTGGACGTATCGGTTGTTCTTTCCACTGTACTCTTTTTTGGTGTTGCCCTCTTCTGTGCCCTCTTCCTCTGCCCCAACCTCTGTCTAAAAAGGGGGTTCATTAATCGGCTGGAAAAAGGGCGGAGGACCCTGTTGGTACATAGGGTATTGCCAAAATGGAGGACCCTGATATGGTGGCATATTGTATGGTTGGTACATGGGACGTGTGTTATGTCTCAAGTTCTTATTACTCCAGCTGCCACTACTGGAATCACTATTTGATGATGAACCCTTCCTTGACTGATAAGAGTTATCATCTGAAGAGTAACCCTCACCAGATGCGGTGTAGTCTGCTTTCAAATAAGGATATACCTTTTCTTTATCAAATTTTTGAATATCCTTTTGGAGTTTGCCAATCTTTTGTTTCATGAGATATTCTCTATTGTCCGCAATTTCCGCATTAATTTCTGCTAGTTTGGTCTTAAACATAGTTGTTTGGACAGTTACTTTGATAGCTCCCTCTGCCGTTGTAATCCGAATCAAGAGGGCGTCTGCTATCCTTTTAGCGGTGTTGATGATAAGAATGAGCCAGTCCCTAGTGCATTTCCATGCTACCAGGGACCACTCTTTCTTAAAGACTGTATCCTCCAAAAAGAGGCGTGGAAAATTGCTAACAATTAGGCCATTAGGGGCTATATTAGCCCGTAGATATTCGGTCATCATAGCTCCATGGAGTGTTATCTTAAGCCACTCGCGTTTCAAGGTGGACAGGGAAATCCAGTCGTCAGACTGGCTACCGGTAGCCAAGCTACCATCAGTTCCTAGCAAAGATGGTGTTCTAAGAATATCTGTTGCTACTTCATCGCCAAAAGAAAGTCCTTGATAATCCTCCATCCTAAATCTAGGAGGGGCAGGACTCAGCAGGGAGACCAAGAATACACTTATTCTATAGTCTCTAGTATGGGCCAGGGGTACCAATTGCAACCTCCTGGTAACCTAAGAGTACAGTCCCACGGGAGTGACCCGTGCAAGCAGTAAGACAACAAGGAGGGACTAAGGGCCAATAGAAAAGGTCCAGCATACAGGCCCACGTAAGCACAACAAAAAAGGATATGCTGTTCCTAAAAGATCCTACAGATCACGGTTATACAAAAGGCAAGTGGGTGCTAGTAGAAATCGGAGAAATGATTATCTCCTTTCAGAAAAAGACCCTCACACACCCAGCACAGCTAGGTGTCTTGCTTCATCACTGGGTCTGCTCCTTATCGGGTCGGCGCTGCAATACCCGATCGGCACCCGTGGTGGGGCCTTCTTGGCGGAGATCTTTTTTCTTAGCCGTAGGGTGTAGTGCGTGTAAGGGCCCTAGTGAGTGTAGATGTGAATTGTGTGAAATCTAAAACAGGGATAGTGAACCACCCAAAACTATTTTAATGACTGTGGTCACTAACCTGATTAAAAATAGAAAAGGCGCACACGCCTGACCAAGGATTGCAGGGTTGTGTGCTAAAGCTCAGGCCAACATGTTTCATGCCTAATGTTAATTTAACGGCAATTCTTCAGGACCTACTATCGACATTCTACACTTTATGGTTGGTGGTCTAAAGATACAGTTCAGTGACCACTCATACCGCACCCTATAAAGTGGTACCTGTCGATCAATAACACTGCCTGTAGGAAAAAAGAATCAGTGATTAATACAAAGTTCTACTGTAGTCTGCAATTCAACCTTATTGCGACAGCATAATTATTGACCATGCTATTGTGACATTGCAAACCACACGTGAGATGTGAGCATGCTTCATCTCAAAATGTATGTGCTGGTGTACATTGTGAATTTGATAAAAACAGAAGTAGCCAGGAAGATGTAGATAAATACAGTATACTTGAACACTCACCCAAACTAGGGTCAGCTCAAAACCCCCAAGATGTCACGGCAGGTAGAAACACTGCAAGATTCAGTGTCCTATGGATATTAACAATAAATATGGGAGGGCGAGGGATCAAGTTAAGGCATCGTAAATGAGTAGACGCTCACATAATGTTGACCCCAACATACATGTGAACACACAAGACCTACACCTAAGCTGGATGTTGCCAAAAACTGGCCCATGAGCGGACTAGCCCAGTAAGATGGCCTATGCTTAGAAAAACACGGTGTCAACTGCCCTTTGGTAGTCGGCGGTACAACAGGGATGTCTCATACCGCAGGTTCCAGCTAATCACCTCGGCCATCTGGTCGAGGGTGGTATACTCCAACGTGCCACTGACACCCCCTGATATCGCCGGCAACCAATTGGTGCAACGTACACAAGGGAAGAGTAGCGTAACAAGAGTGAGCTCCATGTACCGGAACAAAGACCACGCAGTGTCGCCAATACCTCCTAAGTATGCACAGTGGAAAAACTCACTCGGGCGATAACATAGAATCCAATATCCGCCATGGGAGGAAGGAGGGTAGCGGGACACAGCAAGGCAGGTCCCGCCATGCTGACACTCTGCTCAATCGCCACAGAATACCCTATAGGAGGTTCAAGCAAGGCAGGCACGTCCACCACTCAAGGACTCACCCCAATACCCAGTACTCACGTTGTCAGTTCCGTCTGTACACGGGCGACCTACCCCACACTCTGCCGGACTCGGATGGATGTCTCTACGCACACGAGTGCGAGTGATATTCCCCGGTTGGACAGAGATGTAGGCGGGACTTCCGGTAGTACGATGGGGGCAACAACTAGAGCGTCAGACTCCACTTCCGGGATGCCATATTGGAACACACTATGTTTATGCATCAGTGGTGATGGCCCCAATTGTAGCAAAATTGCCAACAAGGAACGAGTGTCTATTTAGTGATATAGCCAGAATAGCAAAGCTAACATGTAAATGCGGGGAACGCGTACCAACAGGAATGTGCAACAAAACCCACCAATGATCGCCATGGTTACTGTAAAGTACAGAACCTACCCATATAGTCAACCCAAAATGTCTGTGGCAGAATAGGATAGCAGATACAAACGGAGATAAAAAGGGATAACCTATTGTATAGTGGCCACAAACAAGGGGTAAAGACCCTCGTAATAATAGATGGAGGGGATCGCGTAACTACCTAAAAACTACTCATGACAAATGTCAAAGTAGCGTATGTTGGTGGTAGTATCTAGAGCAACGTGGTGCCAGTAACAATCTCAAGTCACAGAATATAGAAAGGTAAAAATGGAGCCAGTACATCGCTAGATGTATCACGTCAGCAAACTCCAAGGTATGTCCTCATTGAGTCCCTCCTTATCAGAGGACAACCTAAGCACCCACCTCTGTTCAATACGGAACAGAGTGTCGCGGTGCATCCCAGGGTGAGCTTCCAAAACTACCCACCGAAAGGAGTCAGGAGGGTGTTTAAGGTATTCAAAGTGGTTCGTCATCTTGGTGTTAGTTCTATGACACCTAAAGTTGCTTCTGTGTTCTGTCATCCGGATTTTCACCGGTCTGGTCGTCATCCCTACATAAAGGAGTCCACACGGACAGGTCAATACATAAATGCAATTGTTCGTGTTACAATTGGTATGCCTCTTAAGGACCCATTTGACCCCATTCCTGAATGTAATTTCTTTTGTGGTCTTAGTAAGCGGACAGACAGAACAGGTCCCACATGGGAAATGGCCAACTACGGGCGGTAGATCCCATAGTCCCCTTTGTACATTAGTTTCCTGGACACCTGGTCGTGTGTGTATGAGCATGTCTTTTAAGTTACTAGTGCGTTTAAATGCAAATCTGGGGGTAGGAAGATTTAAAGATCCAGTGTTCAAAATACCCCAGTGTTTCTTAATGATGCCCCTTACTCGATTTGAGTCAGGTGTGAACGTGGTCACACAGGTAATCGTTGTCTCGGGATCCTTTTGTACGCTTTCAAGTAAACTTTCCCGATTGTTATTTCTGGCTCTTTTGCGAGAGAGTGACACAGTGTGTTGAGGATAATCCCTCTGTCGCAGGTCTCGAGCCAAAGTGTCTGATTCAGTGAGGTAGTCTGTCAATGAACTACAATTCCTTCTTATCCGAAGGAATTGACCAAATGGAAGATTTTGTTTCAGTGCTCTGGGATGATGGCTACTGAATAAGAGCAAACTGTTTCTATCTGTTGGTTTGCGGTAGAGAGTAGTAGTGATGAGCCCATCCCCCAGCCTCACCAACAGATCGAGGAAGGGTACACTAGTCTCTGAAATGGTACTCGTAAATTTCAAGAAAGGGTTCAGAGTATTGATCCAAATGCAAAATTCATCGCATGTACTGCGGTCTCCTTCCCACAGGACCAATATATCATCAATAAACCTCTTCCAGACACGAATATTCGCTGAGTATGGATTGTTATGATGGTAAATCTCCCTCTCCTCAAATGCAGCCATGTACAGACACGCCAGACTCGGCGCGAAAGTACTGCCCATCGAAGTGCCTTGCGTTTGATGGTATAGTTGTTTGTTATACTCAAAGAAATTTTCTGTTAGTGCCAATGTGGCACACTCCAGTATAAATGCCGCCGGAGTAGGGGAAATCCAGTCTTCTCGGCTGAATACGTCCTCCACCACCTCAAGAGTGGCCCTTTGGGGGATATTAGTATAGAGGGCCTCAACATCCAAAGTCAATAAAAAATTAATGTCCTCCGGATGCTGGAACCCCTCGAGTAGTCGTAGAACATCAGTTGTATCTTTCACAAAAGAGGGGATAGCTCTTACGAGAGGTTGGAGAAAGTGATCACAAAACCTAGATAAGGGTTCCAAAATAGACCCGATCCCTGAGACAATGGGTCTACCAGGGACAGGGTTCACCTCCTTGTGAATTTTAGGGAGGATATAAAAATAGGGGATTTTTGGGTCAGTGGTAATGAGAAAATCAGCCTCTTTTTTATTGATCCAGCCCTCTGACTCTATCACTAGGATAGCTTTCAATAAGGTTGTCTTTAACCTACCTACCATAAGAGTCGATTTGGACTGGTGCAAGGTGCCCACTATAATTAGTGGACAGCATATGCCAGGCCAACTTCTCACACTCTGTGCCGGGAAAATACATGACAATCTGTGCCGTTCCTCATTGGGAATTTCTGCTTGTCCGACATCTTCCTTCACCAGCTTTCAAATGGTCATTTCTCTGTATCTAATAGCCTCTATGTTATAAGCGTGAATTTGCAGACCTCTTCATAGATTATCAAACATCTCAGCCTGTCTATACTTGAGGATTTGAGCACATGGTTTGACAAAACTAAATTACCCGCAGCCAAATTCCTTCTCTCCACCCTGGAATCACGTAAATCTTGTTTGATTACCTTCCGCTCCTAGCCATATAACTCTGTACTCTTGATGCAACTTTTATCCCTCCTAAACTCATCACAGTTTCCAGTAAATATCATGCGGCGTGGCCTGATCATGCTATACATCTTTTCGAATTCCACATATTGACCATCTCCACTTTATCATTCATTTCACGTTAAACAAATCAGGAAGTGGTATGCTAGTCTGTGGCAAATGAACAAATTACCACTCATCCTCCACCTGGCAAAAGAGCTTGACTCATTTCCAAACCCAACATCCCACGTAAGGAATCTCGGCGTGATTATGGACAGAAGCCTCTTGCCGATCCCTCATATGAATCAAGATACAAGTTCCTTCCACACAATGAGATCCTATGTTGAATTTTCCCTAGGTTTATAAGTCAGCCCCCCCCCCTTGTACTTTCACGTCTTGATCATATCAATGAACCTTCAAGAATCCCAGCATGTCGGGCGGATGCTATAGAGAATAAAAGATGTAGCCGTGGGACAACTTCTTAAACTGAATACTCAACCTTGCATTTTACCTGCTCTTCATTCTCTTCACCGGCTGCCTGTGGCAAAAGACATCACCTTCAAAGCCATATGCGAAGCTTATTGTTTGTGCCATCCATGGCTTCGGACTCATGTGCTTCAGCACAGCTCCATAAACCAGAGGTTTTAAACCTAGGATGAGTCCACTTTTGACCATCCCTTATTACAAAAAATCCTACACGGGAGAAAACTCCTCAGTTCAAACAGACCAAATATGAAGCTAACTCACTGCCAGAATAAGCATAATTTACAAACGTCTTGAATTCCAGAGAGCATTATGCATATGATAATTACTAAACAAGGGAAGGTACCCGCGTGTACGACTGCATCTATTCGCACACTAGTCCTCACCACCTCATGCCTATGCTCAGCACTGCTTCTGCACCATGGTTAGCGCATGTCTCCAATCCCCACACACCTCACCGGTCAGCTACAACATGCGGGGTTCTCACTACAACCAGTGCCATTCTCAGCCATGATTTCAGAAAGGAAGCCCGGGAACCTGATGCAAATCAGAGCGCTTTGTGACCCCACTAGGTGAATGAAGCACTAAATAAATGTTACAATATAATACAAAAAGGACAGTGCTGCCTGAACGGTTGGGCTACTTTCCTTCTGAGGAGGCACACAAGACACTCCAGACACTTTTTGAATTTTTGGGCCTCGTCGCCAGGAACAGTGCGAGGATTCATGAGCATTTTCATGTAATTCATCACTACCATTAGGTGACACTGTATGGAAGCGGTAACACTGTTTATCAAAGAAGTCTGTTTCATTCACTTTGGCACAACCACCTATAGAAACGAGGTCTGAACATACCCCTGACACTAAGGGTGACCCGCTGATGATGAACAGTGACTTGCACATGGTTGGCCACTGTAATGGCACAGAGAAGCTAAAAACTACTTAATAGCATGTATGCAACCTAACCACCAGTGGCTCTGTTTGATTCGAACATTCCATCATTACTTCTGACCTGCCTATGTTATTCTAATTCCAATAGTCTAACAGTGGTGTTGGCACGTGACGCTGGGATCTCCTATCAACATCATATAATTGGGGGAGTTGGTGTACATCGCCTTTCTATGAGAATAATTAACATATATATATGTGTATGATAGAAACTGGGTTTCAGATAAATAAGAGCCGCATGGAAAAGATATGATTGTGAATCAGCAAAAATCGTAAGTAACCCATTTTCCACTTCATGAATAAGCCTAAAGTTGCCCATGAAATTGTGTCTAGGAGGGTCTATATCTTGATGACTAAGGAAGGAGTGTAAATACTATGATACAATGATGGCATAGGAAGAGATCAGTTACTTAACTTTAACAACAGCTCTGAGCTTCAAACTTTCTTAGATGCACATACCTTGCATCATTACACCATCTAGTGGTTGGGACCAGAACTTTCTTTAATAGAAATAGAAGTTTTACTTTTGACAATACCCTAATGTCACAGGTAATAGTGATATATGTTAAAAGCAGTAGTAAGGATACCCAGAAGGTACACAGTGAGCTGTGGTATAACAACCCCTGATGAGAAAGGAAGGGGTACAGATGTTAGTCACATACATGTCATAATGGCTTAGTATGTAGTAGTATAAATCTCCTGGTGGTATTAAGAGGAGTGCTTTGGAGGCTATTGTATAATACCATGAAAATATAAGAAGCTGAATAAATATCCAAGTGACACAAGAAGCGCTAGTATATATTGATCTAGGGCTCTAGATGCAATTGTATATCTTGATGATCTAGTCAACTTTAGAAATTCCCCAATTACACAGGAAGATGTAGTAAAGAAAAATAGATGTAATTACACTGATGAGGACTGAAGAAGATGTCGTGAATGAAAAACACTCATCCTTTGAAAAAACACATAAGTTAATTAGTTATGGCTGTGTCATTTTTTATGTGAAATAAATATATATATTTCTACGTACACAATACAGGTTTTTGAATTTTTTATCATAAAAAACAGATAAAACAAGACAAACAACAACCCTCACCCACCCCGAACCCCAAAAATGTACAAGTTAACTTAGTCCCGCGTTCTGAGCAACGAAGTAGAAAAGAGAACTTGAGTGTATCTCTGTTCATAAAGTCCCAGAAAAGATTTTAGCGCTCCTCTGATTCAGGTGTCTTTTACTTGGTCCATTCAATCACAAACAGAAGAAAACAGAAAATTCCTTCTTTTTTTTAAATACAATCAGAAAACCTCATCTCCGGCCGATCTGGGTTTAAAATTCAAGTCTTTTTTAATGTGCCAAAGTTCATCTTTTACGAAGAGACTTGCTTTCTCCCCTTTCATCCAGACGATCCAGAGAGCCGGAAACAGCTTCCAAAAATGTCCATTTAATTTCCTTTTCTCTCCCGGTGTGGTGATCAGCACCCATCTTGTCTGTTTAGGGACACAGTGCTCGTGAGGTGACAAGAAGGGCGAGGGAGTGAGTTTGGGCAAAAAGGCGAGGTGAGGGGCGGGAGAGGAAAGGGGCAGTACAGAGGAGCAGGGGAAACCCCTCAGTGCGCGTGAATGTCCATGGCTTGTCCGTTCACAATGGGCTCCCCGGGACTCTGAGCCGACATCATGTGGTGGGGCGAGGGCCCGTTGGGCATCATCACTGCCGTGTGGTGGGGGTGGCCCGGGAGGTAGGAGTGCAGTGCAGGTCCGTGCCGCAGTCCGGCGGGATGAGGGGGCATCTGTGGAGGGGTGTACCCAGCTTGCGTGAAACCCATGGCCATCGGCCCTGCGGGGTAATCCCCAGGCATACCCGCCATGCCTTGGAAGCCTGCAGCAGACGAGAGAGAGAGAGAGAGAAACTGTGAGCGTCTGAATCATCGCACCCTAGTGCTAATAATATTGAAAAATGTGTACAACTTCGTCGGCGCTGCCAGCATAAACACGGCCTCCGCCAGTACTTTCATGCGCTTTCAGAGCCAGACGATTTTTTTGTCTTTATTTTTAACTGTCAAGGCAATGATCATAATAAAAACAAAGGCAACATCTTGTCTTTATAAAGCTCTGACAGGGGACTGGGCATGAAACGAGTGACTTGATACCATGGGGCAGTTTTGTGGCCAAACCAGATCTCTATTGACAGTTCTCCCCAGGACTAGATGTTACAACGCACCCCCCAAAATCACTCAAAATGTTAAATCTGGAACCTAAAGTGGTTACTGGGAGAGAACTAGTTCTGTGCTCAGATTTTACGGGCACATTGGGTGTCTTTGGGTTGGTTGCAAGTTAGGCAGTGGCGGCTCCTCCGCTATGGCGGAGGAGTGTCGCCTCCCCATGCTGAGAGCCAGCTGAGGGAGGGAAAAGTAAAATGATAATAAAACCTTTTTATTATCATTTTATTTTACTTTCCGCACTTGAGCCAGCAAGCAAAGTCTGGGCAGGGCGGGGCCATGACGAGAGCAGGGGGAGGAGTAGTGCACAATGTAAGTGCGCATGATGGTTTGGCTAGCTGTCTAAGGCCAGCCAAACCGTCATGCACACTTTGATCTCTCTCCACCTGAGCTGTGTTGAATAGCCAGGTGGAGTAGAGGCAGAGGCTCGTAGGATCTGAGCGAGTGTTGAACAAGCCCGCTCAGGCCAATCACGGCGCTGCTCTCTCATGCTGCATTACCAGTATGAGAGCAGTGTCATGATTGGCGTCTAGGAGCCTAGCAGTGTGCACCAGTCCCTGGGGAACCGGAGTCCGACCGGAGTAGAAGAACCCCAAGGCGGCAGTGGCAGGTAAGTGCTTTTTTTTTGTTATTTAAACCCTCCTCCCACAGCTCCCGCCCTACCACCTGTTTCACTGCAGCTCGTTGTCTCTACGACTGGAGAAGATTTCACCTCGGCTCTCTGGGAGAAGGCATTTGCTTGGCTCACCAGGAGAAGGGTTCAGCCTGAGTCTCTGGCAGGAAAGGATTCACTGTGAGTCTCTGTCTGAAAGAATTGACCATAGCATTTGGGCAGAAGGAATTCACCTTGGCTTTCTGGGAAAAGAGATTTACCTTGGCTCTATGGGAGAATGATTTAGACTGGTTACACAGGAGACAAAATTCATCTAGGCTCTCTGGTAGAAGGAATTCACTGTAACACTCTGGGAGAAGAGACTCACCTTGGCTCTGGGAGAAGGGTTAACCCTGGTTCCACATTAGATGGAATTCGCCTGGCCTCTCTGGCAGAAGGGATTCACCATAGTACAATGGGAGAAGGGATTCAGCTTGGCTCTCTGGGAGCAGAGATGCACCTTGGCTCTCTGGGAAGAGACATTCACTTGGCTCTCTATGAGAAGGGTTCATCATGACTCTCCAGAATAGGGTTCACTTGGCCATGCTTGTAGCAGGGATTCGCCATAGCACTCTAGGAGGAGGAAGTTACGTTGGCTCTTTGGCAGAAGGGATTCACTTTGCTCCCCCTGGCTCTCCAAGAATAGAAGTACACATGGGCTCTCTGGCCTAAGGGATCCACCACTACTTTCTGGGAGGAGGAATTAATCTTGGCTCTCTGGAACGATGGATGCACCTTGTTTCTTTGGGAGGAGGGATCTGTCTTTTCTCTCTAGGAGAAGAGATTCAAGTGGCTCTCCAGGAGTAGATTCACCCTGGCTTTCCAAGAGAAGGCTTCTCCCTGACTATCCAGAAGGAATTCACCTAGGCTCTGTGATGCACGGGATTCACACAGCTACTCAGGAGAAAGGGTTCACCATGGCTCTCCAGGACAAGAGATCAATAATGGCTTTCTAAGAAAAGGGATTCACATTGAGGATTTGAGAAAGGGATTCACTTTGCCTATCATAAATCTTCACTCTGTGTACTTTGGTAAATTAATATCACACAATTGTGCTATTATGCCAATTAATGAAAGCAGAAAAGATACGAGATTGTGTGTATTGTACTAGAAATTACCCACCCCCCATGACCAGTGATACTCTTGAGTCTCAAACTGAGTTTTCAACATAACAGAAACTCGAAAATGATAATACATACTCATGGGAATCATTTTATGATTGAAGATATCCATGGAAAGGTGAAAAGGAATAACATTATCTATTGTTATTGCTCAACTGAATGTATGATTTGGCCACCAAACAATATTAGCATTTCATTGTGTAGACCAAACCAAAGGAAATTCCCAGACCCGGCTCTTGCAGCAAACAAGAACTATTCCCCATCTCAATTCACACATTTCATCACCATGAATTTTCACCGCACACTCATGGCATGTGCACAGCACCAGAACCAGAATTCTGGAAGCCTCAGGAATATTGTTATTTTATGTATTTATTTATTGAAAGCATTTATATTGTGCTAATCTGGTCAGCAGAGTGCTTTATGGTAACAACAGTAAGAATGACTATTTATATGGGAAAGACAGAACACTTTAGGGCCAGATTACGAGTTTGTCGGACGGCTTACTCCATCACAAACATGACGGATATCCTGTTCGCCCTATTGCGAGTTTCATTATGTTCTATTGGATATAATAGAACTCGTAATTAGGCGGACGGGATATCCGTCACGTTTGTGATGGAGTAACCCATCCGTCAAACTCGTAATCTGGCCCTAAAGTGTGCAGCTAGAACAGAGACACAAAATAAACTTTAAGGTGAACTTGAAAGAGGTGAATTTTTAGATCGTTCCAGATGCCAAATTTGGAATTAGAGCTTGAAGGTGAGTTATCGAGGGATAAGAGTACTGAATGTACTAGAGTAAAAGACTGTCTATGCTCTCTCTGTCTACAGGTGAACCCTGCAGCATTATGGACCAGGCAGTCAACCAATACCATTAGTTATTGGCCCTCAACAGTCTTACGTACCCAAACTGATATGTTGCCTCTTACCTTGAGTTTAGAGTTCAGAGTAAATCTAATCTTGGGTTGGTGTTGTACATCACTTTAAACATCACTATGCAAACTCTACATTGAAGTGCCTTAAAGGAGCTTGTGGGGGCTCACCTGCTGAGGTCTGGGTGCAAGTAGCCGCTATTCTGTGGGCCAACTGGTTTCTAGGCAAATGGGCCAGCCCTGATTGACGAGGGCTTTTGAAAGGACAGCAGGGCTGAGGCAAATTCTGCTCAAACTAACATAAAACTGACTCTGCTCTACCACTACAAGCTTTAGTTAGGGTATAAGAGAACATATTTTTGATTTACCTATGGGATTGTCAGCCTAAATGGGGATCCCATTGTCTGAGTAATTCAAGTTCAGTAGGGGGTACAACTTCGTTCGGGATCACAAGCTCTGCCAGCTATAATAAACCCATTCTTTTTTTACTCAGGGACATTTCACATAAAATACCTGGGAAAATCCTTAGGTGCTGCAAGTTCCTAAATGTTTTGTTTTAAGGTTAACGTTTAAGGAAAAATTATGTGGAAGGAATAAATGTTGTCTTTGTGTTTTGTGCTCAGCTGCAAAGGAACTGAAGAGGAGGGAAGGAGTAGATAAATGCCATGATAAATACCACTTTTGCTCCATCCACTACTAGACGGCGGAGTTGTGCAAAGCATGTGAATCTAGGAGAGAGATTTAATGCTGCAAGAATACCACTTTTGATGCAGTTCTTGGGCACGTGACAAATAGCTGCTAAGAATGCCGCCAGCAGGGGACACTAGACTGGCCATGCAAACAGCAACGGCTTCCCTCAGGCTCGACGTGGAGGTGAACCTGCTGCTGGAAAAGGACCCCTTGGCAGCAAGGCAGTGCTTGAAATGGAAAAATAGACGTGCAGGTGCTCTGTACCAAGGTACCGTCTTGTTTCTGAGAAGTGCCGGTACTCTCCAATTAAAAGTATTACGTCTCTCTTGAGAAGTGCAGGTACTCTCCCTCTCAAAGTAAAAAAAAGTGCTGTTAATCAGCATCAGCCAATTTAAACACTGATCAAGGGGAAAATCCTTGCACTCTCTCTGTACGAAAACCTCCCCCCAGGGCCTTAACATCAAGGGAGTTTATTGGCGAGATCATTTACATCAAGACTTCAGTCAGCTGACCATAAATGAGCTTCAAACGACGCATCTGGCCCTCCCTGACTATACCTCTTCAGGAAACCGCAGCCAGAGGAGTGGAAGACCTCCACGGAGAGGCAGTTTTGTCCCAAGTTAGCAGAAAAAAAAGATTCATCACGGTCCATTTTAACATGCCTAAAGGCACAATTGGGCAATAAGATTTTATTTCAATATACTGGTTTATTTCCTTCTATGCAGAGTGTTTTGTTCAATGCACGTTTGACCGCAAGCTACCTGAGTGAGTAGATGTTACCTGTTGACATATACTGTGATCTCTATACGTAGCAAAAACAAACTCTAACAAACCTAGCTCACACTGCAATCATTTCCTAAACCAGTAAATTAAGCACTGTCTAAAGGAGTTATAGACAGTGCTTATAACGACACTGGAGTGGTATAAAGCACTATATAAAAATAAGTTATTATTAATTAGCTGCGCTATATGTGCGACAAGATTTTTTTATACCACACTTGCTTATAAAATCTTGGCAATGCCCACAGATTCTGTATGCCCCCACAACCTACATGTGCCGCTCTGGCACACACTGCTTTTTCATATGCTGTACGTCTGGCGAGCTGCTAATGTTGTGGAAACTGTGATTTTCCAAACGCAGGGGTAGGAAAGAGAAAGAAATTAAAAGCACACGCCTCAAAGAGACAATTTGAAATGGAGCTTTGCGGCCCCGTTATGGAAGCCTTTTCACTTTTTAATGGGGATTATATAAACTCCCTCGTCCTTTCTCTCTGCAAGGCTGTCTCTGATCCCTCCTCGGTCTTCTCACCCTCTCCCTTTGCTCTATCACTCCTCTCTGCGCCTCAATTCACTCTAACTTTTCAGTGCCTTCCTCCTCACGCTTACACAAACTTGCCCTATCTCACTTTTTCTTTTTCCTTTTTCTGAGACCCACTGTTAGCAAATCTTTTTCACTGTCTTTTTTTTTTGCTTTCCACGGTCCCTTTTAGCATTCCTTTCTCTCTAGCCTCCACTTACTAATAATTCCCCACTCTCTCCGAAATTTCCTTTGCTTTGTGTTTTGTATTTTCTGGAGCCTCCCCTCTGCACCTGAGTCTCTGGTGCTATGTGCAGGCCGGCCATTCGCTGGTAGTTAGTCTAGAACCCCATATCTGCTCCATCCACTGCATTGTGTTCTTGGGCACCACATGGGATATGAATCCTGCCCACTCACCTCCCAGTCACAACTTTGCCCTTCCCTGCCTTGTCAGCTGAGCAAAGGGCCTGCACTCTCAGGCATCATTCCTCGCGATATCCACGCTGACTGTGCAAAAAAACATCACGTTGTTGCAGCACCCGACAGAGGTAGGTGGAAGAGACACAGAGACCCTGCCAGGATATTTGGGAGATGCCAGCCTACCTTCAGGTTATATTCTAAGTACACGATAGACACACTTTTTAGGGTGAGATGCGAGAACTCCACCATTAGGTTTCTAGCTACCCTATTGTCAGTTAGGCTTTTGTTTTTGCTATGCAGAGGTGAGAGGAAACAATGTCAGTGCACAGAGTACTACACTGTGTTCTGCTCACTGCAATGCCAACTATGGTGAGAGCAGGACCTGTGAGAAACGAGTCAGAGGTATTTTGGCGGGAAAAGCCATGCTATTAGGTGATGGGAGGAAAACGCTTGACTATCGCTGGAAACCTTATCCAGCAGGATGAGGGGGCTCGAAGGAGTCTGGGGTTTAAAAAGTTATGAGGCCGGCGCAAAAAGTTCACAGGACAGCAAAGGAGGGTGAAGCCATTCATTGCAGTCTCAAGAGATATAAATACATGGTTACGCCTCCGTGTCAACCATGTAAACCCCTCCTGGGCCTGCCAGCTGTTATAACTGAATACTATTTTATTTAGCGTAAAATGAGCCCCATCTAACTCACAAAATCCTAGGAGATTTTGGGTGGCCTTCCTGGAAGGTACCAGAAGCTTGCCTACGCACAGCAGCCAATCAGGAACAGGCTGAACTCCAAACCTTGGCATGGGTAGTTCTTCGCTCCCTCCTCACTGCCCATCCAGCTAGGATGTGTCTCTCTTAAAAAAGGACTCTGGCGGCAAAAGAGGGGGACAGGAACGAGGGAGCACGGGGTTAGAGAGGGAAAGAAAGCTTTAAACCGCTTCTTTGTAGTCGGGGCCTGGCCTAGCAGAGGCTTGCTGACCCATACTAAATAGCAGCCTGGCAGTGGAGAAATCTGCATACCTATGCAGTCACTTTGATTAGATGTGCTGGCAGTGACTGCGTATTTAACCGAGCTTCTATCAATTAGCCCTTCCTGGGGGCTCCAGACCCCTCATCTGTGGCTAATGTTCAACGCTCTTTTCCATTGATTCCCTAATTTACTTCTATTCACGCTGCTTAGCCACAGCTCCGGGGACTCCGCTGAGCCCAGAGCCCGGCTGGCCGCATGTAGCTAGGCAGCACAGCATCCGTCTCCCCCCTCCCCTCTGCCAGCAAAGCCCGCTTCCATCCGGAGACTAGAGACCAGGCCGTTTGGGGGTGGAGGCGCTCTCCTTGGACCGTTCCCACCCCCATCTTACCTTTGTAAGGGACAGCAAATCCCTGCGTGATCAGCGTCACGGCAAGGGTGCCAAGGGCCCTTGCGCAACTGGGGAAATTGGGCCCTGTCCCCTGGATGGACAGTAAAATACAGCCATAATTTTCGGGTAATGGCTTGCTAACATCCGAAGGCATCAGTGCCACTGCACCTGCTGCACAAATGATTGCTATGGCCTTGTGGGGGTTGCAGCGCCTGAGACATAGCACTGCTTAGTAGCAGAGCGTGACCACGCTGCAGCAGACGTTTTCTGGGGGGCGACTACGTTCCATAGGATGCATGTGTGCACACGTTCCTCAGTGTTCTTTGTAGTCAGTGCTTTAAATAGGCAGGTACTGTCCAGTACTGAGTACCTGCACTTCTTTCATTTGAAAGGGAGAGTATCAGCACTTTTCAGCACCAGTGCAATCAGGGGCAGCTCCTCCACTAAGGCGGTGGATTGTCGCCTCACAAGAAAAATCAAATGTTAATAATGCCACGTTACTATCATTTTATTTTTCCCTAGCGGCTCAGTAGGTGCGGGGCTGCCAACAGAGATGGGGAGGAGTGGTAGGCACTCTTCAAGAGCGCATGATGGTTTGGCCGGCTGTCTTGGGCCCGCCACATAGTCATGCGCACTTTGCATGTTCTCCACCGGCTGTAATGCATAGCGTGGGTGGAGAGCATGCACAGGCCCCCAGGCCCCATCTGAGCATGCTATCAGCAGCGTCATGATTGGCTAGAGGAGTCTGAAAGCCTAGGTGCTTCCTGTTCCTGCGTTGTGGCAAGAAGGACGGAGGAGATGCGGCCGCCGGTAAGGTAAGTTTAAATTTTCTTTTTTTTTCCTGTCTTTCTTTTACCACCCGCCCCCCCCACTGCTGTCCCGTAGCAGCCGCAACTGAGTGCAATACATTTAACGGGAGAGTACCAGCACTTCTCAGGAGCAAGCAGCTACTCTAAGTAGTGAGTACTTGGACTTCAATATTTCCATTTAAAGCACTGTTTGTAGATGTGTCAACTTATGTATAGAGAAAGAGGTTTACTAATTACTGTTGATGCACTCCCTAACATTGGTCAGGAAAGTAAAACAGCGAGTTTTCATTGTTTTTCGGAAGGAACGACAATACTCAGTTTGTAGCTGATTGTAACAGAGTCTCAGAAAAGAAGACAATCTAACTCAGAGCATGGAACAGGTAATAGGCATCCCCCTCTGCCTTTCAGTGGAATGTCTACTTTAAACATGTCTGCCATGGCGAGAAGGCTGAAAGCTGGTCATAGTTGGGGACACAGAACTGTATTTTGACTTTAAGCTACAAAAACGTATTTCTAAATACATGTGATGTATAGTTCTATAGGCAACATGTGCACAGGCTGGGAGTCGGAGGCAACTTAAAGAACTGGAATGGTGGTCCTAGAATGTTAGCAACTTTACAAGCGGTAAATGGATATGATGTGCAAGTTACTGTATGGGGGCGTTGCAGTAGAGTAGCCGTAATTGATTAGGATGCCAAGAGTGTCCAAGGGTGGGTGAGAAGAAAGCTAATATTTTCCTGATGATTCTTTGCTGAAAGTTTCACATCTTGTGCGTGCTGTCAATTTGATTACATGGAGAAAGGTTTTCACCAAACACGACGCCATCGTTTGTAGCCAAATTCCTTGAAAAACTAGGTTGCCCCTCTATTGGTGGTGAGATTTGGATTGCATTTTTTTTTTAGTTTGAAGAGTTTGTCCCCTACAGAAGTAGTTCAGTGTTAATATATAATTGCTCTGGGACAATGAATGAGGAGGATGAAAGAGTTTCTGTAGTTCGTCAACTGCCTTTTCAAGTATTTAACATTGGGACTTTTGTTTGGTTCTGTAAATTTTATATATATATATATACGGACTTTTATCAAGAACGTTGATTGCAATTTTCAAGGCAATATATGTAATATGTGGCATAACAGTCAGGGTGGATGTTTGGTGTAATGAGTGAAGCGAATGGTGGGCCTTGTTTTAAGGCATTCAGGATATTGCAAATCTCGCCTATGTTTCATGATTTTAATTGGAAGTTAGCGTTTCATTCAATGTTGATATTGATGGGATGGGCAAATGATGGTGGCGAGAGACCATCATAGCTAGAAAGCCCCTCTGATCAGGTTTCTCTTGCACAGAAGGAACTGAGGTATTCTACTGTAGACTTCAGAATAGGAATTAATTGAGAAATGTAGACAGGCATGTTGGATGGAGTTTTAGAACAACTTGAACAAGTTCTTTAAGAGTGGGATATGCAGTTTGTGAATTGTGTTTGTGGGAGTTGGTCAGGGTAGATTTTAGTTTGATTAATCGGTGATGCTTTACATTTTTCTTCACCAATTGTCTACTTTTCATAAGAGTTTTGCAAGTGTTAAGAGTGAACCTGCAAATAGTTTTCAGACTTTTCTGAATTAGTGGTTTTGATGATGCTGATTGGCCATGACAAGGCCCGACTTTAGCCTAGGAGCGCTTTGCGGGATTGGGGTTTGGGGTGAGTAGCAAAGATCTGTTTTAGTAAAGAAATTGCATATACTTAGCAATTTTACAAACTGCTGTGTGTACGTTATGGGTGGCAAGAAACTGTATAGTCCTAATGAGCGCGAAAGGCAGAAGACCTCAAAGACAGAGGTACGTGCAAGGTGTTGATGTTCTCATTGATCAAATACATTGCCAAACTGGTAGGTTGATTGTTTGCTATTGCATCTTATGGCCCATCCGAAGGGACAAAAGATGCAAGTCATCAAAGATGTTGTCTTTCTGGAGCATTAGTAGAGTCTGTCCAGCTGCAGACGTTTCCCTACCGAGTTAATTTTCCAGGAACAAGAATGGCATCTGGTTTAGGGAAAGGTGGGTAGTTTGTTTGGATCCTTAGGTTAGTAGTAAAATCATTTTAGCAAAAGGAGAGACCGAGAAGGAGTTATACTCATTGACTTTCAAAGCAGCTTAAGGGCGGTGTACTGCTAGACACCACTGAAATATTAGACATTGTACATTTTTTACTTGTGGAAGAGACAAATGGGAAGGTGCTGCTTTGGAAATATATGCATCCCCACACAGAAATAGTAAAATAAATGTTCAGTGTTTTTTGGGATGGGTAGGGCCATTAGACCTAGTTCAGACTTTTCAGTTATGGGGGATTGGTCCAAAGTGGAGGTGCCAGTGAGCTTATTCGTTTTCAAGATCACAAATCTTTTGCGTGAGGTCAGGGAAGTTGTTGGATCAAAAAATCCAGCAGATTAGTTTATCTCTATTAGATGAGGGGACAGAAGAACCCCACAAGCACAGCCTTCAAGTTCTTACTATACGACTGCAGGCAATTCTCATAAGCCAAAGAATGGCCTATTTTTCGGTTGTAGCTCTTTTGCTTGCACATTGGGAATGCACAGCAATTGTTTTTTTTGCAACAAGTGATGCCCAGAAAAATAGTAGCACATATTTTTGGGGTTCTCCTAAGCCATGCTGGATAGCGGGGCTACCACTGTTTACGGAGACCCAACCGAACATCTAATATCATAATGACAGACAATAGATCCATCTTACATGGCCAGTTCTCTGCCTGGTCCAACACCACATGCTCTACTCAGTCAACATATTATTATTACTCAACTCTGTCCCATGCCTTCTTAATCCCACCATCTCCTACACATGCAGAACCCAAAGACCTTGTGACAGCACACAGGGCCTGCTTTGACCTTCACATCCTTAATTCCCTTGGGGAGATGGACAGGTAGCACCGAAGTGCAGGCGGACGTGAGCCAATGAGAAAGGGAGTGGGAAAAGGAATGGAATGGAAAGAGCTGGCATGAGCACAAACATTACTTTCCAAAAAACCATAAAAGGAAGATATCGTGGAGGTACTTACATCCCCCAGCGTCAGTGACGAGGTGGGGGCATTACAAATAGTGCCACTGCCCCTCCATTGCCATTGCCATTCCCAATCCTCCCATGGCGCCTAGGAGGAAGATACACAACTAAGACCAGGCTTCCGGAAAGAAAAGCGCGTTATCATTGCCTGCCATGCACAGATCGCCAAGAACTGGCCTCGCCTGTAACTCAGGCTGTGCCTCAAACAAGAGGACATTGAAAGGATGCGTCAAGAGATATGAAAGCCAAGTGGCTCCGGCTTCAGAAACCATTGATCCAGTTTCAAAAAGAGCAATATTTATCCGACCTAAATCCAGTTCTTTACAGTATAATACATCACTCCCACAGCAGATGACATTGCTGCTTAAGGTACATGAAAGAATTGATGACATCACCATTGTGCAACACTATGTTGTGCTTTCACCTTGTTTTAGTTTCAGTATTTTCAGTACAATAAGATGTAAGTTCCCCTTGGAAATCCAAGCAGAACTGAGTGTTGAAGAGAGAGAGTACCCCAGAAATCCGCTTAAAGATGTATTTACTGCTATTCGGGATGGCCCGGTTCAAAACCCCTCCCCCAGGGGTAGGCCGGTAGGTACCAAGAGGGAACGGCTGGAAACCTACAATCTACAACATCTTGGGTATCATCTAAGGGTAGAAAGACCAGAAGATGAACAGAAAGCAACATGTTCTGCATTCAGAATTTGTCATGTTTTTAAAGACTGATTAATGACTGTGGGTAGGAAGAGAGGGAAGGGTGTGCGAAGAAGTTGTGCGATTTTTATTTTCACTTCCCAGTAGGATTACATATTCTGCTGTCTTTTCGTGTCCATTGAAAGATGACCCCCCCCCCCCCAGTATCCCATTTCGCATGTTCTTCATCCTTCTGCACACAGAACTACACTCTTGAGTCGTGCGCTTTGGCATGCTTATTTGTTGTGTGGCGCAATTATAAGCAGCATGCATGAGAAATAAATCTGGGTATTTTACCTGCCGGGCGGATCCCCATGTGCTGCTGGCCGTCCATGACATATCCTCCCATCGGTTGGCCCTCCGGGCTGTAAGGTGCTCCCTGCCCTACTTAAAAGACACGGGAGCATTAAGAGCACGCGCAAACAACGAGGATGAAAGCAGATGTTGAGTACAGAAGCAGCTGTTAACTTACATGCAGGCATTTCTAAGTAAGTAGGAAGTCACTATGCCACCATATGCTAAGAACTGAGGGTTAGGCTGGAGGACAATGGTGCTGGGAACACAGACTAGTATTTGGAGCACAGATAGGGGATGAGAACACAGGCTGTAGGTTGAGGATTGGAGCGTGGTTGGGAAAACAAAGATAGCACAGGAAAACACTGAAGACGCAGCATAAGGGGGTTGAAACCACAATCAGGTACTGAGATGCACGCAATGAAAACAGACAGGAAGGCAGTGAAGTTATGCAATTTGGGGTACCCAGGTTTGGAGACCGAAGAGATGTCCCACCCTGGGGTCTTTGGGCTGGTGGTGAGATCCAGAGGAGGATTGGCTGGGCAAGGCTCGGGTGGAGTTAAGTGGGTCAAAGGGGGAAGAATTTGGGAGATTCGCCCTTTTTATGGTGATCCGCAAGCCCGCCCGGCCTTCCTATAGGTCTTTGCTCTATCGCGTCTGGGAGAAGATTAAGATGGTTTGCCAAGGATTATGTTATGTGGTTGCTTTGTTGGGTATGCCAGGTTGGAGCGATTGGATTTCTTTGATGCTGAGGTAGGACAGGCCGTAAAGGTTACTGGAGTTTGGAGGCAGTAGTTCGGGTGAGCTGGGCCTAGCCAGGCGGGCATTTTTCTCAGCTCAGAAGTGAGGGCGATGGTACAGGGATGCATTAGCAGGGAGAAGAATGGATGAGGACAATCGCCATGGATGGGGTGCAAGACACAAGACTGGTTATGAAGAATGGTGAAGGTTTTGAATGAATGTGTTTATGGTTTGGGTAACGCTGGTGCTTGGTTATGGGGGAAAATGGACGAAAGTCAGGATGGCCTTAAACGCGGCTCGGGTTAGGTTATATTTTTTCCATTAGCGAAGATGGGATTTTAAATTTGTATATGTTACATTGAGAAGATCAGCTGACGGACCTGTCCTAATAAAGCAACCTTTTTCACTTTACTAATCTCTGATTGATTGCAGCTCTGTCTCGCCCTAGGCTACAGACAGGCATTGAGAACTCAAGCAAGCACTAAGAGCACAGGCAGGCACCTTCCCTACACAGGCAGGATAATATCCTTAAAATACGAGCCAGTTTTCATGCTAATTCATTCCATGTGCATGTTTCTCACTTACTTTATTTTTGTTTGATTTGCAGTTTACGTGCAATCTGTTTTTTCTGGAAAAAAAGCCTTTTGTCCCTTTTTCTGTCTTGCTTTTCTTTATAATTACATTTTCTCAATTATTCTTTCTCTCTCTGTTTAGAAGACTTCACGTTTGCACCTTACCTCGGTACCGTATACTGGTGCCAATTCATCCATATCCCTGCCTCTAATCCTCCGCTAACTGATGGCTGGCGAAAAGTCAGTCATTTGGCAAATTCACCCTCCTGCTAAGAGCACAGTCACTCGACTGAACAAATCACGTGTATTATTGCGCCGTTACAATTCCTCTTCATTCTAGAAGCTCTAGCAATTGCTGCTAAATGTATCCGCCATCTTTGTGGGGGAGGGGTGGAAAAACGGTAGTTGTAGATGTTTTACTTTGGGTTTCCCTATGAAATGAGGGGGGAAAGGGAGGCTTTGGAGAGGCATCCCCCTGCTTCACAAAGGCTTCCTGTCAGCACAGCTGCTGCAGACGTCCTGCTTAGAGGCCAGCAACACTTCCGGTTTCCACTAACGCTGCCTTGTGGGAGTCCCTGGCTTCCTGCGCTAAAACGAGCTTTGGGAAACCCTGCTCTGTGCCCAGCTTTTCTTGTTTTGATATTCTTGTTTTGCTTGAGAAAAGGAGAAGGTGCAGTTTAAAATAAATGATATTGTGGTGGGGTTCTCCCCAGGCAGGCGCCGTGTCGGAGACTCTCGGCAGCTGACAGGCCTGAAGGCAAATTCTAGGCCTGGCTGTCGCCACATCTGTCAGAGAGCCAGATGTGATGGCTTTCGCCTGTCTCCCTGGCCGGCCGCTGGGGCCAGGAGAGGAAGACCAGGGTGTGCAGTGTGTTTTCTGTTGGAAAAAACACACATGGATGTACATACCGTCCTTACTGCCGCACACGTGTCACGGCAATGAAAACAAAATTTGGACAAAAAGAAGGGGGATTCAGGGGCAAGAGGTGTTGACAAAAAAGAAGGCATCATGCGAAATGGGGTTGAGATGAAGGTGGTGTGAGGAAAGATTTTCCAAAGAGAAGGACGGAAAGTGGCTGTCCTGAGGCTGTCCCGCAAATAGGACAATACAAAGATGGGGACATCACTATTTACCAAAATGCCAGGGGCAGCAGAAGTCACCACCCACATTCATAACTGCCCCCCACCAGCCATTATATTAGATGATTCATCAGAGGGTCGTCCCTTCCTTAGCTCATCAAAAGCCTTCTATTTTCTGCATAGCTAGGGAGATGATGGGGCAGGTAGGTTAAGAGGGTTAAGAGTGAAAACTAGGGAAAGTAAGCTGGGATCCAAGAGCTAGGTTTTTTTTTGTTTTCCTGCCGCTGCATTAATTAGGCCTGAAACCAGACAGAATAAGGGCAGGTCCAGCTGGATCAATGGGCAAGTCAATGGTAGAAGGTGCCCTCGGCTCCCCCTAATGAACGTTCATTTTTACTGTCCCCAGAACAAGATGTCGCTAGAACATGGCCTCCTCCCACCAGAACATCAACCGAACTGGGGCTTCAGAAGGGCAGTCTGTTGGAAGAAAGCTTTAATATTCTACATTCTAAGACAAAAGTCAGATCAATATCTAAATATGATGTAAACATAAATGGCATTATTCTAAAAACAACATTATTTTGTGAAAAAAAGGCTCCTAGGCAGGGAAAATAGTCTTGCATCTTTACTCGGTCTTTTGTAGGATCTAGATGTTTTTTTTTTCATTTTACCATCCCTTGCTTTATTTTCATCTGTGATGTATTTCTAGAATAAAAGGTGGGCGTCTTTTAACCAGCCCGCATTGCCGGTGCTAATAATATCCTCCGCCGAGGTCATCTTCACACCCTTGTGTGCCTTCCTGCATAAAGGCATCAGGCTGCTGGAAGCACAGTTTCTCCCCTGGAGGAAACAGCCCTAGGCAGTGTGTGCATCTCTCCTGATCAGGGTGGCTGAATCTGAGGTGCTTTTAGGAGGCACGGAATTTGTGTTTTTTTAAATTCTGTTTAGTTTTTGGAAGATAATTTTTAGAAAAGCGAGCAGGCATCAAGATTTGGAGAGTCATGCTTTGAGTACTGATCACAGCATGGTTTTGGCTTGTGGACTTATCAGTGCTCATGAGCATCTTTACAAAGTGCTTGTGGACATCTGACCTGCCTCGGGCAGGTCCATCTCTCTGTGGAGCAGGCAGGACTGTCCCAGTTTCCATACTCCTCCCTCCCCCACTGTGCACCATATATGACTCACAAAAAAGCTGAAAACATGGTTATTAAATATGTAATTTTTGCACATTAGTGATAGTTTCAAGTTTGACGCTGGGTCTAACAGTATTTGTCTTTTTTTTTTTATTTCAGCACCAAGAAGCTACACGCGGGTGCTTCCAAATAAAAATATTGTAAACAAAATAACGCCTGCAGTTTACCAGAGAGATGCATTTCAATTGTGCACATAAATAGTAAACAGGAGGAAAAAAATAAGTACAGAAAAATGAATCAATTTTACCTGTGCGATTCGACTGGTCAATCATTGGCTGCACGATCCGCCGCCTGGCGTTGATGAACCTGCAACAGAGAAATCAGGACCGGGGTCCGCGTAAAGAGGTGGAAACTCAGGTAGCGCACATTCCTGTAACAATGCTACAGTCTATGCTAGAATGACCAGTGTAGGGTATAAGAGAATGGATTGAAGCCAGATTATCATATATGCACACAAGAATGAATCTCATTTACAACATCTGTACTCATTTAAATCATCAGTAATTATCCTGAAATGAGGGATCTGGTCCTCAAGGGTTTACGCTGGACACCCCTGTTCTACAGCTAACGCCGCTAGCCAGGACCCCTGCTCTTAATACTAACCTTGGGTTGCGTGAATGGGGCCGAAATTCAATGTCAGGATACAGTTTACATTCCTGGAGTTTAAAGTTAGTGTTTAGTAACATCTCGGGAAGTCCTTCTCAAGCAGGTGGTGTCATGATTTCACAATCTTGGTGTGCCAGGTTGTCCTGGCACTCTCTCAAAGAGAGAGGGCAGCAGTTAGTTGTAATAGCCACCTCATGGTCTGCCCTCTGAAAGCTGAGCAGGTTGATCATGGCGGCTTGGAGCAAGCGCTACATTTTCTCATTGTTGCATACGGTGCATTCGTGCAGAGGGAATCTTGCCGCTAGGCCAGGCCTAAGCGCACTGCTCTCCAAGCTGGAAGCGTGCTATCCATGAAAATCACTTCTAACACGTCAAAGTCCTTGTCTGGACCTTTGGCTCTTCGCACAAAAGAAAAAAAATCAATCAACAATATCAAAAGGTTTTGCTTTGTAGCCAAAAACTGCGCGGTTTCCTAGTCTCGCTGGGACGTGCATTGGTGCATGGGCAATTTAAGGATAGGGATGAAGTGGAAACTTCTTAACACTGTTGGCTAAGAAGGGAGGCCGCACTCCAAAAAGCCCGGTCTGCCACAGATGAGTACATTCCAAGGCCCTGGTGCTGTAATGCCAGAGTATTTGGCCACGTGGTTAAAGCTGTGCTTTGAATTTTGGAATCAGTAGTTGAGAATGCTAGCTCCAAAAGACACTATGTGTGATCTTGTTCATTTGTCTGTTTCCAGTGCATCATTTGAGCAGGTGGTTGCCCTGGGGGGCATTGGCACTGTTTTTTAGGAACCAACACTTATTTTTCCCCATCAGGCATTGACATCAAGCAAGAGAGAGAAAAACCCACAAACGGGAAAGGAAGAAAGAAGAGAAAGACGGAAAAGGTGTGACAAAGGGAGAAAGCAAGAACCTGCAGGAGTGAGATAAAGGGGCAGGCAGTGTCTAGTGGTGGAATAAAGAGGAGTGAGGCATGAATTCAACACCATGCAGCCTTGGTATTGTGCGCGGTGGGCACGGAGCAGAGCTTTGGGCACTGGCACTCATCCTTTTACAACTAGCACTGCCTATTTCCTTGAGTGTCTCTTTTACAATCAGAAACAGTTTTTGTTGAGACATTGACACTGCCGTCATGAAATAACACACCAATATGTTAGGCTGCCTTTGAATCGTGAGGTGCACAGTCGGAAGCACAACAGTTACTTCCTAGTAGGAGTAGTTTTGCAGCTTGAAGACTTTCTGGATTCATAGGCCAGGTTCTTTTATCCTGACTCAACCAAAAGGTGGGAATAATACACAGCATGTCAATCCAGAAAGATTCACACCGCAGAACACCTGTGCCAGCGTATAAGGTGCTCTTTTCAGCACCAGAAATGGGCAAGACAGGAGCCTTGGTGCAAATAAGCTTCAAAACTTTTGACACATCTGATCAACAAATATCTTAGTTTCATCATTCATGAGAAGGGGCATTTTCATTCTCCAATCATCGTTGTGAAAATCTCTTTGGTTCGTGGGGCTGCGATGTAATGGTGGACACAGCAGCCACACTACTGGCATCAGTGTCTATCAGGATCTTGCAACCAGAGCAGTACAGTATGTCATGGGCTCTGAAGGGTTATACTGTTGTGGTCACTTACAGCTTACCCGCAATGTGGTCCAGAGATTTAAATTACTTTAGGGATACAAGCACAAGCCCATTCGGACGACAGAAAATGATATTCAGGCAACATATTTGCTTTCATTGGCTGCATATTTTCTTTTGAGAAGCCATGTAACTGCAGTGTGGTCTCCCCTTGATCATGGGTCTGACACCCAACTCTAAACCCCGTTCTACAGTATCTGTGAGGCAACACTTCCTGTTTTGCAATGAATAAACCCTGGGCTTCTCTTATTCATATTTTCTTATGCCTACTCTTCTCTTTAGGGATCAAACCTCTTGGCCCGCGTACTGATCTTGGCCTGGAATGATCAAACCACGTCTCCCCTCCCAAAAGTTGCTGCATGGCACACGATCCGGCAGCAAGTGGTATGGAAGTGCCTGTGCTTTTTGTATCAAGTCCTCCTCTTCGTACAAAATGATGCTACTTCAAGGCACTGCGATTCTACCAGCCGACCTGACACCTAAGGTCAGTGTCCCATAACAGTCTCACCTTTATCCCAGGAAGGAACCAAAGACTTGGGATAGGAGGGGCAGATCATTTCATTCACAAGGCTCAACCCTTCCCTATGTCTCTTCTTCTCAAAGAAAACTTTTATACCTTCTGCAAAAGAATGAGGGTCTACACATTATACTACGTCCCTCATTAATTGGGAGCCACGTGATGCCTCCTTGTACCAATCTTGTCTGCAAACCGCACATCACACTCCTCCCATCAACAGTGCCCCAAATCAGCCCCAAGGCAGGATGTGTGCTTTACAACGTTACATATAGTAAATACTCCACCACCTTACAGAAGCACTATAAATGGATGCAGATAGCTTCGCCCTTACTTTTTTCTTGGATCCAACCCACAGAGATGAACTTTGTTTCCCTTGGCTGTGGCTGAATAGCCTGATGCTGTTCCTGGGGTGGGCTGGGTCACAGGTCGTCGGAGGGTCCCACACTCTGATCCTGAGCCAAAGTCTGAAAGAGAAGCCCCCAGGCACATTGGCAGACACCGCACAATGGCACATGATTTACAGGCGGGTGCATGCGGGCACTCTCTGACCTCTCCCTGGTTGGCCTTGCTTCCTCTGCTTGCAGCAGGGTCACTGTGAAGGAGGCAGGCCGGGGGGGAGGTAGAAGGCGACCTCCTGCACAGGCAGCCGGGGGCCAGCCAGCCAGAGAGGGACACCGCAAGATGCGGAATGGGAAACGCTTTCAGGCGGCCTCTCAAGAGGAGCTCTGGGTCACTGAGTAAACATGTGGCGCCCCTGGTCCAGTGCCAGCAGGTCAACTAGAAGGATGGCCCCCATGGTCTGTTGTTTCCAAAACTTTCAAGCAAAGCACAGGCCACAACTGTTGTTTAAGTTCCTTTATGTCGCACCAAGTATTGTATTGAAGGTTCAAGTTATGAGACACGAGTCTTTTGGAATAAAAAGTTATTAACTACCAAAGCAACAAAATAGAGGTGCTCATGGAGGGCAGACCTAAATTCCAAGAATATTCAGAATAATATACGTCAAGTGCCCCTTAACTCAGGGTTGTAATCGGGGCGTTAAGTGGGATGAAAAAACTAGGGGGTCTCTCAAAGGGGCGTGGCCGATGGAATGAGGGCGTGGCTTAAAAACAGGTAAGCTAAAAATCTGTGCTTAGCATAGTGTGCCGCCTGTCTGCAAATTTACTGTTTCTGTCATTGCATCCATATATAAGTAACATTACACCTACAACAAGACAGGAGTACTGGCTTTGCCAATGGTTGTTAGTTGCATAAAATAAATAGGCAATAACTATGGTTTCGTTGAATAGAATCTTGAAAATGCTTCATTTCTGAAATGATGAGACTGAAAGTACTATATCGAGTCTCTTTGTAGTTAAATCAAAGGCAGTGAAGGGTGCCACTGCTGAAGAGTTAGGATTTATTTTTTAATCCTGAGGTGAGGGCAAAAATGGAGAGCCCGATAGAGACCCATCTCAGCACCTGCTTTTAAGAACTGCCGGTGCCGAGCACCAGCAGGACCTGGCCCAGTTAAAGCCCTGGCTGTAATCCAACTATGTTCCCTTCCTTTTAAGGTTGCGACCACAATGCCCATATCCAAGGATGCATGCAATGATGTCCCTTTTGTTTCTCCTCTGACGGTGTGAACATCAACGCCATGTTCAGGGATGCACACAATTCCCATTCAGGTGCAACTCATCAGTCTGTGCACAAGGCTTGCTCAAGTTCTCCTCTGCCTCAGGTGGGAGTAAAATTCCCATACCGGGGTGTGGACTCAAATCCAGCTCAAAGAGTCCTCGCATGTGAACACATGCGTGTATGGGTGTGCACATAAATCTGTTGAGCCTCTTCTTAATTGTGTACACAATTCTTGGTCAAGTTGGCCTCCTTTTTAGGGGCAAGTCCAGATTCTGTGTGTACACACCAACCCTGCCTATATTTTTGCACCCAAGTGAGCTGTAACAAGAGTCTTTTACTAGTGAGAAAGTCTTTCTCAAACCTGTTGCGTCTCACAGAAGCAGCATCAAGATGGGGTAAGGAACATGAATCCAACATCACCTACCAGACCTCCAATGACGGGTCTAGAGAGCATGGGTCCTCCTCAGGTCTGTTCAGGTACAACCTTTAGTTTTGTGACCATCAATGCGTAAAGCATGCCTCAGACCATCTTTGTGCTGAAAGGCCGAAGAACTGCATAAGAGATCATTCATACAAAGAACAAAGGACTGTAATGGGGCTCCCCCCTACCTCCCACCCATACCCGTGCCGCATGCATTTCATTACATTCCTGTAAAACGATAATAAACACTGCATGTAAATGGGATTTCCGCAGCCGTCCATTAAAGCCCAGGCCGCCACCTTTGGGTACTGACGGACCTGGCTGGCCCATATGTTTTCCGTGGACCGTGAAAAAGGTCAAAGAGAGCGGGTGAGTGGAACAACAGGAAAGCCCGGACTTCCGTGGCAGCTCGGGTGCCGACCTATCAAAGGCTAAGGCCAAAGAGCTGTGGGGGCACGTGCCCGGGAGAGAGAACTTTATTAGCCTCCTCTCCTTACTGCTAATGCCCGCCTGTGTGGGGCGGCCATGGCTTTCTTGACTGCGGCAATAAAACTTTTATTAACCTTTCCTGGAAGAAAGAACAAGGCCAGGTGATCGGCACGTGCCTGTGGTGGCGGTGCTGCCGCGTGCCCACTTCCAGGACAAGCACGTGGCTTCAATAGCCCTCATCAGTCAGGGCCGGCTTTAGGATTGTGCGACCGGTGCAGCCGCACCTGGCGCTGACCTCGGGAGAGGCGCTGTGCTCCAAAATAACTTTTGGTTTTAAAATCACTTGCTGTTTCTTTGCGTGCCCAGCAGTTTTCAGGCAACAATAAAAATGTAAAGATAACGCAGGTGATTAATGTTTCTTGTATAGAAAGATCGAAGTTTTGTCTAGTGGCAGTTCTGACTCATCATAAAGTAGCGCAGAGGGTTAATATGCCTGCTGCAATAACGTGTCTAGGCAGATCAGAGAAGGGTAACCCTCATTGTTTTGTGTAACATTTCCTATAGACTTATTTACGCACGTAGGGTTCATTGCCTCTGTATAACATGAGTGTGATGTAAAGTGCTCTGACACCCTAGGGTTGGTATGAGCAGCGCTATAAAACAAAAGAGATAGCATGTGAGAGAGAGGCAGTGGAGAGATCAGTGGCACTGTTGGAAGGTGGTAGTGAGGGAATGTGTGAAGAAAGAGGTAATTAGGGGGGGGGCGCTAAAAAAGATTGTCGCTCCAGGTGCCTCTAACTCTAAAGCCGGCCCTCTCATCCGGCCCTCTGAGAGGGGTAAGAAGCACCTTTACCTGTCCATCCTTTCCTCTCACACACACTACCTCTAGAAGCAGTGGACATCTTCCAGCGACAAAGTTACATCCTAGGCTCTCGCGGTCGGCTACGAATAAAGGAGCCGCGCCAACTTCCTCATGAGGGGCCTCATCTTTGGAATGATACGCCTCACCATGGATGTGAAATCATTTCCACCAGCCTGGTAAAAAAAAAAATGCTCTCTTCCAAAATCAGAATCTGCAAAGGATCGCCAGAATTTACACTTTTGTTGATTCTTACCTAGTATCCGTCCTAATATTGTGTCTGTATATATATATATATGTATTTAACATATTAGGTACTATTTACATAACATATAATTCATGGTAAGGATGTCATCTGTGTGAATTACCTGATCAAATAAAAAAACTTACAAACACAGATCATGTAGTACAAAAAAATAACATTTAATGTGCTTCTATAATGAAATTATAGTCTGATGCAATTTACAGATCGCTTAACCGTCAGCAGATTTATCAATGTAAAAAAAAAACTTAAAATGACAACGAAGACCTATAACTCATGGGCACCCTTGATGTCTCCGCATAAATATATAAGTCAATGCTAACATAAGAAGCTGTGTGTCAATGTACTGCATGTAATCATTATAACATGTTAAACTATATAGGTCATAGTATCTGCACAAATAAATACATTTAGTACATGCAGAGTGCTCTAGCCCGACACCGTTTTTTCTTGTTTGAGTGACAGGTCCTTTGCCAGACCTACCTAGCGGAATCATCACTTGCTGTGGAGTCACCCACTCTCCAACTCCAGTATTCTGAGGTCCGAGTTCCTCAACTTTCTGCATAATTTGCCATGGCACATGCCTCCCTTTGTGGTCTAAGAATGTGCCCCAAGGAGTCATTCCCTTTCTGGATCTTCCTTCTGTCATCAATGACCATCTGACTCTCCCTTCTGTGCTCAGGAATTACTCCCTTTCTGGGATCTCCCTGGAGGCCACATGGATCATTTCCTTTCTAGATCTCCCTTGCGGCTTCAGAATCAATGCCATTCTGGCTCTTCCTTGTGGCCTACACTACAACTCCCTTTATAAATCTCCCTGGAGCCTCCGGAATAACCCCCTTACTAGATCTCCCTTGTGGCCTCAGAAATTACCCCCTTCCTGAGACTTTCTTGTGGCCTTAGAATTAGCCTCCTTTCTAGATCTTCCTTGTGGCCTCGGGAATTACCCCCTTCCTGAGACTTTCCTGTGGCCTTAGGATTAACCTCCTTTCTAGATCTTCCTTGCGGCCTCGGGAATCACCGTCATTCTGAATCTCCCTTGTGGTCTCAGGAATCAATCATCCCCTTTCTGGATCTCCTATATGGCCCTATGAATCACCCCCTTTCTGCGAGGGTTGTGAAAGCTGAAGGTTAAGAAGAGGTGGAATAAAGGTAGAATATTAGCTTCTTACCAGTTGTTGACCTGTAGAATCGTGAGCCCTGTGTCCTGTGCAAGCTGTTTCTTCTGCTCTTCAGAAGGGTAGGGATGCTGAAAGAAAATACACAAGGCATGAGGTAAAAGGAGAACTTAGTCAACACGGTCATAAGGTTAAAGGAACATGATGGACAGGAAACGTAGAGTAAACTGGACATGTAGTCGAAGAGATATAGGATCATGCGGATACAAGATACAGGACTGGAAATGTTTTTAAGTATCTTACAATGGCCAAGACATATGATTGGTTCAAGGAGAATCTGGACATTTTGCGATTTTGCACATTTGATTGATATGTAGTTACACAGTGAATTTGATGCTGTTTTCTTTTTTAAACTGTTCTCTTTTATGGTTGTTTTTTTAACTGCAGAATAAAGAGTATTATTATTAAACACATTACTTCATGCTGTTCGCTGCTGTCAGTTGTTCTTGCAACTTCACTACCTCTCCAACTTTCCATTGATGCATCTATCAGTTCACCTAATGACTGTTTTTACTATGTGCCTCACCACTCCACGAGGACACATGCATCAAACGTTAGCCCCTGTGTTTTCAAGGATGCTCCATCACCAATACTGCATGCGATCAGCCTATGTAACCAGGGGCACCCAAAGGCTGGGCTAGGTTGGGTGTTTGGCTAGGACCTTAGGTAAAAGGGGGCCCTCAAATTTGGACACTTTCAATTTTGTTTGGCTTTGATAAAGCTGGAATATTTGCCAAGGCCCTCAAAACGGGAGAAGTCTCTCAGGCCACTTTGGACCTATGAGGGACTTAGTGGGGCCATTAATGTCACACATCTTTGTAGCTCTTGACCACTGATGCAAACAATGTGGTCTGCACTATACAACATTTCCTCAGTGATAGTTGCCAGGCTGCAGAAAGGACAGGTCAGTAGTATTAAGGATGGTAGTGCATTAACTCGTGGGCTCCTTTTTCTGTAAGTGCTCAATTCTCCTGAGGTGGAGAACAGCTGCCATGGGTAGAGGTGCCGTCTTCAGGTACCTCCAGCATAGCATGACCAACATATTAATAGTCATTGGGCGGCCCGCAACTGGGCTGACCACTGAATGTCCAATACCAAATCAGTGCATGTGGCACTGGGAAGCACGGCTGTGGCAGTGCAAGGTTCCACAGTGGCTTTTTTGCACCATTAATGTCCCATGCTGCGCAACTGGCTGAAACGGCTCCTCGCCAGTCTTCCACCCTTTATGTCATGGTCTAAGCTGGCCCTGGCGAATCACAGTCACGTAAGGTCTAAATTGGCCAGGTCGATTCACAGGCACATACAGTCTTATTTTTAAGTGCGGTCTGCGAAAGTGAGTCCCTTTTCCTAAAAATATATTAAAAGGGTAAAGGCTGGGCGATTAATGCCTAGTAGAATGGTCATCTCACCAGTAGGTGGTATTGTTGGGGCATGATGCATGAGAGAAATCTTTATTGGAAAATCACACATCAGAAAATATGTGGTCTCGATGTGAGCCTGTAAGGAAATTGGGAGATTGTGTGACTGGTCGATGGGTGTGAAAGGCAGCAGTGCTGCGCCATAGGCAGGTACACTTCAAAAAGCCTTACTTATTTCTAACTCTGGTCCAGGAACAGAACCACCAGCTGGTCTGGCAATCTCCCATTTTAACGGAAGGACATTCAGCACACCGCTTCTCGCATTGCAAACTGGTGGGTACCATCTGAGGACAGCATGTCACCCGAACCCATGGCATTTTTTTTAATCTTAGGCTTTTATTGACAACATACATTGTGGGAGATGTAGTTTTGGTCTAATGTAATTTAATCACTTGGAATGAAGCTACAGTTTAGTGTTTTGTACAAGGAAATCCCCAGATGGGAATCATGGTGCACCCACTGATCTGCAAATATCTGGAGACCTTGTTTACCCACAACTGCAGGACTGGGTGCCAGGGCATCTACAACGAAAAGCCAGACTGAAATATTCCTGGTTGTCCTACAAGAAGGCTCGCTTTCAAAGCAAAGCCAGACGCACCACTGTAAAGCAGCATATTGGGGGGACAGAAGTTCAAACACGGAGTTTTGAACCGTACCAAACTGGGCACCAGGAGCCAGCAAACAAACTCAAGATTGGACAAAAATGTTCTCCATTAGTTTGGAATCCATCTGGTTCTGTTCCCTTCTCCTTCCTTTCCCTTTTTTCCAGAAATCGCATTTTGGGAAAGTAAAGTGCTCTTTTTTTGTTACTTCAGATTTGTAACAGATGGCACTAACCGTGAAGGGGCTCTCTGTGCTGAGGACCCCAGATTGTGGAACTGTCCTGCTGATAAGGGGGGGCAGGGCCTTTTTGGCCTCCTGGTCTCTTGACTGTCAGTCGCAGTGATGGATGAGGCTAGGGCCTGCCAGTTGAGGCCTCTTCAAAATGGATTCCGCCCCTTGCTTGACAGCCCAGTGACAGATGAGCAGGCCAGCAGCTGGGACTGCTTCCAACACTAGGCTTTGGGAATAGACTGCTAAGGACACTAGGCCTGGGCAGCTGCCAGGGGTAACCCCTGGGGCTCTGGCAGGAAATTTAGACCTCTGCTGAACACTGTGTGCCTGGAAAAAGGACTGAAGATGGTAAGTCACACCATACTTCGTGGAAAGTTCAAAGGCTGCTTCATGGAAAGGTTCAGCTTTTTATGTAGCACCAACATACTGCCAATTCACAAAATTGTAATTGCACCTAATTTGGCAGCTTTTGAGAGAGGATTATGCAATGTGATGCGTTTACTCTTGATTTTTAGCCAAAAACATATTAGATATTGGTAATTGTAGTCCCACAATTGTAAGAGGAAAAAATGAAAGTACATTTCTCTGAAAACTGAGTGTAGTGGGATAAAAAGCCAGGACCACAGGAGAACTAGCAGGCTTGGAAAAATGATCTGAAGTAAGGAGCTTTGCAATTTGAAATCCATTTTCCCAATCATGTCAGTTCCTTCCATTCAAAATGGCTTCCAGTGCACTGTGGGTGTTGATGTCCACACTTCCCACAGGAAGTATTTGTTTTCCTGAGTCGCTGTACATTGGGGAAGGAATCATACAGTCTCTGGTGGTCAGGCACACACCCATGACATGCAGTCGCAGAAGCAATGCACGATGGAGACAGAAAGCATAGTTTGCTACTGAATTTTAATGTTCAGGAGCATTCATGTATGGACCTGCTGCCCTGCTTCTGAATGCTCCTGCTGTAGAACTGAATAACTGAGGCCCAGAGAAAACAAGCCAGCAAAAGATGACAGGGTGTCTGGGCAGTTGAGACTGGGACTCAAGTCCTGACTCACTGGACTACATTTTTAGCAATATATATTCTCTGCAGATAACCTCTCTTGAGAAAAATAAGTTAGGTATTGCAAGGCCTTTGCATCCATAACATGAGATAGCGCAGTGGAGTAAATATTTTATGGACCCTGCACAGGGCTCCCACGTTTTCCAGGTTCATTCGTGAGCAGCGTATTCAGTCCAGATTTATTTTCTGCAATCTAGGACTTGCAGTCCTGATTTTATAAATTAAATAACTTTGTCAATTTATATAGCGCGGCTTATCACCCATGAGGGTATCTAAGCGCTGTCCATGGTCACGGGAAATTACGTGATTTGTCCTGAATCACAGAATGTTGAGCTGACACCAAGACTTGAACCCGGATCCCCAGCTCCGAGTCAGCAGCTCTAGCTGCTGCACCACATCCTCTGGGATAACTGTGCCATTCTCAACTAAGAGGTCCACCTAACTCCATGTTATTAACACTGGATCCAAATTGTGCGCTTTTTACATTCAACCTAATGCATTCTGAGCATTGTAGTCTTGATTTGCTTTCCTTGAATTAACTAGACTAGCGAAATGAATAGCAATGATTTGTAGGTTAAAAGCCCAGGACTGGGGAGTCCTGTTCTGTCCAGTCTTGGTTTTTAGTCAACTATCCATGATGTGACATGCAAGACCCTAGAAAGAATTTGCGCTTGAGTCTTTTGAAAAAATAAAGCCTGATTAGGTGAATTTTTAAGCCTTTCCTGAAAGCAAGAATGTTAGGATTCAGTATTATGTCATGTGTGAGAGAATTCCACAATCTGGGGCTAAGTATAAAAATAATTGCTTTGAAAATCTGATTTTATTACACGACACGCAGGCGAATGCAATAATATTTACCACGGTTGTCTTTAATTAAACCAAAACTCTCCCTCACAACTGGCTAGGAGAATCTGCAATTAACATTGGTTTCAGGAATTCTAGAATTAAGACGTTCTCTGCCTCGCGCTTTTCATTGTCTACCAGTGAATTTAAGTTTATTTCTCAGATAATGAGGTAGGGCAGTGTGCATTGCTTTATACGTGATACATGAAATCTTGAAATCAACACAGATCTCATGGCAAGTGCAGTCCTTAATTTAATACAATGTACGTATGCACACTTTGTACCCTGGTACTTTTAGGCCTACTCTTCTCCATAAAACAACAGTACTACAAGTCCCAAAATGCAGCTTGCTGCAGGCTGAAAGGCAGGACTGGCTTAGTTTATCACACATCACATGGAAGCCCTTGGCAGCTACCCAACCTTCATTGACAGATTCTGCATCCAGTCCCGACACACACATTGCTACATATGAACATCTTGTCCAAGGACCAGCACAATCAAAAGAAATGAGCTGTGAAATTCCTGTACAGATTCTGTTCCCCAAAATAGCCCCCCCGGTGTGCTCGTTCTGTGGTTTCTTGCTGGTATAGGGCACAGACTCCATTTCTGGGCAGAGCCGGGGGAGCGGCCTGCAAAGCGCCTTCGACCGCCTAGTTATCCAGCAGCGCCAGCGAAGGGGTTCAGGGTAATTGGCTAGAATTGATTACCCTTACCAGCCTCTAATAGGTTTATAGCTTCTTCAATTAGTAACTAATTGGTCAGCCTTCATTAACTTGGCTTTGTTTAACTAACCAGGGAAAGGGAAGGCAGCTCTCTAATTGCGCCGGAGCTCAGTGGCAGCTCGCACATCGCCCCAGGCTCTCTGTGATTTTGTGCGGTGGCAGGCTGCCTTTCCACACCCTCCCTGTGCCTTACTCAGAATTCATTTCGAAATTTTTAATTGGGAAGTTGATGGGAGATGATGAGTGGAGAGTGTTACATTTAGACAAAAAAGCATTGCCAACCATCACATCCCCTTTCAAACCAACAACGCCCCCCACTTCCACCCCGGCCCTGCAGATCTGGCAAGTTGCTCCATATCATGTGTGACACCTTCAGCCAATCCAGGCTTTGTATTATTTTGTATTATAATTGTATTTATATAGCATGGTGACATCCAACATATTTGTACATATACTGTCCACATGGAAGGGTGACAGAATGAATCTCACATAATTTGCGTCTGTGACCTTAAAGCAGGGGTCTTCAAACTGGGCGGGGGGGTGGGAGGGGGGGCTCAAGTGATCCGGGAAAGGGGGGTGGGGGAGTTATTTGCCAAAAGAACCATTGTGCTGATAACAGTGCTTTGTTTTAAGCAGAAAAAAAGAGCAGCAGTAAGTACCATCTTTTGTCATTAATATCCTAGCTGGGCGTAAGTGTCAAAAGGGAAGGCACTCCAAATATGCTCCAAACCCCCCACCCCAATTTTTATAATCACACCGAATACCTTTACACATTAGTAAGACCTGCCTGGCCAGAATAGTGTGTTTGGCAAGCATGTATTTGATTGCATTTTTAAAATAGTAACAGAACTTAACTGCAATGTTTAAATAAGTCTAAACACATTTAAACATTGCCAATTTTAATAGAATAATTGTGCAAAATTCTGAGGGGGTGCAATATGATGCCCCCCCCCCCCCTTACTGGGGGGCATGGCACTAAAAAGTTTGAAGACCACTGCCTTAAAGCTACCCACACAGCACCGCACTGGTTACCACACTCCATTGTGCTGTCTTCTTAAGAGTCTAGGACAAGCCCAGACAGCAGCACAGCATGCTTCTTCAGAATTCCCATATTGCCTAGTTCCATGAGTGAGTTGCACATCCAGTCCAGGTTTTTCTTGGCATTCTGGGGCATGTTGTCCTAATTTTGTCCTGATTTTATAAGGGATAAACAGGACGACAAATCCCAGAATGCAAAGTAAAATATGTGGTCTAGGAGAGGTACTCACACAACTTGGCCCTGTGAAACTTGAGAGCTCTGGACTTTATTCACCCCACCCCCCCAAAAGGGCACAGTGGCAACAAAAGTTTCCATAAAGCACAGAAAACTAACCAGCCCCAGCCGCTGCAGGTAAGAGCGGCGGGCCCGGCTGGGGGGGATTTCGAGAGACGACCACAAGAGAAAATTAATGATTTATTTAATTTTCCCTTGTGGTCGTCTCTCGAAATCCCCCCCAGCCGGCCCCACCGCTCGTACCTGCAGCGGCCGTGGCTGAAACTAACGAAAAACATGGCATAAGTGCATACTTCCCTCACGCACAGGCCAAATGGTGCAGTGGATATATCCATGTCATCAAGACTGTTCCGTTTGTGGGATTCTCTTTCTCAAATCAATGTTTTAAGTGTGTCAGTTCAACTGACAAGAACGACGTATACAACTCCCAGAATGCCTTAGTTTGTTTAACAAAACTCCAGGACTGGATCACAGCATCCTTGGCAACATGCAGTTAAATGGTAACCTTACATTTTGCAAACGTTCTTCACACACACACACACACACACAATAGGTATAACACATTCAGCTGCATCATAAGCTTCCTCAGATGTAATAGGCATCAGATGTAACAGCCTCCCTTTATTTCAGGTTACCCAATGGCTTCTTGTTGGCAGGCCACCATATTTTTAGCCCTGGGATTTTCAGTCACAAAGTATTATTATAAGCTCATTTAGTTCAAGTATTCAAACCAAGACTACAACGCCCAGAAAGCATCATGATAACATGCCATCATGAAAAAGACCAGGCGACACAAGCTACAACAGGTGAGGTGTGGCGCAGCAGCCAGAGAGGCAGACTCCGGAGCACGGGGCTCACGGTTTGATGCCTGGCACCAGAGGCACCACAGCTCAGCATCATGTGACTCTGGGCAATAGCTCACTTAATCTCCCCGATGGCCCCCAGCGCCTCGAAACCCTTGAGGGGTGATATGTTCGCGCTTTGCAAATACAAATTATTATTATAGGTGCAGCACACACAGATGTAGACTGAGAATCCACTACAAATCATACATACAGATATAGCTGACAAGTGGCTCCATGTCATCCATGACACCTTCACGAGTAATGCCTTCTTACCCATAAGCTTGTTCCCTTCAGGGTCAAGCAATTTCGTATTTAATATTTAAAAAAAGGGCTGAAAAATCCGAGCATGCAATGTACTGCCGACTAAAAGTCAGGACTTGCTCAAGGTCTCAAACATTACACCTGACCACTTAGCAAACATACGCCAAAAGGTATTTCATGGAAGTTGCTGCTACACTTGGGCAGAGGGTATACAGTCTGATGCTGTAAACTTTAAACTTTGAAATATAGTGCGTAGTATGGGGGCAACCAGTTAATACGCTTGGTGTGAGTTGCTCTAAATTTAGCAGTGCACCATGTCCCTGATGCCTTTTCCTCCCGGAGACCTGAGGTTGGATGCGGGAATGGCGCACCTGCATCGAGCTAATTCTGCATCCGTTTTTCAGTCGTGACTTTTGTAGGTTAACATGATTAATGATGTAACATGATGGAAAGCACGAATGCACAGGGTGTCCTGTACCTAGCATAGAGAAATTACACTGAACAGCTTCCAGCTCAGCAGCACTTCCCAACATTGATATTGACTGCAGCGTGCTCCAGATAAGCAGATCCCCTGGTGAATTCTGGGAGTTTAGTATTGGCCACATTAGGTAGACCAATGTTGTGTCTCCATTCTGATTAATAACATGTTCACAAGAGGACATGGTTTGTACGGAACGAGGATGGCTCCATGGCACCAGAACACCTCTTTGCCATTCAGGGACTTTCTTTTTACATATTTACATATCACTGCAGTCATGTGTGTTGGTCCAATTGGCTCAATTGAAATGAACAAGACTACAACTTCCTGAATGCTCTGATATCTTGCATAGCTACTTATATGTCTTGGCCTACAAGGACCAGCATGCAATAGGATTTTGGCCTGGGATGGATCATTTTCATAGTTCATGGGCACATGATTTAATATGTCATATTTGAGAAAATTCTTGGTTCAAACAAGGGAAAGTTTCATGGATTTGTTAGGTATTCTTTTAGCCCACCTAAAAAATTCTCATGTTTCTTAAAGGGGCCATCCAGTGTTAAGAAAAAAATAGTTCTCTTTACCCAGTCCTGCATCGCTAGCAATCACCACCAATAAGCATTCTTGAATGTTGCTTCATTTGATGATGTCAGCTGGGGTTTTGAGGTGTCAATTTCATAGCTACTGGAGCACTTTATTGTTTGCTTGGAGCCATATGCTGACTGGAAGTGGCAACATCCTGTATCTTGCAATGTCATGGATCAAATCGGGGAAATTGAATGTCTTATATGAGGGATGTACATCGTTTACATGGCAGAATCTAATTCTAGAAAAACACAAAGTTTTCAATCTCAGGCTTTTACAAATCACTTTTTTTCAGGTATGATAGTCTCAAAGTGCAATGATGCAGAAAATTAATTTTTATAACTGTAAACAAAGTTTACAAACGACTGACTCGTGCAGTAACCTTATAATTCAATGCATTAGAAAGGTGATGGGTTGATGCAGATTAAGGGGTAAACAATTAACTATCATGGGTGTCATTTCATTCTGGCATGAGAGCACTTTCTTTATGACACTGAAGTGAATACATTTATCGTTCAGGTTTGGGTAGATATTTTCATATTGATGTAGGATGTCAGCTTTTATTTTGGGGCATTTCGAGATTATATTTGTTAAATTGTTTAGCAAATATTTCTTAATCCGCCTTCGTTTTGCTCCTTCAGATCTAATGTTTTATTAAGCAGGGGTGCCTGGAATTGAGCAAATGTTTATGTGTATGTATAGGCATCCGTAAGTGTAAACCTTGCCAGAAAATATGGAGCGCAGAATAATAAAATAGTGATTATCATGGGCAATGTCCACTTTCAGATTCTTCAAATATGGAAATATTGCCTAGCACAAGCAAACAAAACAAGTTATCCATGAGGTCTAACTGCATTCTACATGCTAAACAATGATTTTAGCTGGAACATGGTGCATACTGTGTGTCCCGGTGGTACTTACCGACAGATGCTGGAAAAGCCACGCCCTCATGATGTTGGTGGCCACTTTGGGGAAGATGCCTCGTTTCTTATTTCGCTTTTTGTCGCGGTCCAGATCATCGTCGTCCCCCGTGCTGGGCGATGCCACACTATTGTCCATACAATCCCCTGCAAAATAGCAGACAACCCTGTGAGGGGCCACGAACAAACCCACATATTGTTTTTACATTTTTATGTACAACAGTTTTAAATAGTGCTGTTGTATCACCTTTTGACTGCCTCAAAGCACTCACACAGAAGTGTTAAAAGTAAATAACAGCACAGAACACGCACTCACTGCAAAGGAACGACCACCATACTGGATTTTTCTGCTACTTGGTGATGGTCATGAAACTGACTGCATCTTAGCTTAACCCCATTATCTGTGTGAAAATAATTAATTTTTTTCCGTGTCTTTTTGTCATCTCCTTACTTTTACTACATTTTTTTTCAGCCCAATTGAACTGTTCATAGTTTCTCTCCATTTCTTCCCATACTTTGTCAATTTATTAGATTTTTCCTTTTTTTGTCCAGGTCTTCTTTCATTTTTTTTCTTCCTCATACCCACTTTTACTCTCATGCTTTTCTTCTTGTTCTGCCCTTTTCAACTTTCGTAAGTATGCTTAGTGCCTCCCTTTTACCATAATTTTTTCTCACATTTATATTCTTTCCCCTATTTGTTTCACACTCTTGCCCCTTTATTTCCTGCCATTTCTATCCTTTTTCGTCTCTCACAATCTTTTTCACTAACAGGTCTCAATATTTAATGGCTGTCGTTCTTGTTACCTTGCTTTGCATCTCCTTTTCACATTGCTATTTCTTTCCCTGCTGTGTTATAGTTTATCTAACTGCTATCCCATCCTCTCTTTATGTCTTCTCTTCTCTGGGCTTGACTTTTACTCATACCCTGTCTTTCTCGTCCAAATTCTTCCTCCTCATCCTCTTGCCTTGTCCACTTCTTTCTCACTCTTTCTCGTATCCCCATTCCTGGCGCTTGTTAAAAATCTCTGTTACTCTCTCTCTCGTCCAATAAGGGGTCTCTAACCCTTTCTGTACTGAGAGCTACTTATGTTCAATGAAACGCATTGAGAGCAACTAATATTATTAGTGTTGTATAATCTCATTTTTTTACATGTATATTAATTCAACCAAGCAAAAGCCTTCTAATTTAATAAGCTGGGCTGCACACTGGTGAGCTACTCAGAGGTAGCTAGAGAGCTACAGTAGCTCACGAGCTACTGGTTGGAGACCCTAATTCATTGTTTTCACTATCATGATCTCTTCTTTACTCCATTTTTCTCCTTCCACCACTCTCCATGGTTTCGTCACCTGTTTTTGCAGTCTGTCCCTGCTGCCTTCCTCCCGCTGCGGCCAACGCTGTATACATCACGCAACACCTGACAACCCCAGAATCACTTTTTTCATTATTCATTGAATCCTGTTGGTCCTGTAACCCCTGCTTGATGGCAAACTGAGCAAAAAACCAAAGGTTGCAAGAAGGTTTGCTTCCTTGACAGCTTCAAAACAGTTTCTCTAGCTGGACCCTACTTCTGCCCTCAATGCCCTTTGCCAGTTCAGGTTGGCATGGGTGCCCACCTATCTCTCACTTCGGCCCTCCCTTCACCCCCTGCATACGCTTTGCCTTAATAAACATAAATCAGAAGAGCGCTGTCAACAGCTGCCGCGCTTTCATATCCTGCGGCAAGAAAGAGGCTTAAAAGCCTGCCTGGAGGGCAAGTAAATTATGCATCAGAGAGGTGGCGTCTCTGGGCCTGCCATGCACCGTAATGGCGCATCCCCTGCACCGCGCGCCGGCCCTGCTTTCCCTATGCAAGCTCCTCATCTAGGCCAGACCCATCCCTATAGGAAGAATTAAAGGTGGTTCAGGAACAAAGGCAGGCAGGAACAAAGGGATGGTGGAGGAGGGGAGCAGAACCAATGGGATCTGCCTTAATCAGCTCCTCGCGGGCTGCCGTTCCATGGAGGGAGTGAGGGGGCTGGCAGAGTGCTTCTTAGAAGAGTCTTGCAAATGTCAAGGGATCCTATAAAGGCTGTTGCTCCATTAGAAGCCTGGCCTCCTTTTCAAACTTGTTTGCAGCACCTGATAATTCAATATCAGGATAACTCAAGGTCATAACTTTCCACCCGCTTCCCCAACCAGCCATGCACTTCTTCAGGGCGAAGAATGCATTCTTTGTGGGCCAGATAGATACTTTTTTTGTGCAAAATGTAAAAGTTACTTACCCATAACAATCGGTTTGCAGATTATTGTGGGTGTTCAGGGGAGGCAAGGCACCAGGAACTAAGTCCCATTCCCGGTGTCTGTCTGTTTTACCTATCTCACCCATTTATTTTCACCCAGCAGGAGTTGCCATGACAGTCCTTCAAACCGGACCCATCCATAACTTCAGTTAACTTTTCGAAAAGCAAATCATAAAACACCATACCTAACACCAGGGAATTTAATTTGGCTATTTTGGAAGCTTCAGTACTTTTGACACACAAACGATCACTTTATCAGAGGTTAAAAGTATTTTTTTTAAAAGCGCACCCTCGCTCTTGAAACATGTCCACAAAGTGACTGGTCTCTATGGCTGCTCATTCTAAGGCACTGTTCTAGCCTGTGAACTCTCTGAAGTAGCCATTTCCTTTCTGTCCTGAGATAGTTGGCTTCTTCTGCCTTTCCTCCTCCAATCTCCTGCCATCCCGGACAGCTTCGGGCCAGAGCACGCTTGCACGCCTCGTGAAGGAAAGGATGTCTAGGTGGCAGCAGCGCTGTCCTCCTGTTGGTCCTACTGAATCAAGATTGTAGACAAGCTTACCTAGTGGTTGCTCCATCAAAAGGAAGTCTGGACACTCATGCCACAAAGGTGCTTTTGGCCAGACTGAGTAGGCTTTGGGTAGAAACTGCCATCAGGGACGAGGGCACTTAGTGTAGTCACCTTTGTGAGCCATTTATTGTTGGGATGTTGCATCTACCCCCCTTCACCCAAAACACCAGTTGTGCACCGTGTATGCCCCTAGATGTCTCACCCACTCCCATGCATGTTCAATTTCAGTCAGGAAGGACCTTAAAATATAAACGTAGGGCTTGTGTTTATGTTGTGCTTCAAGTAGTCTTTGACAAACAAGTTACCATCATATCCCAGAAAATTCTAGGTAACAACTAAAAATGTGTATCATTCAGTCTGACAATTTATCCAATGACTACCTGGTTTCAGCGGTTGGTATTTCATGAAAAGTAAAATCTCAACCACCCAGTGACCCGAACAAAACAAAAGCCATGACTGCACAACACCCCAATGCAAGCAAAATCCCAGTATATTACATTGTACCTGGAGGTGTGCAAATTCATGTCGTTTTTCTCATGTACTACCAGTCATTCTCACAAAACTACGAAATTATGTGTGCATGTATGTAAGACACATAAATTTAAGTCATGAATGTTGTATTGGTTATCTGCAGTGCTTAATTTGTGAAAGAAAGAGTGCCGGTGCCGGAAGCTCTGCTCAGAAGCAGGTGGCTGGTGCAATTTAACGTCGAAAGGCTGACTACCAAGGCTGGTAGTCTTTAATCCACTTTTAGACACTCCCTGTCACTTTTCCTCGCACCTACATACTCCTGCTTTCTCCCTCTGTGACGGTTTTCCTTTCTCTTCCTCCGTCTTTCCGATCTGTGTGTTTGGTGCTTAGCAAGGGCAACAGTATACCCACTTCTTACCATGACGTAATACTATTTGAGACCACTGTTTAGAGAACTTTAACATTTAGAGGAACCTGTGGGTCCACACTTTATGGACAATCTGTGTTTCACATGCAGTTTGGGTCAAAAAATGTATAAACTCCTTTTTCTAAAACAGAGTGAACACCCAGGTGCCGATCTGCATTCCTAACTCTTGAATGACTTGAGGAGGATTACGTTTTATAAATTTACAGAGATCAATCTAATTTGTGAGTCAGGGTACGCTAGGGTAATCTCTCCACTGCAAGAAGCAGATCAGGTCCTTTATTCTTTTCCAATCATAGATCCCCTCTTGGATCAGTAACAGGACTATAGGTGCTCCATGTTGCAGTGGTGAGTGCTCCCACAGATTCTCCCTCAGGTGGTACTGGACCAGTGACAGACGTGGAAGAGGCAGAGAGCCGAGGCAGGCCATGTGACCACCCATCCAATGATTGGTGGAACCATGAAACGTTTGGGGATGCAGGAGAACCTTCAGAAAAGTTGGACCTTTGTTGGATCTCAACAAACCAGGCAGCCTGAAACAATCCCTATTCAAAGACTCATTGTCATTCTTACACATGGCTGGCTCTGATGTGTTTCTCAGCTATAACAATTAGGACAAAAAGGAAAATTGTATTTACCTGTAGCAGTCAGTTTGTGGCTTGTAGATTCACACGTTGTGCATACTTCTGCCATCTAGTGGTTTGGGTTGGAATTGCCACTTGTTTTTCCAAGGTTTTAAGTCTTAGGGGGTTGATTATGGGACTGTTAATGGGCACACACACCCATGACCTCAGTCTACTCAGGCTCTGTTCCATGTTCTATTGTTAGATTATGTTTTTCCCAGCACCAAGGTTGCTTCAGAAACTGCAGAGCTATGCAGAAGTGATGAGGGTGTCTGCACTCTGAGACTTCCATGGTGAACTTCCAAGGCCTTTTAACTTGGAAAAAAACAATTCTGACCTAAACCACTAGATGACGGGAGGAAGCAGAGTATGTGACCTACAACAGCACATGCTGCAAATATTAAGGTAGAAAACAAAATCAGTATAGGCCTGCAAGTTCCCCCTTCAGATCCAGCCTGGCCCGAGATTGAACTCTAGTGCTGGCAGTCATCCCAACAATGTGTAACACCAAGGATGAAGATTGGCTGCCCAGAACATGAGTGAGGCAGAGGGTCCATGTGAAACCCAAATGAAACATCTATAGACAACAGTATCATCGGTGTATGACAGAACCATGTGAATCAGCAAGGGTCACCAACGACTTTAATTACATAAGTAATATTGTTAAATCATAATGATTGCTGAATAAGGTTATATGTCTTACGCATGGCCACTGGAATGATGCAATTTTGTGGGCGCTGCCCTTTCTGCATAATTATGGATTTGCTGCATTTTCCACATAATCCATCATCTGCTGCATACTATGCAGATTATTTCTACCTCAAATAAGCCAAAAGTTATTAAAAACAGGGCAACACGGGTTGCTTCACAGAGGAAGGCCTTTCGCAAAGATTGGCTGGTCATCTTTCTCTTGTTTATTGCTGTATTTGGGTGTCAGACTGGTACTAATGAGGTGAAACCGGTGCCCAGAGTGTTAACAAAATAATTAGGTAACACTATCACAAAATGTGCCACATTATGCCACATAATTTGCCTTTTCTTGCCTCATTATTTAGTAGACCCTGCCCCATAATGTGTTCCTCCTCTACCGCCTCCTTCCAGTGTCCAGTGTTTCTACGGTTGGTCAGCACCGTCCAGGGTGAGCTGCTGTTGAAAGCGACCAGCTCGCCCAGTACCCCAGTTTTTTTCAGGGGTGGAGGTAGCTTGCTGCACCTCCTCTTCCGAAGGATGCTTGCAGCCTCAGTACTAGCTGGATGCGGCTCGAACAGTGCCAAGTCTATGCTCTGCATGATTGAGTTCACCTCTGACTCATGTTCTCAACGTTTATTTTATGCTTTGATTCAATTTTGCGTTCCAGGCGCAGGCCACCTCCCCCACTCGTACATAATTATTACTTCAAGCTCCGTGGCTGTGCAGCCTTCGGGAGGTGGAGAGAGGGGGAGGGCAGGGGACGGATGGCTAAGCGGAGAGGGGGAAAGCGAGGTTTAGTGGCTGACCGGTACCAAGGAAAGCGGCAAGTGGACGGGTATGGAAAGGAGCTAAGAGGAGGGGGCGGGGCTGAGGTAAGAAAAAGAGCTGAGAGAACAGAGAAGTTAGTGGATGCAAGTGAAAGAGGACAGAGGGGAAGGAGCTGTGACAGGGGTGGTGAAACACACAGGGGAGCAAGCAGCAATTGCCCATGTATTCTGCAGCAGCTTGAAGACTGTGACCCAGTGGCGTAGTGTGGGGGGGGGGTCCACAGGGGCGGTTGCCCCGGGTGCAAAATTCTTAGGGGCGCAAAATTTTAAAAGAAAGTAGTGCACCCCTTAATCCATGGACTGTTAGCACTTCCTGAGTTAACGGTCCATGGGTTTGGGGGCGCAATACTTTCTTTTAAAAATTTGCCTTGGGCGCCTGCAACCCGCGCTCCGCCGCTGCAGTGACCATCAACAAACTTTCAAGAGGTCGAAAAACGGAGGCAGGTCCTCAGGAATTTAGGACCCCAGACTGTGGAATGCCCTAAGCCCGACCTTGAGATGCAAACCAAACAGCTTATGAATCTGGAACCACCTCCCAAATATGGAACATTTCAGACATTCCCTCACAGAACAAGGATCACAACAAAAACATCAGAAATGAGCCCTGCCATCCCACCGGACTCCAATCTTCTGCGTGTCTTCATTGTAACTGTATATTGCTAGCTCATCTAGTGATCTGGAGTAACCGAAAGCTAACGTAGCACTATATGAGAAACAAGATAAATAAATGAATATTCAGACAGTGCAAGAGAACAGAGAGAACAGTGGCTATAGAGGAGGACGGGAAGGGAGGAGAGGGGACGGGGGTCCAAGGAGAGAGACAGGCACAGGGTTGGAGGGGACTGGAAACCAAAATCACCCCTGGCAAAAATGTTCAAACTAGCCTAGCATTAGGTAGAAACAGTGGCGCTGCTAGGTCTTAGGCCGCCCATGGCCGCCCTTGCGTTTGCCGCCCATGGAGACCGAATGTAAGAGCGGGGGGTGTGCTGCCGATTCCTGCGGCCGCTGCCCTGCGATGCACGCAGCTAACAAAACTCGTGCCGCCCAGGGCGGACCCCCCCCCCCCCTTGCTCTGCCACTAAGTAGAAAGTGGCCATGGGCCATGCTTGGATCATGGCAGCCCATCCTGCTGTCTAAGTAGCCCCCTAGCCTGTAGCCCTCCAAGGGAATGTCAGAATAGCAGAAAGGCCCATCCAACCTTGGATAGGCATTAGGAAAGGATAAATAAAAGAGCTTTGTACCAACCAAGAGCAGCTGATCAACTTAGCAAGGTTAAGGGGAAGATGGGGTCTTAGGGGACTGAGATACGAACCACAATCAGGTGCTTACGTAAATTAAGGTTGTGCATGTAGCTCTAGTGACAGAGTATTGCACTGAGAACTTTGGAGACTGAAATCGTCCACACAAGCAAACACTGTTTACACAAGTGATCATCAAACTTACTCAGGTGGGGCAGAGGGAGTTCAAACAGCACAAATGATTCACATAAGTAGTTAATGGGCATTAAACTTGTTCTGGTGTTGTATGGGGGGAAGTTCAGACTCCATACCCATTCGTTCCCCGGCCTCTCCGTTCATAGGGTGTTCATTGCGTGATAAGAGACAGGAGGAGCTGCACACTAGACTCTCCTTCGTGATTGGTGTATATAAGTCCACAAGCCTTAGAACTCCACGGCAAGTTGACAGTAAGAGAATGGTGAGAGGTGCAGGAAAGAGCACTACTCTGGTGAAAATACAGGGATTTTAGAGGGAGCACGAGAACAAACGAGTGGATAAAGGAATTAAGGTAGAAGGCATGTGTGGTTTTTGGTCTGTAGATTAAGTGGCTTCCCTTATCAGTTTTTTAATCAAGACAAGGTTGTAATGTTCCAGGCATGGGAAGTCCTCTTTCTCAATCCAGAAGAGGCCAGAGTTTCTTAAAATACATTTTCCAGATACACTCTGGGTGCTTTTGTGCTTCAGTCCAAAAGCGGTGAAAGAAAGGGACGGAAAAATCATATTCAAACATTGAAACTTGACATAAACCAGACTGGGGCAGCCAGAATGCGAAGCCAAAAGTGTTCAGGAACGGAGGCCAGGAGGCGGTCTGAACACAAAATCTATGTGCGCCATTTCACTTTGATGCTTAAAACTGTGAATGCTTCGAAGGGAGTGCATACCACATATCAGCCCTACACGAAGTTAGAATTTTTGAAAACCTGTTTTATGCTGTTAAAGTTTTGAGAAATTTCAATTTTTTACTGTCTGCAAAATTTCCCAAGGTAAGCTTGCCTTTGCCTTCCTTACGAGTTTGGCATTCAATTCTGCTATGTGCGCTAACTCCATGTACCACACTTATTGGACTTATGAGTTTTGCAATAAAAACCATATCCCCTTGATAAATGCTTTCAGCTAAAACCTACTGATATTTATCAGGGGAAACCCGGAAGATGGCATTTAGGAGCAGTAAGCAGCAAAATGTGCCCGTTAGTCCCCATTATTGGGGGAAAAACGTATAATTGATTGGTACTTACCGCACCAGATAAATTCGAACTCGGCAGTCAGCTTTTATTGCGTGCGATAAATATTGATCCAATTACCGGGCCACTCATAATGAGAGGGCTGTAGCAACACAAATAAAGTGCAAAAGTGCCATCAACACTCTCACGCAACCAGGCAAGGGGAAACCGTGCAACCTAATGTAAACCCATTATTCCTAGCCCCGACCCCCACAAAGAACGTAAATCCATATCAGTGTATCAAAGGCAATAGTGAAGGTACATGGAATCAACCACAACTGGCCCACATCCTGGTTTAAACTTGACTAGAAGTTAAAGTTGTTAGATAGATGAGGTCCTGCACCTCAGACTCCTATTAGATGTGTTGCAACATTGTTCCGAAGCACAGAGAGCAAATGCTGATTATGCTAGAAAACAGAAGTCAAGGGGTTCACAGGAGGAGCCCCAAAGATTGAAAGAATATCAGCAAATAAAAACAAAAATCCTCATGTGTGCATGAGAAGCAGTTAGAAACACATGGGAAAATGACTTAAAACCCATTATTATTCACAGAACAATATGAACCTCGCAGACCTCCTCAGTGCCCAGTTGGCTATGTTCTTCTGTGCTGTAGTGTGACATTGTATCTCAGGTTGTGGGAGGCTGAACTAAGGTAAGAACCTATGGCAGGAGTAGAGTTTTGGCTGCTCATGGGGGCTGGGCTTATCAGTAAGACTGAGTGGGGGTCCAATTCAGTTAAAACTGAGTAGAGACCAATCCCCCTATGCCCAGACCTAGCCTAGAACTTTTTTTTCTTGAATTGTGTTCTTGGAATCACTGCGGAGATGCAGGCTTCAAAACTGGTGACAGATCGCACTCCTGCATTCTTGCGGTACAATTTAAGGCCAATAAAGCATTATGGGAAAGTAGGGACGCAGTACTTCAGATCTTCAAGTGACCCTTTGACATCAGTGACACCTTCATCAAGTCCTGCTTTTGTGATACACAGCACTTTGCTTTCTGGTGTTGTAGGATCCACAGAAGCAAAGTGGTCTTGGATAAAAAGCCAAGATTGGATGAAGGAGTCACTTATGACAATGGGCAGTTGGCACGCTTCCTACTTTCATAGGATTAGCAGGATAGGGTGCCATCTTACAGATTCTTACACTGATAGCAGGCACCTAATCACATAAAAAATTCCCGAGACGGAAGCATAGTTTCTGCTCCACTGCACCACTTGCCCACAGACATAACTAATATAATTGAGAATTCACGATCTGATTGTGCACCCGGACCAAATGGTACACCCCCATGCCCCCCCACACAAACTCTCTTCAAACAGAATGCATCTGCATGGGCAAGTTCTCTGGCTGTGATTTTTTGTTCTTACACCGCTTTTTAAATTTTGTAAATATGTTAGATGCACACTTTTTACATGTTTCTGCTTTTAATTAACTAATAAACTATTACTAGTCACTTGAACTGTTCATAGACATGACTGGATAACATGGATGCACTGTCCTGCGGCTCTAAAAAAAAAAACAGACACACACACACACACACACACAGGCACACACACCACACACACACACAGACACACAAACACACAGAAGATGGAAGCCCTATTGTGTAGGGTTTCTAATAACTTTGCACTGAATTAATGTTATACATGAGTAAGACATCTTTAAAAGATGATTCTAGTTTCCTGCTGCAATCATTTGAGTAGCGCGAGAGAGGAGACAGCACAATGCTGCACCATGTATTGGAGATGTGGGACACCCTGCTCCCCACAGACGCCTCCCCTTTCCAGTCATGAATTGACGGGGCCGCTGTATTCTGTCTGTTAATCACCGGGGGCCAGAGTCCATAGGCCGCTTCCTTTCCACACACAATGGCGGGACTAGAAAAGACATGCAGTGGGGGAGCGGGAATCTGCCCCGCCGGTTCATTTGCTGGCTCTCGCCTTGTCTTCTGGTATAAAGGGAATCCTGGCCCTGCCCCCAGAGGGGCTGCGGAGGGCTATTCCGGGCCGCCAGGCCTGACCTCGCTGCCCCGGGCAGCCTGGGTCTCACAGGCCGCGAGCAGGAGGCCTTCCTCGCTGTGCCCTCTTCCCTTCTTCCCTCAGGTTTTCTCGGCTGGGTGCCCCTGTTCTCAGGGTAATTATCAGACAGATGGCATGTGCTGGAATGCACGCGCTCCCCCTCCCCCTGCATATCTTGCAATAATCATAGGCATAAGCTCCATCATAAGATGATTGTTGAACATAAACATATACGCACAGAGACACACACACGAGCATACGTGCGTGCGCAGACGGATGCGTTTAAGTCATAAAATGCAGAACCATGCAAATTTAGCTCATGCATGCATGCACACAAGCAGAGCCACAGAAGCAAACACAAAGGCCTGTAGCTGTACTCAAGATATATATAAACTGAGAACACAACAGCTAGCAATTTCAAATTTCAATGTATGCTTTTACATACATGCACCGACAGTGTGTGCACACGTAGCTTAAACTGAAAACGCTATCACCCACACATGCAAAGTATACAGACTCACACACACCGCACACACAAACAGCATAAACTGAAAGCAAAGGTTCATGGTTGCACTCAAGCAAAACCACACACACACCCACAACATATACACAAACACACCCACACACACAAATATATACACACACACACACCCATATATACACACACACACAGTTGCATCCGTACCTCACAGACCCAAACCAGCAGATATGAACATTAAAGCCAAGCGGAAATGCAGAGAAACATAAATTCACCTGGGCTCAAAATAGAAATAGTCCATGCTCAGACCCAGTCTTGTGTGTGCGCACATCCAAGCACATATAAACATACAAGACCCTACCACAAAGAAACTACTGAGCGCATGGTCCACTGAAAACTTACACAGGTGACGGGGAAATTCATAGGGCACGACTACTCTCTCTTCTCTTGGGGACTCCCACTGTAACGAGTTTGCATTCTGATCCACGAGTCAGCTCCTAGAGGCCGCGTATATGGCTGTGGCGTGCTATATAAAAATCCGAGGTCAGTTGAGGAGTTGGCGCAGTGCACAATACCAAGACTGTAGCAAAAATTTTAAGAAACATGAAGGCCTTACGAGTCCGAAGGGGACATAAGTCCTCTAATTTCTGGAGGACACACAATAATATATGAAAGCTTATTCAAATCCAGATATCCAACACCTCAGAAACAGCCTGCACCTTAGCAAGATGGGGATGTCCAGCACCTACCTGAAGCTTAACCTCACCAAAACATGAATTACTGCTGTTTGTAAAGGACAACAAGCAACAACTAGTCCAAACCTGACTCAACAGCATGAAATGGCTTTGAACCTCAACCATGGATGCCGATTTCACCCTCAAGGAACACATCACTAACCAAACCAGGATGACCTGGTACCAGCTTTCTCCCCCAAAGAAAGTGAAATCATTCCTCCCAGAAAGCGGCTTCCAAGGAGGTGCTGTTTACGTCCTCTGGATGGTGACAATGCCCTGCTCCACGCCTCCCATACTTCATATTGGTCCCCTTTCAAGGCATCCCCTATGCTGCAACATGCCTATTAAGGCCCTGAAGATATATGACCACATCATTCCCTCCCTGATGCAACACCACTGGCTCTCCTTTCTGTCTGAGACCATTTTCAAAGACACCTGCATCCTTTACAACGCCATCATGACTGGCTTCCATGCAAACCTGACTCACAATCTCACCATCTGTTGTGGCTCAAGACACACCTCCAGACTGGTGCTGAAGATGTACAAAAAGGAAAAAAGAAGGTAACAGAACTTCTCCATCTATGCATCTAGGAATTGGAATGGCATTCCTGTATCCATCAGGACTGCCCCAACCCTTCTCCAATTTAGGAAAGAGCTGAATACATGCCTCTTTAGAGGGCACTACATGATGATGCATCAACAGTCCACAAACCATCTCTGCTCCTGTCAGATTTTGACTATGGCTTTAATTTCGAGGTTGTACAGGGATCCTCTGCCTTTCATCAAGGTTCACGCTATACAAGTAAGTACCACATACATACAGACAAACATGCATGCAAACATCGATACATGAAACATTGAATACAGAGGGAAATCCACTCCCTTGATTTCATTCATAACATCCATATGGAAGACATTCAGGTGGCAGAATTAGGCAGAAGCAACTGTTTCACTCCATTTCTAACCTCCTCGGAAGGTTGCAAGGCAGACTTGACCCCCCACTTGGATGGAAACCTGTTATCTGCAGATTGCAGAAACTGCTCAGCAGCAGGTGTTTACCCTACCAAGCTATGTGTCCTGCTCTAGACGTATATTCCTCCTCATTTTTCTAAGTTAAATACCTCGTGCATTGCAATGAGGGTATTAACATGGTGATCTTTCTAAACCCTCAGTGTCATTTCATTCATCTCTAGTGTGGGAGGCGAAATTTATGCCAAATGTGCAGTGACACGTGACTCTCTATCACCGGAAACAAGTATAGTTTGTAGGCCAAGGAAGGTCTAAATTTATAATACCACATTACCAAATAGGTTGTTTGTGGAAAGAATAAAGAGATACATTGTAGTCCTCAGAACCATTGTAACCATCTAGTATACCAGTACCCATCAACCAGAATCATTCGGAAAACCACAACGTCCATGCGTACACGAGTGGCGTAGCTAGACCTATTGCCGTCCAGGGCAGTCCCTGAGTTTGCCGCCCGGTGCAGGTAAGAGCGAGGACGACTGTTTCTCGGGGGGGTTTTAGTCGACAGACAACTTGCTCTGCTCCACCGCCCCCCAAAAGAGTGCTCCCCCTCCCCAGTTATGCCACCGGTGTACACTGATTGTTACTGGCCCTGATGCACCCATTCAGAAAGAGAACCAGAGCAACAGTATGCCCCTGACCTAGGAGACACCAGCTCTAGCTCACACACAGATCATAAAGGCCAGTGATACCAGAGAGATAACTAATAAATACACCAGAGCCAAAAAAGGTCAGATTTTTCTGGCTTTTATGGCCAAAGCGCGGGTGGCATTTGACTGCGTGATCCACTCCCAACTTTAGAGCATAATGGAGGAGATGGGGGTGGACCCCGCGATACTTATTTTTATTCGGAAACTTTATTCCAATGCTACTGCAAGTGTCAGATATGGAAAAAAATGGGGAGTGTACACGCCCTTTTAAGTTCTTAAGAGGTGTTAGACAGGGGTGCGTGCTCGCTCCATTTCTTTTTTCTTTATATACTAATGGTGTTGAAGCAGCACTCATTGGAGCATCACTCGACGTCCCTGTTTGTGACTGCTTACCTATACCGATACTCGCATATGCAGATGGCGCGGTATTATTCGCTCGAACGGGGGTGGCTCTTCAACGCCTAATAAATGCTTATGCTTTCTTTATGTCTTCACTGGGTTTAAGGGTAAATGAAGACAAGTCCTTTGTCCTTATAGTAGGATCGCCTGTGGTAAAGAGAGCACAACATTTAGTGTTAGGCTCAAGGAGACTAGAGGTGGTAGGCTCCTTCTCGTACCTAGGGTTCCACTTTGACAAAAAACAGACACGGGCCAATATGGTGAATAATAGAGCCATGATGATGGAGAGGAGCATGGAAGCTATGTTGGTTTTTGCGAAAAGGTTGGGCTCAAAGCCCCTCACCATCATAAACAAGAGCTATCAATCAAAGACACTTTCAGTAGCAACGTATGGGGCAGGTATATGGGGTATGGCTCCGGTAACCTACCTTCAAATTTTGGAGGATAGATTCTACAAGAAAGTACTTTCCCTCCCCAGTTCTTGCTCAAATTATATTTGCCATCTTGAATCAGGTTTACCTTACATAACATACACTATTAAGATCGCTCCATTGATTTTGTGGCATTCTATATGGCGTAGGGATACAGTAAACCTCACCCAGATCCTAATCACAAATTGTCTAACACTGGATAATACAAGGAAAATTCCATGGCTCCAGTATGTGAGGAAAAAGTTGGCTGACTTAAGTCTGGAGGAACTGTTTACCATCCCCAGTATGTGTAAATCAATTTCGAAACAAAAGCTGAAGACTATTTTCTTTTCAAAGGAGAGTTATGAGCGACAGAAAGAAAAATGTTTAAAGAAATCAGTGATGTTGTACCATCTGTCACCTCCAATATTAGAGGGGGACTATTCTTACTTACAGAGTGTAGGAAATGGCCAGCACAGATATATTCTGTTAAGATTTAGATTAAATTTGATCCCACTAATGTTAGGTTTTCCTGCGAAGACGTACAGAAGTACAGACCTGTCGCCATGCCCCTGCGACAAGGGATCAGAGCAGTCTGACCTTCATATATTCTTATTTTGTGGCTTTTATGAGAGGGAACGATCGAGATTTATACTCCCAATTGTAAAGAAACTCAAAATTAGGCAATGTCGTCCTGCTCTACTGTTTTTAAAGAAATTGTGTGATCCATTCACTTGCTTTGCTATAGCTTCCTTCCTACTACCTTGTCTTAAGGAGAAGGAACAATGAGGTCCTCTATGTCCTTGAATAATGTTAAGACAGCCATCTCGGTGTTAAAATTCTATTTTGTTATCTTAAAAAGGTATATGATTGACTGATGTTGATGCTGCTTTTAATTAGTTGTAATTACTTTTATACCTCTATATGCTTTTTATGAGCTATTCACTTATTTATTAGTCCCAAGGGGTCTTAGGGACCTGGGATGAAGTAATGCTTCTTACTTGCTTTATTAACTTCCAAGATGTATTTGATAGTAATCTGCGTCTTTTTTTTACATGGTTTTACATATATTTGATATTTCCGCTGATTTTTTTAATGTGGTGTTCTTTTTTTTCCCATATGTACCTTATATTTCTGTACTTTTATGATCTGTAGTTTTAACGGATCGAATAAAGAAATTGATTGATTGATTGATACCAGAGAGCCAGTGCAGATAAAAGGCATGCCCAAAAGACCATGCGATCATAATAGTTCTAATCAGTTCAACTGATAACACTTGCAGAAATTAAGACAACAGAAACGCCATCACCGTGACACAGTAAAGAAATGAAGCCAGCAATATAAAACTCCACCATGACAACTGCAACGAAAGCAAACCTTAAAGAAACTTTATGCACCAAACAAAACCTCCACCAATCCCAAATACAAAGAACAAGCATTGACAGAGCCAAGAGCACTGGCTTTTCGCTAGGGGATGTGTTTGGTCATGGAAGTTGTCTGTTGTTCCTTTGTACTTTTGTCTGTTGACTGCACTAGACCTAGAAAGAAAATCCCATAAAAAAGCAACATTTTGGGCTATGGCAATATGGAAGCTGGGAGCAGGGTCCTTTGCTGAACAGAGCGCATTAGCAGATGCAAGCCATAACTCACAGAAAAGTGTTCTGAAAAGGAGTCCGACTATGAAGTCTGCATTGCATATGGCGAACTTAATAGGCGTACAGAGGAAAATATTGCAGACAGATACTTTTAACAAAGGGTCAGTATTTCAGTTGCATCTTTAAAAAAGCGTAAGTGCATATACATCCTTACTTTGTGAAGAAAAAAGCCGTAAATCAAACACCATGTTATCAGGACAGTAAATTAAAATACATCAATTCTCAAGTGCGATTAGAGAAAAGCAGGGCGATTTTATGACAGGCCTTCAAAGAGTGCAAGGTTCTTAAACAAAAAACATAAATCAGCTGGTAAAATGTTCCCTCATATAAGCACATCAACTACATAACAGAGCACACACTGGCTCTCGTGTTATGTCGCGTTTGTACTCTAACAAAAGGATTACTGGATGCCACATCACCAAAATATAATAGGAAACTGTAGCCATACTCAAAATGTCATGCCATAAAGTATAGTCCATCTAAGCAATGCCAAACCATAAAAAACACATATGAACACCAATGGCCAAAAGCGGGCGTCCCAAAGCCCAGTCTAACTCTGTACTCCTTCTTACTGTATTTTTTGAAGAAATGGTGCTACATTAAGGCCACTGTAGCCGGTAACCTTAGATGTGCGCCGGGTTGCAGCAAAAGACAAAGTCATGCTACATGGAGCTTTCCACATCCTTGTACTGTAGCTTCTCTTCCTCCAGCCTCAGCTTCGTCCCTACAAATTCCATCCTCTTCCTGCGCAGTTTGGGTCCGCCTGAGCTATAACATATTCCTTCGGTTCTCTCTTCTCATCCGACAGGTTGCAAGCAAAATCCCAAGTGTCTCGAAAGGCCTAGCCTGGGTATCCCATCATTACACGCAGTTAAACTTCTAAATAAAAACAAGTTGCAAGTTCCGAACCCAACACTAGTAGGCAGAATAGCACGCAGCACGTGAATCTACAACATGCACGCTGCCAACCACACCTTTATACAATCAAAATGTGAGCAGATGTTGCCCTGCCTCTATCACCACCTGCTGATCTTGTCCCTTTTGTATGTCCACATTTGACAGATGAGTACATATGTGTTCATGTTGGGAATGCAAAAAGAACAATTGATGGACAGAATGTTGAACAATGTCAAACATTCTCCCTAGTACAGAGATCTGAGCCTAAATCCATCGTTTTTTTGCTCCTCATGCCATTCCAGTTTACTGGTCCTAGGATGCTTGTTTCCGGTCCAGGGAGGACCTGGCCTGGCAGTTCGGGCTGGACTGTTGCCATGAGGAGTAGGATGAAGGCTGGGTCCAAACTGGGGTGGCATAGTGAGCAAAAGAACAATGGATTAAACCCAGATCTCTTGACTGGGGGTGAGTGATTGAAAAGTTTCAGCACTTCGTCAATCATCTGGTTGTGTTTGCCATGTCAGGAGTGAATATCGCACACTCTGTTTTCTCTTTGTATCCTGGTACTTTCGGGCCTCCAGAAAGAAGACAGGAGGAACCACGCTAACCTGAGATGTGAAAAGTTGCTAGATCTGGTCACAGGATATATGCCTTCATTATTCTCCATAGCGCCCAAACTGGATACAGGGTGTGGATTCCCAAACATTTCTGGTTTACAATACCAGCTTGCAACTGCCTTACTGAGCACAAGTTTTGAATGTTTTTGCTGAAGCTTATTTGATTCTCCTGCTTTGTAATGCGGCACAGTGTTTTTTTGTTTTTTTTTGTAAATCTAGGTTACGCATTGACAAATGATTCCTAAACTTAGATTCCAAGCTTCCTTGTTCTCACCTCCACGTCTGCAGCAAAAATAGACTTAATTCAGGTTTTATTTTAGATCCTACCCCACCTACACTGCAGCAAGAGAAGGAATCTGAGATTGTGAATGGATGCAAGCAAAGAATTAACATAGGTAAGTAAACGAACCCTGCTAAACAGAAATTATCACTGTGCTGCCTACTACTGCCCAAAGCTGTCAACTGGGCCCTAGAGATTACCTTTAACTCAGGAGCGCTAGGTCCATGCCAAACTTGACAATATACGCTTAAATACAAATGCATGAAATTCATCTAAATAAAACACATGAACAAACCGATTGGTTAACCAGAAAATCTGGCCTGGATCTGGCCCTTGTGGAACTACAGTGGACAGAGTTCTACCACAATAATGAGCTGCCAAGATCAACCTTCAAGAGTGTGGAATGCAGAATATCGACTCCCTCTATGTCATCCAGGTAAATATAGACAAGTAAACGTAGATTTATTATCCGTAGCTCCACATTTATTGACCTTGGTAATAAGTAGACCAATATTTCTGACCTTGATATTTTGATATGCAACCTAGTAACATCCCTGCTTTAACTGGTTGTAGCATTTGACACAAAAGCATTCCGATAGGTGGGGCTAGCAGTCACGTCCCTTTAGTGGGAAAACACAACTACAGGACACATAGTCCAACTTTCTGGTAACATCCATACCTATACCCCCTTTGGCATGTTTAACTCGTGAACTGATCGCCTTTGAGAATTTCTCCAGATTTCTGAAGCAGCGCAGTAGCATTTCTCTAGAGACTGAAAATGTAACTAACACTCCTGCCTCCAAAATTGTCGCCTATTTATCATCATTTATCAGCTTGTACTTCCATGAAAGTGTTTTATTAACACATTTTAGACTCAGCAGAATTTCTCCAGATGCTTCTACAGCTGGATGGGTGAGGAGACTATAGCATTACTCCTACACTTAAAGCCGGAGGAGGGGGAAGTCTACACACATGCAAAATACTGCAGAAAAGAACCTCCGTCTAACCATCTTAATATTTCAACACACTGACCGACACCACGAGGACGGATTTTTTCTGCAGTATTTTTTTATGGCGCGAACTCGACCCAAAGGTATTGAAGCAGTTTACATGAGCACCATTTACATTACACATGGCCGCATTCATTTTTTGGTAGGCACGGGGAGATTACGTGATTTGCCCAGAATCACAGGACGTTAAGCTGACGCCGAGACTCTGACCTGGTTCCCCAGCTCCAAGGATGGCAGCTCTGGCCGCTAGGCCACATCCTCCCCCGGATGCAAGGGACACTTTAAGAAAGTGGAAATTCAGTAAGGAAGGGGATGCTTCACGGAAGGAGAAGGATTAAAGAGGGTAAATACACTTTAAGGCTAACAATGGCCTTGAGCTTGGGTGTTGGACACTGCCAGGAGCGAAATTAAAACAAGCAATGGCAAAGACAATAGCTCTCGCCTATGATACCTATTGGCTTTGCCCATGATTTTTGGCCATGCTGTACAGCACTGCGGTTGCTGTGCAGTATGGCTAAAAATAAAAAAATAAATTAAAAAACCCTATAATGTGGCAGCTGCATCATTTTGTAGCAGGGAGGCAACGCTCATGCGCGCGCTTCAAAATGAGGCAAGCATTTTTTCCTTTTTCTTTATCAATCTGAGAGGGATTGGAGAATAAAAAGGAGCACCAAAAGCACTTTTTAACATTTTTGAGCAAAAGCGCTTCTTTAAAAAAGCAAACGGGGGAGCGAGATAGGGACAAGGCAACACAGAGAAAGGACAAGCTGGGGAGAAGGACAGGAGTGAGAGAGAACGTGAAATGTTGCTGAGGTGATAGAAGGTGATAATATATTCACAGGGAGCAAGCGGCGAGAGCAAAATCACAACGGGCATGGACCGCAGCAGTGCAGCGGTTACAGAAGGTGGGGGGAAAAACAAATATCAAAGGAGGGTGGGAGGAGGGGGAAAGCAAAGAGCAAGGGAGGGTGGGCAAGAGCAGAACACTGGAGAGAAAACAACGCAGGGCAATGGGGGTGGGCACAGAAGCACACTAGGAAGACAGCTGGTAAACACAGGCACTCTCATGGAGTGCTTTACAAAAAAGAATAGTTCATGAATAGTGGCACTCGTGGAAGAATAGAAGGAACCAATCAGAGAGGTGGTAAAAGTCTATGCTACATAGGAGGGAGAAACACAAATGGATTGGCTAAAACAAATAAATTCAGTTAATAGTAAGAAAGCAAATGTGAGTGAAAAAATACAAAGCCAATGATAAGCAGTGGGTGAAAGACATTTTGAGGTAAGTTTTCGATGAGTCCCCAAGATGTCTTCACAACCAGGCTTTAACTTATTAAAAAGGGTTCACACTTACAACAGCCAGTCAAAAAATAGTCACCAAGTTAAATCACACAAGAAACAGCTACTGCACCGATTCACAACTACTCAAAATAGTTACCCCTCAAAGTGGCTAAAAAATATGAGTTGGGAGTTTTTTTTAAAGGGGCAGTGCACTATCAAGGGGGTGATGATAAGGTAACTTCAGCGTGAGGAATGCTTAGGAATGAGAGGAGCACTTATGAATGGGAGAAACATGGCAAGGAAAATGAGGAGCCCCTTAAAGGAGGGAAGGAACAATGTAAGAAAGAGGAGCTCTGAATGACTGGGTAGCAGCACTGTATGGACGGGGAAACACTGTAAGGTCTGGGAGCAGGGCCGGCTTTAGTGTTCATGGCACCCGGTGCAACAATCATTTTTGGCGACCCCATCACCGCCTCCTCGTATTCTTGCACTACCACTGGGCACAAAAGTGCCCCTAATCTCTCCACAATCATAAGTTATTGCTAACCACAGCACCCCCCCCTCCCCCGCCTTGAGGTCAGCACCCAGTGCGGCCACTCCGGTCGCACTGTCCTAAAGCCAGCCTTGTCTGGGAGAAGCAATGTTTGAAAGGGAAAGGAGCACTGAAAGAGTAGAAGGACCAGAAGGAGCACTTCTGGTCCCACCCAACCCCAACACCCCACACCCTCACTGTCTTGTCCTGCTCTGCTCTTGCTTAAAGTTTAAAAACCCTCTTTTTGCTTTCTATGTTTCAATGTATTTTGGATACCATAGTCTCGCATTCTGGGTAAATGTAAACCACCCTGACACCCTTCTCCTAAGAGTAGCTCTGTTAAAAAAGTATTGAAAGAAAGAAGACACTGTATTGAAAAGAAGGAACCCTGGATGGAAGAGGAGATGCACTGCACAGGAGAGTGAGCACTGCACAGAAGGCAAGGAGCACAGCATGGGTGGAAAGGGAAGAGGCAATGTTTTCCTACCTTGTTCACTGGAGTTGTCGCCGCTCTGCGAGGCAATTCCACCACTCGAGGGGCCGGGCGTGCCGGAGTGCGTGGAGCCCGTTTCGTCATGATCACGTATCCAAGAGTTATTCTGAAGGTGAGACAGAAAGTGTGAGTTGCGAATTTCCTAGAGCACTCCACTGAACAGTGCATGCTATGCAAAGTCTGCAGAAAACTATCAATCATTTAAAGTAGACTGGATTCCCAATTTTGCTGGTCAAAAAAATCCCATCCCAGTCCATCTCCTCTGGTTGTGCTCCCATTGTCAATTTTGACTCAAGATTAATGTGTTCGTCAAATCACCTAGGTGGGATTTACATACTCTGTATTACGCTTTTCATATCCTTTCAATTACAGGGAATGCACATGCATTGCATTTATTGTGACTCCAATATGATTACCGCAATTGAAAAATTATTTTGAGCATTGGAACGGAGATAAGTAAATACAATATATTTGGATTATATTAGTATGTTATGTTATTTTAATTTATAACGCGCACAAATCATCCCGGGAAGGGTATCTCGGTAGAAATCACGCGATTCTCATCCTTGAATATAGTTGCAATCAGGTATACCGTACATATATTTACATACATACTGGGTGATAGCAGCCCTGCCTTCACTTCCCCCTTCAGACTGGCAGTGAATGACTAGCATTTTTCAACTTGTTCACTTCTAATATTAGGGGCTGCAAAAATGGCACTACATTGTCCGATGACACCATGTCAGATTTAACCAACGACCTTAAATACGATCCTGTTGCTCGTGTGCGGGAAGTGCCCAGACAACAAAATGTAATTCTTCCTGGGGCTCTGAATATCCATGCACAGAGCGGAGGGGCTCCCTAGGATAGGATTGTTGGTTATGTGTCACTGGAGAAGCAACGACTGCTCGGGCTAACGCAGTTTTCTCTTTCCATGACTAGTTGAGCAGATAACCAGAAAAGATATTGGTAGGATGGCCTTGTTCTCACTGTTGGTCTATCCTGTCCTCTTCACTGTCAAGTAGCCATCACTACTAACTGCAGATGCTCTGGTTGCTGCTCCATCACTCGCAGTTTTCTGGGCAAGAACAGAGGCCAAAGATGCCTAACCTATCAGACCAATAAGCCCTCCTTATCCCGTCACCCATTCTTGTATTGAATGATCCTTGAGCTTTTCTGATACCTACAAAGCTATCCGTCACCACTGCTTGCACCTATCTGTTATTGTAACCACCTCCCCCCAGGTCATTACGGATTTATGATGATACAACGCGATCATTTAGATCACGGTACATTACATTGCTGTTTTTACAACGCAAGTCGTTACAACGACTTGCGCTGGAGGGCGCTGGACTTAGGAATAGTGTGATTACTATTCCAACTCCAGTCTACGTACAGTAGGGAAGGTGTTGGAATAGTAAATTACACTATTACTTAGTCTAGAGCGCCCTCCAGTGCAAGTCATTGTAACGACTTGCATTTTAAAAACAGCGATGTAAATGTATTGCGGTGTTTTGACCGCGTTGTAAAGGTCGTTTTCCGGTCATTACAGGTGCGCGTTCCCGTCCAGGAATTATGAATGATAACCTAAAGCATTTTGGTCGTCCATTGAACTACTTAGACAAACACATCTGAAAAGAATGGTTTGTAGGTGAAAAGTTGAAGACTGGAGACATTGGCCGCACGGACCTGTAATAAAATGGTCACACTACCACCTGTCTGACCATCAGTTACCCCTTTACTTCCCGATCACATCACCTCGTATCCCCTGAAACCTTCTGTTCGTCGGTTTCGCATTTCGGTATCTCCATCCCCACCCTTCTTTCCATCCACTTACCTTTCTTGGTATTCAACCTCGCTTCAAATGTATCTCTTTCCTCACTCCTAAAATACAGGCAAGCAGTCAAGCTCTTTTCTGTTAGTGACAAGCCTGTTGCAGCAAGGACCAGCTGAGAAATCCATTTTCCCTCCCTAACTTGTTTATTAAGGTACATTTTTTTACCTCCATGACACGACTGTTCATACCTGAATGTGTTTGATGCAATAACATATTTTCACAACTCTCCCCCGACAGCACCAGGGGCTGCCAGTCTGCTGAAGTGGGCTTTCTAGTAACTGTGCTGTGAAGAAAATGACTAGGAGGCAGACTTCTGCAGGCTTACCCGAAAGCAGGGGAAATAGGATATTGAAAGAAATTGATCTGCCTGCTCCCCAACCCACCCCTGCCTCAACCTAAGACTTGCCCTTTTTTATTTTCTACCATTTAAATAGATGGTTTGTGCTGCATAGCACTTTTCCCTGAACTTCAAAGCGCTTTTTAAGTCCATTTTCCTTCTGCATTATCTTCAGCTTCGAGAGAATATCACATGACTGCCAGCAATGTGGATCTGAGGGCACTTTCCAGATTAGACACCTCTTTCCTCTACCTGGCCTGACCTCTTCTATTTCACCAATGCGCTTTGAAAAGAGGCCAATGGCAGAATTTGAGCTGCGCATGGAATCAACATAATATAACACTGTACTCCTTTATTTTCTCTCTCCTATTCGATAATATAACACTGTACTCCTTTATTTTCTCTCTCCTATTCGATAATATAACACTGTACTCCTTTATTTTCTCTCTCCTATTCGATAATATAACACTGTACTCCTTTATTTTCTCTCTCCTATTCGATAATATAACACTGTACTCCTTTATTTTCTCTCTCCTATTCGATAATATAACACTGTACTCCTTTATTTTCTCTCTCCTATTCGATAATATAACACTGTACTCCTTTATTTTCTCTCTCCTATTCGATCCATACCTCTCATCTCCTATAGAAGCTAAATTCCTGCCTCAGGTGATTTCTAGCTTCCCCTGGGGGCAGTTTGTCTCTTTGCCAACAAGTGAATGGGGCATTTTCAGGCCTTTATTTGCAAACTACATTTGCAAGACGCTTGCACAATTTCCATGCTGAAGCTATAGAGAAACAGGCATGCTGCACTCCACAAGTATACTTTACTGCATCTAATGCAATTTGCCGGAACATTTGCACATTGCCTCGGCTTTTGTCTAATCTTTCTGGTCTAATTAACGTACATTATCATTATCTGCAGAATTCTTTCCCAAAAATATCTTTAGGGGATAACCTTTAACCCCTCCTGTCAACCACACTTTGCTTTCTATTAATGTTTGGCCAATGTTGGTGGTGTATTGAGCATTGCAATGCACCATTTGTCATTACTTTTCTTAAACAAATCCTCAGAGTAGAACCTAAGGAACTGATGCTTCCAATGTGCATGGCTTGCTTCTAATATGTTTGGCTTACTCCCAATAAAAATAGCTTGCTTCCACTAAGTGTGGTTTACACCCAACAAGCATTGGCTGCGCCAAATAAATGTGGCTTGCTTCCAATAAGCATAGTTGCTTCCATTAAGTATTGCCTGCTGCTAGAAAGTATTACTTGCTTCAAGTATTACTTGCTTCCATTAAGTATTGCTTGCTTCCAGTATTACTTGCTTCCATTAAGTTTTGCCTGCTTCCAGAAAGTATTACTTGCTTTTACTTCGTATTGCTTGCTTCCAATAAGCATCACTTGCTTCCAATAAGTATTGTTTGCAGCCAATAAGCATTGTTTACTTCCAATAAAGTTGGCTCGCTTCCAATAGATATTCTTGCTACAAAGACGTTTCACATACTCACAGTAAATATGCTCAATTCCAGTTAGTGTGGTTGCTTCCATACTAAACATAGCTGGCTTCCAATAAATATTGATTACTTTCTGTAAGTATTGTTAAATATTGTCTATATCTCACTGCCCCTTATATAGGGCTGGTATATATGGCTGGCTAAAATCTGATACCTGTAGTGCACGACAACAAATGCAGCTTACTTGCAATAACCCCCACACCTGTGCAACTAAATTGAACATGTGACTTAAAAAAATGTCATTGCCATTTTAGCATCAAGGCGAATTGAAAGAGAAGAAACAGAAAGCGCCAACTGTGCTCCAAAAACAAAGCAAAAGCAGATTGTCCCTAAATAAGACAGAGGAAAAAATCCCTCGATCAGCCAGCACGAAACACGTTTGGCATGCAGGTTGCAAACTTCTCCACGCCCCCTAGGGTGGGCCAGGGGGCACAACCCACACCTGGTCCGGGAGCCGCAGCAGTGCGGCAAGTTAATGGCACGCTGTCTGTCCCGAAGAAACATGTGCAACTCCACAGCACCCCCTGGTGCTCAGATAATGGAAACACGCCGTTGCTTTGTTGAATGTGTAAACTTGTTGATGACACATCTGGATTAACGAGACGTGTGCTTTAAAACATCTGTTCTCGCCAATTTTTCTATATGAAAAGCACAGTCCCGTTACATCGTTTCTATAACCCTGTTGTGTGTTTTGTTATTTTCAGTGTTTACGAAAATAAAGCAGCTTTTGCTTTTCACTTAGAACAGAGTTCTATTCCCCACTGACTTCCGAGGGAGATCTGGCTTCCTTCAGATTCCTCCAAGCTGTCACGGTCTCCAGACTCCGGATGCAAGGTTTCTAAGAGACCTGTGACCTCACTGCAGGAATCTCGGAGAAGCTGGATTCATAGAAATATTGCTTCACGGAGATTACTCAATCCTTCACAGGCAAAACAGGGAGTCATTTAGTACCAGGAAATGCAAAGAATGTCTACGGAAATATCGAACAAAGAAGAGCGACAGATATGATTGTATATGGTACAGCAGGACCTAGAAACTGGCCAATCGTGAAATCTTGAGACACCTTGAAAAATAGTTTGCCTCTTAAAGAGCCGTTAGAAGATTCAGCCGCCTGACTTTGGACCAGCAATGCCGGCCTCTCAGAAGTTCAGGCACGTTGCACACTCTCCCAATATCTCCACAGGCCGGTAGGTATTTGCCCCTCAACTAATATTAACTGAGAGAGAAGAGGAGTTTTCGCTTTGTAAATCCACGCGAAATCTGCAGTGTTTTAATGCTACCAAAAAAGCTCTGTGCTTTAAAGAAAAGTCAACAAAAAAATGAACGAACCACAGTTATGGAGTGTTAAGAAAAAAACACAGAAAAAGAGCATGGATGAAGTGAAAAAAATGGCTAGACTGGCCCTCGAAAGGCCTAGTTGGTTAAGCCAATGAGACATTAGTGCAAGTCACACTGTGACACCAGATACAGTGACAGCACAGTAAGGGGGGCTGCTTTTGCCGATTCCTGGAATACAGCTTTGCGGCTATGGCCCGCGTAAATAGTGGCTTGGCTAAGATGACACCATTGGTAACACTGTGAGCCAGGGCAGTTTAGATGTAATCTAATAAACCTCTCCGCCCTCTTGTTTCTTACCTCTCCATTCTCTCCCGCTCCTTTAAGTATACTACTCCCGCCACCATCCCCGTCTGTTTCTGTACTCTCCTTCCACCCCGAGTACTTGTTTTTTTTCTGACTTTAATTGATGGTTATAAAGACTTTTAGATTCTCAGATTTCTCGGCATTCCTTTTTGCCCTCTCACATCCCGTGTCTAACGTTTCAGGAGAGGAGATCTGTGTGCAGTGATGTAGTCAGAGGGGGCGGCTGTGGGGGTGGGGATGCGGGCCCCAGAAGTGAACTTTTTATCCATACCGTGATGGCTACAGCATGTTTGTTTTTAGTGGGGGGGTGCCATATGGTGAAAGCAAAGTTCCTGCCTGGCATATACTGGTGGGGGGTGGCAGAACTTTCAGGGGAGTAATTGAAGTGTTGTACTACCAGACCTGCGACTCCAGGCTTCGAGTAGGCGACCATCCCAGCAACCCCGAGTTCTTATCCAGGCTGTCGGGTTCATTCTCCAGCCTGACCCCACCAGTTCCTGCTCCAACCGAACACCGCTACCACCTGCTCGAGTCGGTGGCGTTGTCAATGTGTCCTGGACCCTAGTGCAAGGATGGAAATGGGCCCCACTGGCTGCTGTTTGAAATGTAAAATACAACAATAATCAGGGTTCAATAGAACCCTTAGACCTTTGGGTCCTGGTACCACTGCACCTGCTGAACTAAAGGAAGCTACGCCCCTGTCTCCAGTCTGACTCCAGCAGGCCCAGCTCTCACAGTCCTGACTCAGGAAGCCCCTTCTCCTCCCTGACTCCAATAACTCGCCTCTCTCCTGACTCCGGCACCAACCTGACCCAGACAACTTGTACCCCCGACTCCAGCAAATTCTCCCAAATCCCGATTCCAGCACCCCTGACACCTGCAGCCCCCTGCTCCAGAATGATTTCATGAGTATCATCTCAAAGCTGCCTCCAGCATCACTGCTCCAGCCTGCGTCTAGTATCACTGCTCCAGCCTGCGTCTAGCATCACTGCTCCAGCCTGCCTCCAGCATCACTGCTCCAGCCTGCCTCCAGCATCACTGCGCCAGCCTGCCTCCAGCATCACTGCTCCAGCCTGCCTCCAGCATCAATGCTCCAGCCTGCCTCCAGCATCACTGCTCCAGCCTGCCTCCAGCATCACTGCTCCAGCCTAACTTTAGCATCACTGCTCCAGCCTGCCTCCAGAATCACTGCATCAGGGAGGGTCGCTCCACCTGCACGTCAGCCGTCCATTGCCGGGCGGCCCGAGCCGTGCCGGCGGGCTGGTGAGTAGCCCACCCCACCCATGCCCAGGTCAGAGGTGCCAGAAGGGGAGAGCCAGGCGGCTCCCCATTCCGCCCGCCTCCCACCAAGAGCAGCCGGGGGTCCCCTCGCAGGCCCTCTGCTCCTTCTCTTCCAGGCCCCCCTGCCACACCAGAAGGGCCGCTCCTCGGTCGCCCGAAGCCCGGTCGGGCCAGGACTCGGGCGCGGAAGGGCCCGGGCGGCAGGGCCTTTCAGTGGGAGGGGGTGGTCCCAGTCCGGGGAGGCACTGCCATTCGGTTTCCCCCCACCGATGGGGTTGTGCCGGGTGAGCGTGGGTTCGGTCTCGGGAGGGCCCTGACATCAGCAGTCCCTGCTCGTGCTTCTGCCTGACTCCAGCACTATGCCCTCTATTCAACACTGAAATACATATTGCATCACAAAATGCAGGCATGCTTGTGTGACCATGAATGTTATCACTAATATTAAACAAGACGCTGAAGACAGCATTTTTAAAATGTCAAAAAAGCAACATCCTATGAGATGTAGGTGCCTGTATAAACATAGAGGTAAGCACCTGTTTCATACTCTCGGCACCTAGATTAATCCTAAAGAAGGTAAAGCCTATATTGAACTGATAAGAGAATAAACCATTTACAAAATGGGCTATAGGGACCTATATGAAATGAGCAGGTACATGCTAATGTGACCTAGGGCCTGATGTTGACGGACTGGATACTCTATCACAAAAATGACGGATATCCCTTCTGAAGTATTTTAAGAATCACAGGATGTAATGTACTTGTAAAACAGCAGACAGGATATCCGTCATGTTTCTGACAGTGTCCTATCCGCCAATATTTAAATCAGGCCCTAAATGGGTAAACCATAATGCATCAATATCGAACTGAATGCATAAGGGGGGCACCCACATTGAAATCTGAGAGAGAGACACCTATAAAACAGCAAAGGCCTGCTTATGAGTGGTCCGTGTCCGAAGCCATAATTATCATTCCTGATAAAATCTGATATTGAGGTGATCGGAATTTATCTTGTGCGATAATAACTGTAGATTCCCAAATTTTGAGGTGTAACATTTTTGTGCTTACTGTGCCAAAATCCATATGCCTAGCTAAACACCGGGACTTTCCCCATGATGAATGCTGACAAGTTTGACCTGCCAAAATTTAACATTTGCATTTGGTACTTACTAGGTGTGATAAACCTCACAACTCTTATAAATGTGATCCCTGAGCATTCATGGTCATTTAGGAGGGGTCGCAATATAAGAGACCACTTGTAATCAGACCCCAATTAAGTACAATACAATAGTGCAGAGGCCTGTGCACGGCTCTAACATCTGCAGGTGATAGGTTCAAAGCCTTGTACCCTTCAAAGGTGGTCAACATTAGTACATTGGGTGGTGTGACCCTATTTTAATTAGGCTTAGAGACATTCAGTAATATGCATTTCTCGTTGGTGTTATGTGCTTAGACCAATCAACCCTACAGCTGAAAAAACAGGCACCCGATAGTCACATTTGAAGTTTTGGAGTCTAAAATTGGCCTTCAACGCTGCCACCAGATCATATTAGACCAGTCAATGAAAACACTTTTGAACAGCTTCTCCTAAAATTTAAAAAAGTGTTTTAATGTTCTATAGCGCCCCCTTTTTACCCCAAAAACACGTAACGCTTTAAATATAGATTCCCGTGTCCTGTTGCTTGCCAAAGTATATGGAAAGCACTACAGACAACATATGACTCCCTCATCTCAAAGATACTCTTGTAACACTTTGGCAGGTCAGAGTTTGCCTGCTTTAAACTACCGATTACTGGAAGGTGCAGCGTGATATGAAGCCCACGATGACGAAGTTGACCCAGCTTTGCTTTAACTCCAAGGGCCCCTGAGTTAGCCGAGGCCCACAGAGGCCGCACGCACCCTTCTCGGGTTCACAGTCCGCGGTCAGAACCATTTGTCGGACATGTCCCCTAGGAACGTAATCACCCTGACCCCGGCCGACCCCCAAATCCGGCTTCAAAGGGCGCCCCGACCTCGTGTGCCCGGGGAGCCGGCTGATGAATTATGCAGCCTCGCCGATGCAAGGCCCCGGCCGGGGCTCAGGTTCCAGGCCGCGCTCCGCTCTGTGTTCTCTCAGCCTCTCCTGCGCCCTGGGCCTGCAGCCAGCCACCGAGGCCTCAGATACGACTCGGCCTCTGATTAACCCCGATACATGATCGCTGGACCCCGGTAAACCTGGGCACCGGGGTTAAGGAGGGGGCGGGGGGAGTCACGAGGACCCCGAGCACGCAGCTTACGCACAATAAAAGGGGTTAGGAGGTGCCTGTTTAAAGCTGCAGGAGGCCAGGCAAGCAACAAGCCCGCCACAGGCCGCTTTAATCCCCCCTCTGTACACATCTGACGGCAGCCGGCTGCGGACGCCTTATCAGGCCTCGGTATCAGTGTAGGCCTTTCACTGCTGCGTCTCCGCCATCTGTGAGGTATTACGGATTCGATAACTTTAAAGTGTAAGTTAAAAACACACAACCTCGAGGAAGTTTTTCTAAGGCGCGCTCTCCAATCTTCTCTGCGTGGTTGCTCTTCGCCTGTCCATGCAGTTTGATTGAAACCTTCGTCATTAACTGCAGTAAAACTATTATGAGCACATTTGAGTGGCACTGTAATAAAGCCATTTAATCTCATTGATGTGCTCACAGCTTTGGCAGGTAAGGGAACCAAGGGACAGGATGATGAAAGTATTTGCCCAGGATCATACGGAATTAGTCAAAGGGAGAATTCTGGAAGAAAATTCAGATCCCCATGTTCTAAAGGTGGCAATGTAGCCCCTAGACCAACAGTCCAAACTTCCATATTAGGAGTAGCGATAAAATGAAAAACAATATTGAGTAATGAATTAAGTCCAGTGTCGTAACGCAAATTGATGCGGACCTGCTGCCGACTTAGGTGAGGGTCTCTTAAACTTTGACTTAGGCTTCAGAAATACGCAAAGGTCTTAGGCCAAGTGAGGGCCCTGGTGTTAGAGGGTCTCTTACTCGAAGGGGGCTGCGGGCTGCGTTCTCCCTGGTTAAGCCAATTGATAGAAATGGTAACCATTGTGTTACGCCATGGTTCTATACAGCTCCCCGCTTGCTTCTGGAACAGTCTATGGCGCTACTACTGTTTTATTTCTGCCACAGTGAACAACTGTTAATGCCTCTTATGAGGAACTGCCGTGTTCACTGAAGCACGCTCTCCATTGGCTCTGGCAGAGAGGGGTCAGAGTTCAGGAACTAACCCTTGTCCACAAGGGTGTGTGAGGAAAGAGATCGAAGTGCCTGTAAGACGACCTTAGCTGCCACAACTGGTCAAGTGCCCTTGACAACAAAGCACAGGCTGTCGCACATTTCAAGATACCAGTCTTAAGAATTAGAATCTTCCGGATAAGATCTCTTTTCGTAGAATAAACTTCCTCTCGCACTTAAAGGACGACGAAAAGCAAATAGATCAGAATTATCTCTAAGAACTTGAATGTTTACTAAAGGCATTACGGTGGTCACTGGGTACACTGCGCCTTATCTGATAGCCGCATCGCTGTTTCTCTTCTTTCTGTACACACACTGTGAGGCTGTGGTAATTTAGCACCGTGTAAAAATACTGAGTAAGTGCATCCACTCTTTAAAAGCTATGCATGATGTAGCCTAACGTGAGACAGACAACTGGAGTATGCTTGAACCGTAGGGGAGCAGATGCTGTCTTGCGGCTAAGGCACTGGATTTTAAATTGTGTGGTTCTTGGCAAATTACTTAATCTCACTGTTCCCATAAGTGTAAACATGTAAGAAATGTAAAGCAATAGTAAATATACGAAAGGTAGTGTCACTGAAATGCAAATATGTAAATCCGCAATTCATGCACAGCCCTCTTTTCCTCTTGGTTGGCACTATGTAAATGACAACACATACATACAGTCTGAAGTCTCTTTCACTAGCCAGAAATTTCCAGAATTTCCCCAGTAACCTTCACCAATAGTCCTGGACCTGGATGCAAGAGTTCTTAATTTCTGAGTCAGGAGTCTGCCAAGATCTTGTGGCAGAGACTGGAATATGATTGTTCCTTAAACCTGTCTGCCACATTATTCACAGGTTCTTTGGCCTGCTGGTTGGAAGTAATAATGCCAGTCAAGTACTTCGCTCAGTGGCAGGAAAGAGCTGAACTGAATTTACCTTTAGACCAGTTTCATATTCTGTCTGGAAAAAGCTGTGTCTGAAATTAAGTTGTAGTGTACGAGACTACACCTGGTATATGGGATTCTCAAGGTAACCATGAAGGTCCTTTTGATGAGAAATAATTGTAAAAGTATTTATTAAAACTAATTGTAATTTTTTTATATTGCACATCATACCACACTTCTGCTATTTCTAAGCATTGTAAATGACAGGTGTTACTTTTAGCCAATTAAATGATACTAAAGTTTACCAGTCTCAGGAGGATGGAAGTCTCAGTCGACCTAGACAATATTTGAAGAAATGACCTCCCTATGACTGGAAAAGTCAGGCGTGAGTTCCAAAATCACTGGGCCATCCTGTCAGTATAATTGGGCCAGAAGGGAAACTTAGACCTGTTTCTTTTGGATATATTAGGAACCTTATTTATGGTTTAATAATTTTTTTTAACTGAGTTTAATTAAGTTTCTCACATACACCCACCTACATCCAATAAGATCTCTATTTAGTGTTAAGTCGATGCAGTACTGAGCCAAAAAGTGGCAGTCCCATCAGCTGTATTAAGAGTGAATGTATGTCAATGACACTCTAAATACGACAAAAAGATGATTCCACACATTGACGTATGCCATGTCCGTCAAACTCTAAATAAAGACCAAGTTTATATATAAGGTGGTTATGACCAACATTTGGAGTCTGCCCGAATCGTGAGTTTAAAGTGGGTTACATCAATCTGTGAAAGAGGTGCCAGCCAGTAAAGGAAAATCTGGTTTGTCAATGCCAATCAGTAAATAACAGACAGATCTGTCAAGGACAGTCAGTCAAAGACATACCATTCAGATAAGTATATACATGGTCCATAATGATTTGTCAGTCAGTAAGGTGCCAGCTAAGCAGTAGCACATGCCAGTTAGTCAAAAACAAACATGGCAGCTAAGGTCACCTGACGTAGTCAAGGACGTACCCACTAATCAAATACATTTATGCCAGGTAGGGAGATGCGCCTCTCAGCCAAGGATAGAATAGACAGACAAAGAAGGCTATTTTGCCCAAGGACTTCCATGTAGTCACCAAGAGAGCTTTTGATTAAAGATGATCATGTTGGTCAGCGATAAACCTTTCATCCAAGGATAAAAAATATCCCTCCTGATCATCAATAGACCACTTTGAATGGAGACTGAACTAATTGTTAAGGTTCATGATAATAACGAGCCAGCCGGTCGAGGCTCAGTGAGTTAGCCATGGATTGGGAAGAGCACGGAATGAAAGTTTAACCTGTTGAAAACACAGGAGCCAGTGAATGGCAGATTGCATAGACAATGATAGGCCGGCTGGTCCTAAATATGGCAGATGGGCTAGAAGTGGTCAATTATTTACTACTGGGTCAAATCATCTGGGGAGAGTTATATTGAATGTGACGATCGCTTGTTTGATAGGTCAGAGTTCATATCATATGGTGTTGCCTGAGGAGGACACAGGCGGACGAAAAGCAGAAAATGTGCTATGAAACACTCCACCAAGCTTTCCAAGAATTGTCATTGAAGAGGAAAAAGGAGAGAGTGAAGCACCATGCTCGGAAACTGAAGAGGAGGGAGTCAAATGCAATGGAGAACAGAAAAAGATGAAAAAACAATGAAAGGAAGAGCGGCTTCTTGCTGGAGTTCAGAATTAGCCATTTGGAGGGAGATCTTGCAGCCCAATCCCAGCATAGCCTGCAGGCACATTAAAAATGCAGCAGAGTTGCTATAGGCAAATGAAGCCTGTGCCCGCATTAGTGATTCTGGTGCAGGGGAGAGAGGAGGTGAGGGTCTGCCACGGGAACAACACAGGAGAGGCCGCGCTCATTACGAGCTCGGGGCGCCACGACTGTCAGCCTTAATTATTTCCGAGGGATCCACCACCTCCTTTCAACCCCCCTCCAACACCCCCGATTAATTGTTGAAAGGAAAAGGATGAAATATATTTTAAAATTTAAATAAATGGAGGGCTGCCGCAGCAGAGGATCTGAATGCTACAGGAAGGGACTGGGGGGGTGGGGGGTGTTGAGTCATATAGATACAGGTTCACATCAATCACAGGTCACTCTCATGACTCTCACCTTCATCCAGAGAGAGGGCTCTAGATTATTATAATGAGAGTACACCAAGGACATTCTGGAATGAACTTGATCAGTACTAAAGACAAAATAATGTTATATTCTTTTGTGAAATATTATAGGGTTGCCATATAAACTCTAATAGAATATTACTTTTTTGACTTCCCCCCCAAAACGCATACATGTTCAAATGTTTTTAAAAGAGTTTGGGTCAAATTAGTGGTGTTGGTTTCCATTGCTGATTTTGTGATGGCAAGGTTATGCCTACGTCGCTAGTTGGCCAATCTGACTGTGTGACTCTGGAAATAGATCACGGTAGACTGATGGATGCAGTCCAAGCAGACTACAGTAAAGCTTTCCATGTTGGTTCACACGTAGGATGTTTGATAGACATCTGATGTTTCAGTGCCAAGATACCCTTTTGGGTGAACATGCACTTTACGAGTGCATGGTATGTTATGTTATGTGAGCCGCATCAATGAAATGAGTTAATACCTGACTGAGCTGGTGGCAGGCAGCAGGGAGTACACTTCGATGTAAAGGAGACGACAACTAGTGGGTCAGGATGATCAGAGCTCAATCATGTGCTTGTAGGGGCAGTAGACCATCCTTCATGTTATCAATAGAAACAAGGGTTGTATGCTACAATTGGTACAGTGCGTAAGCCTTCAAAGTCCTAAAGGCTTCTTTATCAGTTGGCCGTCTGATGACGAAGTCTTCGGGATTTCGAAAGCTTATGCATTGTATGGCATTTTCACACCACTCTTAGTCCAACAAATGGTATCTTGTCGTGTTCTTGGAGTTTTTGGACTGGACTACCGTGACTTCAACCTTCCATTTGGTCATACTTGTCGATGAAACAAAGATCCAGAAAACCAGAGAGGTTGAGAAAATGAGACACACTACATCCAGGGTATGATCCAAGGCAACTGCAAAATCTCTACGCCATAGTCATAAGCCACCCACTAGAAACTTTAGCCAAGACAGCTGATGTCAGACAACCAGCAGTGATAGGACTATGCCCCTAAAAATGACCCCTCTCCCCCACTCCCGGCCACTCTTGGTAAACCCTAATACAAACTCATCTTCCTTTTCCACAAAATGCAGTAATCATAGAAATAAAAATTCAAGATAACCATACCACCAAGCAATCAACCAGCACAAAAATACCACAGAATCAACCAATAGAAAATCATTAAAAGGCTAAATTAGAATTCCCCCTTGCCCCCTTTGACAGCTGACTAAAAGTAAGGGCTGAGCGGGGGATTGAAGAGGTCCTAGTGAAAAAAGTTCACCATGGTAGGGGTCTTGACAGTGCCAGGACAAAGTGGCCAAGCTATTCCAAGCGCACACTAGAAAAGACCCACAGGTCTGGGAGGTAGCTTAAGCACCTGGCATGACCCGGAAGTGAATAGTTTTGCCCATATCATCTTTAAGAGCACCGATGTAAGGAGAACGGTAGAATTTGGTCAGGCAGCCATTTCCTTCACTGGGCCTAAATACACTGTTTCCCAAGAATGACTAACTGGCTTAACTAACTGATAAGAGATGTGATATTACAGCCTTTGCTGATTGTGTATTACTTATGTTATGTAGCCCCCGTAATGGTTCACAAGAAGGAAGTTACCTGAGCTCATTCAGTGGTATCTTACACAATGTAGAACACCACTTTTCTCTCCACGCTGCCCATTGACTTCCATTATTTATCAGAACATCCTGACACTCATATTAAACTACTTGCATTCATAAGCCCACTAAAGGGGCATCTCATGATTTAGATAAAGGTTGAAGATTTCCGGTGAAACATCAGTCAGAACGGGCAGAATTCCACAGTGGAATTAGAGCCATTTAATTCAACGTCTGCACAGATTAATGTACTGTGAGGTATGTAAAATTAATACAGATTCACAATTTTTTTCCATCAAGATGGCCCTGTGGACTAGTGCTGCCATTGCAGAGATTTGTGTACAGGTGTGTAATCTTCAAGTACCACCTGTGATTCTCTGCAGAGCTTACTCAGCCTTTCATCCTTCCAAGGACGACAACATAATTACCACTGAGCTTGATATTAGTAAAATATATTATTGATTCCAAGTCACAAGAATGGATACATTTATGCAAATTAAATATATGCAGAGGCATAATATGAGCGCAAAGTGGAGTGTTACATTTGCGATAGGTGCTGTAGATTGGGCCAGAGTGTGGCCATGGGACAGACCACTGGTTATGTGGTGGGTTTGCAGTTGGTTTCAAACTCAGAGAAACAAAATAAGATATCATCAGTGAGCTAGTGGAAATTTGATTTTAATAGAGCTGGACAAGTGGAATTTTATGAGCGGCTAATACGGCTAAATCAGCTTTTCCACCAGTGGTTACTCCAAAGTTGGGATGTCTTCTATCATCAACCAGGGGGGTGCCAATGTTTGGCTATGCCAGAAACTGCTTCAGGACGCACATGCGCAGTACCCAGGGCCGGTCTGGCCGTAGCGGACACCGGGCGTTTCCCCGGTTGGCCGCTAGGGTGGGGGCCGGTTTTGGGCCCCTGGGGGGCCGTTTTTGTTACCGGGGGCCGGCAATATCGGCCCCCTGTTACAAAATCGGCGGAAACCGTCCTATCAAACAGCTCGGCCACACCCCCCTACTCCCCAGGGGGGCCGACCAAACAGTTTGCCAGGGCCGGTTTCTGTTCTCAGTCCGGCCCTGGCAGTACCCACTGCAAGCAACTTCGTGGTTTGTTTACCAGTTGACAAGCAATTTCTGGTCCTGCAGCATGGAGGCGCCAGGTCCTGTGGTTTGCTAGGTGAACAGAAACTATGCTACAGGTATTGCCACACGAGGTGGCGTATGCTGCAGGCACATGGCTACTGATGAGAGAGGTTGAAGATGCGTGTGTACGGCCTCACTGCCATCTGGCCCCATGTCAAGGGGGTTGCTTGATCCCAGTCCTATTTTTCAGCAAGCACCACTATGGATGCTGGGGTTTGAAGGATCGTCTGTATGGCAGGAGTCCACCTTGCATGGCACGAATACACAGGTGCCATTAAGAGTGTACACAGATTAGAACTGCATAACTAACCTTCCGAATCTAGGGTGCATCTAAAGTGACTTGAAAGATTCACCCGGCAAAACTAGGCGACATTTGAAGACAGATAACAGTCACGATTTTGCAATTGATTCTAAAGGCTGCATGTACAGACTCAAAAAATAATTGTGACACTAAATATAACAAAATGGAAAACTGCTAATGTATTAAGCAATTAAAGAGGTAAAGAGAGATACTGAAGAAGGAACCAGGGATTTTGAGAAGGAAAGGGATATGGAGACAAGCACTTCGGTAATGTGATCAATAGTGACAACCAGGAGTAAGACACAGGCGAGGCTCAGAGACAGAGTGAAGCACAGAGACAAATAAGTCATTTGAGATCCAGGAATAAGATGAAGGAATAGACATGTAACAGATACGAGAACTCGAAGTAAGGCCAGAAAAGAGGAACCAACAAGTAACAGATACCCAAATTAGGATTATGACCAGGAGAGGACATTTATAAGTCACACATTGGAGGTCCAGGAAAAAACAGAAGATAAGAAAATGCAAGTAAGATATACCTTTACCAGGATAATGGTCGGTTAGCAGAGCAACACACATGTAACAAAAAGGATGACTAGGAGAAAAAAAACTAGCAGAGGGGAATAGGCAAGTAACAGATAAACCAGGAAATCACGAGCAGATAAGTAACAGATTAGAGTGCCTGGATTGATGCCAGCAGAGATGCAGACAAATAACAGACAAGAGAGCTAGGAAATAAGATAAACTGAGAAGAATAGCCAATAAACAGATAAAGAAACCTGGAATAAGATCAGCAGAGATTAACAGATAGGTATCAGACACATGAACCCTGTGTAGGGTCAGCAGACAAGAGCTGACAAGTAGCAATTCAGAACAACCGGAAACAAGTCCAGAACAGCAGAATAGCCAAGTAAGGTATGGGGCAACCAGGGTTAATACCAGCAGAGGAATAGCTGTGTAAAAGATACGAGAACCAGGAAGAAGACCAGGAATATACGCAAGAGCTAAGATAGACATTAAACTTCATGTTTGCATAGTATCCAAGTTCCAGGAATGGGCTTTCATTTGACAACCTAATGCTTTCAGGAGTTGGGAAGTCTTGGTTTGTTTTCATTCAACTAATTAACCAAGCACACATTACTGCAAGGATGGGTGACAGAAAAGCTTGGTAATGGAAATAGGAATAAAAAAATGGCAGCAGAAGAACGAAAGGAGAGCATGCCAGGCAGCTGGTACTCTGAGGGAAGTGCAAATGCTCTGGCTTGAAGCCTATGAGCCCAGGAGAGGGGGCTGCATGCCATCTCTTATCTTACTGAAATACTTTTACTAGCCCTTTTATTTTCCAGGTTCTAATGAAAAACTGTTGGCCCGGTTTGCAGTTGGAAGACTGTGATATCTTCTTATAAGGTGTATTTGTAAAGCACACGTTCACCCAAGGGTATCTTGGCGCTGAATAACAGATGTTTATTGTTACTCAACGGTACTCATTTTATCACCCTCAGAAGAATGAATGGACCCGCCAGGTTTTGAACCTGTGACCATGAGGTTGAACACAAGCCCCTACAGTGGCTGCATTAGTCCACTAAGCTACCAGACCCAGCATACAAGAGGTAGGATAAGTAGGGGGAAGGGAACAGTGAAAGACAGCAGCAAGGAATAGGTCGTTAACATGTATATTACAAGACAACAGGTCTGAGACCAGCGAACAACATTGGTGATAAAAAGGCCAAGAGAAACAAGCGAGGTACCAAAGAACACAAAAAAAGAATAAGGAAACCACAGCGAACAGCTAAAAAATGGAAACTAGTGAAAAAGAGAACTAAGAATGCGAGCCAAGAAAATACGAATACAACGAGAATGCATCACTACAGGCTTGGTGATGTGTCCCACTCTATACATTTTCAAAGTAAAAAAATAAACGACGAAGAGCAGAATACCCTTGCAAAGAACAACATAGCATGAAAGAGAAAAGGGGAAGTGGAAATGCATAAGCAAAATAAATTAAGGGTGACAAAGAGAGAAGAGAGATGGAAATTTCAAAACAAATTTGGAGAAACAGTAAGAGACAGCGAAAGACTAAACGACAGAGAGTAAGATAAGTGTCTTTTCTTTTTGCATTTCTTGAGATTTGAAATCCCTTCACAGAGAAGTGCAATGCTTACTAAGAAGTGAGTACATAAGGTGAGGATTGGATGTGTGTGCATTAAACAGTATGATACCTGTTTTTTGGGGGGGACAGGGAAGAAAAACATAAGAGAAATGAGAGAGAGAGAGAGAGAGAGAGAGAGAGAGGGAGAGAGAGGTGGGAGGGACATAAGAGATGATGAGAGAGAGAGAGAGAGAGGTGGGAGGGACATAAAAGATGAGGAGGGAAGAGACAAAAGAATGGATAGTAGCAGACAGCAGGAGAACAGCAGAGACACACACAGAAGCGGAGACAGAAAAAGAGTACTGGTGGTAGAAGAGTTAGAAAGAAGCAGAGAGACAGAGGGGGCACGTGAGAGGCAGAAAGAAGGGACTGACGCTCGAGTGCTGGTTCTACTCAGGGCCGTAATTGCCCCCAGATGCCGCTCTCTGGCGAGAGGTGGGCAGGGAGCGGGAGTGTTGGGGCAGTCTGCCTTTAATCTTCAGCAAATCTTTCCAATTCACACGTAACTCTCTCTTATTACTGCAGCCCCTGCTCCTCGGCGCGGGGAGAGGCCTTTCAGATACCGAGCCTCTGCTGGGGCTGCCAGCGCCAGGATTCCAGCTCAATGTCTTCCAGACCTCAGCAATTTTCTGCAAATTGGAAAAAAGCACTGCTCCTTCCCCCTCTCCTTTCTCTTCCACATAATCTTCTTTCGCTCCTTCCTTGCTCTCCGTGACATCCTTACCTGTGTCTTCTTTTACTTCTTCCACCCTCCAACATGCCATTCTTTACCCCCTCCACCCACACTGACATGCAATTCTACGTGCCCTCCTCAATCCTCCACCATTCCCTTCTGTATCTCTTCCACCCAACCTGATATGGCATTCTACATGCCCTCCTCCACCCTCTAATATACCATTCTTTATCTCCTCCACCCACTCTGATATGGCATTCTACATGCCCTCTTCCACCCTCTAAGATACCAATCTTCAACTTTTCCACCCACCTCGACATACCCTTGTTAACCCCTCCACCCACTCTGACATGCTATTCTACATGCTCCCTTCCACCCTCCAACATACCATTGTTTATCCCTCCACCCACTCTGACATGCCATTCTACGTGCCCTCCTCAATCCTCCACCATTCCCTTCTGTATCTCTTCCACCCAACCTGATATACCCTCCTCCACCCTCTAATATACCATTCTTTATCTCCTCCACCCACTCTGATACGGCATTTTACATGCCCTCTTCCACCCTCTAAGATACCATTCTTCAACTTTTCCACCCACCCACCCACCTCGACATACCCTTGTTAACCCCTCCACCCACTCTGACATGCTATTCTACATGCTCCCTTCCACCCTCCAACATACCATTGTTTATCCCTCCACCCACTCTGACATGCCATTCTACGTGCCCTCCTCAATCCTCCACCATTCCCTTCTGTATCTCTTCCACCCAACCTGATATGGCATTTTACAGGCCCTCTTCCACCCTCTAATATACCATTCTTTACCCCCTCCACCCACACTGACATGGCATTCTACATGCCCACTTCCACCCTCTAATATACCATTCTTTATCTCCTCCACCCACTCTGATATGGCATTCTACATGCCCACTTTCGCCCTCCAACATCCAATTTTTTACCTCCTCCACCCAACCTGACATGCCATTTTATATGACCTCTTCCAACCCCCAGCATACCATTTTTTACCTCCCCACCCGCTCTGATATTCCATTGTACATGCACCATTCCACCCTCCAACATACCATTCTTTACCCCTCCACCTACTCTGACATGCCATTGTACATGCCCCTTCCACCCTCTAATATACTATTCTTTATCTCCTCCACCCACTCTGGCATGTCATTCTACATGCTCCCTACCACCCTCCAACATACCATTGTTTACCCCTTCCACCCACTTTGACACGCTATTCTACATGCCTTCTTCCACCCTCTAATATACCATTTTTTACCTCCTCCACCCAATCTGACATGCCATTGTACATGCACCCTTCCACCCTAAAACATACCATTCTTTACCTACTTCACCCACTCTGACATGCTTTCTACGTGCCCCTTCCACTTTCCAACATTCCCTTCTATATTTCCTCCACTCACTCTGACGCATCTTTCTACATAGTTCCTTCACCCTCCAACATACCATTCTTTACCTCCTCCAACTCTGACATGCCATTCTACATGCCCCTTCATCCTCCAACATACCTTCTTTATCCCCTTCCCCTATCTGATATACCATTCTAAGTGCCCCGTTCCACCCTCCAACATACCATTCTTTACCTCCCCACGCACTGACATGCCATTCTACAGGCTACTCTCCAACATGCCATTCTCTTTCTGCTCCACCCACTCTGGCATGCCATTCCACATGTCCCCTTCTGCACTCTAACATGCCCTTCTCTAACTCCTCCCCTCAGTTTGATATAACATTCTACAAGCCCCATTCTTCAACCCTCCAACATACCTTCGCCACCCGCTGACATGCCACTGTACATGCCCCCTTCACCCTCCAACATACCCTGCTCTATCGCCTCCCCAGTGGCATAGCTAGCCCTCTGGCCGCCTGTGGCGGTCACGGCGGCGGCCGCCCTGCGGCTGCCGCAGTGAAGAGCGGGGAGGTGGCTGGCTAGAGTTTTCTCCGTTTGCCACCCAGCGGCAAACACAATGAGGAGCGGGGGGTTGCTATTGCCGCCCCGAGACGGCAGGTAAGAGCGGGGGAGGCCGCCGCCCCCAAAACTCGTGCCGCCTGGGGCGGACCGCCGCACCCCCCCACGCTATGCCACTGCGCTTCCCCCACTCCCGACATGCCTTTCTACATGCCCCATTACACACTTTAACATAAGATCTCCTACAACTCTCTTCAGCATACCTGTCTCTTGCTCCCCCTCCCATTCTCTGACATTCCTTAACTCTTTACACCTCCCCCTTCGAACATCCACTTGTCTACATTCTCCACCCATTCTGACATACATGCCTTTCTACATGCCCCATTACACACTTTAACATAAGATCTCTTACAACTCTCTTCAGCATACCTGTCTCTTGCTCCCCCTCCCACTCTATGACTTTCCTTACTTCTTGTCAGTGCCTAATTTGTAAAAAAAATAAGTGCCAGGGCTCTAGTCAGCAGGCCACTTCCACTTGCACTGGCCATTGCCACTGTCAATTGCAGTAATGGCATAACTAATAAGTCACACTCCTACAAGTGTGACAATTCTGACAATTTCAGGACCCCAAAGTTAAAAGAATGGCTTTGGCAGCAGGTATTCGTCATTCTTAATGTATATTGAATTAATAAACAACAGTTGTTGTGGTTATCTCTGAATTAGAAAGGCAGCACCACCATGTGGCAGACTGTCATAGGCACCGGTGCTGACAATTAAGTGCCGGTGCCGAGCACCGGAAACCCCGGCTCAAATTAAGCACTGCTTCTTGTCCACCTCCACTTTAAAGCATAGATTTGTCTATCTCCTCCGCCCTCTCTGACATGCCATTCTACATGCCCCTTCTGCACTCCAACATACCCTTCTTTACTTCCTCCACCTCTCGTCGGCAGACCTTTCTCTGACTCCTCCACCCACTCTCTGACTTTCCTTACTACTTCCCCATCTCCTTTCCAACATACCCTTCTGCATCTGCTCCGTCCAGTCTGTGACTTATCCTTCCCTGCCACTACCTCACCCTCTCTAGGGCCTTCCTACATCTCCACCTTCCCACTTGCGACAACAGGACAACCTTCAACATATACATCATGCTTTCTCTAATGATCAAAAAAATAGCTTGAGTTTTATAGAGAAGCTGCGTTTTGTTGATCCCCTCATCTGGCACCCCCATCAATATTCCCTCTTTTCTCACCTTTCTCTCTGCCATACACTTCTGTCATCTCCATCTGCCTCCTTTCACTTTAACATACTACAACTCATTCATCCCATTTAATGTACTCTTTCATTTTACTTTCTTCCTCGCTGTTGCACCTGCTTTCCACCTCCTTTTGTGCAGCACGACAATCGATGAAGCTTCGCTCAACTCAAATTTCTCCCAAAAAGACTGTTACATATATCACCTCATTTACTTTTTTTCTATTCTTCTTCCCCACTCTTGTTACTTTGATTTTGCTCTTTCTTTTAGCAGATTTTTTTCATCTAATTTTTCATACTTTTTTTTACACTCCATTTTTCACTTGGTCTTTCCTTATGTTTCAAATTCTTTCTTTTGATGTAGTCTGTTTTTCATTCTCCCTATTTTAGTCCTTGTTTATTGTTTTTTAAATATGTTTAATATTTATTAGGAGCTTTTGACAGCAGAGCTAACCTTGAAGATGTTTAAACTATACAGAATCAGGACTCAGGTGCCACACCCATGCCTCAGCTTACTCAGACCTTGCCAGTGTAATCTTAGGAATTTTGTGGGCTCAGGGCAAGACATCTTGGGCCCCCGATAGAGAACACATTTTAATTGTTTTACCCATTTTCTGCTAATTCAAGCCCACATAATGCCAAACAATACTAAATTATATGTTAAACTTTAACAGGGTCACACAAAAACGGCTAAAATATATCTTGTACATAAACCCAAAAATCCTTCAGATGACACTGGACAGACCGACAGAGTCAGAAGTAGAGGTGCTCAGGGAGGGAGAGAGGTTTACCTAGAGAAAAGAATAGACAGGGGTCAAAGAGAGAGAAAGTTCCCTTTCCTAGGGGGCCCCGTTGACAGTAGTGGCCCTGGGCAATTGCACATTTTGCCCATGCCTTAAAATGTCTCTAAACCTTGCTGGCTCTCACCCCACTCAGCAGAACTATCTCTTGGTATATATAGGCTGGACAGTCGTAGGCCTCACCACAGCTTCACTGCAACTTGGGTTACAGAGACTGTGCAGGAACAGGTCTCACACAACAGAGCTACTCTTTGGGAAACATAGATTGCATTATGCTTAGACCTCACAAATCCGTGCTAACCATTAGGATGCAGGCTTCGGTCACACTCAGAAAACTCATCCTTCAGGTTACTCTTATCTTACAGATTCTGGTCTTAATCAACAGATTTACCCTTAGGGTCATCCAGATCTTCTATGCTCAGGCCTAAGGCAGCTGAACCCCAGGCTCAGCGACTTCACAGGCAATACGTTAGGTTACACATAAATATTACAGACTTTCATCGCGGGCATCAGTGCTTGCTGTGAGGTCACATGCATCTTATAGGCTGAGGCCGAAGTCAACAGTGCTGGTTCTGAGGCCACAAATACTTTACCATCTCACACAATTGTCAGCAGTTCTCATTCTGAGGTTAGACAGATCTTACAGGCTCACACCATGGTCAACAGTACTTTCTCCGAGATTACACCGATCTTACAGTCTCAGGCCATGGTCAGGAGTTCTCACCCTGAGTTTACACAGATCTCACAGGATTGCATCACAGTAACAGGCAGTTTTCGCTCCGAGGTCTCACAGGTCTTACAAGTTCAGGCCATATTCAGCAGTACTCCCTCTGAGGTCACACGGGTGTTACACACTCAGGCCATAGTGAGCAGGTCTCACTCTGAGGTCACACAGATGTTACACACTCAGGCCATAGTGAACAGTTCTCACTCTGAGCTCAAACAGATCTTACAGGCTCAGGCTATAGTCAGAAGAACTCACTCTGAGGTCATACGTATGTAACAGACTCATGCAAGATGGGCAGTACGCCCTCTGAGGTCACACAGATGTTACAGGCTCAGGCCATAGTGTGCAGTACTCCCTCTAAGGTCACACAGATGTTACAGGCTCAGGCCATTGTGAGCAGTTCTCCCTCCGAGGTCACACAGATCTTACAGGTTCAGGCCATAATCAGCATTACTTACTCAAATTGAAGAAGTCCAACACAAATAATCTTATTTAAAAATCCATTGTCCTTCAGGATGTCATCTCCCGGAAAGGCTGATCAGATTCATCCATGATTCTCTTCCAGAGCCAGGCCTTGGCAGCCGCGGCCGAGGCCGCAAGAACTCAAAGGTCAGAGTCTTTACAGTTTCTCAGCTCTTCATCCTCTTCCTCTTCTATTTCTTAATTGTTAATCGCTGTCATTTAAGAGAGCACGAGAGCATAGAGCGCCACAGCAGGGCGATCAGGGGCAGGATTAAAGCAAAAGCATCCTTTTCATGCCCTCCTAACACGATTGTACTCGAGACTGTGCCCTTCAGAGCAGACATCACTTTCTGTCATACAGGACAGACATCACTGTGCTACCTGCATTAGACGCCACTGCTCTGTCCTGCAGAGCACCTGTCCCCATTGTATCCCACAGCAGAGACATCACCATTTTGTCCTATTGCACAACCATCACCATTCTGTGCCACAGCAGTGACATCACCATTCTTTCCTACAGCACAAGAATGATTGTTCTACCCACAAGAGACACTACTACACCATTCCACAGTACAGACATCCTCATTCAACCACACAGTACAGACGTCATTGTTCGTCCCGCATCAGACACTGCTAGCCTATCTCACAGAACTCACACTGACATTCCAGTCTACAGCACAGGTATCACCATTCTTTCCTACAGCACAATTATAATTATTCTACGCACAAGAAACAGCACTACACCATTCCACAGTACAGACATCCTCCTTCAACCACACAGTACAGACGTCATTGTTCGTCCCGCATCAGACACCGCTAGCCTATCTCACAGAACAGACACTGACATTCCAGTCTACAGCACAGGTATCACCATTCTTTCCTACAGCACAATTATAATTATTCTACGCACAAGAAACAGCACTACACCATTCCACAGTACAGACATCCTCATTCAACCACACAGTACAGACGTCATTGTTCGTCCCGCATCAGACACTGCTAGCCTATCTCACAGAACAGACACTGACATTCCAGTCTACAGCACAGGTATCACCATTCTTTCCTACAGCACAATTATAATTATTCTACGCACAAGAAACAGCACTACACCATTCCACAGTACAGACATCCTCATTCAACCACACAGTACAGACGTCATTGTTCGTCCCACATCAGACACTGCTAGCCTATCTCACAGAACAGACACTGACATTCCAGTCTACAGCACAGGTATCACCATTCTTTCCTACAGCACAATTATAATTATTCTACGCACAAGAAACAGCACTACACCATTCCACAGTACAGACATCCTCATTCAACCACACAGTACAGACGTCATTGTTCGTCCCGCATCAGACACTGCTAGCCTATCTCACAGAACTCACACTGACATTCCAGTCTACAGCACAGGCATCACCATTCTTTCCTACAGCACAATTATAATTATTCTACGCACAAGAAACAGCACTACACCATTCCACAGTACAGACATCCTCATTCAACCACACAGTACAGACATCATTGTTCTTCCCGCATCAGACACTGCTAGCCTATCTCACATAACAGACACTGACATTCCAGTCTACAGCACAGGCATCACCATTCTTACCTACAGCATGAGAATAAGTGTTCTACTCACATTAGACACCACCACATCATTCCACAGTAAAGACATCCCCATTCAGCACAACAGTACAGGCACCATTGTTTTTCCCGCATCAGACACAGCTAGCCGATCTCACAGGACAGACACCGACATTCCAGCCTACAGCAGTGACATCACCATTCTTTCCTACAGCACAATTATAATTATTCTACGCACAAGAAACAGCACTACACCACTCCACAGAACAGACATCCTCATTCAACCACAAAGTACAGACATCATTGTTCTTCACACATCAGACACTGCTAGCCTATCTCACAGAACAGACACCGACATTCTATCCGACAGCACAGATATCACCATTCTGTCCTACAACACAGGAATCCTTATTCTACCTACATCAGACGCCACTAGCTGATCTCACAGAACGTATATCCTCAATCTATCCTGCCAAACAGACATAATTGTGCTACCCACTATAGGCTATCCTACCATGCAGACATCAATGACCGACCCTGCAGCAGACATCAATAGTTAATGCTCTAAAACATATATAATTATTCTATTGAACATTAGGCAGCATGGTTCTACTCACAACAGACACCACTAGCGAGTCTTAACGTAAAGCCAGAGCTATCATGCCCTACAGGACCTCCCCAGCGCAGACCCCAATGTTCAGCCCTAGAGTAGGCATTGCTTGTATATTGTACATATTGTACAGGGAGAGGTGTGGCGTAGCGGCCAGAGTGGCTGACTCCAGAGCGTGGGGCTCACGGTTCGAACCCTGGCACCAGCGGCTCCTCAGCTAAGCATCATGTGCCTCTGGGCTCATTTAATGTCCCCAACGGCCCCCAGCACCTTGAAACCTTAAGGGGTGATATGTTCGCACTTTACAAATATGCATTATTATTACATGAAATACATCACTGTTGTGCCTTACAGAAGACACCACGGTGCAGTCCCAGAGCACATATATCATGTTTCCGTTTTACAGCACAGCATTGCTGCTCTAACCGACATCACAGTTGTATTAGCCAGCAGGCACCAGCAGTCTATGCTACTGAGCAGACATCATCATTCTAATCCACAACAAAAATCACTTTAGAAACCCGAAGCAGTCACCAGTGTGCTATCCCATTGCACAGACATTGCATATCTATCCTCCAGTACACATGGTGTTCCCTTTTACAGCACAAATACAGTTACTCTTTACAAAGGCCATGGAAATTGTGTTTTCTGCAGCTGAGGCGTCTGCCGCATAATGGATTTACCTCACTTGCAGAATAATCCTGCAGCATAATTTGCAGATTAAAAACAAAAATTTGTTTTTAGTTCACACAGATCTAATGTTACTCAGAAAGAAGTATGGCACACAATTGTCAAGCCCTCAGCAAAGTGTAACTGGTCACTCTTCAGTTGCTTTAGTGCTGTACATCAGTGTTAAACTGTACTAGCGAAGTGAAACCTTTACCCAGACAGTACTAATCTGTGTTAAAATGGAAAAGTAGTGAAATAATACAGCAACAGAATGTGCATCTGTATTATGCCACATAATGCGCTTTTTCTTGCAATGTAATTTAGCCAACCGTGCCACTTACTTTGGTCTTTCAATGCCAGATGATTCAAGTGGCCCTGACTGTACTACAGCACAAATACTGGTACTTTCTTCTATGGCTCAGACACGTGTACAATGTGCAGTGGCACATACATTGGACTTTTTAACACACCACATACACATTTAGGCTACGATTCTGCATACGGCATTGTATTCTACCCTACATACAGTGCAGGCGCCATTACACTAGGTTACTGCACAGACAACAGCTCTCTATCATACAGTAGTGATTTAATCTATGCAAAGACAGCACCATTTGCTTCAGGAGTCTTAAAATACTCCTGAAATAAGTTATTCCCACCTCTCTTCCTAAAGGATGTGCTATTGACAGTATATTTACTATTCATAGTGAATCCGCCTCTGAGAGCCAAACAATAATTAATTATCAGGAGTCATAAATAAAATAAACAATGTCAGTGCAGAATAACTGACGAGTGGAGTGGCCATGGTGTAAACAAGGGAAAGAGCCACTTACCTGATCTGAGAGACTAGTGCAGGAGCCAGTGAAATCCTCCAGGTCAGACTTGGATCCTCCGTCCCGGTCGTCAATCACCAAATCGATTGGCATCTTTCCCTTTAAGCACGTGATGTAGCGATGGCAGAAGTTATCGCACAAGTCGTGAACCTGTAGAGGCAGGATGTGATGGCAGAGAGGATGGGGGTAGGAGATGTTGGAACGACAGCAGAAGAAGGGGGTGAGAAGTAAAGAAAGTGGTGAGGGTACAAGGCAGGAGGAAGTTTAGGAAGGAATGGAAGGAATAATGATGAGAGGAAGGATACATAGGAGGAGGGAAGAGGGCAAGGAAGAGAGGAGGAGAAGCGGGAACAAACAAATAAAGGGAGGGACATGGGGGAGGAGGAGAGTAATGAAGGAAGGAGGTTGGGTTGAGTGAGCACGCAAAGCAGAAACGAAGCGGAGGGGAAGGACAGAGGAAGCGATAATGTGAGAAAGGAAGAGCGTGAAAGGACAAAAATAACAGAGAGGGACGTGAGCGGAGATAAATGAAATGAAGAAAAAAAGGAGTGAATGAGAAATGTTCAGCAAGAAAGAAAGATTTCAAAGAACAAGAAAACAAATTAAAATATATTCCAAGTAGTTCTGCTTCATGCGCACTGTGGCTAACGATTTTATGCAGCAGCATTGCAAACGTAATGCACACCTTGACAAGTGGTACAGGAATGGTTGTTCTTCAACTCTCTCAACCTCCTACTGATTGATTCCTTACCTCTCCCCAGTCATTCAAACTCGCTCTCTACTAAAGATCAGTTGTAATCTGGAATATCGAGTCACAATAAATATCGAAAACCAAAATTATCGAGGAGTCAGGTAAAAAGAGAGAGGTATAGATTTACTATTCTTATCTCCACAGCTACGTACCTTGAAGACATAAATATCATCAGGGCACATAGATGTGGAGTTAGGTATAGAAAATCTATTCACACTTACATGTTGATATTTGGTTCTCAATATTCTGGTCACAATATTGTGACCACTCAGTATTCCTTCCGCTATATTCCGAACCCACACCCTAAAGATCTGAAAGTTCAAGGACTGTGATTTAAGATTAGAGGGATTCATATAAATACCATAATTATGCACTTATAGGGGCAGTTTAATATATAGATAACACTACTTTTGGGGCTTGCATAGGGATATCAAACAAATGTCTTACATTCACTGACAACATTTTCCTTTAAAGAATGTTATGGTTAAATCTCAGGATTAAAAATCTCTAATTTGCCCAGTTATGGTCACCACCAACCCCATAACACTCCCACTGAGCAACAACTAAGCAAATAAGCATATATTTGGGATATTTCAAGGTAGGAGTATGGCATAACCAGAAGTCAGTTAGTTAGTTGAACTAAATTTTAATGCTTAGATTTAACCATACATTTCTAAAAGTTATTAACACACACTCGTTTATGTAATAAAGAAAGGAAAGATTTTTTCAATAATCGTGTCTGTACCACTCTTGATAACCAGGCTGTCAGACCCTGTACTACTTTCAGCTTTAAATTTCACATCCATAACTCAGGAGGCATCACATGACTAAATCTGAGGCCCCCTTTTGAGGTTGAGAGGCAGGCCAGACAGCCTTTGACACAACCATTTGGTCGGCCCTTCCTTTGATCAATATGCATAAAACTTTCCAAGAACAAATTCGGATACATTGTTACTTTCTTGGCATGCTCCAGAGTTCAAAGCTGCGCAAAATACGTTTCTATTTCGTGTGCTGAGGCGGCCGGCCCCTGCGTGTACCTTTAAGCCCGGCATTCACTTCCGGGTGGAGCGTTATCAGGCGCTGTCAGACTCGGCAGGACAGCGTACCTGTGAGGGGTGCGTTTCTCACGGCCCCGTTAGCCCCTCCCTGCGCCTCATGCCTTTCTGCTCGCAAACTATGTAACAGTATCAATCCGCAAGCCTTTCTTCTCGCCTAGAGCCCCCATATTAACAAAGAGAACCCCCTCCCGCCTTCGCCTCCAGCCCTCTCTCCCACACACATAACTACCCCATACTGCTGTCAGTAATCACTTTGAGTCCCAGCAGGCAGATGGCGGGAATCAAAGGGTTAATTACCACATTAACAAGGGGATTATCTGGTTAAAAACCGCCTGGGCTGTTGTTGCCATAATAGGCTCATTACCTTATCAAACCAGGGGAGATTCTAAAGGGAAGTCCTTTTGTGGGCCCCCCTCAAAGCCCCCCACAGCCAGGCACTGCCGTGGAGACAGTGATAAGCTAGCTTTGAGCCACGCAGCAGATCTACCTGGTAAAGGTCGGGCAATAAAAACTGCAAGTTCCTGAAGAAAGATCGGTGTAATGATGCCACTCAAAAAGTTGCCCTTAAATCCGGTGTTTCCCTCTTAAATATTTTCATTTTGGGAGATAAAACCCACGCTGGAGACTGGTTCTTCCAGGGCTCGTAGTATTTGATCTTAAAATAGCCCGATGGGTTAATCCCCCTCCTGCTGAGATCTCAGTTAAACAACATAAGGGTCATGAGTTCGGATCCCAGCAGGACCAAGTCGGCCTTTAATCTTTATAAGCTCAATGAGTATCACTGTGTTTCAGTAATAATCTGTTTTTTACACGACTCCAAAGCTGCAGGCCTGAGGCTGAAAGCAGTATGTACATACTACATAAACATTTGAAAATGTCTTCCATCCAAGGCTCTGGTTATGTGTTCCTAATGCACACACTTTCTGAGGGACAATCACATAAAGGTGTTTTGGATTTGTTATTATACATCTATTTTAAGCATTTCTTATTTACTTTTTACTCTGGTGTTTTGTGATGACACTTCATTATGTAATTAATGGAAAGTTTTCTTTTATGTATCTCCCTTTCTGGATTTCTGTTTTTTAATTTCCTTGTCTCCCTTCTCAGCATAGTTTGAAGAAACACAAATCTGATGTCACTGGCAAGCAGGGACGGGGCAGAGTCAACGTCTCAAATGAACCATGGATTGATACCCACAGTCTGTCGAGAGAGCACCCTCAGTCCTGCATAGCGCAGGCATCTATTGAATTTGGGTCTTCGAGGGTTTCCAGGCAGGGAGAGAGCAGGGTAACTTTTCCTACTCTCTCTTAGGCACAGGGGCATGGTTTCCATTGGTGCAGCAGGTGCAATGGCACCGAGGCCCAGAGGCCTGAGGGGCCCACTGAACCCTGATTATTGCTGGATTTCATAATTCAAGCAGCAGCCAGAGGGGGCATTTCCTCCCTTTCACTAGAGCTCATGACACACTGACTACTCTACTACCTGCGCATGGGACAGTAGTGGTACTTCAACTACCCTTTCCTGGGCGGTGAAAGAGTGTGGGGGAATCTATCTTTGAATCAAGATGCTTCCTCTGTGACTGGGACATCTTCATGGTGGTAGGTCTAGGGCTGAGTAAGTTCTCCCCTACATGCAGCGTACAGTGCATCAGTACTACAACCATTCAAACACCTGTCAAGCTGGGGGAACTTGCCTCTGAAGTTATCACCCAAAATATCAATGATGGAGATTGGTTGATAGTTGGCCAGCAGATCATCTTTAAGTCTTGCAACCAAGGTCTGGTAAAGTGCTCCACGGACAACCCATTCTAAAATCATCGGTTTTACCATCATTACATCCTGTGGACCAAATATGTCTTAAAGAGGCCATAATGGACACATGTCTAAGCCAGGGCGGTGAACTCCGCTCCGTTTGCAGCAGAGTATGCCAGGTTTTTCACATTCCGCAGAGCTCGTGGAGTTCCGAAAAACTCCACTCCCCGGAGCGGAGTTTTTTCCTCACTCGCGCTTGCCAACGGTAAGTTGGCGAGCGCGAGCAAGGAAAATCCAACGCTAGACCACTTCCCAGCGAGATTTCTCAACGCGGGCGGTTGCGGATGGTCGCTACTGCTCACGTTAAGAAACCTTCCGTTCACATTGAGGCAGATGCTGCTTGACTAGAACTTCTACAAGAGCAGCAGAAAGAAGCAGCGCCCTCTTGCACTGTGTGAGATGCCATTCGTGATGATTTTACAGCGTGGGACAAACACCCGGCACTAAAAATCAGTGCGAAAGGTGCAAGGTAACCCACTCAGCCGCTCGTGGAACTCCGCGTAGCTTGGCGGAGTTTTTTGGTCACTCTCCGCGAAGTCTGCCCAGGCTTACACATGTCACTTTGTGGTCCAGTTAGCTGGAATAGTGAGCCGGAGGGAAATAAGAATTGCACGAGCTGTTAAGGAGATTGAAGTTCTAATGCACACAATTCTCTCTGCAAAGAATTGCTGGAATACATGAGACCTCTTAGTAAATGAGCAAGTAATAATAGTGCTATCAACCTGACAGAACCAGGTTGCTTTCCTTTAGGACGACTTATGTAAGAAAATCCTTTTTTAGGTCAATCTTCAAGGGCACACATTTATTTGTACTGGGAACTGGCTACGTGTTCCTCTGTAGCTATACCCTTGGGGCTACCTGGTTGACTTTATACTTTCTTACCCCAATGCTGCACCTTCTAACAAAGACTTGTCAAAGTAGGCCAGCAGCATTTATGATCACTCACAATTTCGAATGCAGTCAGAGATAGCATTATGATGGTCCGTGGGGAGAAAATGAAGCTGCAACCAACCTCATTTGTCCTCATATGTCTCATACTTATGACACTGAACCCATTGAACTTTTTAACTGCATCATAAGCTCTTGTATTATCCCGAAACAAATTATGATATGCCCATAGGAGAAATAATAGAGGTATTGCAGACAGAGATTAGTTCCATGCATTGCTATGAATATATGCTGGGCCAGGACCCAACAGAGAGAATCTTACAGACCCCAGGATTCCCGAAGGATAGTTTGCCTACACATTGGAATCTCTGAGCACACTATTCCAGCAATACATGCATGGACACCTTTAATAACTCATAAGCGTGACTTAAAAATTACCTTTGTAACTTGGAGGCAGATGCATCAGGGTGAAGTACAGAGACCGAGTCTCATTCATGGCACACACAACACATGCTCATCTATTTCACACACAGGTCAATATAAAGCTCCTAAATATATATATATACATAAATAAATACATATATACACAAATACATACATACATAAATACATCCATACACACATAACTAAACCAATACTGGGATTGGGATATTTAAGACACCAGGCTCAAAAGCAAAACTCAACCAACCACCATACTATTTGTCAGCACATTGGCACAGTAATGGAGCTCTTGTGGCTGGGTCAAATCCCCCCTACCTACCGGTCATCTATCTCTGTGTTAGGAGGAGTGACCAAAATTGCAAATATCTTTCCTTCAAAACTTTATGATTTTTTTTTGTTTTAGTTTTGCATCTTTGTGAAGTTCACTAATATTCGAATTAAGAAAATCAAACGATTGGGAAAAGACTCTGCTAACAGTAGTTTTGCTGTGGAAAACCCTACAAAAACACTTTTAGATGGAAAAAAGTTTTACAAAAAAAAAATCTCCCCAGAATCTTTTTTGGGGAGAAAGCTTTACCCACTTGTAAAGTTTAAAAGCTTGTAAATTTTGCAAACAAAATGAAGTTTGTCAGTTCTGCCCAGCTTTCCAGGCGAATTGTGCATCACTTTCACTGCATCCCCATGGCTTGCACACCATAGGATTGCAGTATACAATGATGGTAGAGTTGCCACCAAGCTTCATGTTGTCAGGACACCATATTCACATTCCTGCGCTTTTATGTTCCATATCATTGTTATCAGGTCCATTACACCACTTAGTTCAATGGAAACAAATCCAGTCTACAACTCCCAGAAGACATTAGATTGTCAGTGGAAAGCCAAAGGTTGGAAACGTGTTGTTCACTCACCCAGACATCCATAGTGGCAACCCTAAAATCTAGGGCCTTAAACTGTTTTCTAAATATACATGCAGAGTTCTCAATTTAGGACCTATAATTGCATTTGAAGAACAAAAAAGTGTGCAGAGATTGAGAGCAAAAGAGAAAGGGTGGAATTGCTATTGAAGTGTTTTGTTGCCACATTGATCCATTTCAAAGCAGTCTTTACTTTGGAGCTTTGGTTGTATATGGAGGAAAGTAACAGGGAGCTCTGTTGTTCTTCAGGCAATCCACCCCCTTCTTCCCTCCACTTCCCTAGTAAAATTAAGAAAATAACCCACAAAGCCCTTTTAGGACTGGTTAAATTACCCTAACATACGTTTCATGCAAAATGATTCTAAATATTTGTGGTTTGAGTTTTTTTTTGGCACTTCCACTAAATTCACATTTAATAGGAAAGGTTAAGCTCTGCGCTCCCCTTTCTAATATTTGGATAACTTCAGTTCTGGGAAGAATATAATTGAAATACAAAGAATCCATGTCCTTGTATAAACACATATTGGGCATATTTACCTTTTCCAACTCCAATAGATGAAACCTCAGCACCTGGATTGCTTGGATCATCTGAAAAAAACAAGAAGATCAACATTTATGAAATGTCGAAGTTGCTGAAGTAGAGCGTATGATGGGCTGATTCCTACTAATGAGAAACCCCCTGAGAGAATGCAAAAAAATAGTCTTTAGAAGAGAAATGATCTTGCAACAGGGAATTAGCCCTGATGAAAAGGTGGCTTCGTCACCCCTCCTCCCCCACCATTTTGCACTTCCAAGAGCAGCAGTATTACCTAAAAACCTCTTCCGAAACCATTTCCGTAAGACAAAATACAGAACGTCAAACTACTAGAGACTTTTAAGATACTCTTTTGCAGAATATATTGTAAAAAGAACCGTGTATGCAAACTCATATTACTTTATTTTAATAATATGCAGAAATCTCCTCAATAAATCCAGATGAACTTTTAAAGCAAAATGTCATTTGTTTAATATATTTATATACACATGCACGCGCACACACAAACACACATATACATTTACATACACACACACACACACAAATATTCAGAACCATGTAGTTTACCGCTGATAATTGAACAAAGATAATATCTATTCTATATAATACCTCCACAAATATTTGGCGGTAAAAAAAATTACGTTGATAATAATAAAGCTAAAATATTGTGCTTTATAGTCATAAGAATTTAGATACTGTCATAAGTTTAAGCCTGGCAGTAGTCCGCGGAGCCAAAAAGAAGGTCTGGGGGGAGAGGGTGTTCCCTTTCTGCCTTCTGTGCAGGTATGTATCCTCCTGGCCATTGGGACTCTCTCCTCCACCGCACATGTGCTGCTTCTCCAATATTCGATGTAGCAATGAGATGGTTACCAATGCCTACCTCCTCAAAAAAGTAAGTAGTCATGGAAATGCTGATCCATCTTTTGTATACAGTCCAAAACATCAGGAAATCGAGATGTAAAGAGAATTCAATCTAGAAGCATTTTTTAAAAAGTTTTCACGTCTCTATTGTTTATGTCTTTATTTGTTTCTGCTTTATTATTGCAGATTACTTGCAGTGTCCAAAGTTATGATATTTTTTCTGAAATGTGTTCTTTCCACACAGAAATTGACAGAGATATTATTATCAAAATAATTAAAACTTGGAACCGCAAAGCATAGGAGTTTTAAAAAATGCTCAGAAAACTCATTAACGGCATAGAATTCCCTCTAGAGCACTTTGTTTACATGCATTGCATGTCTGTAGGGAAATAAGCTTTTAAAGTTTCTACGACTCCTTTAAGATGATCACTTTAGCATGATAGATAAGGCATAATGTTGTGTTGATTGACAGATGTGCACCTTCTATTTCCCCTAAAATGACTCGGTGGTCACAGCCTTACAGACTTGGGGAAATGTATTCATGGAATCTAATAACATAGAATCAGTTTCAAAACTCTTTACAAGCCTTGATATATATAAGTTATAATTTGGGCACTTATTTTGGAGGCGGGATGTAATATTTCTGTAGTTTTACCAGAATCAGGCAAAAATAACAGTCCTCTCGATAAAGGCATTTTTTTGTGCTCACGTACCCTGTGTTTGTGCTAGGTGCATGTCGACAGGGATTTGGCAAATGCACTGCTGAACAGAGGAGGCACTCAATATATAAAATCCCATGAACTGCCATGGATAAAAATATATAGGGCAAGGATGCCCAACATAGGATCAGGAATTCTGCATCCATGCCACATAAACCTCCACTAGATAGCAGAATAATGCGCATCATGAGGACTAAGAACATATTCAATGCAAAACCACTAACTATGCCAATTAAGTGCTTTAACGCCTCGCCAGGGGTAGTAAGCACTATATAAATACAATTTACAATTACAGTTTGTTCCATTTAGATTGATTGTATGTAAATGTATATTATGTGGATATTTTTGAAAATCTGGAATGGTTGTTGCCCTTCTAAACCTACGTTGGACACTTCGGCCATAGGGCATCTGTGGTTGTACAGAAATCAGCTCACTTTCTGCGAACACTTACAAACATTTCAAATGTTGTTTGTAGCAGAGTTTGCTTTGGCTGCGCTAGTCCCCACACTGCTCCAGTTCAGGAAGGACCTCAAGACCTGGCTCTTCGGATGACCCCCAGCACTCAACTGAGCCGCCCATTCCCCCCCAGCGCCTTGAGACCCTCGCGGGTGATTAGCTGCGCTTTACCAACCCCTGATTGATTGATTTATTCTTGGGTGATTAGCTGTGCTTTACCAACCCCTGATTGATTGATTTAATATTATATACAGCATGACGTGATTTGCACCCAAGCCCCAAAATGCATTTTTTTCTCAAATATAAGGCAGGAACCCTGGAAATGGAATCAGATCAAATTCTGACGATAAACACATTAAATATATTTAAAAGAAATACAGCACCAAATAACTCCTCTGGCATGGGGTGCTGTTTTGTAAGGGGTCACAGTGGAGGCGTTCATGTTTTGTTAGATGGTGATGCCATACAGTTCGCGTGGCACTGCACTGCTTTTCATGGAGAATGAGGGGGGATATTATTCCCATACTGATGTTTCCAATCAGTGAAAAAATGTATAGACAGCAGTTTATGTCTGCTCGGAAAGTGGAAAAAAAGGGGCCATCTCGGCCGATTCCAAGGAATTTGCTAACTTTACAGTTGTACCCAGAACATTCCTATATCACGAACACTTTTTCTCATGTTAAAAAGGTCACCTCTTTTGGGGTTCCTTGTAGGCTTTGTCAGGGCCTTAAAACATAATTCAAGGCAAACCCAGGGAACGGCACATGGAGAACTTTAAAACCCCCTTGGACACAACATTAGGGAACCCCTAAAATACTGAAATTCTCCCATGGTTTTACAGGTAATATGTTGTGAATTAAGAGTGACTGGACACTACTCAGCATTAACAGCAGCAAACGCCCACTGCAAAAGGCAAGCTCAGACCTACAATTATGGGCCGAACAGACGAGAGAGGATCTTAATGAAGACAAGGGCAATTAACAACAGCTAATGCCTGTGAGTAATAAGGCTAATAATAGTTCCTTTAACTAATGTGACCCAACACAGGCAGCTGACAGACCATTTGTCATGTTTGCTCTCTGCCCGTGCTTTTTTCTCTCTCACTGAACATAGAATGCAGGCAACCATAGTTAGTGCTGTCATTTTAAACAAGCATTGGCATAGCCAATAGGTCTCGCTTTTGGGACCTTATAAGTATTTAGTTATGCAGCGCAATATCCTTGGTGCAACAACATTAACTGTTGCATGGTTAAACACTTATAAGGTCCCAAAGGCGAGACCTGTTGGCTATGCCAATGCTTGTTCAGTATTATATTCAAACCATAGTTGCTGCTTATTTATTTTATGCAACTAACAACCATTGACAAAGCCAATAGTCCTGACTTGTAGGTATGATGTTACTTGTTGTATCATATATCTAGATGAAATGACAGAAACAGCAAAATACAAGTCGGACGGCACACTATGCTAAGCACAGATTTTTAGCTTAAGTGTTTTTAAGCCACGCCCTAATTACATTGGCCACGCCCCTTTGAGAGACCCTCCAGTTTTTTCATCCCACTTAAAGCCCTGCTTAGAACCATCTACAGCACAAAGAGGAGGCAATAAGAGACCAGACAGAGGTCACCAGTCCAGAGAGAACTGCTGGGAGCAGCCACACTGTAATGTTAGCAGCACAAGAAGAACCTTCTGGGTATAATAATACTGTAACATAATAATAATGAGTGAATATGGAGTTGCTATTTAGTTCAGGGTTTCTTCTAATAACAGCTATGGCTGTGTAGAGGGACATGTCTGGGAACATACAGGGCACTCCTCTGAGAACTCTCGGGCACATTCATCACAAGGGGCGCAGCCATCTTGAATCTTTAGGGATCAATCAAGAAAGGCAATTCTGTGAGAAACCTTTGGACACCTTTCTAGTGCTCGCAGGAAGGTACTGTGGGAAACATCAGTGAACCAGCTTCAATCCCGCCAGGGTGTTACCGTGGGAAACCACGGGGCACCATCTCCAACGTACACAGGCCTCAGGGCACCCTCTCCACTGCTGACCGGCCCTACTGTGAAAAACCTCAGGGCACCTTCCCCACTGCTGACGAGTCCTCCCGAGAGAAACCTCAGGGCACCTTCCCCACTGCTGACGAGTCCTCCCGAGAGAAACCTCAGGGCACCTTCTCCACTGCTGACCGACACTACTGTGAGAAACCTCAGGGCACCTTCTCCACTGCTACCCGGCCTTACTGTGAGAAACTCAGGACACCTTCTCCAGTGCAGACAGGCCTTGCTCTGTTCACTTCAGGGCACCCTGTCCAGTGCTAAACATTGAGAAACCGCTGGGCCCTTCTCCAGCGCTAACAGCCCCTGCTGTAAGAAACCAGGCCTTTCTCCAGTGCTGAGAGGAAGGTGCTGTGAGAAACATCTGCATGGACAGGCATTGTTCTGGTGTACCTCTGAGCATCTGCACCAGCATAGGGCACTGCTGGGAGAAACCGTTCGGCTTTGGGCATCCTCACTAACGCATGGCACTGTGACGAGAGGAAACTCAGGTCGCCTTTGCCAATACAGACAGACCCCTGCTTTTCAAAATAGTGCTTTTGCAGTGCTTGGGCCTCACCTGCCTTGGCGCATCATGCATAGACCACATCTACAACAGACCCTTCGACCACCTGTCATTATCACGCGCCTGCATTTACATGCCGCAGGCAGGACGCCAATCTGGAGACTTGGCGTGCTGCTGCCACCCGCCACCGGGTGTCCTTATTGGCTGTTATGTACCAGAGGAGCGCGCGCGCTGCGCCATCACTGCCTGTTCCTTATAATCTGTACTTGTCGTCGGTTCGTCGCTGGCACGACGCCTGGTAGTGAGTTAATACCGGTTACAGTTTCATCGGTGTCTTCGGGTAACTCACTTGCTGACGCAGCGCATGGCAGCAGCAGTCATCGTGTCCTATGCAGATGCGCTCTGCACTGTTATTATGCTGCCAGGGAGGAAGAAAGAACGACTATTTAGCTGGCCTACGAGGTGGGGGTGTGCGCGGGAGCGTGACGGGACTCCCGAGCCCAGTTGGAGCCCGCTGGCGTGGGTGTGCTTGCAGGTGACTCCTCTTCCTTTTGGGCGAATGGGTGAGGGGGGGGCATGGAATGTGGTTGGAGTGGACGGGACACCACAAAGCCACGTCCTGCCAAGAGGAAACGTTTACCGCAAGGAGGTGCAGTGTAATGCTTTATCGCTGGGCTATCACACATAAAACTAGTGTTGGACGCAGCTCTGTTCCTGGTGACGAGCGTGGGGAAGCCCTTGTGGCTGGGACCAATCCCAGCGCAGCTCGGCAGTGACGTCTGGGGAATCCCTCGAGGCTGGACCAATACCAGCGCGGCTCGGCGATGACGTTTTCGGAATCTGTGCGCTGCAACGATAGGCGCGAGAGCGCACGCGCGCCACAGCGAGACATCTGGTTTTAATTATCGCGCCCGTGTCAGGGCACGATAATTGAAACCACATGGCGCCCGTGCGGGTAACCGCAGGAAAAAGGCCATGACGCACGAGCGTCTGGTCAGCTTTTTCAAACCCCCTACATAAAGTCTTCGCCAGAGCAGCGCTTAAATATATTGAGAATTTGTAAAGTGCGGCAAATCACCTGTGAGGGTCTCAAGGCGCTGAATTTTAGGCACGGGAGAGATTAAGTGATTTGCCCAGAATCACAGGATGTTGACGCCAACGCCGAGACTCAAACCTGGTTCCCAGAAACTCTGAAGTCAGCAGCGCAGGCCATTATGCCACATCCTCTCTGATTTGAAACGCATGAATCTGCATTCCATTCATGGTGCTAAGCTGTGTTAATTTCCACAAATAGGTGGCTGTTTTTTTGTAGGTGCCAACTGTTGACACATCAACCAAGCCATCCAAAGCACGTCCTGGCTTTTAACCCAACAGCACTTTGCATTCTGGGACTTAAGGTTTTATGTCTTCCATTACAAGTGTCAGAATTGAAAAGGACTGTTGTCTAGGAAGGCAAAGTTGCCTGGAGGTGACCAGTCTTACAAAGGACTATTTGGCATCAATCTATCTAGTAAGACAGTGGTTGCATTTCCGGGCAAATGCAAGAAGGTAGAACGTAGATAACATTCATTAATAAGCTGCCTAATGAACTCATGCTGACATCGTCCTTATGCAAACGCATGAGTTATTCATTTGAGATCCCGATGAATGCTGGGAGGTGTAGTCCTGGTTCAAAGTAGAAGATCAGTTGAACTTAAGTCGACAATGGTTTGTTGAAGAAAACACAGGACTGGAATGTAGTGTTGCGGGTGACATGGAGTAATCTGCTAACCTAAGCATCTACAATATACTGTGGAAAGGTTTGGGTGACAGTTACTCACCAAATTATCCAGCTCTGGATTGGAGGAAAATAAAGGTTTTTCTGTCCTGACCTAGAAGCAAATAAACAGAGAGAAGTCAAATGCATAGCATGGCAGCAGTATGTACTTAATGACCTATGACCCTCATGTTCCCAGCAACCTAACTGGTGGAAAATATTGTATCCAGGGCCACCTCTTCTCAGTTTTTGAATGCCATTTTTTAACTTAAACCTTACATTTTGTGCTCGCGCAGACCTTCACAACCATCCGACCAGTTTAATTTTCCATCTGCGTCAAACACAAGCCAGCCCACTTTAAAATATTGTATTAATATAATTATAGCAACACAGAAAAAGCTTTCTCTTATGACTGGCTCTGGAAAGCCCCTGAGTGCGATTCGATTCGGAGAGAAGGCCGCTCTCTCAGCCACAAAGCATAAATCTATACATCTGCAGGACATGCAGGCTTCAGTTATCAACAGGAACATCTCCCCGGGGACCAGCATAACACTCCGATAATGGCTTATCAATGGCTGATTACAGATATTGATTATGGTTCTTGGCCCCTTTTCGGTTTTGAGAGGAGGAACAGAAGAGAGCATGCTTAATGGAAAGCGTGTGGCGGGGGAGGGGGTTCAAATGGACCCCGAGTCCCTGCTTCTTGGAGCTAAGGCAAGGCCCCCGGTCCAAAATTATTCATCACTGCTCCCCGGCATGAACGCAGACTTATTAAATGGCCATGGGTGGTGGAAGTGAGTTCGCACACCCTTGATGACATCACAGGGCTGACCCATTAGCACACCCATAGCCTACACAGTCTTTTATTTGCTGCTAAAGGGCTAGAAAAAGGAAAAGGAGTGAAAATTACACAAATGAACAGTCTCTTAGGACCCTATTTACATTATCTTCCTGCCACTATTTTAATAGCCCCTCAGGCCAGGAAGTGCCATTGGGCAAGCCAGGAACAGGAGATGCTACCAGTGGCTGTCCATAATTGACACCCATGCTTTTAGGGAGAGTCCACCTTACCTGTGCTTTCCTTCCGTGAGTTCCTTTATTTGTTTAGGTCTCTCACTAAACTGCTGTTCTTCTGTGCATTATAAGGTGACATCCACAACCTCACTCTCACCTCCACTTGCATTGCAGATCTCGGCTGGGATCAAACTGTCCGTGCATTGCCTGCTCTGGGATCACCAACTACATTGGCTGCCTCCCATTGTTTAAGCAAGGCCTCAACTGTGAATCCATAAAACCCCTCCACTATCTTGCTCCATATAGTAGGTCTAATTCAGGAGCACTGGTAACTCACTGTGGATGCCCAACCTGTTTGAGTTTATGGGGGATTGATATTATACTTAAATACCTCATTTGTAGTACCTATTCAACAGTTATTGGAAGCCCCCAACCTTGACCGCACCATTTCACTGACCTGCTTTGCAAAGACTGCTATGTCCTCGTTGAAGGAGTCTGAGGAGCACACGTCTCCCCCAGGATAGGAGCCCGAGTTGTCCCGAGGGGAGCATGTCGCCAGTTCACACTTCTCGAAGACCAGGGCCAACAAAGGGAAGAGCGGGTGCCTGCCACAGAAAAAGTATCCAGTTAGATCAATACCAGAGACCAGAAGAAGACACAGATACTTAACACGACACGGAAACAGCTGCACACATAGATCTAGAAGCGTGGAGCTGCCTACAGCCCAGAATAGATATAAACATGGACTAGACTAACAGCAGTAAACAGGAATAAAAGAATAATAGGTATTGGATCTTTCTCTTTCCGTAGAGTGCATTGCATGGGAAACTAACCTTATTCTGCTTGAGAATGAAGACGCAGACCTCCCTGGGTACTTATGGGTTTAATCAAAGCGAACACGTAAACAATGGAGCAAAAACACAATTGCACAAACAGCATTTGCTCTGTTTATTCCCGCAGTTAATACAACCTAATGGAGACCTAACAAATGGGGAATAACACACTGCACCTGTCTCGCATCTAGTATTATCAGTAGTGTTGTGGATTGCATGGCAACCCCCAGCAAGGGGGATTTGGCTTGTGCACATAAAGGAATGCAATTCGTGCTCCTAGTAAGCATTGGTGTAAAACAAGTGTAAAAAAACATTTGAGCCCAATTTTACACACGCACAAACGTGTAAATGACCCTGTTAGTCTTGCATGTGAGGGATTGTTAGCTATTCATTGCAAAAAGTGTATTACTGTTTCATTTTCACAAAATTCTAAAGGGAACCCAGGTCACGGCTTCCCTCCAGGCTAATATCCAAACACCTAAGACGAAATACTCTGAGCAGCCTGGCAACAACTTCCTATATGAGTCAGATCTTTAAGCCAATGTGTTCAAGTAATACTGCTTGGTCAAAGAATTGCTTTGCCAGAGAGTCCAACTTTCTGAGCCTTCACTATTAGTGTGCCACGGACATTGCACTTATAATCCTGATGCCCTACACCAATTGCTCTTAGCCTGTGGTCCAAGGACACCTAGGGGTCCGCGAGGCCTACTCAGGGGGTCTACAACAGTTTAAAAAAATTAACTAATAAATTAAAATTAATTAAATATATGCAAATAAAAAAGTAAAATCAAAAATGTGAAAACCTTTTCTATATTTGATTGTGAATTAAACAAACTATTTCGATATTTGATCATTAGTTTGGTGTAAACTTGTTTGTGTATTTTTGCATATTATTTTGAGGTTCAAATCATAGAAATTGCTTAGGTGGGGGTCCCTGGCTTCCAATAATGAGTCCACAGAAGTCATAAAGGTTAAAAACCTCTGCCCTACACTGTCTTGAGTATTCATATGTTGATTCGTACAGCGATGGCTTGTAGAACTAAACAGTACTTCTGATACAGCACCAAAATACAGATTAGAACACTTCTCAAGTGCTCTAATAGCAGAAAAACAAACAAATAAAATCTGATTCGTAATATTACTTGCCATTGCCATGGAAGCTCGTGTGATATTGCTCATTTCAATACATAATATGACACAGGTTGCTGTAAATATGCAATCCCCAAGTATTTTCTACATAATTCTGGATCTGCCAATCATACCACATAATCCACCAAATCATTAAATTTGCAGATTTCAACACCAATTTTATTTAAAAGCAACCAGATGAAACTTGCTAAAAATGCTACACCTGGAGGGCAAAACACTTCCTGGTACACTACAAAAGTTACTGTTCGCTTATTGATTCATACATGCAAACACACCCTATTCAGACTGGAGACTCCTGATTCTTAAAGCCAAATAGGTTTCTTTTAGCCGTGTCACACCTAAAAGTGCCTCCAGTTCAGTACAAGTCAATCAACAAAATACATTACACCGATTTATTTTTCAAAATCTCCCTCCTTCTTCCTTCCAAATATTGGGAAGTATGCTGATTGCCACTTTCAGGTATTAAAAGCCAAAAAGTTTGCCTAGATGGCTTTAAAATCCCAAATTGATGGGGTTAGTGAAAGGATTTTATCTGTAATTTGAAAAAAAAATCTTGCCTATCTAAATTTAATTAAAAAAGGTTCGAAAGAATGATTCATTCTTTTCCCTGAGATGTCTTTTCACTGTTCATTTAAATTCATATTTACATCACAGTGTTCTAAAAGAAGCTGTATCAAGAGGGCTTTAAAGTGCCACCCCTTGAGATACTTACATAATTCATATTAAGTAATACTGCTGGGTGCTTGCTTGGTGCAAAGAAGTGCCTCTTGAGGCCATTTGGTGTGAACACAGTGTATAGTCAAAACTCGAGAGACATTTTACAACACAGCTGGGATCTAAAGATTAAAAGAGGTGCACATTACTAAAAGTCTGTAAATATAGGGCTATTTTCAGCTGAGCCCGACTTTGAGTGTGTTTTGCACAATATAATTCACTCAGGTAGGTAGTAAGAACAGTATAAATAAAATGCCCTTCCCATGCTCCATTGAAGACACAGTCATTAAATGTTAGTGAGTAACATCCTGAATAGATCTGTCTGCAGAATATAATTACAATACTCCCACCCCACCACCTCCCACACCCCCAGAACAATATCATGCCCAACCTAAGTTAAAGTTAGTTTTGCTTATTTCTATTGCTGAAGAGGGAATTTCAACAGATACTGACCCGGAAGTTATTTCAAAATGAAAGCTGTCACGACTGTGACATAGAAGCGTTGCTCTTGCAAGTTTACTCTGGTGGCTCCTGCTGATCTTCCAGGCTTTACCAGGTTAATTGTGGCTGCTGTCCTGGAAGCAGCAGGGCTGTGCAGCCGTCACACATCTCTGCCATGTATTCATCTTAGCCTTACGTCATTACTTTTTTTCCCCTTAAAAGCAGTTCCGGGCACCCTAAATCAAAACCTCACAGCAGAGGTTAAACATGCTTCCTTTTTTTACACATTTGTGTTGCTGATCCACAGCAAGATGAAGAGATCGTTTCCAAACAAAAGTAGCACATTCCTTTTTTTTTTTTAGCACTTTCCACAGAAGTTTCTCTGAATATCAAAGAAAAATGTGATAGGGTTATTTATAGCAGGAATGACAGTAGGCCACTCCAACACACCATTATTAAACTGTCACCGTGTATTCGGGTGCATTGTTTTCTTGTGGGCGAAGGATTGCATAAAGTGTATTTGCTGGCTTTGTCACGTGCTATGAAAACAAACACTACAACTAGCAGTGAAGAAAGACTATAAATGCATGTATTTAAAGAATATACTCTCACAAAGTCAGAGCACCCGAGTCTGGCGCCTGTTGGTGAGTGAGCAAGGTTTTGTGGAAGTATGACAGAACTTCACAGTTGTCTCTAATGTTTTAAAACTCTACATGGGTTTGAAGAATATGAAATAAAAGCTGGGCAACTTGCAATAGTTTAGCTGTTAAATCTTTAAATGTTAAAGGATTTCTGCAGTCCAAGAGCAAGCACCGAGGAACATGGTTCCCAGTATGCATTGACAGTGCTGAGGAATGCCTGCAAAATGTTGGGTATCTATATAAAAACACTTCTATGCATGTATGTAGCATATGGTCACAACATGTGTCCCCCTGCGCCAACACTTTAGTCACTAAGACTCTGCTTCATATATACTCGTTTGCCTCTTCTCACTAAACAACGCCGCTACCTGTGCGCTGACAAAGGAGTGAAACAACTAGAACGTGCGCCTTGCTTTAGTGTAAAAGAGAGCTTTGGTGGAAGCCCGGATGGATGAATTACCAATTCTTTTCCATTGGTCTAGGTAAGTATATTGTTAGCAAAATGTATTGTCTGACAGAAATATATTTTAACAACAACAAAAAAAAAAACAATGGTAACTCCAATGGGGCGATATTTTTCGAAGCGATGTTTCGGGTACAACATGCCTGTAGACAATATTTTGATAACAAAATGTTGTTAATTCCTTCTTCTAGAGATTACTGAATATATGGCATTCTTGTCAAATTGACACCATGTCACATGGAAGACGTTAAGGGAGCTTTGTATTGTCATCCAAGTGATTAAAACGAATCTATTTAGGTGCCTTGTGACTGCGCAAGCCTCTTGCTGAAGCAGTAAGAACTTTCTTACACTAGGTATGTGGAATGTGAAACTACACATTCCATCATGCTTCATGATTTTGGTTGAAAAACTGAGGCTTGCTGATGGTCACCATTATAACATCGCTTTTAGAAAACTTTCCATTTACCGATTATTCGTGTTGTTTCTTTTTTCAAACAAACTCATTGCGCCTTTGACTTAAAAGAGAGCTGTTAAGCACCTGGAGGCTTTGGTTACAGTGCTTAATTTGCACCTGTGGCTGTTGGTGGTGGACACCAGCACTCAGTTTTGGGGACTAGGGCTTATTTTTCATCATCAGACTTTGACACGGAGGAAGAGAGCGTAAGGCAGCAAAGGGAGAGAGAAGGACGAAGAGAAAGGAAAACAGGGATAAAGGCAGAAATAAGGAATAAAAAGGAGCCTGAAAGGGTAAGATAAAGAGAGAAGAAGTACAGGGTGGTGGAAGAAAGAGGCATAAGGTAGAATCAAGACTAGACAGCCTTGGCATTCGGCAATCCTGGTATCAACAGCACTAGCGGCAGGTTCCTAAGAAAAACGTTGGGCCTCTGTGCTTATTTTTAATGTATTATTATTATTACTACTATTATTTTTAATTAAGCACTGTTTTAAGTTGTGTCATTGTTAGCTCACCGTTTCTCTTTGTCTTGTATCCATAGTTTCCCCAAAGAAGGCCACCAGGCTTCACAGAAGGTGTTATTTTTATAGACTAATGAAAGCTGTATGAGACATCCTTTTAACCTCATGGCTATTAAAGAGAGGGAAACATGGTGGTGGTGGAGAGTGCTGAAAAATTGAATTTATCGAAATGGATATGTACTTGGCAATCCTATTGGTTAAGTCAATAGGCAATGACATGAGTACATTTGGCAGAACCAGTACTTTGCTCCAATCAAGAGTTATCTAAGGTGCAGTGGCGGCTCGCCGAGGGAGTGGTGCGGGGCGGTGAGGCGGGGGAGGGGCAGGGTGAAAGGGTACGACGGATAGAACTCCCTCTGAGTTCTGTCCATCGTATGTCCGAGTTCACTAAGCCCCCACCCTGCCCCTCCCCCGCCCCACCCCGCCCCACAGCCCCACACCACTCCCTCGGTGAGCCGCCACTGCTAAGGTGCAAAATGAGCCAATGGGCACCTAAGCGCTTAAGGTTTGATAACTGAAGGTCTGCAAAGGAAGCAGAAAATGTTATGGGATAAGGGGTGATAGCTCTCAAAGCTCTGCTTTCCCATTCAGACTTCTAGAGAGGATTTTTATGTTACTGGTTTGTGTCAAAGAATGTTATGCTTACTTGGGTTAGCAAGCTTAGTTGTCGGGAATTTAAACTATTTAGAATTTTTATAGTACAGCATAGACATACTTAATTGGGATATATTATTGTGAGCGTAAGTGTGTGTGTGTCAGTCACAGAGTACATCATGGCATTGTACACTACATCACAGAGCACTAACAGTGCACATGCTAGCTCCCATTGCTCGTTGATGTTAGGCTTGTCTTTGACCCTGTACAGTGCGATCTGCTGCCTTTAGGCTAAGCTCACACTATAAAACACACACACACATGCATACCATAAACATTGTGACAATCCACAGAGAGAGTGTGTGTTAAGAGAGTTGGCAGAAACCAATCAATAATTAAGGTGCCACTGAACGGTCTATGGATTCCATCTTTGAAGGCATGGTTGGACCTCAAGCTTGGAGGAGGCAGAAAGGGATTCATCTAAAGCTGCAGACATCCCAACCTGCATTTCCTATTTTAACATTCCGTAAGAAAGTTCACCTCTCACATCAACTACAAACTGCAGGAGTAAATTAACCAAGTTGTCAGATCTCTGTGACTGTTGCAATTGCAAGAATCGTGATGTGCAGTACAGCTGTTCTGTATGAGTGAAAAACATACCACAGTAAAAGTGATATTGGCATTTATTAACAAGTGCCAGGGAAAGCAAAAGTGTTCAGGTGAAATCTGTCAAAGCCATGTTTTCAGAATTAGCTGCGGGGGGTAACCCTGGAAAACATGTAATACCGTATCTGCTTACGGGCCCAGGTAGATTTATTCTGGATAGACCCGTTGTCCTCAGAATATTTTGTGACAGGAATCAGAAAACACTTCTCCTTGCTTAAAGAACATCGCCTAAACCCTGCCACCAACTTCTTAACCAGTCGTTACTCACAGGCATCAATGTATACTCCCTTTGCTTCACAACAGCCCTCGTTACCATCTGCTCATACAAAAAGCATCAGCCTCATACTCCATTGTGTGTCTTCATCATCTCCTTGTTTAAATCCTAGAGAGGCAAGTCTTAACCAGGCTTACTCACTATCTTTACGCCAGCAGTGTCAGCCACCCCTTCCAGCCAAACCATAGTCAAAGTGACTCTATAAACATAGCTGTTACCACATCTCCACCTTCCTGGCTGAAGTCAAACACAATCATCTCTTTTACCTTCTGCTGATTGTTTTTCCTTTCTCTGCTGCGTGCCATGTGGCTTAACATAGCACCACGCTAACAAGAAAATCTACTAACACCATCATGAACACAATGCTTACCTCATCCCTAACATGCTGCTCCTACTCTGTGGTGGCGCTCCTCAAGTTCAATATCCAGTCTGATACCAGAGAGCATCCCCTAGGGCCATAATCTGGGCCCTCTCATGTTCCAACTCTGTACTCCAACGCTATGCAATATTATCTGCTCCCTTGCCTTTTCCTGTCACCTATTGGCAATGATGCTCAAATCTACCTCACTTTCCTTCCCTTTGCACCATAGCAGATAACCAACTGCTTTGCCACAATGCAGGACTGACTGGCGCCGCCTTATGGTAAACAATAGCAAAATAAATCACACATTTTCCTTCATATAGACCTCATTGTAACGTTCTCTCTATTATCAATCGACTTAGTAACAACCTCCATTGTTCTCATCCACTAAAAGTGGGGCCAAAGTCAGCAGCTACTCGCAACTATACAACGTCTTCACCTCAACAGACAGAGCAGCCCAAATTCAAATACTCAGCATCTAAGAGATCTGTCTTCTTCTTACGTTACAATCTTCGAACCATCCTAGTTGCTGCCACCGAAGTCCTGGCCATCTTTTGCATCAAGCTAAAATCATCTCCCTCTGTACCCAAATCCACCCATTCCAAACCAATACCCAACAATGCCTCACGGCTATGAACCCCTTACTTTGCTTCCGAGCTCCGTTCTCTTTCCCTCTAAGAACCAGTCTCCTGGAATGCTCTCTTTCTTGGCCTGAGGGCCTCTACCTCACTCTCTAGCAACAAAGCAACCCTCAAGAATCACCTTTTCTTTGTGAGGATCCTCAATGGCTACTCAACCAATCCTGCTCATCAGACACAACCCTGAGGACATCACTAACCCTAGTCTGATGTATGTAGGTTGCAACGTAAGCATTGTAATGACCATAGTCGCACCTACCATTATCATGTCCTGTTACCCTGAAATCGTGGTGTATGTCATCACCATCCGGTCAAATATTTCTCCATTTATGTTATATACAGCACGTCATATTGAAATGTTCAACGAGCTGATGAAAACAACACATCCCCTGGTTCATTTATTATATCACACATGAATTCTTCTATTTTCTTTGAAACGGTTCTTCCATGGATTTCTAGCTTAAATTAATATCTACTGTGGTCAAACCACATGTCTGCTCACATTATCAGCCACTAATATGCAATCCTTGTTCTAACTAACCTATATCAGTTCTTTCCAACCAGAAATGTGGTAAAGTCTATAAGGCTCACGTCATATCAAGACATGTATTCATATTAGCACTGTGTAGACATTAGGAAAATCAATATACTCCTCTTTCCAAATAATGCTGATATCATTATATGCACTCTAAATGTTTCACAAATGGAAGCCTCCTTTATAAAGTTCAATGGTTTACATTATTAGGGCTGTGCATGCTCTGGAAAAGGACGCCACACTTCTCAAAACTTCGAGGCATAAAGGCAGATAACTGTCATGGCACAACTAGTCACTCATATCCTGGCAAGGATCCTAATCCTGCCAACCATTTCCCTGGCCTCAAATCATTTAAAGAGATGGGCCTCAAAAGAATGACATGGCAGGGACTTGCAGGTCACATTGCCACCGGAGTGCTAAATCGCAATGAAAATAATGGACTGCATCTTCCCTTTCCCATAGGCACTGAATCAGCTTACTTTACTTAATGGCCATAACAAGCATGTACCACTAGCACCTGATGAACAGAGGAGAAGATCCCCTTTGAGTTTCAGGTGGTGTGACTTCCAAACAATGATCAGTGAAGTGCATCTCCCTGGTGCCCTAGCAAGAGTAAAGGGTTATCACCAATGCCCCAGAAGACTAGGTCCTCGGTGGCCATCACATGGTACATCTCCCTGTCACTGGAGTCCTGAAACAACGTGGTGTAGTTATCAGAAACACAGTAAATCTCCCAAGAAGCAGCAGGCCTCAGTGGAAATTGTTTCAGTCACTTCCAGACAGCAGAACCCATGAGAATTATGCAGCATTTATCTCTGGTCTGATGCAGCTTCCATAAACCTGGGTGATTTTGGAAAGTCTATACTCTGTTAATACTAAAAGCTGCATACTCCAGCTGGGGCAACACAGTATACCCCCTGATCTATGTTTCTGCTTAACTGGCTCAACATAGGAAGCACATCTAAGCTTCTTAGCGCTGTACACCATTGTATATAGCCTTACATTTGCAAGAAATTAATATTTACATACAAAAAAAGTAGGTTTGTACACTTAAGTTCCAGTTATTTAGAAAGCTGCCTAGTAACTCTCATAAGTTATGTTATTTATAAGAATCAACATTCCATACATCATGTACGCACCAAAGTGTCATGTAATTAGCTGACACAAGTCAATGATTTGTCTCTATCACCCCGAATTTTGGCTCCTTTGAGCTATCCTCCAAGCTCTCACCCATCAAAGACAATGAAAGACATTTCAAACCACTGACTGGTTTGTCAATTCATTCCAAAACAAAAGCATAAAGGTAACAATAACATTGCAAATTAAAAAAAGGAGAAACGTGATTTAAAAATAAAAAGTACAATATGCCCATAATTAAGTGTCCATGTGCTCGCAGACGATATCGTGTCTCATTTGTTGATCAACAGTCAAAGGTAGCGCATAGAAAATGCCTAACACATTTACTTAGTTTAGGTTGTGTTGCACATTAAAATGCAATTTTGCCAAATATGATTTATTTTAAGCTACTTGGCTTAGTTACGGTTTTTAATCACTATTACATTTTTACCATGTGACAGTGGCAGATATAAAAAATGTCGGGAGGTTGTCAGCCTTCGTCCCATATGTTCTTTCCTCAAACCTCAGCTTGGTAGTCCTCACCCAAATAAAAATGTAGAACTAAACACAAATGTATCCAAAACATTACAAACACACCAATATGTGCATCTATTTTGCATTTTTAAGCAAGGTTTAGAGTGGAAACAGCAAGATTTCATTCAGCCCACATCTTCCAGTTATGGGATTGGTTATTAACCATTATGTCACATTTCCAGCATTATTTGTAGTTTGAAAGGCCATCTTGAGAAACACTTAGATTTATATAAAATGAAAGTTACATGACAGTATTTCAAAGCCTACATTGTATTCATAGCACACAAGAGTCTGCTATAACTTTGTTTAATGTTACTTGAGTTTAAGTGTAGTTAGAATGATATGAAAGCGTGCTTGTCTATGTTAAAGAAAAAGTGCTGGTAAAAACATTCTCACTTTAAATCTCTGCCATCGTGACGTACCTCTCCAGCGCTCTTTTCGTAATTCACACATTCACTGAAATTAAGTGAGTGAAAATGAATGGTTGCATTACAACTGATTCATCTTTAATTGTGAGTTGAATTACCCTGGCATTGACACTTGAGGTGACTCCTAAAGTCAATTAACCGATTAAGAGAGGGAAAAAGCGCCATATAAACTCTAAATGATCCTCAATTTGTGGTGAATTAAACTTGAATCGGCACCTGGTGACCTCTGATGTCAATTGTTCAATTTACAGGAAAAATGGTTCATTTACAAGCATCTAAGCGCCCCAGGTGACCTTGAGCGGTGTTGAAATTAATCAGAGAGTTCAAAAAAGGCAACCTTGAAATTTCTGTGTTTGGCTAACTTGAGTCGTCACACCAAGATGATATTTTGTGTTGTGGATTCATATGTCTGTCAACTGTCATTTGTTTTATTTTTTTCATGAATATCCAAAGAACACTACTCTTACAACGTGAAAGGCCTAATAGTTTACTAAACAAAGAAGTTCAAAAACTCCATGCACAACAGTCATTTAAATTCCATTTATTGTGCCGGTTTCATTAACAAGGACTCCACTATTAAATGCTATTCATATACAAGGTACTGCGCTAAATGTTGATATTTTTTTCTCTTTGATTCTGGGTGTGAATTTTACAGCAATCTTTACTAAGAGAATGCATACATTTCAGAAGGAATGGATGATGAAAACAACTTTGGCACCTCACTGTTGGGGACTGAGTGGCGGTAGCACACAACACACTTTAATTGTTCTGCAATCACACAAAATGTCATCTGAAACCAACAACATTAAGTCGGGGCTGGAAACAATGATTCACATGGCAACTCATTTCAACGCCTTCTAGACCCACCTGAGGGAAAGTGCAAATCAATGTAAATACAATGCACACTCAAGTGCTTCTAGTAAATCAGTTTATGAGCGCCCCTTCGGGTGCCAATATATGTTTAATTTTTCTCAGTTGTAAAAACATATAGGTAATTTGGATTTAAACTTAGTGATCAACACATGCGTCAGTGCAAGTTTAAAGATTTTATTTAAAGACAATTTAGATTAGCTGCAACCAGTTTTTTTAAACAGTTCACCATAAAACCATATGTGAATCATATCTACAAACTTGCAGTAACTTTAGAGAACGACTAAGAGACAAAAATATTTATAGCTGTTTTACAACCCATTTCTTATAAGCTGCTTATCTCCCCCAGGCGCTGGTTATAGAACCCATTGTGGGAAGGGGACTTTGATATCCTTTCTGTCTCCTACACATTATGAAACAATTTATAATGCATACATATTGATTCTTTACAGCATCAAATGAAAAAATGTTGTGAAAACATATGAAAATGAATTTTTTCTATCAAAACTGACTTAAATCTTGAGACAGTACAAAGAAAATTAAAAAAACTTTGAAAATGTGTGCTATTTAATGTATAACTCCAAGCTGAAATGTAGGCATTAACAGTGATATAATGGATTCATAACTGTTTGAACGAAGAAACACAGGTTTGAACCCCAGTGCCTTTGCATATAGTGTGCTATGTGTGTTTTAATGTGAACTTGGGTAGAAAGAAATGTAAAAGTAATATTTGGGATACATTTTGCTCAACTGTCTATAGTCTTTTTGGGAAAGGGCAGTATATGTCGCAAGTCTGCTGCTTTTATTATTATTTCTTTTTGGGGCTTTTCTAATGTTTGAAAATAAATAAACATTTTAAAGACTATATATAGTAAAGTTAACATTATGGCTGAAAAGTCCTAAAGAGCGGACATTCAATGATTAGGATACAGCAAAACGTATTCAATATCTGTGCTGCACATGCATTGCAAACTTTAGGTTCTGAACAAGTTACTTGAGAGCAATCATTGTATGCAGTACATAGGCCTGCCACCTACAGAGTCATTCCAAGTAGCATCACCGTACACTGTGTGGTACAGAGCAGCACTGCTTGTGCCTGACGTCATCGGTAAACACTTCCAGTGCATTCCATTTCCAGTTTATACTTCCGGGACCTCTGGTACAATGGACAGGCTTCACTAACTTAGAACGCAACGAAAACATTGAAGTCTCATTCACCCTTCTTTGAGTACCTGGATGTGAACTTAGACTTATATAAAAACCGAATAAACTGTAATTTAAGATACTGCAAATCACTGTTTGAATTTGTGCCACCTTGATATGTCGTATGGAGGCTAAAATCATTGAAGACGGACACATCCACATTTTTGAAGCATAGCACTACATGAGATTTATTGGATTACGCTTGCTGTCAGTCACGAAAAAGTAAAACATTTAGTTAGTTTACAGGTCAGAATGTAAAATAATGTATTAAGTTAGCTGCAAAATCCCTGAATTAAATTTGTGAAGCTGTATCTTGCATCAACACTTTTAGTTTAAAACTGTGTTAAGTATTAGCCTTAACGTCTATCTATCTATCTATCTATCTATCTATCTATCTATCTATCTATCTATCTATCTATTTATCTATCTATCTCCTCTGTCTGTATGTCTGTCTATCTATCTATCTGCTTGCCTGTCATTTATGCCATAGCAGTGAAAATAAATGTTGTCCAATAATACAAGTTATTTTGAGCAAATGTACTAATAAATGTGCATTTACACAGGAAGATCAATTTCCAATTCATTACTACACTACAGCAAGAGAGAAACACCTCTTGCTGCCTGACTCACAGACTGCATGTAGCAATAACTTTACACAGGGAAACAACTCTTTTAATACTCACATATCTCTTCAGTGTGATACTCATTGTGAATACTCAGGTATCTGTTCAGTGTGATTTTCAGTGTGATTTTACCATGCTGCACAAATGTAACCCCTTGAATCTTGGTTTTGGTTAAATGCCTTTCACTAAAACAAATACACATGAAAAATTGCCATGGCATAACTTATATATGGAGATGCACACAGAATATAATATGCTATGTGTTACCATTATTACAGGAGGGGAGGGGCATCATGATTTACATAAGGTATATATAACAATGTGAACAAGGCAGGTATGCCGAAACGCGTCATAGCGATAATATCGTAATAAATGGAAGGATGGAATAGCAATGCTACCCCTGTGTCGGTGTCTGATCTGTACGGAGCTCAGAATTGGTTTGAATATATATATATATATATATTATCTACTGGCGGTCGCCAGTAGATAGTTATAGTTATGACCTATTTTCCATAAGAAATCCGCAACATTCTATTTGAAATAACTTTTGCGCCAGTAGATGAATTTTCGCGAAATTTTCAAAACTCGTGGGGCGCTCCGGTCCGCTCCTATCCTGAAAGTCTCGGGGTGATTTGTCAAGTGGGGGCCGAGAAAAAAGGGGGGTCCCAAAACGTGTTTTCCCTATGCAATTTTCCATAGGAACCTTTCATCGCAGCTACAGCCTGAACTGCTGAACGGAATTACACCAACTTTGGCAAAAGGTAGCCCTTGGTTCAGAGTCGTGCCTTTTGGTTAAATGGTGTAAATCCGTTTAGTAGTTCCTGAGAAAATCAAAAGTAAAATCACATATATATCTGGGCGGAGCCTAACCACACATGTCATTGTGAGATCTGATTGGCTGTCAGCACTTCATCCTGGAATTGCTGGCAGCCATCTTGGGACCAATATTCATGATAGTACCCCATTGAAATGCATTGTAGTGAATCAAAGATTTTGAGGGTTACCAAAAGGAGAACTATAAAGGGTGATAACAGACTTTAGTTACATTAGAATTCATTTGTTGATGGTACCATACTAATTTCAGGAATTGTGGTGTGTTCTAAGGTGATTTTACCCTGTGAAAAACCTTCTGCTGGGATATCATGAATCATGTTTGAGAGAAAACTATTTTCACATGCTTGTCCCATAGAGTTTTGGAAGGTGCTCCAGAAGCTAAAATGAGAGCATATTTTCTGTAAATTCACATTATCTTTCTCAGTCATGTGAGAATGAAGTCTGACATTCTCAGTAAAACATGTACATCCAACAAGGGCAGAGACTGTCAGTTGATTCCTTTGTGTTCTACTGCAGCTTCCCAGAGTGTTCTAAAGAACAACTAGAGTGCTAACAGCCTTACTTATGACAAAAGTATGGCACATATAAATCACAAAAAAGAGGGGTAGGAGGATAAAGTCCCACTTCGACCTCCAACAGCAACTATGAAACCACTACATAGAAGAGGGACTGTGTAAAAAATGAATGCTGATTTACAAAATATTGTTCGGGGAATCACACATAGATGTTAAAACTGCCCTCACACACAGAAATCTGTGTCATGCTTCATCATAGCGATACAAAAGGGGATGATGGACGGAACGTTTGAGCCAATCAAACACTCACCCCCAGTCAACTGATCTGGGTTTAATCCATCATCATTCTTTAGCTCACTCCACCACCCCAGTTCAGACATGGCCATATGCAAATCAGTCTGACCCTGTGCCTCATGGGAACAGTCCAGCCCGAACTGCCAAGCCATGTCTTCCCTGGACCGGAAACAAGCATCCTGGGACCGGTTTCGGGCTAACAGCCCTCATCAGCCAGGCTAGCTTGAATCCAGTGGCAAAGTGAGTTGGTGTCTGTCACAGGGAAAGCCAGGGCAAAATATGGCTGGGAAAGAGAGCGTCAGAAGAAACATTTTATTTTCTACGCACTCCGACAGACACCTTCAGCCTATCTTGCTGCTTGCTGCAGTGCCCTAAAGAAGGATATGGGCACAGCACAGTTTCGTTTTCACTTGTTTTTGTTTGGTTCCCTGCAGGTTTCATGTTGGAGAGCAAGGCGCTCTACCTTAAAGTGTTCAGAGTAAGTTACTCAGCAAAGTCGGTTTCCCCTCCACCACTGACTAAAGGTGGTAGGGTGAGTACCTTTGGGGTCATTCAATAGTGAAGTCCTGATGAAAGCCGGGCTATTTGACTTCTCCGGCTGAAACATGTCGACATCTTTTGCATAGTGGAGGGGGTGGTAACTCATCACAGGTTTACCACACCACCATCCACAGGTCCGGGTGTGACCGTTTAGTTATTCTGGACAGGGTACCCGATATTAAAATGAGATTAGGGATTCCCTGTAGCCAGTTTTAAATTCACTACTTATGCTTTTATTTTCACTTGTGATCCCCACGTCTTTTTGCCACATCTTATGTTGTGTTGTATTGTCTTCCCCTTCCCTATTGCTCCACCCCCAAGCGTTGGTCGGCGCGGAGGTGTGTTAGCAGCCCTATGATGAAGCATGACACAGATTTCTGTGTGTGAGGGCAGTTTTAACATCCATGTGTGATTCCCCGAACAATATTTTGTAAATCAGCATTCATTTTTTACACAGTCCCTCTTCTATGTAGTGGTTTCAAAAGTATGGCACACCTGAAGCCATCTTGATTGGAATAAACTGGTAACACTTAAAACATTTAATTTAAAAAGGAACAAAATGATGCGGTTCATTTTGTCATAGAAATTATGGTTAGTGCTGTAGAAAGAAAAATTAGGACATGTTTCAAGTGTGATCTCAAATATCTTCCTGTTATATTTCAGCCTGCCAGTTGATGCCTTTGTGTTCTACTGCAGCTTCCCAGAGTGTTCTAAAGAACAACTAGAGCGCTAACAGCCTTACTTATGACAAAAGTATGGCACACCTGAAGCCATCTTGATTGGAATAAACCGGTAACACTTAAAACATTTAATTTAAAAAGGAACAAAATGAGGGGGTTCTTTTTGAAATAGAAATTATGGTTAGTGCTGCAGAAAGAAAAATTAGGGCATGTTTTAAGTGAGATCTCAAATTTGAAAATTCTGACATACAGACTGAAACAATCACTTTCAATACCAGCAGCAGACTTCCAGTTAACTCCCTGGTGAGCAGTAGCTTTACTACAGTGATCAAATGAGCAACTATAGTGCTAACGTTCTGAATTTATGGCAAATGTGAGACACATCTGAATGCCTTCTTGATGGAATCAAAGTAAAAAACTGAAAGCATTTCCTACTGAGGAGACTGCAGTAAATGAGGAAATTAGGAAACTTCATAACAAAGAAGTCTTCCAAGATGGCCACCAGAGAAAAAAGAGCCCAAATGTAGCACAAATATTACCAAGATGTAGCCCACATATAGCCCAATGACAAAAGTGTGCAAAACACTTTTGATTTTTGTTTTTTTGCAGTTTTATGTAGTGCAGACTGGTTAGGTATTGGAGCGTTGCATCTTAAAATATGACCCCTACACTACAAAAACACCACTGCCCTACCCTAAAACACTACCCCCAGCACGACCCCCTACACTACACAAACACCACTGCACTACCCTAAACCCTAAAACACTACCCCCAGCACGACCCCCTACACTACCCAAACACCACTGCACTAACCTAAATCCTAAAACACTACCCCCAGCACGACCCCTACACTACCCAAACACCACTGCACTACCCTAAAACATGACCCCTACACTACACAAACACCACTGCACTACCCTAAACCCCAAAACACTACCCCCAGCACGACCCCCTACACTACACAAGCACCACTGCACTACCCTAAACCCTAAAACACTACCCCCAGCATGACCCCTACACTACAAAACACCACTGCACTACCCTAAACCCTAAAACACTACCCCAGCACGACCCCCTACACTACCCAAACACCACTGCACTAACCTAAATCCTAAAACACTACCCCCAGCACGACCCCCTATACTACCCAAACACCACTGCACTACCCAAAACCCTAAAACACTACCCCCAGCACGACCCCCTACACTGCCCGAACACCATTGCACTGCCCTAAACCCTGAAACACCAGCCCCTGCACAACCCCCTACACTGCCCGAACACCACTGCACTGCCCTAAACCCTGAAACACGACCCCCAGCACGACCCCCTACACTGCCTGAACACCACTGCACTGCCCTAAACCCTGAAACACCAGCCCCAGCACGACCCCCTACACTGCCCGAACACCACTGCCCTAAACACTGAAACACCACCCCCAGCACGACCCCCTACACTGCCCGAACACCACTGCACTGCCCTAAACCCTGAAACACCACCCCTGCACGACCCCTACACTGCCCGAACACCACTGCAGTGCCCTAAACCCTGAAACACCACCCCCAGCACGACCCCCTACACTGCCCGAACACCACTGCACTGCCCTAAACCCTGAAACACCACCCCTGCACGACCCCCTACACTGCCCGAACACTACTGCACTGCCCTAAACCCTGAAACACCACCCCCAGCATGACCCCCTACACTGCACGAACACCACTGCACTGCCCTAAACCCTGAAACATCACCCCCAGCAAGACCCCCTACACTGCCCGAACACCACTGCCCTAAACCCTGAAACACCACCCCCAGCAAGACTCCCTACACTGCCCGAACACCACTGCACTGCCCTAAACCCTGAAACACCACCCCCAGCACGACCCCCTACACTGCCCAAACACCACTGCTCTGCCCAAAACCCTGAAACACCAGCCCCAGCACGACCCCCTACACTGCCGAACACCACTGCACTGCCCTAAACCCTGAAACACCAGCCCCAGCACGACCCCCTACACTGCACGAACACCACTGCACTTCCCTAAACCCTGAAACACTACCCCCAGCACGACCCCCTACACTGCCCAAACACCACTGCACTGCCCTAAACCCTGAAACACCAGCCCCAGCACAACCCCGTACACTGCCCGAACACCACTGCACTGCCCTAAACCCTGAAACACCAGCCCCAGCACGACCGCCTACACTGCCCGAAAACCACTGCACTGCCCTAAACCCTGAAACACCAGCCCCAGCACAACCCCCTACACTGCCCGAACACCACTGCACTGCCCTAAACCCTCAAACACCAGCCCCAGCACGACCCCCTACACTGCCCGAACACCACTGCACTACCCAAAACCCTGAAACACCAGCCCCAGCAAGAACCCCTACACTGCCCGAACATCACTGCACTGCCCTAAACCCTGAAACACCAGCCCCAGCAAGACCCCCTACACTGCCCGAACACCACTGCACTGCCCTAAACCCTGAAACACCACCCCCAGCAAGACCCCCTACACTGCCCGAACACCACGGCACTAAACCCTGAAACACCACCCCCAGCAAGACCACCTACACTGGCCGAACACCACTGCACTGCCCTAAACCCTGAAACACCACCCCCTGCATGACCCCCTACACTGCCCAAACACCACTGCACTGCCCTACACCCTGAAACACCACCCCTGCACGACCCCCTACACTGCCCGAACACCACTGCACTGCCCTAAACCCTGAAACACCACCCCCAGCACGACACCCTACACTGCCCGAACACCACTGCACTGCCCTAAACCCTGAAACACCACCCCCAGCACGACCCCCTACACTGCCCGAACACCACTGCACTGCCCTAAACCCTGAAACACCACCCCCTGCATGACCCCCTACACTGCCCGAACACCACTGCACTGCCCTAAACCCTGAAACACCACCCCCAGCACGACCCCCTACACTGCCCGAACACCACTGCACTGCCCTAGACTCTGAAACACCAGCCCCAGCAAGACCCCTACACTGCCCAAACACCACTGCACTGCCCTAAACCCTGAAACACCAGCCCCAGCACGACCCCTTACACTGCCCGAACACCACTGCACTGCCCTAAACCCTGAAACACCACCCCTGCACGACCCCCTACACTGCCCGAACACCACTGCACTGCCCTAAACCCTGAGACACCACCCCCTGCACCACCCCCTACACTGCCCGAAAACCACTGCACTGCCCTAAACCCTGAAACACCACCCCCAGCACAACCCCCTACACTGCCCGAACACCACTGCACTGCACTGCCCTAAACCCTGAAACACCACAACCCTGCACGACCCCCTACACTGCCCGAACACCACTGCCCTAAACCCTGAAACACCACCCCCTGCACGACCCCCTACACTACCCGAACACCACTGCACTGCCCTAAACCCTGAAACACCACCCGATGCACGAGACCCCCTACACTGCCTGAACACCACTGCACTGCCAAACCCTGAAACACCACCCCCAGCACGACCCCCTACACTGCCCAAACACCACTGCACTGCCCTAAACCCGAAAACACTCCCCCCAGCACGACCCCCTACACTACCCGAACACGACTGCACTGCCCTAAACCCTCAAACACTCCCCCAGCACGACTGCCTACACTACCCGAACACCACTGCACTGCCCTAAACCCTAAAACACTCCCCCAGCACGACCCCCTACACTACCCAAACACCAATGCACTACCCTAAACCCTAAAACACTACCCCCGCACGACCCCCTACACTACCCAAAGACCACTGCACTAACCTAAACCCTAAAACACTACCCCGCGCACGACTCCCTACACTACCCAAAGACCACTGCACTACCCTAAACCCTAAAACACGACCTCCTACACTACACAAACACCACTGCACTACCCTAAACCACTACCCCCAGCACGACCCCCTACACTACACAAACACTACTGCACTACCCTAAACCCTAAAACACTACCCCTACACTACACAAACACCACTGCACTACCCTAAACCCTAAAAAACTACCCCCAGCATGAACCCCTACACTACCCAAACACCACTGCACTACCCTAAACCACTACCCCCAGCAGTACCCCCTACACTACCCAAACACCACTGCACTACCCTAAACCACTACCCCCAGCAGTACCCCCTACACTACCCAAACACCATTGCACTACCCGAAACCCTAAAACAATACCCCCAGCAGTACCCCTACACTACCCAAACACCATTGCACTACCCTAAACCCTAAACCACTACCCCCAGCACGACCCCTACACTACCCAAACACCACTGCACTACCCTAAACCCTAAAACACTACCCCCAGCACGACCCCCTACACTACCCAAACACCACTGCACTACCCTAAACCCTAAAACACTCCCCCAGCACGACTCCCTACACTACCCAAACACCACTGCACTACCCTAACCCCTAAATCTACCCCCAGCATGACCCCCTACACTACACAAACACCACTGCACTACCCTAAACCCTAAAACACTACCCCCAGCACGACCCCCTTCACTACCTAAACACAACTGCACAATTTGTTACAGGCGTTGCAACGCAGGCCTGTGGTGCTTACTGGAAGTACCTGGTGGGCTAGTTGGGCCCCAGAGACCCTCAGGATTCAAGGTGACCTAATCCCCCAACTTAAAACGCGCCACGGGGCGCGTTTGCACAGCGGTGAAGGGAGGGGGCGGGGCCTCAGGTGACATGTGCGCAAACACGCCCTGTGGTGCGTTTTAAGTTGGGGGAATTAATTCCCCTTGAATCCTGAGGGACCCTGGGGACCAACTAGCCCACCAGGTACCTTCAGTAAGCACAACAGAGTTGCGTTGCAGAGAGGTGAAAAAAGGTGCGTGGCCTCGGAACGCCTCTCTGCAACTCAGCTCTGTGGTCCTAACTGTAGGTACCTGGGGGCTAGTTGGGCCCAGGGACCCTCAGGAGTCAAGGGGCTTAATCCTGCAGCTTAAAACGCGCCACGGAGCGCGTTTACACACGTCACCTCAGACCCCCCCTCCCTTCACCACTGTGCAAACGTGCCCTGTAGCGCGTTTTAAGAGGTAGTTTTAATCCCCCTGCCCTATTATGTAATAGGGACTTACAGAGGAGGTCATGCTAATCACAGGGGTACCCCAACGCATAGTGTTCCCTAGTGTATGTAGGTGTTTTCACTGTATTCTAAGTGTCTTTTAGCATAGCACTCGCTCTGGTTAGTCAGAGTCAGTTACCACCAGTACCCGTCTGAAAAAGTTGTGGGCACAGGATGATTTTGCAACAAGGCATCTTTCTGCTCCTCTGTTGGTTCTTTCTGCACATCTTTTGCTTCTTCCTGCACTTTTCTTTGTCTTTGTGGACTTCTGTTGCTTCTTTCTGCATTTCTTTTGCTTCTTTCTGTGCGTTTTTTCTTCTTTCTTCACATGTCCTACCTCTGTAGGCATAGTTATAAACTAGCATTTAAAAAACCTTTGAAATTCACTTAAAAAATCATAGGTTTCAGGCACGTTATAGTTAGAAATTAGCATTTAAAAAACCTTTGAAATTCACTGAAAAAACCATAGGTTTTAGGGACAGTTATAGTTAGTTGGACATTTCACTCGTACAAAACCATAGAAATTCCCCCGTTATAGTTAGTTCAGCTAACTATAACTCGCGCCTCGCAATGCACTGCTGATGATGTCACATATTACATCACTCATGACATGGTCAGTGACATCACTGATGACATCACTGATGACATCTCAAATGACATCACTGATGACATCATCCATGTGATAATTTCATGCATCTTCTCACACCCTAATATAACTTTTGATACACCCACTCTAAATTACAGACTGCCATTCTCAAAACCATTCAGTGAATATATATATATATATAAAGCTCCAAACCACCAGGGTCCACTGCACTCAATTTTTTCAAAGAGGAGTCAGTATAAATACATATATATATACTACTATGACCGCTGTTACCAAATGTATACTATTAAAGTTTAATTTATATTGAATATGTGCTGGAAAGTCACTTGTAGTCCATCTTCAGTGCCTATGATTATGGATTTAAAAGGTAAACAGCTGACCACATCACATGGTGCATATGATTAAGACACAGGAGTGTTGAAACGCGTTATGCAACAAACCGTCTGCTCAATAAATAGAGATGTAACGCTACTTACCGGCTGGTGGGTTTGTTTTATCCCCTGATGTGGGGGTTTGTCTTTTGGAATATATATATATATATTTTGTCTTTTGGAATATATATATATATATATATATTATCTACTGGCGGTCGCCAGTAGATAGTTATAGTTAAAACCTATTATCCATAGGAAATCCGCAACATTCTATTTGAAATAACGTTGGCGCCGGTTGACGAATCTTCGCGAACGTTTCCAACTTGTTGGGGCGCTCCGGTCCGCTCCTATCCTGAAAGTCTCGGGGTGATACGTCAAGCGGGGGCCGAGAAAAAGGGGGTCCCAAAACGCGTTTTCCCCATTCATTTTTCCATAGGAACCTTTAGTCGCAGCTACAGCCCGAACTGCTGAATGGAACTACACCAAATTTGGCAAAGAGGTAGCCCTTGGTTCAGTGTCGTGCCTTTTGCTTAAATGGTGTAAATCCGTTCAGTAGTTCCTGAGAAAATCAAAAGTAAAGTCACATATATATCTGGGCGGAGCCTAACCACACATGTCATCGTGAGATCTGATTGGCTGTCAGCACTTCATCCTGGAATTGCTGGCAGCCATCTTGGGACCAATATAAATGATAGTATCTCATTGAAATGCATTGTAGTGAATAGAAGATTTTGAGGGTCACCAAAAGGAGAACTATAAAGGGTGATAACAGGCTTTAGTTACATTAGAATGTATTTGTTGATGGTACCATACTAATTTTAGGAATTGTGGTGTATTCTAAGGTGATTTTACCATGTGAAAAACCTTCTGCTGGGATATCATGAATCATGTTTGAGAGAACACTATTTTCTCATGCTTGTCCCATGGAGGTTTGGAAGGTGCTCCAGAAGCTAAAATGAGAGCATATTTTCTGTAAATACACATTATCTTTCTCACTCATGTGAGAATGAAGTCTGACATTCTCAGTAAAACATGTACATCCAACAAGGGCAGAGACTGTCAGTTGATTCCTTTGTGTTCTACTGCAGCTTCCCAGAGTGTTCTAAAGAACAACTAGAGTGCTAACAGCCTTACTTATGACAAAAGTATGGCACACCTGAAGCCATCTTGATTGGAATAAACTGGTAACACTTAAACAATTTAATTTAAAAAGGAACAAAATGATGGGGTTCATTTTGTCATAGAAATTATGGTTAGTGCTGTAGAAAGAAAAATTAGTCTAAACAACAAAAGAGTTTGCCTTCTCAAGAGAAGAGCTAGCGTGGAGAATCAAATTTGATTCTTATAAAGCCCTCACTCACCAACCTGGTTGGTGACATGCTTCATCATCGGGCCCCACCAGGAAGGTCGAATACCTCCCCGATGTGCTTCAACGCCAGAATTACTGCGGAGCAGGTTAAAGTGACAAGTGCACGTGAATGTGAAGTGATTTAAAAATGACTAGGCTGTATCCGAAAATGATTTTATTCGCCGGTCAGTCAGGCACAAAATAAAAACAATGTGAGTGATGTGATCGCTGAAGAAATTGGTCAGCTAAATCTCACTATGTGTGGTCAACATGTTTCTGCCTTTATGATGCTTCTAGCTAGGCATTCGTCAGGACCAAGGTGAAGACCCGGCGGTATGAGCACGCTAAGGCTCACCCTAACCTGGAGGTCAGATGCGTGAAAAAGTAGGAAAAAGAATCTTTAAAAACCTACTATGATTGCGGGATCCTTCTTACTTTTGGAACCCGCAGATCTACATAGGGTGATCACTAAACACACCCTGGGTCTCGGGAGGGGGGTGGTGGCTGAATGGCACACCGCCGAGAAAGCCAGACACCCACTTGGTACCTGGTTGAACATTTAATTTAAAAAGGAACAAAATGAGGGGTTCTTTTTGAAATAGAAATTATGGTTAGTGCTGCAGAAAGAAAAATTAGGGCATGTTTTAAGTGAGATCTCATATCCTCTTCTATTTCATTAGAAAATTCTGACATGCAGACTGAAACAATCACTTTCAATACCAGCAGCAGACTACCAGTTAACTCCCTGGTGAGCAGTAGCTTTACTCCAGTGATCTAATAAGCAACTAGAGTGCTAACATTCTGAATTTATGGCAGATGTGAGACACATCTGAATGCCTTCTTGATGGAATCAAAGTAAAAAACTGAAAGCATTTCCTACTGAGGAGACTGCAGTAAATGAAGAAATTAGGAAACTTCATAACAAAGAAGTCTTCCAAGATGGCCACCAGTGAAAAAAGAGCCCAAATGTAGCACAAATATTACCCAGATGTAGCCCACATATAGCCCAATGACAAAAGTGTGCAAAACACTTTTTATTTTTAGTTTTTTTGCAGTTTTATGTAGTGCAGACTGGTCAGGTATTGGAGCATTGCATCTTAAAACATGACCCCCTACACTACAAAAACACCACTGCACTACCTTAAACCCTAAAACACTACCCCCAGCACGACCCCCTACACTACACAAGCACCACTGCACTATCCTAAACCCTAAAACACTACCCCCAGCATGACCCCCTACACTACCCAAACACCACTGCACTAACCTAAATCCTAAAACACTACCACCAGCACTACCCCCTACACTACCCAAACACCACTCCACTACCCTAAAACATGACCCACTACACTACACAAACACCACTGCACTACCCTAAACCCTAAAACACGACCCCCAGCACGACCCCCTACACTACACAAGCACCACTGCACTACCCTAAACCCTAAAACACTACCCCCAGCACGACCCCCTACACTGCCCAAACACCACTGCACTGCCCTAAACCCTGAAACACCAGCCCCTGCATGACCCCCTACACTGCCTGAACACCACTGCACTGCCCTATACCCTGAAACACTACCCCTAGCACGACCGCCTACACTGCCCGAACACCACTGCACTGCCCTAAACCCTGAAACACCACCCCCTTCACGACCCCCTACACTGCCCGAACACCACTGCACTGCCCTAAACCCTGAAACACCACCCCCAGCATGACCCCCTACACTGCCCGAACACCACTGCACTGCCCTAAACCCTGAAACACTACCCCCAGCAAGACCCCCTACACTGCCCGAACACCACTGCACTGCCCTAAACCCTGAAACATCACCCCCAGCAAGACCCCCTACACTGCCCGAACACCACTGACCTAAACCGTGAAACACCACCCACAGCACGACCCCCTACACTGCCCGAACACCACTGCACTGCCCTAAACCCTGAAACACTACCCCCAGCATGACCCCCTACACTGCCCGAACACCACTGCACTGCCCTAAACCTTGAAACACCAGCCCCTGCACGACCCCCTACACTGCCCGAACACCACTGCACTACCCTAAACCCTGAAACATCACCCCCAGCACGACCCCCTACACTGCCCGAGCACCACTGCACTGCCCTAAACACTGAAACACCAGCCCCAGCAGGACCCCTACACTGCCCGAACAATACTGCACTGCCCTAAACCCTGAAACACCAGCCCCAGCACGACCGCCTACACTGCCCGAACACCACTGCACTGCCCTAAACCCTGAAACACCAGCCCCAGCACGACCCCCTACACTGCCCGAACACCACTGCACTGCCCTAAACCGTGAAACACCAGCCTCAGCACGACCCCCTACACTGCCAGAACACCACTGCACTGCCCTGAACCCTGAAACACCAGCCCCAGCACAACACCCTACACTGCCCGAACACCACTGCACTGCCCTAAACCCTGAAACACCACCCCGTGCATGACCCCCTACACTGCCTGAACACCACTGCCCTAAACCCTGAAACACCACCCCCAGCAAGACCCCCTACACTGCCCGAACACCACTGCACTGCCCTAAACCCTGAAACACCACCCCCAGCAAGACCCCCTACACTGCCCGAACACCACTGCACTGCTCTAAACCCTGAAACACCACCCCCAGCACGACCCCCTACACTGCCCGAACACCACTGCTCTGCCCAAAACCCTGAAACACCAGCCCCAGCACGACCCCCTACACTGCCCGAACACCACTGCACTGCCCTAAACCCTGAAACACCAGCCCCAGCATGACCCCCTACACTGCCCGAACACCACTGCACTGCCCTAAACCCTGAAACACCACCCCCAGCACGACCCCCTACACTGCCCGAACACCACTGCACTGCCCTAAACCCTGAAACACCAGCCCCAGCACAACCCCGTACACTGCCCGCACACCACTGCACTGCAATAAACCCTGAAACACCAGCCCCAGCACAACCCCGTACACTGCCCGAACACCACTGCACTGCCCTAAACCCTGAAACACCAGCCCCAGCACGACCGCCTACACTGCCCGAAAACTACTGCACTGCCCTAAACCCTGAAACACCACCCCCAGCAAGACTACCTACACTGGCCGAACACCACTGCACTGCCCTAAACCCTGAAACACCACCCCCTGCACGACCCCCTACACTGCCCAAACACTACTGCACTGCCCTAAACCCTGAAACACCACCCCTCAGCACGACACCCTACACTGCCCGAACACCACTGCACTGCCCTAAACCCTGAAACACCACCCCAGCACGACCCCCTACACTGCACGAACACCACTGCACTAAACCCTGAAACACCACCCCCTGCACGACCCCCTACACTGCCGGAACACCACTGCACTGCCCTAAACCCTGAAACACCACCCCCAGCACGACCCCCTACACTGCCCTATAACACTGCACTGCCATAAACCCTGAAACATCACCCCCAGCACAACCCTGTACACTGCCTGAGCACCATTGCTCTGCCCTAAACCCTGAAACACTAGCCCCAGCACGACCCCCTACACTGCCCGAACACCACTGCACTGCCCTAAACCCTGAAACACCACCCCCAGCACGACCCCTACACTGCCCGAACACCACTGCACTGCCCTAAACCCTGAAACACCAGCCCCAGCAAGACCCCCTACACTGCCCGAACACCACTGCATTGCCCTAGACTCTGAAACACCAGCCCCAGCAAGACCCCCTACACTGCCCGAACACCACTGCACTGCCCTAAACCCTGAAACACCAGCCCCAGCATGACCCCCTACACTGCCCGAACACCACTGCACTGCCCTAAACCCTGAAACACCAGCCCCAGCACGACCCCCTACACTGCCCGAACACCACTGCACTGCCCTAAACCCTGAAACACCAGCCCCAGCACCACCCCCTACAATGCCCGAACACCACTGTACTGCCCTAAACCCTGAAACACCAGCCCCTGCAACGCCCCCTACACTGCCCGAACACCACTGCACTGCCCTAAACCCTGAAACACCACCCCCTGCACGACCCCCTACACTGCCCGAACACCACTGCACTGCCCTAAACCCTGAAACACCACCCCCTGCACCACACCCTACACTACCCGAACACCACTGCACTGCCCAAAACCCTAAAACACCACCCCTGCACCGCCCCCTACACTGCCCGAATACCACTGCACTGCCCTAAACCCTCAAACACCACCCCCAGCATGACCCCCTACACTGCCCGAACACCACTGCCCTAAACCCTGAAACACCACCCCTGCACGACCCCCTACACTGCCCGAACACCACTGCACTGCCCTAAACCCTGAAACACCACCCCCTGCACGACCCCCTACACTGCCCGAACACCACAGCACTGCCCTAAACCCTGAAACACCACCCCCAAGACGACCCCCTACACTGCCCGAACACCACTGCACTGCCCTAAACCCTAAAACACCACCCCCAGCACGACCCCCTACACTACCCGAACACGACTGCACTGCCCTAAACCCTAAAACACTCCCCCAGCACGACCCCCTACACTGCCCAAACACTACTGCACTGCCCTAAACCCTGAAACACCACCCCTCAGCACGACACCCTACACTGCCCGAACACCACTGCACTGCCCTAAACCCTGAAACACCACCCCAGCACAACCCCCTACACTGCCCGAACACCACTGCACTAAACCCTGAAACACCACCCCCTGCACGACCCTCTACACTGCCGGAACACCACTGCACTGTCCTAAACCCTGAAACACCACCCCCAGCACGACCCCCTTTACTGCTCGAACACCACTGCACTGCCCCAAACCCTGAAACACCACCCCCAGCATGACCCCCTACACTGCCCGAACACCACTGCCCTAAACCCTGAAACACCACCCCTGCACGACCCCTATACTGCCCGAACACCACTGCACTGCCCTAAACCCTGAAACACCACCCCCTGCACGACCCCCTACACTGCCCGAACACCACTGCACTGCCCTAAACCCTGAAACACCACCCCCAGCACGACCCCCTACACTGTCCGAACACCACTACACTGCCCTAAACCCTAAAACACCACCCCCAGCACGACCCCCTACACTGCCCGAACACCACTGCGCTGCCCTAAACCCTAGAACACTACCCCCAGCATGACCCCCTACACTACCCGAACACCACTGCACTACCCTAAACCCTAAAATACTCCCCCAGCACGACCCCCTACACTACCCGAACACCACTGCACTGCCCTAAACCCTAAAACACTCCCCCCAGCACAACCCCCTACACTACCCGAACACCACTGCACTGCCCTAAACCCTAAAACACTCACCCCAGCACGACCCCCTACACTACCTGAACACCACTGCACTGCCCTAAACCCTAAAACACTCCCCCCAGCACGACCCCCTACACTACCTAAACACCACTGCACTGCCCTAAACCCTAAAACACTACCCCCGCATGACCCCCTACACTACCCAAATACCAATGCACTACCCTAATCCCTAAAACACTACCCCTGCACAACCCCCTACACTACCCAAATACCACTGCACTACCCTAAACTCTAAAACAATACCCCCGCACGACTCCCTACACTACCCAAAGACCACTGCACTACCCTAAACCCTAAAACACGACCTCCTACACTACACAAACACCACTGCACTACCCTAAACCCTAAAAAACTACCCCAGCACGAACCCCTACACTACCCAAACACCACTGCACTACCCTAAACCATAAAACACTACCCCCAGCAGTACCCCCTACGCTACCCAAACACCACTGCACTACCCTAAACCCTAAAACACTACCCCCAGCAGTATCCCCTACACTACCCAAACACCACTGCACTACCCTAAACCCTAAAACCCTAAAACACTAACCCCCAGCACGACCCCCTACACTACCCAAACACCACTGTACTACCCTAAACCCTAAAACACTCCCCCAGCACGACTCCCTACACTACCCAAACACCACTGCACTACCCTAAACCCTAAATCTACCCCCAGCATGACCCCCTACACTACACAAACACCACTGCACTACCCTAAACCCTAAAACACTACCCCCAGCACGACCCTCTTCACTACCTAAACACAACTGCACAATTTGTTACAGGCGTTGCAACGCAGGCCTGTGGTGCTTACTGGAAGTACCTGGTGGGCTAGTTGGGCCCCAGGGACTCTCAGGATTCAAGGTGACCTAATCCCCCAACTTAAAACGCGCCACGGGGCGCGTTTGCACAGTGGTGAAGGGAGGGGCGGGGCCTCAGGTGACATGTGCGCAAACACGCCCTGTGGTGCGTTTTAAGTTGGGGAGTTAATTCCCTTTGAATCCTGGGGGCCAACTAGCCCACCAGGTACCTTCAGTAAGCACAACAGAGTTGCGTTGCAGAGAGGTGAAAAAGGTGCGTGGCCTCGGAACGCCTCTCTGCAACTCAGCTCTGTGGTCCTAACTGTAGGTACCTGGGGGGCTAGTTGGGCCCCAGGGACCCTCAGGATTCAAGGGGACTTAATCCCGCAACTTAAAACGCGCCACGGGCGCGTTTGCACACATGTCACCTCAGGCCCACCCTCCCTTCACCACTGTGCAAACGCGCACTGGCTCTGGTTAGTCAGAGTCAGTTACCACCAGTACCCATCTGAAAAAGTTGTGGGCACAGGATGATTTTGCAACAAGGCTTCTTTCTGCTCCTCTGTTGCTTCTTTCTGCACATCTTTTGCTTCTTTCTGTGCGTTTTTTCTTCTTTCTTCACATGTCCTACCTCTGTTGGCATAGTTAGAAACTAGCATTTAAAAAACGTTTGAAATTCACTTAAAAATCATAGGTTTCAGGCACGTTATAGTTAGAAATTAGCATTTAAAAAACCTTTGAAATTCACTGAAAAAACCATAGGTTTCAGGCACGTTATAGTTAGAAATTAGCATTTAAAAAACCTTTGAAATTCACTGAAAAAACCATAGGTTTCAGGCACGTTATAGTTAGAAATTAGCATTTAAAAAACCTTTGAAATTCACTGAAAAAACCATAGGTTTCAGACACATTATAGTTAGAAATTAGCATTTAAAAAACCTTTGAAATTCACTGAAAAAACCATAGGTTTTAGGGACAGTTATAGTTAGTTGGACATTGCACTCGTACAAAACCCATGAAATTCCCCTGTTATAGTTAGTTCAGCTAACTATAACTCGCGCCTCGCAATGCACTGCTGATGACGTCACATATTACATCACTCATGACATGGTCAGTGACATCACTGATGACATCACTGATGACATCTCAAATGACATCACTGATGACATCATCCATGTGATAATTTCATGCATCTTCTCACACCCTAATATAACTTTTGATACACCCACTCTAAATTACAGACTGCCATTCTCAAAACCATAGACACTCCAACACCAAAAACTACATACCCACTCACTGATTCTTAGGTCTACACACACATCCACTCACTCACCTGTACAGTCACTCATACTTACAGTCACTCAGTACAGGACTATCATATGCACTCATACACCTATATAAACACTCACACACCGCCACTCATCCATAGAGGTACTCACACACCTAGTCAGTCATGCAAAAAATTAATCACACACCCATTTACTGACCTATACAGTTATACACACACCAGCTCACTTACTCATACAAATACTAGCACATTCTTACGCTCTTATACAATAACTGATACAAGCACTCACGCATCCATACAGCCACTCTCACAATAACACACTCTCACTTATAGCCATTTAAATACTCTAACACACATATATACTGCCTTTTACATATGTAGTTACTCGCACATGTACCACTGAGATATACATTCACTCACTAACACACCCATACACACACTCACCCACCCAAGCAGTCCATCACAGATGCACTCTTGAAATCATGCACCCAGTGAATCACCCACTCACACATCTATGTATAGAGTCACACACACCCCACCCACACAAACACTCAGGCAGCCATACAGATACTCAGAGAACCAATCAATAACCCATATAGACACTCATGTAGCTATTCGCAAATCCATGCATCCACTTACACACCAACAAACAGACGGATACAGACATTCACACAGTTTAGTCACTAACCCATGCATTCAGTAAGATACGTTTAATCACTCACTTGTAGAGTCAGTCACTCACGTACTAAATCATCCATTCAGACACTTATACACCCACTCATTCTTCAATACGCCTTTCCCTATATATATTAAACATATTTAAACTTTACAGAAACACAGTCACTGGATGATGTCATCAGTGATGTCATTTGAGATGTCATCAGTGATGTCATCAGTGATGTCACTGACCATGTCATGAGTGATGTAATATGTGACGTCATCAGCAGTGCATTGCGGGCGCGAGTTATAGTTAGCTGAACTAACTATAACAGGGGAATTTCATGGGTTTTGTACGAGTGCAATGTCCAACTAACTATAACTGTCCCTAAAACCTATGGTTTTTTCAGTGAATATATATATATATATATATATATATATATATATATATATATATATATATAGTGTGTTTTTCTATGCTAGACAAAATACCAATAGGTGAGATGTTATGGATGTTATAATGATCAAATACAAATGTGCGATATATGTGCAGTTGTAGGTGATGCAATATTGGATTAGTCTCACAGATTAAGAGGGGTTGCTCGACTTACTTGAGGCGCTATCTTTCTTGAGCTAATCTCTATCCTAACATAGCAGTGAAATGCTTTTCAATGTATGCTGTCTATTGGCTCATAGATTTAAAAAACTTGTATAATACTCATAAATATACCTTGAATTAGAGCTGCCCAGTGAACACCTGAGATAAGTATGGCGGGCTCCTGAGACTTTTCAACGCAGCTTTCCCTCGGTTATTCTTGTTCAGTTTTTGATTATGCATCTACCTGTTTTACATAAATAGTTCTCTTTTGAGATATGGACACTTGCTTTTCTCTCATTAGGCAAGAGGTATGTCACATCCAGTCTGACACGAGAATCCTTGGCATGTATCATGTACAAGTGAGAATTAATTCATATACAATACCTTTGAAGAGATCACTTGGTATATAGGAGATATGCAGAGCTCAATCTAAATTTACAAGATAGTTACCATATGATTTCTTGTCCTCTCAATTTCAGAGCTAATCCCATATGCTGAAGTTCTGTAGTTTTGTCACTTGCATAAACTAGAGTCTTGTGCTCAAAGATTCACCCCAAAAGCTTAAGAAGCTGTCAATTTTTTTGAGAAATTGAAGATAGTTGATTTTTTAACAATCTAACTACAGTCTAACTACAGTCCTATAGGTTTTGCTGACTTTTTTTTAAAACAAATTCGTTATGAATTGCAGAAGTCTCTAAAACGACAGCAATCATTTAAAAAAGGGTGCCGAATTGTACCACAAAGTGTACAATTCCTCTAGCATTGATTGCTTTCTTCGCATAACAGAAATTCTCTGCCCAGAGGAGAATCCCATGACATAACATGCTAAATTAAATGCACAAAGAATTTTGAAGATTATGGGGGAAATTATACACTTCACTCTGACCAGGCATCACCCAACGGATATACCCAGAGATCAGATGTGCCCTCTAAGACCAGTTTTACAATAACTTTTATGAGTAGCTCACTAGATGTCCAAAATGAAATGTGCAGTGTTCACAGAGTTGAAAAAGTGTCTTTTTGCTTTTTACCTTCTGCTAATACCCTGTGTTATCTTGTGCAATGTATCCTTCTGTGCATATTGCAATGAATCAGTGCAATGATCAATTGATTTGTTAGCTTCCTCTACCATTATAAATTGTAGCCCTACATATTTGTGGATTTACAATTTACTAAGGTAGAAGATATTTTACTGTTGTATAACAATGATTAAGGTGAGAGAACAAATGAAAAATAATACCACATTCCTGGAAATATAAGTGCTTTCTATATTTAATATCGATAAGTGCTAGCCACAGACAAATGGCGGGAGGGTGCTATACAAATGTACATTAATGTACAACAAATTGTAAGGGGAAATAGCTATATGAATTTAAGTTCAAACCATCAAATAATAATTTAAATAGGGCCTTGGACAGGTCTACTTTGCAAAACTCACAGCACAACCTCTCTTCCAATATGCGATTTCATCGGGTGTAAAGTTTAAGTAAAGGTTGTTGCATTGCAAAAGTCAAACATCCCAGAGAAAAATGTGCAGGGATTGCATAGTTGCATGTGCGGCTGCATCTATTCTCGCACCCTTCCCAACACCCTGTGTTTATGTGACCTACCACTGTGTTCTGGAGTATCTCAAATTATCGTCTGGGTTTGCTCATTTTATTCCCTTAAACCGCACGCGCTGCAACCAACTGGTCCATCTCAGGGCAAACTACAACCAGCATGCTTACAACCACAGCAACTCTAGAGTTACATTACGCAATAAGTCAAAATAGATAGAGAGAAACAGACAGACAGTCAGATATTGTGGGTGTGAACACATATTGTGGGTGTAAATTCTAGATTATATACCCCTGAACAGACAGGGTGAAATAATTGCACCAGGCTGGTTATTGACTTAAGGCAGCCCAACCACAGAGCTAGTTCTAGCATTGTGTGCGCACATAGCAAAGTCACAGATTGACTCCCCACTAAACCCCCCCATTCAATTAAAACCCCCTCCCCCCTTTAACAGAGCACATTAGAAGGTGGTATCTGCAATCTGGTACCCCCTATTTTTTCCTCTGGTGACAGCCTAGATTTGCCTTGGCAAAGTAACAACCCTGCCCAAAAGTTTCTCTGTCTTGTATATTTTGGTTTCTGTTTTACGGCAAACTTCAGATCGCGCTCAGTGTAACCGAGCCACGGTGCCTGCGTACTTTTGAGTTTATGTTGCGAGAAAACATCTGCAAAAACTGCTGAATGCTAGAATTGTCGAGACGTTTGAATGTGTTTTCTGTGGAAAAGTGAAAAAAAATGACTAAGAGATTTGCGGAAAGGGAAAGGAGGGAGAAATTCAAATGTGATTAATGCTGGAGGCCAGAAAATGTAAAAAAAAGTTGTAAAAATGGGATAACAAGTGCAGACATATATAGGCAAATAGTTCAGACCAGCCAATGGGTCGCAGCTGGCGAGAGCTGAACAGGGGTGTTGGAAAGGGGTGTGGGGCAGAATAATAAAGTGATATTATGTCATCTTTCATCACCAAATCCCCTTTCCTTTTACTCTTGAAGAGCTACACCAGCCAAAATATTTGAAACATTTAGTGTGCTTCAAGCGGTATATTAAGTGTATAGGTGTCAGATGTCTATGGTTTTTGAGGGCACTGGTAATGTCCATGATACACTCTTTTAATCAGTTGGTTCTAACGGCATGAACCTATTACAAATGACGGATAAATACGCCAATACACATACCATGTACATGCATGGAGTAATTTGCGCTTGTGTTTGCCACCGACTGTCAAAAGCACTACAATTGGTTACCAATGGCAGAATGTGCACTATACAAATGGCAATAACATGAAACATACACGCGTCAATGTATTATACTGAGAGAGAAGTCAGTTCAGTTTCAGTTTATTTATTGATTGTTATAAGTTAATAAAAACCGTCACAATATTTTACAAATAATACAAGATAATAAAACTATTTTGAATAAAATACTTAGTAGTTACTTCCCTGATTTGTCCTTAACTTAAGCGTTCTCACAGTTATTTCACTAATATATATTAATAAAATCTTTTAGTATCTTAGGTGCTGGTTATTTTCTTCTAGTAAGGAAGAGAGAAGTCGATACCACAATTTATTCTACTGGTGATTGTAGCAAGAGTACAGTTTACACCATAGATAATAGTGTGAACACCTAATAGGGATTTTGATCGGACCTGTGGTCTATCATGTTTTCATTAAAACCCCTTGTGGTCGATATAGGACCATATTACACGGTTACCCGATATGTATCCCCTATAACACATAAAGCTGAAAAATAGACTTTTCAGGAGCCTGCAATTAAGTAGTTTTAGTTTTAAAACCTAAAAATAACAGTTAACAGGCTTTGGAAGGTCTGTACTCCCTGACCCCTCTTTCCTCACCTGCACTCTAGTTAACTTTTCAAGAAGAGAAAATACAAGCAAAAACTACATTTTGTCAAAGCACTAAAGTATCTCAAATTCTCATCCAGGTCTGCTTAAAATATCAGGATTAGATTAGTACTGAAACTACTCATCTCGAATAATATTATTTGTTTTTTTCTGCAGCACTATGTTCTTGCAATACACACTCTCCTCGAGGCACAGACTGTGTTGCTTCCTTTTCAAGGCTTGTGTTTTTTTCTCTTGACCTGTTTCTTATCTCTCTTCAAATAATTATTCCTATCTTTCGTGTGCCCTACCTCGTGAAGAAGTGAAGCTCTCTGCACTCCCCAAGCTTTCCAATCCCTCCACATCTATCCCAGGGCTGACTTTGTTGCTGGCTGCAGCTCTGCCCTTTTTCTTTCTAATGTTACTCGTTCTGATTTACAAATACTTCTGTCTTCTGACCACAGAACTTGTATACTCCGAGATAGTCTTTTGTTCTGTGTTTAGTATTGTTGTTGTTAGCGGTGGTATTATTATTATTGTTGTTATTACTATTATTATTATTATTGGTAGCAGCAGTAGTAGTAGTATTTTATTATGGCTGCTATTATGGTTAAATATTATAATTGTTATTATTACTATTATTAGTAGTAGTATTAGCAGCATTATTAGTAGAAGTAGTATCTTGCTAAGGTTTCTGCGGCAGCTAAGTATATTATTATTATTATTATTATTATTACGGTAGTAGTTTTGTCAATAATATTTTTTATTGTTAATACTAATACTAATAATAATGATAACAATATGCAATGGTTTGTTATTATCAATAATAATAATAGTAGTAGTAGTATAGTAATAATAATAACGATAATGATAATAATAATAATAATAATAGTAATAATAATAATAATAACAATATGCAATGGCTTGTTGTTATCAATAATAATAATAATAGTAGGAGTATAGTAATAATAATAATAGTAATAATAATAATGATAATAATAGTAGGAGTATAGTAATAATAATAACAATAACAATATGCAATGGCTTGTTGTTATCAATAATAATAATAATAGTAGGAGTATAGTAATAATAATAATAGTAATAATAATAATGATAATAATAGTAGGAGTATAGTAATAATAATAACAATAACAATATGCAATGGCTTGTTGTTATCAATAATGATAATAATAGTAGGAGTATAGTAATAATAATAACAATAACAATATGCAATGGCTTGTTGTTATCAATAATAATAATAATAGTAGGAGTATAGTAATAATAATAATAGTAATAATAATAATGATAATAATAGTAGGAGTATAGTAATAATAATAATAGTAATAATAATAATGATAATAATAGTAGGAGTATAGTAATAATAATAACAATAACAATATGCAATGGCTTGTTGTTATCAATAATAATAATAATAGTAGGAGTATAGTAATAATAATAATAGTAATAATAATAATGATAATAATAGTAGGAGTATAGTAATAATAATAATAGTAATAATAATAATGATAATAATAGTAGGAGTATAGTAATAATAATAACAATAACAATATGCAATGGCTTGTTGTTATCAATAATAATAATAATAGTAGGAGTATAGTAATAATAATAATAGTAATAATAATAATGATAATAATAGTAGGAGTATAGTAATAATAATAACAATAACAATATGCAATGGCTTGTTGTTATCAATAATGATAATAATAGTAGGAGTATAGTAATAATAATAACAATAACAATATGCAATGGCTTGTTGTTATCAATAATAATAATAATAGTAGGAGTATAGTAATAATAATAATAGTAATAATAATAATGATAATAATAGTAGGAGTATAGTAATAATAATAACAATAACAATATGCAATGGCTTGTTGTTATCAATAATAATAATAATAGTAGGAGTATAGTAATAATAATAATAGTAATAATAATAATGATAATAATAGTAGGAGTATAGTAATAATAATAACAATAACAATATGCAATGGCTTGTTGTTATCAATAATAATAATAATAGTAGGAGTATAGTAATAATAATAATAGTAATAATAATAATGATAATAATAGTAGGAGTATAGTAATAATAATAACAATAACAATATGCAATGGCTTGTTGTTATCAATAATAATAATAATAGTAGGAGTATAGTAATAATAATAATAGTAATAATAATAATGATAATAATAGTAGGAGTATAGTAATAATAATAACAATAACAATATGCAATGGCTTGTTGTTATCAATAATAATAATAATAGTAGGAGTATAGTAATAATAATAATAGTAATAATAATAATGATAATAATAGTAGGAGTATAGTAATAATAATAATAGTAATAATAATAATGATAATAATAGTAGGAGTATAGTAATAATAATAATAATAACAATATGCAATGGCTTGTTGTTATCAATAATAATAATAATAATAATAGGAGTATAGTAATAATAATAATAATAATAATAATAATAATAATAGTAATAATAATAATGATAATAATAGTAGGAGTATAGTAATAATAATAATAATAACAATATGCAATGGCTTGTTGTTATCAATAATAATAATAATAATAGGAGTATAGTAATAATAATAATAATAATAATAATAATAATAGTAATAATAATAATAATAATAGTCGTATTTATACTATTACCACTATTGAAGGAAGTGGGAGCCCCGGTGTTGTCATGGCTGACAGGCAGGTGACCCCCCCTATGCCCTCATGGTTATGCAGCTAGTCTCTGGTGTTTCCCACCTGTACCCTGTGTTACAGCTGTGCACACAACAGGCGTGTAGCGAAGAGTAGCGTGGCCATGGAGAGCAGCGTAAAAAAGGTACTGACCCTAGGTGGGACAGAGAGAGTAGCAAGGCTTGGGTACTGGCCTTTCAGAAAGGAAACGACCCAGTGTGAGGAGAGGGAATAACGAATGGTATCGACCCATTAGGATCTCGCGTGGACTTGGTTCTTCTGGAAACTCCAAAATTAATCCTACAACAAGCACTTGGGTAATCCTTCAGTGACTTTGTCCCTGAACCTGAAACTTCCAATGAAGCAAGCTGTGCCTGACCTATGACCTCGAGCACTTTAGAACAAATCTCTAAGTGTCCCTGTTGAGGAGGCATCTCTCTAAACTTTCTGCAACTAACCATTCCGACATCCTCCAACTGTCAAGTAGTTGTGATCTATCCCATGTCTCTACTACTTATTACGCACCTCTTTAAATCAAATATGTAAATATGAAAGACATACTAAATGTACATGCCTCACGAATCAACTAACTACATGAGCCTGGCCTATGGCCCCTGTAAACAAAATATCTTAATGTGCAGCCCTGCTGCATGTACATGCCTCATGAATGCAATATCTGCATGTGCAGGGTATATTGAATGTACATAGGTCATGAAGCACCTTTGCAAATGTGCAGGGCCTGAGGCATGTACAAACCTCTGTAAATAAAACATATAAATATGCAGGCCTGCTGCATGGACATACATCTGTAAATCAAAAGCATAAATGAGTAAGGCACACTGCAAGTAAAATATTTAGCTGTATAGGGCATCATGAATCTACATCGCCCATGAAACTGATATCTAAAGGAGCCAGGCTAAGAGCATGTACATAGGGCTGTAAATTAAAAAAAATCTAAATGTGCAGGGCCTGCTGCTTAAATTACCTCGTACATTGTGTAACTAAATGTGCTGGGCCTCCAGCGTGCACATACCTTATAAATAGGGCTCTCGCCTTCTCATTTTTACGATAAATAAAGACAGAAAACAACCTATTTCTCTGTATTTATTTTTAAATATGAAAAAACAGGCAAAAATTTGTCGTCTTTTGAGTGGACTTTGATGTCCTCATTCATGACTGCTAAGCAGATAGATAGCTGTGTAGAGTAACACACAAGGGAGTTAAAAAAACAGAGAAGTTTATCTAACGAAGCCTTCAATAGTTGCAGATGTGCTTGTGTTTTAAAATACTAATGCCATAAGAGTGTTTTGCATATGAGTTATGTCTTGTATATGCCTTCCTATACCACTAAAACCCCTGAGGCATCCAATTGCAAGTGTACCTTGGTTGAGTAGATACATGTGGAAATATACTAGTTTCAGGATTTTTTTCCACAAAAACACAAAATAATAAAAATAGCTAAACACATATAGAAATAAAAATATAAATATGGATAGATACAGGTGAAAGTGTCTAAAAATAAAAACCATCAAACCGGTAGCCTTACTGATAAAGAGCCTATACCTGCAAGGAGTACTGCATATATATATATATAATTCCGTTCAGCAGTTCGAGCTGTAGCCGTGTCTAAAGTTTCCTATGGAAAATAACATGGAGAAAACACGTTTTGGGACCCCCCTTTTTTCTCAGCCCCCGCTTGCCGAATCACCCCGAAACTTTCAAGACAGGAGCTGACCGGAGCACCCCACTAGTTTTGAAAATTTCGCGAAGATTCCTCATCCGGCGCCAAAGTTATTGGGAAAAGAAAAAACGCTTTTCCTATGGAAACTAGGTCCTAACTCTAACTATCTACTGGCGACCGCCAGTAGATAATATATATATATATATATATATATACCTCATAAATAAAATATTTAAGTGTGCCAGGCTCATTTTACAGATATTCTCCCTAATCAAAAAGCGAATGTCTCTTGAATACATCTTCCATGAAAAAGTCGAACAGGGCAATGGTTCTTGTACACAAATACGCCACTGTCTGAAATTCTTAAGCAAGTTACTTTACAGGCCTGAGGTTTACGGTCTGCCTATATTTCTTTATAGTGTGAAACGCTCTAAAACCCTCTAGCCTTGTACGTGTTGTACAAAAATGCCAATTAAACTACAACAAATATTGGCGCCCTTACTTCAGGCTTAGATATCATGCACTATGCCCTGTTACTTGAACTGGACTTTGTGCAGCGGTCAACAAAATATAAAATAATGGAATAAGTCAATGGGCATACAGTGTAATCAAGGTCATGACCCCACAAGGATGCTCACCCATAGATCTCGTCCTTCTCCCTTTTGAGGCCGTCGTTGCTGCCCATTCCTGGGGCCATGGCCGCTCGGTGCGCTGCCCCCGACGACCCGTAGGGTGAGCTTTGGTTAAGAGGGTGATGCTGCAGGCTCCTGCCAACATGGGGGTCCCCAAAGCCGGGCAGGGGGATCCCGTCCATCCCGGCATAGTGCACCAGTTCATCATACTGCAACGTGAGGAGAGAAAAAGAGATGTGTAAAAGGGGGAGCCAAGGCCAGGAGCATAATTATGAACCCCAAGAAATTCCATTCATTCACTCACTCATCCCTAGAAATCTCCTGCAAAAAAAACACCCTCCCTCCACCCCAACCAGAGAAGTTGGAAAGGTCTTAAAAAGAGGGGGTCGGGTTGGCTTCATCCCTCTGTACCCCTTGAAATTCCACTAATTCAACCCCAGCCACCCACTTCGTTTCCCCTACAGAAAGAATGTGGGACGAACCATAAAGGTAGTTCTGAAACCCCCCCAGTACTTTTCTGCACCTCTAGAAATCACATTCCCTCGTTCATCCTCTCATTCCTACATCCACCCATTCATCCTTCCTTAGAGAGAATTTGTGGAACAGGTGAGAAAGCAAAACCTTCACCCTCCATTCACGAGCCTCAAGGAGAGGGAAGGCAGAGGTAAGTTACCTCCTGTTCACTGCACCCCCATAGGCTGGGATGCCAAGGTTAACTTGTCCCCCCTCAAACTCCATTCTAAATATATTTCACTCCAAGGAGATTAAAAAAACTGAAAGTTCAGCCTTGCTTCGTCCTACCCCCTCGAGGACAGGGGGGGGGGGGGTGCAACACTCGGGAGTAGAGAGGGGCGCCTTAGAATGGAGAGTTCAACATCCCCAAAGACCCTTGCGACGCTTCACCCAAACAACATGCTCCACCGCACTATGGTACTCACTCTACCCACAGAGCACCCACTGTACCCCAAAAGGAATAGGGAAGCTGCCAGAATGTGGCATGAGCCCTTATCCAACACAGTTGTATCGCAGAGACTAAAAGGGGCATTGATGGCCGACCTCAGTGACACTGTAATCACACAGCCCCTAAACTGTCTTACCCAACTCCAACACCCTGCCCTGCAACCCAGGGGATGACCTGAGAAATGGGGGACTCCTCGACCCCAGTTCACCTCATATTACCATGGTCATTCCAATCCCCGGAACATCAATACATGCTGATATGGAAGGTACCTGGTCAGCAATGGACATACACAACCGGTCCGGCAGTGGCCCACTGCATACAAACAGCCATAGTACAGAAATACACAATCACTTCTATACCTTCAGGCACATTACAGCAGAACACGGTCAAATTAAAAGAGGCACGCATTTTAGAAAGGCCAGGTTCCTGCCAAAAGACCGATATATTACAGCAAGGCACAACCACATCCACACAGAAAGCCACCATACAACAAAGAACAGTCACATCCATACAGACAGCCACACACGACAGAGCAAGACAGTACTGCATTCGCAGAGAGACACCATACACAACAATCAAATCCAGAAGATAGGAACGTTACAGCAAAATTCAATCTCGTCCATTTTTAGGAACACTTTATAGTAATGCACAACCACATAAGCAATGAAAAGCACCCACCAGAAAAACACAACCACACCTGTAAGACAGACACATTACACCCAGACACAATCACATCCATAAAAAGGCACAATAGAGCAATGCACAACCACATGTAGAAGACAGCTACAGCTAACGACAACCACATCCATAATTAAGTGCACACTACAGAAATATACTACTATTTACACAAACAGACACAATAAAGCAAGACAAAATCACATCTATTTTACAGGCACTCTACAGCAAGACAGAATCATATCCACACAGAATAACGGGTTACATCAAAACACAATCACACCAAGTACACAGGCACTATACAGCTGTACACAACAACAAACAGTGAACACTCACACAGTACAGCTGATTACAGGCAGAAACACAATACAGCCGGGCCGTCATATAAACATGGAAAGACAAACATACCATATTCACTACAGATAGACACAAACACGTGCAGACACTCACAGCCGCACGAATCCCAGGAACAAACACACGCACAAGCTACCTCATGCAGCTAGACAAACACGCATGCAGGCACACACAGCCCACCACACGTCGATTCTCTGTGTATGCCTGGACTATTTTATTGGGTTTATGGGCAGTACTGCCAGATTATCGAAGAAATGATGAACAGACTGGCTAAATGATATAACATAAACACCTAAACTGAAAGTCACACTAGAGAGCACACACTTAAAAAGCCCGCTGACACAGGAGGACTTTCACCACCAAGAAAGACAAAATCAATCTCGGACACAAACACGGGGGCAAAACCCAAGTCAAGAGAGCTCTTCTTTACACGTGTTTGAGAACAGTGTTCTTCAAATGACAGGACATGCTTTTTCGTCTCATATGATTTTTCCTCTTTCTTTTATTGTTTATTTGTTTATACACTTTTCCAATTGCCTATCTCGTTTTATTTTTAGTATTTATTTTGTTTTCTTTTTATCTTAATTTGGGGGTTTTTCCAAGCACTTTCCTCTTTCTTCCTTCAGTTTCCTACTTCTCTGTCTCAGTTTCCTTGTTTTATTTTCCGGGTATCCTGTGCTTTTGTTTTTTTGTTCTTGCCTGTTTGCTTCCCTCCATTTTCTTCCCTCCATTTTTGTATTTCTCTCTTTCCCTCACACTTCCCTTAATTCTTGCGAGAAACAGTCCAAGTACGCCCTAAGAGCATGCATTTCACGGCCAGTTTTGCAAACTTTACAGCCTGCCTTATCTGTACAGACTCAATCTGGGAATTTCTTTCCAGCTGGCAGGAAATACAAATTAAATAAATTGACTTGATTTGCCCTCAAAATCATCTTTAGGTAACTAATTCATTTGCAAATTCAAAGTTATTCACTGCCACGGTGTGAACACATGCTTTACTTCTCAAACCTCTTGCACTGATCCTTTAACGCCTAAAAAAATATGTTTGCGACCATATTTTCAGCGATTTGGGCGCACCGGAGTCCCAGAGAAAATAAAAGTGCTCCACAAAATGTGTATGAAACATACTTTCGTGCTTCCCTGAGCTTTAACCAACTCTTTAACACACAAAAAGACGCGGCTCTGTGGAATTACTGACTCATGACGGACTTTCATATTGAAATCAGCCCGTCCAGTCCATTTCACACCCTGGATTCCGAGGGGGGACGCTCGGATGCCTAATGAAGCGGCTTCATTCCCCCATTAGGGCTTTTCATAGGGACTTTTAGCCCTGAAAGGTTGGCAAACTCGGCATTTTGTTTCCCGAGCATGGGGGCGAGGGGCGAGGGGGGAGGGGATTGGGAAGGAGCTTTAAGAAACTTTTGCTTCAAAGTTTCTCCGTTTTCCAGCCCCCAAACCAACAAATAATCGTATTTATAAATGTTTAAATAGGAAGCAAGCTGAATATATTTTATCTCGTAAGTTGTTTCGTCAAAATCATTTTTAAATTGTGTTTATCCCCAGAATGCACCATATGCTCCACGCAGTTAGGAAATTGTTTTTATTATTGGAAAAAAACATGCAAAAAAGTTTGTGTAACATTTTATCTTTGTTTTTTAGACCCACCTAGTCTGAAACTAGAATTTGAATAGTTTTACTTAAACAAAAATGTCGGTTTGCGGTTTTAATATTCGCAGAGGCGCTATGGTGCACGTTTTGATTGCGATGTTTAAAGGGTGAACGTTAGAAGGCTGTGCTCGGATGTCGACTCTGGCTTTCATCGACATATTTTGTATCCAAATCCCGAAGTGTGAGCCGAAGCCTCTTCTGTGTGCTTCCAGTCTGGAAAGTAACCAACCGGCATCAGGTCCTGCAACAATGCAAAGTTTTAAAATATAAAAACATAAGTGGCGCCCCTTTATTTCGGTCTTTTATAACTGCGTAGAGGGAGAGGCTGATTTTCCCGGTCGTGTTAAAAACAGGGAATAAAAAAAAAGCAGCGCGCCTTAATTTATTTGCAAGAACAGAATATTTTGGAAACTGCCTTGCTGGTCCGCTAACGCTCCGGCGTGTGGTTCCCTGGCGGAATCCTGCAGCGGTGCTTGAAACACCGAGCCTTCCAAGTGTGTTCGGCGTCGTTATATTTTGTGTCTGTTGCCAAAATTAGTAAACAAACGAGGGGGGTTTTGGAGTAAAGCAATGTAACCATCAACACTGACCCCATACTAACCACAGTCGTCCCCACGCTGCTTGAGTTAGCAGATATGAAACTTTAACAAGTAGGAATCTCTTAGTATATTTGGTGCCACGGCAGGGAAGGGTGGCGGAAAATACGCCACCCCTAAAAAATACCCGAGGGCAGTAGGGTGTCAACCCCGGCAGAGTGGACGGTGAGGCGGCCGACTTTGGGAAGAACTGGAATAGATACTTTATAGAGTCTCGGCAGGCGAGTGGACTTATAAGAAGAGATTTTAAGGAGGCTGGGGGGGCGGCTAACAGAACGAGGGGGCGCCCCAACCCGCAGAGTTTAACGTTGTCAATGTACCTTTTCAGGCGGTTGACCAAAAGGGCTTTCTATTACACACACGGATTTAACCCCCGCCCCCTATTTTATTGCCAGCAGTTTCTAAACAGTGGGGTTCTAAAGGTGCACGGTTCTGCGGTCCACCTGCATAACACGGCACAACTTCTAAGGACAGGCGCGCACAAAAACACGCACCCTGTGACATCCTGCCGCTTCACAGCTGACAGCAGAGCCAGAAGTTACCCAAGGGGTCCCAGGTGAAGCGAGGTGCCATGAAGACCCACGTGCAGCAAACAAACACACACGCGCCGACGACCAGGACCCGTCCAGCCAGATTTACGCATTCAGGTGCAGCCAGGTGGGGGTCACATGTAACGTAAGGTAACACACACGCACTTTAAGTAGTCTGTCAGCAAGGCACTTGGAAGACAAACATACACTCACACAACGACAAACATGCCCCTACGACCACTTGCCATCGAACCAGAATTAGATACACAGCAGAGCCAGCTGCAGCCCGGGGGTCTCAGGTAATGCGAGGTATCCCACCTAATCTGGCGGGCTTAGCTCCTCAGAAGGCAGCGACACAGGCCTGGGGCAGGGGACCCCTGAAGTACGTCACTGTGGAGGGGTCAGGATGTACCACTACCGCAGCTAGGTGAAGAGGGGACACTGCTTACTGCAGGGGTCCTCCCAAAACAACAGACCTGGGGCAGGGGACCCCTGACGCACCTCACTGTGGAGGGGTCAGAATCCACCACTCCAGAGTTAGGTGAAGAGGGGTGAATGCTCGCTACAAGGGGTGCCCCCAAAACAATAAACTTGTGGCAGATGACCCCTGACGTACCTCACTGTGGAGGGGTCAGAATCCACCACTACCAGAGCCAGGTGAAGAGGGGAGACTGTTCGCTACAAGGGGTGCCCCAAAACAGACCTGGGGCAGAGGGCCCCTGACGCACCTCACTGTGGAGGGGACAGCGTGCAGCACCACCACAGCCAGGTGAAGAGGGGAGACTGTTCGCTACAAGGGGTGCCCCAAAACAGACCTGGGGCCGAGGGGCCCTGACCCACCTCACTGTGGACGGGCCCGCGTGCAGCACCACCAAAGCCACGGGAGGCAGTGAACCCCTGTTATATGCGCTGGGTCCCCTAAAACTACAGGTCTGGATCCGAGTACGTCAGATCTAGCCATGTGGGGTCATCTCAGGTAGAGGCGCCCCATTCCCTCAGCACCTCACAAAACAAAGATCCGGACCGAGGAGACCCTTTGGGGAAGGGGGCCAGGCTCCGGCCAACACCAGGGTGACATGGAGGGGGCCCTGTCCTAGCACTGCACTCAAGTGCCTCAAACCGTGGAGCTCGGACCGACGACCACAGGCATAAGGCACTCAGTCCAGGGGTCAGCCTGATGCACGGCCCCAAGAAAGGAGACCCGCCCCCAATGCACCACAAGAACATCCCCTCTGTGGCACGGGCTTGCGTCTCAGAACCCCACTTAGCCCACTCCAAGGGGCTCAGCGTGCAGTCAGTTCTAGGGTCACTGCCAGCGAGACATCTCATTCCTCAGCAACCCACAAACACATCTTGGGGCAAGGGCACAGGCACACATGGGGCCAACATGCAGGCAAATGGTCGTGGCAGCAAGTGAGTAGACCCCCAGTCAATGCACCAGGCACCCTCCAAACTGGAGGTCCGCGGGTGAGAGCCCACAAGCATCCCACAGTCACCCCCTTCGTCAATTTAGCCAGCAAGCAGCTTTCGGGGACACTTGACACCCAGACGACCTGGAGAAGGGGTACAGAGATACATACCCGTCTGACTGCCCCCCTGAGACACCCACACGCGGCACCTGGGGGGCTACATGACCCCCATTTACACATATAAACACACAGAAGCAGCTCAGCAGGGCCTCGGCCAGGCTTCCGGAGCCCCGCTGCAGCCTCCCCTGACCAGCACACGGGCTGGCATGCAGGCAGGGCCCGGCCGTAGGGCGGAGAGGGGCCGTGGAAGGAGAAGCACCTACCCTTTGTGCCATGGGGACCTCGCTGCAGTCCTAGACCGGAGCAGCGGCGGAGGGGGGTGGCTCGGGGCTCCTCCGGGCGGGCAGCAGGGCATCCACCAGCGTGCAGTGCGGGGCTCCCTCCTGGCCGTGTGCGCTCTCCGGTGGAGGAGCGGGGGTGTCTGGCCGGCGCTAGCAGGCCGCCGGGGCTGGCAGAGGAGGCATGGGCAGCGCAGGCAGGGCACGGCAGCTCCGCTCCTCGCTGTGGGTTGGGAATCTCTTTCTTGCCTTTTGGCTGCCAGAGCTGTCCATCAAGGGTCCAGAACTGTCAGAAGCAGGATGACTGATGATCCTGGTGCCTGCTGGGCGTGGGAGGGGGAGGGGTGGGCACACAGACACCCCAAACACCCTCTTCTTTCTTCTTCAGTCCCGCTGGACTCTGGAACCTGGACCCGCCAGGGATCCGGGCATGGAGGCAGCGGAGGGCTCCTTGGAGGGAGGGAGGTGGGCTTCACCAAGACCAGCTCCAGCCTAGCATCTTCCACCAGGGTAACTGGGCTTCTCCAGGGGTCTCCCTTTCCGTGCTGGAGGTACTATCTGCTCCAAGGGGCTCCGCGCTCCCAGCGTGAGGGTGTCCTCTGCTTCAGGGGGCTCCCAGTCTCAGCTGTGGAGATGCTCTCTGCTGGGGTTGCTGTCTGCTCCCGGGGCTCCCTTGCCTTGCTTAAGATGCTTGCCTCTCTCCCCGCTCTGCTGGGGTGGGCTGTCTGCTGCAGGGGTCCCCTCTCTCTGCTGTGGGAGGCAGGCTCTGGGCTGGCAGTGGCTGCTGCCTCCTCCAGGATGTCTGCGCTTGGCTGTGTGTGTGTGAGAGGGAGTGAGCAGGGATGCTCTCTCTCGTCTTTCTCTCTCTCCCTCCTCTATGGGCTTCACAGCCCTGAGCTATGAGCACATCCGGAAGTACATGGGCCTTTTAACCCTTTGTCTGCCGGCTCAGTCGTGCAGACACACGCACCGCTGCTTCCTGCTGCGTCCTCCAGCCTTTCCAGCCTATCCCTTATGTTCAACCCATCTTTTTTTTTTAGTTCTATCTTTTATCCAACAGTTAATTCATTCCCACAGTCCTCTTTTATCGGAATCTCATTTCATAGGCTGTTTGCATTCCACCTTTATTCGCTCTTCCCCCTTCAACATCCCATTAATTCCCTCTTTTGTCCACTTTTTATTCCTAATAATTACGCATTAATTCGTCTACTTTATTTGTATGCTTATTGTCTTTTTCTTTTACGTTCTTTTTCTTACACATTTTCCTCTATTTTTGCAATGCATGCTAATTGAAATTGCAGCCCTTTTAATTCACTTTTATTCCTTCTTGCTTGCTCCCTTTTAACTTCCGTTTTTATTTTCTCTTTAGCCAATGAGATTCATCCTTATGATCCCCTCCTCCCCAGCCTTCGTGTCTCGTGCATGTGTATGTCTCCCTTTTAAAATTCTCTCATGTTGAACTCTACCCCAAACCCCCTCTAAATAACGGGCTCTCTCGCTTTTTCTCTCATTCTCACTCCCCCTCTTTCTCCCCCGCATTCTCTTTCCTCTATACTCGACTATCTCCTTATCTTATTTTCATTCCCTCTCGTTTTCTCTCTCCCCTTTCACTTTCTGTCCTTCTCCCCTTTCTCTTTCTTTATTCTCAGCCCCCCTCTCTCTCTATCTCTCACTGTCTCTCTCTTTGCCTAGCCCGCCCAGAACTCAATTACGAGCGCCTCTAATAGTGCTCCAGAGCCTCGCTGCAGAGAAGGCTCTAGATTTAAAAAAAAGTCCTACAAATCTCAGCAGTGCTTTGAAAACTCCGTTATAATTGTGCCTGCCTCCAGAAAGTCAGACTTGGGAACGTTTTCTAGACTGCCAGCCAACCGGCCTGGCAGAGCTCTGCTCTTGGTGAAGGCCAGAAAGGGTCGCATTTCTGCATGGATCAATGAGTGGGCTTGCCTATATTTTTCTCTCATGTCTACTCACGAGCTCCTAAATGGACACCACAAGCATCGTGTTCATGGCAGATGCAGTGACCCGGACATGCTGCCCACTGCGACCTGGAAGGCGCCCGTATCCAGGGACACGGCACCAATGCATGCGCCCCACGGCTCAGACCGCCATTCCTGCCTGTCTCCCGGCCGCTCCAGTGCGGCCAGCGCCCCTCCTCGTAGGCCCCTTCTCCCCTGCTCCTTTTGGCACTCTCTCCTGCTGTTTTCCATCTGCCCACTGACCCAATTTCCATATAAAAGGATTCCTTTGAGGAGGTGATGCTGCCCTTGCGAGCCCTTTGATTCCCAAGGCTTCAATGAGGCCCGGAGTCATTGCATTGGGACGGCATGAATATGTTAAAAAAAAGGAAACAATTGACAGACCTGGGTGGGGTAATGCCCCCATACATCACGTCCCGCATCCCCAGCCCCAAACAAGCCCTACTATATCACTCAGGCTACAGGTGATGGGAAAAAAAAACCTCTAGAACTTGTTCAAAAGTGAATTCAAAGCATCCACAAACTTCATTTTTTTCGAGACTTTATCGTTTTTTTTAGAGGGTGTCAATTATCTTGTATAGGTTTCCAGTATCTGATTCCATTCCATCTCCAGTGACCACCTGGGGCCATTTTAGAGGGTTGACTACGAGGACACGACACACCTGAGCTGTGGCCTCGGGGAAATTGTGTGGATGCCAGAGTGTGTGCTTTTAATCTAATCTACCACACTGAAACTGGAGCAAATGTATAGAATGATTTTCTTGGGAGCACATGACTAACCCCAATTAACCAGCAATAATTAATAACAACTAGATTAAGCAGTAAACCTGAGTTCCAGAGTAGCGTGCTACTCGGTGTAAAGTAATTCAACAAATCACCAAGAGTAGCAAACACTATATAAATACAGGTGCACTGCAATACAATATAATGCTAAGAACACACAGTGTCTGGTTTCAGTTGACAGATCATATTTAAGTGAAGTTCCTAAGATCCCCAACCATCTCACCTCAATCCAGGTTTCAGGTCTGACTTTTTTGATTTCTACTAACATTATATATATACTACACTTATAGGCAGGGCCACTGGAATTGGACCAATTTATAGGACAGGGTTTATAAATTATGCAGCAATAAAAAGCTAATTATGCGTAATAATCCATCACATTTTTTGATAGTAGTACTTCATTATTTTTACTCTTGGAAACACTGCATGGGCAAAGATTTCACCTTAGTAGTAATAGTTTAACACGCAAATACAGCAAGAAGCAACTGAAAGTGACCTTTTCGAAGGGCCTTCTACTGGGCATGAACGTGTGTCACTGTGTTCTTAGTAACTTTTGATCTGTTTAAGCTAGAACCATCTCGGATATTTTCTCCTCCCAGGAGGTTTACAAAACATTTGATTGCATTCACAGGTCAGACAATGTAATCCCTCAATTAGCATAACCAGCAAATTGATGACAAGGAAAATTGAAATTCCAGCAGCCAAATTAGCAAAATTCCCCATCGTGAAGTTTGAGGTGTTTGGCAAGTTAACAAAATTTGTGCTGTGGATGAAAATTTCAGCAAAAAACGTTTTGCTGAAGAATTTTCCTGCCAACATTTTATTCCAAGTTAATTAAACTGTGAGTTTTTGCAAGTGGGACGGGGGACGGGGCTTTTTCTGCAAAGTCTACATTTGCAGAATTTGTTAATTGCAAATTTTATTTTAAAAACATTGCAACATCATGAATTCCACAAACACGCCAAATTTTTCAAAGAAAACGTAACTACATTTGCAAAATAAAACCTTTGCAACTTTGCACATCCTAAGGAATCGTAGATAAAATAAGCTGCAATGTAAGATTCAGAGGGCCCTTGATAACTCTGTCCCAACCTTTTGTTGCAGTGCTAAATCTTCTCCTTACACATGATGAGTGAAAAAGTTTGTGTCTTCTCTTCTTTATTTGAGTATGCATGTATGAAACACAAAACAATATCCTTCCACAATAAGCAAGTGAACCTCTTCCAGATAACGCTTAATCTTTAGATCCAAATTTCTTAGGAAAATCAGAGACTAAGGAAAGAATCATAGGGTGCTCTAGAACTTGGTTTATTCTCCACTCTATTGCTTTCTCTTTCTTATCACAGGCTTCAAATTCCTATGTTACATCCAAGTCTAGAGTTTCCGTATTGTTCTAAACTAAATTAGAACAAGCATTGGCACAGCAATAGGTCTGGAGTTGGCTGCTAGACTTTTGGCTTTCTCAATGCATGTTTTTAGCAAAACTTAATTGCTGGGAGCTGCCAGGCCCTCTAAAAAAACATTGCTGCTAAAAGCAAAAATATAGTGTTGGCTTCAAAATGTACACTTTGCCATAGAAGTGCTCCTTGTAAAAGTACAGAATGCCATCACTCACTGTGAAATCAGCTAATGACTGAAGTGGGCTGACCCATTTCTTCATGCTGTATGTTGTAGTGGGTGAAAGGAAAATGTGAATGGCACAATTACAGACTAATGGATGAAGGGGGCTTGCTGGAAGCCCATATAAGTAGGTATATTTTTACACTGTGTTTTATTGTACGTGGCCTCAGGGGAAAATTGTGTGGATACCAGTGTGTGTGCTTTTAATCTAATCTACCACAATGAAACTGGAGCAAATGTATAGAATGATTTTCTTGGGAGCATATGACTAACCCCAATTAACCAGCAATAATTAATAACAACTAGATTATGCAGTAAACCTGAGTTCCAGAGTAGCGTGCTACTCGGTGTAAAGTAATTCAAGAAATCACCAAGAGTAGCAAACACTATATAAATACCTTGATTTTATGCTATAATTGTATTTTTATGTGTTTTATGTTTGTCTTGTACTGTGCAATGCTTTTATGGATGGCTAATTGCCTCCGAATAAAGTCGATTGATTGATTGACCAGGTATATTGCACATTTCATTTTATTAAAATAAAAAAGTTTTGGTTAACATCAGACCAAAAAACAATTCATCTTGGTGCCCAACACTCAAGAGATATATTTGTTAATAAGCAACATCAAGGAACACTTCAATATTTCTATGATAATGCAGGTCAGAAAAAGTTCAGTGTTGCTCCCATTCACATTGTGCATCCGGAAATTACGGCAAACTCCAGCCAGTAGATTGAATTGGCATTTATTGTGATAAACCAACATTAGTTTTCATATTTTACGCTCTAAAATATTTAAATTAAATGATAGAAATGATGTGTAATATTTTTGCCTCTATAGGCGATGGACTAAGGTTTCAGTGAAACAGTATGGAGCCCATAATTAAATTGAGCTAAGTTCCCCTTCTTGGGCTGCACTCCTATGCTGAAAAAACATGGAAATAATGGCAATCTTAAAATCAGCACACAAATCTAGATATGTCAATTGGTTGAAAATCTCAACTTTATCTGAATCGATAAGCCAACTATAGGTCTTCCCTGATCAGCCATAGACCGTTATTTTAGTTTATGCCCACTTGATCTTTAGTTTGTTGGCCACACCATACGGCACTAATTGAAAGATTGCTCTACTTGATTAGTTGGTCTAGTGGAATGATTAATCTTGTTGAAGCATTGCTCTAGTTGATTAGTAACTCTAGTTGAATGATTACTCTAGTTGAGCAATTGTTCCAGTTGATTGATTGCTGTAGTTGAGTGATTACTCTGGTTGAGTGATTGCTCCCTTCAGTCCAATAGGTATCACATCTAGGATGACAGTGTCATCTGCTTATGTTAGAACTCTCCTCTTAACTGGGTTCAATTTATGAATAAAAGGTTTAGCTTCACTTTAGGTTTGAGGCAAATCAGCCTGAAGAAGATAAGGTAGCAGATAAGCCAAGGGGAATTCCCACTTCTGCTGATTATGGTTTGTGATCATCAACACAAGGGGAATAATCAAAGTTACAGATTAAAAAAATATATAAATATGTTTAGTAATTTACTTGGAATACCCCAGTCTCTGAGTTTTACCCTTTACAGGTTTCTATGCAAAAAGCAAAAGACCATTGGAAGAAAATGTCCCATTTCGCGTGGACACTCCCATTTTCTTGCTGACTTTTCCTGCTGATATTTAGACTCTGCACACTGGGGCACTCGTGTCCAGTGCCTAGTGTATGTGCTCTGACCCCTAAAACATGTAGGAATAGGGTGATCCCTGACTGACACATCTTGCTCTCCTAAAAGGCCATAGTATTTGTTGTAGGAACTACCCCCTTGCATGGAGCATTAAATGACACCCACGGACTGCAGCACTTATTGTGCCATCTAATAATGTGATAAGAAAACATGGCTTCAGGCGTACCAATGTAGCCTGACTGCTGCTGTTTAAACCTGCAATCCAACCTGTTAATATAACCCTTTTGACAGGGGTAAAACCTCCTTTTTAAATAGTAATAATTCACCCTAAGTTGACGCCGTAGCCCACAAGGTAGGGTGCCTGGTATTTAGAGGTAGGGCATGTAGAAATTTAACATTGGAATATTCCAACAGTGACAAGCCCCCAAAAGCTATTTTCAGTATGAAAAGCTCTGGCTGTCCTATGAGGAAAACTAGAGTGCAGATTAAAATATAAATTTAGCTTTCTCAAGTTTGGGGCATGCTAGAAAAATGGTTTAACCACCTTTTTTCATGTTTACTAAAAGTCTAATTCAGTGGTGAAGTTAGATGTTTAACAAATATTTAGGAAAAGTAACTCTTAGAAAGTTACTATTTTCATGCTCGAAACTCATGGAGGCTAATATGTACTAGCCTGCCTGAAGATGCCCGTGTCAGTGCTTGACCTTGATGAAGTGTGAAAACTGCTCCCAGAGTAGGACAACAGCTCATGCTTGGTGACAGGATGGGCTGGGTGTGGGATATGTGATCCATATCAGCTCAGGAAGTAGATCTGGGAAATTCAAGTAATGTCATTAACTTGAAAGGAACAGTGGTGAATCCAACCCATTCATAGTTTATTGTAAGGAGAAACCTTGGGGGGGGCCTCTTTGAATGTAAACCACATGGTAGTCAACCTAGCTGCCTCCTAGTGGGAGGGAGTGCTGGTCCCAGAACCAGTTTTTTTTTTTTTTTTAAATAAATCTTTTTATTGATGACAATACTGACATAATACAAAGAAAGTTATATATCTTTAAACAGAGCATTGCATTAATTAGGATGTATATCTTATTTCCCACCCAGTTCTATCTATCCCGTTTCATGCGTAAGGTTTCTATGGTGTTCTGCTCATTCTGTGACAGGGGTCAGATGATGAGTCGTTTGCGGTGATTCACAGATGTTTCCTCTGTATTCATTCCATTTGTCCCATATTTGTGACCATTTCTTTGGACAGCCCCTCGATTCATATACTGTTCGTTCAATCAACATACACCAATCTAGGTCTTTCTTCCATGCTGTGAGTGTTGGTGCCTCTTGTGCGCCCCATAGCCTGGCAATGTTACGTTTCGCTAATGTCATTCCCAATGCCACCCAGGTCTTTGCTTTACTGCCTAGGTCAGTAAGTTCCCAAATATTTAGGAGGAACAGCCCTGTCGTATTCTCCATCTGAGTTCCCAGAACTTCTCCCATACATCGAGTCACCGCGGACCAATAACGCTGAATGTGCACACATTCCCAAATGATGTGAATGAATGTACCCTCCCGGCCGCATTTTCTTACACAGCCAGGGTCCTCTCTATAGCCCATTTTTACAATCGCTGGACACGATAAATATACTCTATGCAGAACCTTGAGTTGCACAAGCCTAAGTCTGGATGAGATCGCTGCTTCCCGGGGGGATGCTAAGGCCTCCTGCCAGTCCTCATCTTCTATGCCCTCTATGTGAATTTCCCAGTGTTCACGCAGCCGCAGGAGGGGATCAGTCATATTGTTAATTAACTTTTGATAAGTCAACAAAATGGCTTTTTGGGGCATGTTTCCGTCAAGGATTCTATCTTCCAACGGGGGTGGACTCTGCGAGAGATTCCCCCCTTGGGATGACCGCTTGTAGGGCATGTTGTATTTGTAAGTATCTGAAATATTCTGTGTCTGCAAGTTCAAATTCTTTCTGCAGCTGGGCATAGGGGACCCCTTCCCCCTTTTTCCGCAGGTCTCCCACCCTTGAGATTCCAATCATATCCCATTTGTCAGAGCCCTTAGTGTTTCTCAAAGTGCAGAATCTGTCTGAATCCCACAGCGGGGTCATCTGTGTGATTTTCCCTGACCCTCCCAAACTTCTGTTTGCGGTATGCCATATTCGGACCGCGTGATCTGTGGGGCCCGTCAATTGCAATTTTGTTGAATTGGTATGCTCTCACATAACTACCATCAGAGAGAAGCCATCGATCCATGTTATATCAAGGGTCATTGCAGGGTCTGTATATGCCTTGATATATTGCTGCTAGGTGTGCTGCCCAATAGAATCTTCGCACATCCGGCAGTCCTATGCTACCGTCATGCCATCCCTTTATTAACTTGTGTGTCGCTATACAGGGCGGTTTCCTTTCCCACAGGAGTTCTCTTTGTTCCCTCTCAATGGCCTTAAAATAATCGGAGTGAATCGGGTTCGGCGAGTTTTGCAAAATATATAGAAAATGCGGCAGGGACATCATTTTAAATAATGTGGCTCAGCCCAATAAGGACAGAGGGAGAGATTTCCAATGTTTGACATCGCTTCTTAGTCGCTGCAGTGGGGGCAAAAGGTTACGTTCGTAATATTGCGCTGGGTCTTTAGTGACATATATTCCCAGGTATTTGAAACCCTCCTGTGCCTCCTCTATAAAATAATTTTGGGGTGGGGGGAAACTCCCTCTCAGCACATATATGACTGATTTACCCCAATTTATGGTATAGCCGGAATATTTCCCAAAATTGGTAAAAATGTGAAGCGCTCTATTTAGTGAGGCTCTCGGTGAGGCCAAGTACAGCAGTATGTCATCGGCATATAATGAGATGCGATTTTCCCAGCCCTCTGACCATCGTAGCTCTCTAATAATGGGATCTTTCCGTATCCACCACGCCAGCGGCTCGAGCATCTGAGTGAAGAGGAGTGGTGACAGGGGACAGTCCTGCCGAGTTCCCCTCTCGAGGATGAATGTTAGTGATTTCCAGTTATTTACCACCACCTGCGCCAGCTGTTCAGTACATAAAAGTTGGATCCAGCTTAAAAATTCGGGGCCAAATCCCATTCTTCTGAGGACTGCATAAATATAAGGCCATTCGATAGCATCAAACGCATGGTGGTGTCTAAGGACACCACCACTGCATCTTCTTGTATGGTATCTGTTCTACTCAGAACTCCGTGCAAGCGTCGGAGGTTAAGTGAGGTATTTCTTTCAGGCATAAAGCCCGATTGATCTGGGTGCACAAGCTTGGTTATAACTTGGAGCAGTCAGGTGGCCACTAGTTTTGCCAATATCTTGACCTCTGCGTTAAGTAGCGATATTGGTCTATAAGAGGAACATTTATTTTTTGGTTTGCCGCTCTTGTGGATGACCACAATGGTAGCTAGTCTCTGGTCTGCGGGAAGCCTTCCCTGCTCACGACTTTCCAGAAACATCTTGGTGAGGTGGGGCGCTATGTTACTAGGGGCAAGTTTGTACAGTTCAATGGGCAAGCCATTGGGGCCCATCGCCTTCCCGGCTTGTAGGTCTCTTATGGCCCTCTCAACTTCTGTTGTGTTAAGTTCACTGTCTAGTGTCTCAGGATCGTCAGGTGATAAGGTTGGCATTGGCATATCTGATAACAGAGACTTCGACTCTTCCTCCATGGAGGCCACATGGGACTTATAAATTCGCTTAAATTGGCTCGCAAACTCATCTGCAATTCCCTGCGGGTCTCTGATCTGTCTATCTGATTCATCCGTTAGTTCGACAAGCAGCCTGTTAGTTTGCTCTCTACGATCTAACCAAGCTAGTAATTTCCCTGCTTTATCCCCGGCTTTATAGATTCTACAGAGCGTAGCTCTGTGTTGGGCCTGTGCCGCATTCGTGGATGGGTCTTTATATTCTTTCATTTTTATTTTTAATAAGTGCTCGTCTTCCTCTGAGCTTTCTTTTCCAGACCTTCTTTCCAGCTCTAGGATGTCAGTTTCCAACCTGGTTAGTTGTGCGTTTTTCTCTTTCTGGGTCCCTGCGATCAGAGAGATCGCCTGTCCCCTGGCTACCGTTTTAAATGCCTCCCAGAATGTCAATGCGGAGTCCACAGAGCCGTCATTTTTTTGAAAGTACTGTTCAATTTCTAGTGTCATTTTAGTCCTAATTGCGGGGTTTTTGAGATAACAAGGGTTTATTGGAGCAATTCTTCCTACCTTTGTTTCGCCTACCCCAATTAGGGCCCAGATTGGGGAATGGTCCAAGATACCCCTTGCCAGGTGGCGCACTTCTTTCACTTGTCCCATCTGACCTGCCGGCACTATGATGTAATCAACTCTCGAGAGTGAGTTATGGGCTCCGGAGTGGACAGTAAACTGTCTCTCAGCAGGGTTCAGTGTGCACCAGGCACCCATGGCACCCAAAAAAACATGAATTTGTGTTTGTGAGGGGAGTGCCTCCCTCAAGTGGGAACGGTCGAGTTGTCCCAAGACTATCACAAGCCTCCCCTCAGGAAAGGTGAGAAGGAGATCTCCCAAGTCTTTGAAGGCTAAGGCGTGAAGGCCCGGCGGAATATTTTATTTATTTTTAGAGTTTTCTATAGCGCGAACAAGACCCAGGGTAGGGTATCAGAGCACTTTACAAGGAAAGCAGAGTAAGTAAAGAACACTTTGCAAAACAACAGATCAGACAAAGTATCAAAATATTTCTTAACAAGGTTAGGTAGGTAGCAGCAATGAGCATGTAGCAGTAGGAACATATATTGACGCCAGTGTGAGTGTTTTACCCTCCCAGTTCCCTGTGACTGCCACATATCTACCTTGTTTGTCAGTCCAGATCTGATCTACGGTCATCAAGAAATTCTTCCTTATATGTATTCCAACTCCCCTGGAGCCAGTGGTGAACGCTGAGTGAGCTACTAGTTTATATCTCCATCTTGTCAAGGCCCTACATGTGTTTCCTACTAAGTGTGCCTCTTGCAGGAGTACTACGTCCGGAGCGTGTAGTTTTATATACTGGCGTACTATCCCCCTTTTGAGCTTGTCACCTAAACCATTTACGTTCCAGGACAGCAGCTTGATTCCCTTTTCGTTAAACATGCTCATTACCATCTGCGTCTATGGATCTTGGCGATCTATTCGGTCGAATAAAGACGGCACATGTCTCCTTCCGTATGCATAAACCCTCTAGAGGGGGAGACATGCGCCAGCCCTTGCGCGGCAATGTGTGAATACGAAGCACCCATTTCTGCTCTGAGTTGTTGTCATCGGTACTACTCTGAAAACAAAACAAACTTCCCCTACCCCCCTCCCTGCTTCCCTGCATTCTGGGCTCAAAACTGCCCCATTCCCCAACTATGCAGAGCGCCTGTCGCCCCATTGAAAACTAAGTTAAGAGTGACGGGGGGGTGCCTGCTTTGCGCCCATGCCCGCCGCTTCTGTGCCGTAGTAAATAACATTTTCATGCAATGATTATTGGTCAAAACTGAAAGTCACTTAGCCCATAGTTAGGATGTTCTGGAGACATCGCCATTCACTGCGTCTGATCAAGTTCTTTAACTCTGTATGCGCAGTCGGCGATTCGCTGTTGTTCACTCGGGGTTCCTCTTCTTCCGGATCCTTGTCGTCAGTTGGTTGTCTTTGTGGCCTGTCTAATCCTGTGCGCCGTCTGGGGGATTTCTCCCGCTTTGGTTGAGTACCATTTCTGTTGACAGGTCTTCACCCATCTATCCAGTCTTGTGCCGACTCAGGGGTGTCGAAAAACCACATTTTGCCTTCTGCCTCAGTTTGGGGTTTCTTAGACGGAGAGAACTGCTCAATTCCATAAACGCACCCTGACTGGCACATCCCAGGGAAGAAGGCCTGCACCATCTTCAAATTCCCTTAGAATAGTGCACTCTGGGATAGTTTGCAGTAAGGCAAACTGGATGTGCTGTAAAAGGGGATACCATGTTCCCCATTGGTTATGGCGTGTCCAGAAGTCACCCCCATCCAATGGCTACAGAACTGTGCAAAAGTTTACCTCCTCACTAGCTCCTAAGAACACTTTCTGTATATGTGGGAGAGCAGAAGATGGTCTGCATCTGCTGTTTAAGACTTGTGAGGAGACCCGAAGGGCTGAACCTGCTCTCACTTGTACAGAGGCAAGGAATTGGACTTAAAGGGTTTGTGGCTATAGGGAAAAACATGCTGCAAGAGGTCTTTTTCCTGAAGTGCTTGCCTGACCAGTCAGAATTGGACCTGAACTGGACCTTGCTGGTGGCCTCTGCTGGAGCAAGTTATGACCCCCTAAGTGCTGTTCCTGAATTCCAAGGACCCTTTAGATCTTTCCAGCTGGACTTCTCAAGCAATCTCTAAAAAATTGCAATGGAGAACAATTTTGGACTTTGAGTCCTCCAGGGGGACCAGCACCAACTAACCAAGTCAATCCAATTAAGGCGCAACATCAGCAGGTGAAGATTTCAAATTGGTCAAACTCAGAGCTTTTGCCACTCAATAAACCTGTTCAGCATACCCTCGCTACAAGCCTATCCAACTTCAGAGCAACCTTCCTGGAAACAGTCTGAAGCTTTGCCCTGCTGGAGAATTCGGAGCTCCAAATAAGTGACTAATTTCAAATGAAGAAACTTGACTGGACGAGGCCACAAAAAGTAGCTGGTCAATGAAGGGACTTCTCTGGGTGTGAAATCTGAACTTTTACTTCTCAGAACTTTTCCAGCAAATAACCAGCAGCTTCAGTGGGACCTCGTACAATGGATATCCAGCTTTGAGAGGACTTCCTAGGATACAGTCTGCAACTTTGCCCCACTGGAGGGTTTTGATTTCCATTTCAGAGATTAAGTCAGAAGGTAATATTTGACTGGGATGAACCTGCTTAGTGTATCCTACAAACGTTCCATCAAGGTCGGCTTGAAATCACACCTAGGACCCAGTCACATGCTAACAGTACTTTCTATTAGTTCTTTGGATCCTAAATCTTTTAAAACTCATATCTCAGTTCCCCTTATTGGATTTTTGTTCTGTTGGTGTTATTTTGTTTATTGAATGTTTCTCTATTGTTATAAATTTGAGTGGAATTTGTATTGTGTTGTGTTTTTTACTTTTCAATTGTTTATTATTATTATTAATTCTTATATAGCGCATAGCTACCTGTGAGGTTTTCCAGCGCTAGGGGACAGAAGTCAGAAACATAAGAGCGTGACCTAAAATAACCTGGTTTTTAACTTTTTGCGAAAGGAGATCAGGGAGTTACAGTCTCTAATTGACTCAGGAAGTGTGTTCCACAACTTTGGGCCCAGAAAAGAGAATAAGCGACTGCCTATTCGAGAACAACTGAATTGAGGCACTGAAAAGAGAGACTGATTACTAGAGCGCAATGTGCGGGAGGAAAGATAAGGCATGGCCAACTTTTGTAGAAATTGAGGGCCAGAGTGAAACTCTATTTTATACATAAAGCAGAGAGCCTCGAAGTTGATGCACTTGTCCACTGTAAGCCAGTGGAGGTCATGAAGAAGACCAGACACTGAAGAGTGTTTAGGGAGCCGGAATAGCAGCCTTGCTGCAGTGTTTTGAACCATCTGAAGATGTCTAATTGCTGACTTATCAGCGCCCAGATAGAGGATGTTGCCGTAGTCCAGCTTAGAAAGAATCATGGGCGAACAACAGTTCTTTAGGAGGAGAAGGGGAGCATCCATAAAACCTTTTTGAGCTATTTCATTATGGTAAAACAGGAGTATGTAATCTTGGCTACTTGTGGCTTCAGAGACAGGGTGGAGTCTAGCTAGACACCCAGACTTTTCACCTTGTTGGTGGGTTCAGGGAGTATACCCAAAGTGCCGGGCCAGTGCTGGGGGCCCCAAACCCAGTTTTAGCAGCAATTGTTTAGGTCTTTCTAAATGCTTTGCATATTTGTGTCAGGTTAGTGACTTTATTACTTGTGATGAACTACAATTCACCGCAATAATAATTCACTTTCTTACAACCATAATGAAATCTACTGAGCATGATGTGTTATATGATGTTGGATACTTATGTGGCACATTATGCTACAGTAAGACACCCTGAATGTGCAACCGGAGGGAGGATAGGAGAAGAATAGAAACTACAGATCCAAAGATCCTACGAGGAAAACTGGATGGGACAAATTAGGGGAAAGTGTAAGGTCCTTGCGGATGGAGTTGTGTCTTTCCACAACTCTACAGTCCAAACAGACAAATAGATAGTGCTTTGCAGATAGCTGGCCATAGTCTTCTGGCCAGTGCGTAATTTGTACAATAATAAGTGCCAGGACCCTGACAAGGATGCCACTGCAGCTTGCACCATCCATTGCTCCTGCCATCGCTTCCAATGACGGTACCAAAACAACTACTAACCATCTCCCTCGCCTGCAAAAGTGACAGTTCAGATTGTTCCAGGTCCCCAAAGCTAAAGGAATGACTGGGGAGGCATGTATTAGTTATTTTTAATGTATATTGCATTCATAAACAACCATTGATCTGCTAATCCCTATATAAGATGAGCAGCGCCACCGTGTGGGCAGACTGTCATAAGTGCGGTGTTGACAATTAAGTGCCAGTACGGAGCACCAGAAACCAATTAAGTGCCGGTGCCAAGCACCGGAAACCACAGGCTCAAATTAAGCACTGCTTCTGACTATCATGTAGGGCGGGAGCAGGAGAACTAAGATGAGGAGTCTGGGAAGGAGAGGGCAGGCAGAACAGGAGCGAGAAAGATGCAGGAGGGTTTTAAGAGTGTCAGTGAGAAGAATATATACATTTAGTCACTCAAAAAACAAAAACAAACTTGATTAAAATGCATTATGGTAGCAAATTAAAACGGAAAAAAAATCATTGAAATTCACAAGTTATGCTTAGGACCAAAATCCATAACTGGCACAACAGCCACATAAACCATAACTCACATATACCATCACCAATATAGATAAAAAATTGCTGAAAACAAAAATATTTTTTGGGTTTCAAAAAGCACATATTGACACAGTAGTTCCTAGCACTGAAGCAACTTAGTTTGTGCAGACATGCTCCTTTTGAAAGAGCATAATGCTGTCACTCACAGTAAATTTAGCATGAGGCTGAAGTGGGCTGTAAGCTGTATTGGATGGAAGAAAAATGTGAATATCAAACCAACTGACTAATAGACGAAGATGGCTGGGTAAAAGCCCCCAATTTAATGAAGTATATTATACACATAACTTTAGTTTAATCACTGTGGCATATGATCTTTTAGGCAGGCAATAATTGCCTGCTTCACAGCATCAGACCCTGTTTGGAACTCTAATTTTACAAAATGTTTAAAATTTGCTATAACAAGTTTGATACATGATGTAGCTCCTTTTTTTCTTCCTTATCAAAAATGTATCCATAAGATTGGTTCTTGATGAGTGAGAGTAGCTGATGTCTCCCTGCATTGCAGTTTTTAGACATGCTTCTGCAGGTAGACAATTAGGTTTGTGGAGGTAAAGAACGTCTAATAGATATTTCAAAATAATAAATCCGTGTGGAATATTTTAAGGAGATTCCTAATGGCCTCTTCCATTAAAACCTACTTGAACAGTATATACCTTGACGAAAGACCACGTCTAAGCGGCCCTTTTATATTTAACACGCATTTGCACTTTCATCTGCACTTTACCATCACTTTACCTAATCACTTCCGAGAGGGGCCCTTTACTCCAACATTTATGTCCACTTTAGCTCATACCTTAGTAGCACTCCATTCCGACGCTTCAGAATTGCAAAAAAAACTGTGCTCTGTGAATCATTTTGGCAGCTATGGATACAGTATGAACATTCTTAGCCTATGCCCTTTAAGAGCAGATGTATATTAATTTGTATTAATTGAATGAACCCGGTGTTTTAAAGCTTTACGTTTTTATATTAACTGTGGTATGTGTTTCATCTAGGATATTTTAAGTAAGATCTTAACAAATAGTTCTATGCCGTTTGCCTTTAACGGACTTAAGTGTTTAAATAAAGTACTATACTACAACATAACTTTAGTTAAATCAAAAGGTCTTGGTTAACACCAGACCTAAAAAGTTGGCGGTTTAGGGGTGGGAACCATGAGATTAGCAGGGCAGTAGAAATGCTGATTGGTGGTGGGGGCTTCTTCTCTGCTAAATTCTCAATGAGCCCGGTTTCTGTGGCGTATTAACATGTATAAGAGGTAAAGCAAAAACTTTACAGCTTTTACAAATTCGCAAAATACTCTATAGAACTTTGCAGAAAATTCTATTGAACTCCGGAAAGGTTGCAAAACATAAAATGTTGCTCCTTTTCACACCCTTACTCCACAGTATATGGTGTGTCTTCACACATTAAATTTTGCAACATAGAAAAGTATCTGCACATAAAAAACTGAGAGAAACCACCCATACTCACATTTATGGAGAGCAGTTTGGGGGCAATGACTCACTTAGTTTATTAGGCACAGGGACCAGATGTACGAAACTTAGGTACTTGGTAACCAGTCGCAGACTGGTTACTGACTGTTAGAAATGGGGGGCTCTAGTTGGCAATGGTTGGCACCTTTGTCTAAATAGGGACCCTTCCTTCTAGTCAGGATAAGGGGGATACACTACTGAATAACCCCTGCTCACCCCCTTGGTAGCTTGGGCACGAGCGGTCAGTCTTATCTCAGAAGCAGTGTGTAAAGCATTTGCACATAACAGATAGTAATACAGTGTAAACACTACAAAAGGACACCACACCAGTTTTAGACAAATAACCAATATTTATCTGTGCAAACAAGACCAAAACGATAAAAAACCAAGATACAGTAATCCAAAATATGCACGTTTGCAAGAAATGACTTTAAAATGCAGTTCCTTGAAGACGGTAGCTTCGTCTGGGGCTACCGCGGTGCTGAAAACGATAGAATCCAACAGTTCCAGCCGACCACATCGGTGTAGACCGGCGCTAGTGTCAGCAGACTCATAATCAGTACCTTAGGTTACGACCGATTGCGGTGGTGCGGGCCGGTCATGGCAACCGTCACGGTTGCAATGTGAAAAGTAAAGGTGCGGCGTGCGGTGCCCTCAAGTTGCGGTGCAGACAGCGGCTCGGTGACGGTCATCCAGTGACGTCAGTGAGACCAGGGCTGCAGCGTGGAATGAGACGGTGCTTGTGGCGGTGCTGACGGGTTACGGTGCAAGCGACAGTGTCAGTTGATGGAAGCTGGCGTTGGTCAGCCCGACTGTGGTGTGGGACAGGGCGGTGAGTCATGTGACTTCCGAGCGGTGCCTGCAAACCACTGTGCAGTCACGGGTGTCGAGGTCAGCGGGCAGCGACGTTGTCAGTGAGACCAGGACGGCGGAGTGAAGCAAGGCAGTGTGGAGTGCGGTGCCCACAGGTCACGGTGCAAGCAGCGGCTCGGTGGTAGTGGCGGACGTCATCGTCAGTGAGACCAGGGTTGTGGTGCGAAGTGCGGCAGTGCCCTCTGCGGTGCCTTCAGGACTCGGAGCCCACAGTGGTGTTGGTGACGCTGTCAGCTGCTGTCCTCCTCTGTGGCAACTGAAACCCACAAATCCACAGGCAGTACCCAGAGGAAAGTGAATTCTTTGTTGTTCCTGAAACTTCGTGAACAGGAGGCAATCTCTATTTCAAGCCCTTGGAGATTCTCAGCAACAAGTGAAGAAAGTTCAGTCCAGTCCTTTCACTTCCCAAGGCAGAAGCAGCAACTGCATGCCAACCCAGCAAAGCAACAACACAGCAAAGGGGCAGTACTCCTCCTGGCAGCTCTTCCAGCTTTTCTTCTTGGCAGGTTCCTTAATCCAAGCGAGTTCTAAAGTTCTGGAGTCTGGGCCCCAATATTTATGCTGCATTTCTCTTTGTTCTCTTGGGCAGAGAGTGTCTGTGCTCAGTCCAAACCAGTTTGGTCCTCTCTGACCCAGACTCCCGGCAGGAGGTGGAGACAGCATTTTCCAAGGCAGACCAGGCCCATTCAGGTGCAAAGAAATCTCCTCCCATTACTCTAAATGCAGCCCAGGTCTATTGAGCAAAACCCTGACTCATCCAGGAAAGGCAGAACATAACTCGACTCCCCCAGTGGCTGTCTGAAGAGAATGCACATCCCCAGCCCCTGTCACTCCAAAGCCAGGCAGTCAATCCACAACCCAGCAGAGGCACACAGGATGGCTAAGCAAGAAAATACCTACTTTCTAAAAGTGGTATTTTCAAACACAGAACATAAAAATCATCTTCACTAAAAGATGCATTTCTACATTATGAGTTCAGTCATTCTAAACTCCATTTCTCTATCTTGTCCCAATGGGAAGATATACTCGTAAAATGTTACAGAGTATTCCCCATTCTATCCTATGGGACAGATAGCCTTTCAACAGTGAAAAATGAATTACACTGCAGTTAACTATCAGGACATGTCACACACATCAGTACATGTCCTACCTTTCACATACACTGCACCCTGCCCATAGGGGTATCTTGGGCCTACCCTAGTGGTGACTCGCATGTAATAAAAGGGAAGGTTAGTGCTTGGCAAGTGGGTTCACTTGCCAAGTTGAAATGGCAGAAAAAACTGCACGCAGACACTGCAGTGGCAGGTCTGAGAACCATTTGAACGGCTTCTCGTGAGGGTGGCACAATCAGTGCTGCAGGCCCACTAGCAACATTTGATTTACAGGCCCTGGCACTCTTAGTGCACTTTAGTAGGGACTTTCCAGTAAATCAAATATGCCAATCATGGAAACACCAATCCATAATACAATTTACAATAGGAGCACTTGCACTTTAACACTGAACAGCAGTGAGAAAGTGCACAGAGACACCAAACCAGCAAAAACAGAGTCAAAACCAGGAGGTCAAAAAGCAAAAAAACAGGGAAAACCGCCAAAAGATGCCAGGTCTAACACTGACTGCTAAAATAAGTATTTAATATATAAGAAAGCCCTTTTTGTCTGTATTTTTGAGGTGACAAAAGTCCGAATTTCAATTTTCCCCCTGCAAATGCTGAATTGCTATAAGTGATTTACTAATAGCGATTCAGTATTTGTATGTATGAAGTGTTCGTAAATTGTAACTAGTTGCAGAATTATATTTTTGCATGTGCAATTTACCCCCAAAGTCAAATCTGGTGTTATTCAGGAGCAACCTATATAAACAGCCACACAATGCATCAGGTCCTTTCACAATTTCAGCTTTGTATGTGTTGGCAAGGAGAATGAGAATTTTGTCTGGTATTCAGAGGAAGAGGAGACAGAAGAGAAAGGTTAGGTAGCCATTTTGGAACAGAGAGGGGGAGATCTATGAGAAACATAGGCCTAATAGCAGTGCTTAATTTGAGCCGGAGCTTTCCGGTGCTGAGCACCTGCACTTAATTGGTCTCCGGTGCTCGGCACCCGGCACCAAATTGTCAACACCACACTTAGGGCAGTCTGCCACAAGGTGGCGCTGCTCATGTAATTTAGAGATGAGCAGTATAACAGTTGTTTAGGAAAACAATATACATTAAAAAATTACTAATACCTGCCTCCGCAGCCATTCCTTTAGCTTTGGGGACCTGGAATAATCTGAACTATCGCATTTACATGCGAAAGAGATGGCTAGTAGTTGTTTTGGCAGCGATGACAAGGGCGATGGGTGGTGCAAGCTACAGTGGCCTTCTGGTCAGAGCCCTGGCACTTAATATTTTACAAATTAAGCACTGCCTAATAGTCAGGTAATTTTAGATGCAATTGCTGATTTATAGCCACTTCTAGAAAGACCGACAGAGAGAAGTAATGCAATTCTACCATATGTCAAAGCACTGTGTTCCTTACACCTTTTAGCTTTAGGAAGTTACCAGTGAATAATTGAAGTAGGAAGGATAGTGTCACAAAGTGCCATATCACATTTTCCTGTCCTTTTTTGGATGTCATGTTGTTAAATAGGAATCAATATGTTTTTATCATATGTCTCAACAAAAAAGTCTAAATATTTTATGTGTTCAAATATTTTATTGTATTTAGAAAGAAGAAATACAATTTCAAATCAATGGCGATACACAAAAAAAAATCTGACATTGCTGTAGACAAGCACTATCTGGACTGTGGTGAAAAAGACAAGAGGTTATAATATAAAAACGATCAGATATACCTCAAGCTCATTAACAAATACGCAAATTCATCGAGTATTAAATATAATCTCAAGTAGTGTAACAGAATATGCATCACATGGTGAATAAAATACCTCAGCAAGGGGGAGAATGAAGGAGGAAAGAGAAGGAAAAGGAGAGAAAAAAGAGAGAATTTAGAAAGGGAAGAAGATGCAATGGGACATCTGCCACACCAAATAAAACTAAATCAAGAAGGGGACCCAAAAGTATGTTGAGCAACCAAACCCCGAGCAGACAAATCCATATATATATATCCAAAGAAGACCATACATTGCTATTAATTGGAGGTGAGTCTTTCTTCTTGTTGATAAGAATGTGAGCTCCACGAAGAAATGACACCCAGGCCCACCATAAATGGTAAGACAAAAGATGAAAAGATTTCCACTCTGTGAGTATATTTTTTACTGCAATGGATAAGAGCAAATCTAATAGCTCCACATCTGTATTATCAAGAGGCAAAGGGGTAGCTGCAGCCCGGGGACCTAGCATAACCATAGGCACGGAAAGAGTTAGAGGTGTATTGAATATTAGAGACAAGAGTTTTTGTATGGGCTCCAAAAGGAATCTGATAATGTACATTAAAAAAAATATGTTGGTGGGTGCCTGGTTCTGAATTGCAATTCCAACATAAATCACTATCTCATAGATTTACTTTATGTAAATGAGCAGGAGTCCAATGTAAGAGATTCATAGTGAAAAATTTAGATTGAGTCAATGAAGGAGCAATTTTGTTGCGAAGGGATAGCTTCCCAATCAGCTACCAGGTATCCTGTGTAATATGTTTAAAAATAGCATCATCAAAATGGAGGGACCATTTAACACAAGTAATAGTGGGTTGTGAAGGTAATGGAGCAGATAAGAATTTGTAAATTTTAGAAGCAATATGGCCTGCACGTAACCACATGCCCAAAAGTGAAACAATAGCGAGTCTATAGAAAGGGATATCTTAGAAAGTTTAACTTTTAGTTTTAAAACAATGTATAAAAATCTAAATTACTGAGACTATATTCTTTAGCTAGGAAAGAAAAGGGGAGAGGATCGTGATTATTCTCATAAAGATCTTTCACTAGTCTGATACCCTTAGCAGCCCATAAGGAGGCGGTGTTAAATTCAATATCTGTAAAAAGTTTAGGATTAAGCCACAAAGAAGTCCATCTTGATTTATGAATGGGTTTCAAAAGCTTCTGATCAAGATATTTGAGAGCACTAACTGTATCTGATAAAATTAGTTGAGAATGTGCAATTGTAAGCTTAGAAGATGAGAGCAAAGAAAGAGTACTAAAGGGAGCGCATAAATCTCGTTCTATATGAACCCATGGAGGTACAAAATGAGATTCTGGTAAAAACCAGGATGCTCCTTGGGCCACCAAAAAGGATATTTGATATAGATTCCAGTCCAGAAGATTACATCCTCCCAATTCAGGTTTCCTGAGGTATTTATCGTTCCATAAAAAGTTTGAAGTGAGTATATCAATCTCATGAAAGAAAGAAGATGAAAGTTTTATAGGGAGCATAGAAGATAAAAAATTAATAATTGGGGTTATCATAATTTTTAGAGTTTGTAACCTACCCCACCAAGAAATATATTTAGGAGACCAAGAAGACAAGAGGTCTTTAACTTTATTTATTATGTGTGATTTATTATAAGTAACCATATCTGTAAGATCTTTACAGAACCAGATCCCCAAATATTTAATGCGAGTGGATTGCCATTTAAAGCCTGATTCACCCAATTGAGAGGATAGACATAAAGGATTCAGAGGGAACACTTCTGTTTTCTCTTTGTTAAGAGTATACCCAGAAACAACCGAGAAATCACGAATAATCTTAGAAATAGAAGGGATCGCCAATTCAATATCCTCTGAACAAATAATTGCATGGTCAGCGTATGCAGCCGTTTTAAGTATATGTCGTCCAAATTGGAACCCTTTAATCTCTGGGTTGAGATTCAGCAAACAGAGAAGCGGATCAATGGTTAAAAGAAAGAGAGGAGGAGAAAGTGGGCACCCCTGTCTTGTTCCTTGATGGAGATTAAAAAAGGAAGACATTGTGCTATTAATTCTAATATTTGCCTTATGTTGCGCATAAAAAGCCATGACCATATTTATAAAGGAGTTGCCAAGGTTGTGAGACTCAAAGACCGAATTTAGAAAAGGCCAAGAAACCTTATCAAATGCCTTTTCGGCATCAAGGGCAATCGGCGCAGATGGCAAGGAGGAGAGTTTTGCTTTTTCTAAAATGTGACAGAACATACGAATATTGTCCCTAGCAAGCCTACCTTTAATAAACCCTGTTTGAGAACCATGAATAAGATTAGGAATATGGCACTCTAGTCGTTTTGCTAAAATCTTAGCAAAAATCTTTGCTTACATGTTCAATGAGGAAATGAGACAGAAGTTTTTTGAATCAGAGTGATCCTTACCCTCTTTTGGTATGACTACAATAGTAGCCTCGGCAGCCGTACCCAAAACTTTGCCAGATAAGACATAGTGATCAAAGGTCTTTTTAAGATATTTAATAATTAAAGAAGTAAACGTCTTATAGAAGGCAATAAGATACCCATCTGGTCGAGGAGCTTTCCCAGAACGAATAGCCTTAATAGCCTGAATAATCTCTTCAATTTCAATAGGTTTACCCAACTCAATTTTGTCATTGTCTGAAATCGTTGCAAAAGAAAGGGAATTAAGGAATTGTTGGCAATTAAGCTTAAAGCCCTGCTTTTGGGGGGTATATAGTTTTTCATGGAAATCTCTAAAGACCTCAAGAATTTCTTGTGTATGAAATTGTTTTGAACCATTTCTATCAATAATATTGGCAATTTGTGTGTTATTATTATTCTTAAATTTAAGAGCAGTGGCTAGCAATTTGCCAGCTCTAGTACTGCCAGGAGGGTAGTTTCAGTCCTATTGGTGGCTCTAAAGCCAGTTTGGGTTGGGTCCAGGAGCTCATTGGTCTAAAGGTAGTTGGTCAGTTGTTTGTTTATCAACTTCTCCATCACTTTAGATAAGTATGGAAGCTGAGAAATTGATCTGTAGTTTGCTGCGTTTTGAATATCTGTACCCACTTTTTTTAGTAGGGGAACTACGGTGGCTCTTTTCCAGATCTCTGGAAATACTGCAGTATGTAAGGATTGGTAAAATATGCAGGTTACGTAAGGGCATATAATTGGTATGATCCGGGAAAAGATGAAATGAGGGCATGGGTCAAGTGGAGACCCTGATTTAACTTCAACCAGTGCTTTTGCGACCTGCTCCTCTGTAAAGGGGTCAAAATTACTGAGGTAGGATTGGGCGTCAGTATGAGGGTCTAAGGTTTCCCAATCTATAGCATCTGATGGGTGCTGATCTCTGAATGAGGAATAGATCACAGAGATTATATCAGCAAAAAATTTGCTGATTGACTCACAGCACTCCATTGAGGGGGACAGGACTTGGGACATGCTAAATGGGTTGCATAGCTCTTTAACTAATTTGTAGAGCTCCCTAGGTGAATTGCTGTTGTTGTTTACACGCTTTGCAAAGTAGGTCTTCTTGGCGTTTTTAATAGCATTATTGTAGATTCTCATTTCCGCTTTATATGACAATCTATCCATGTCCTGTTTGGACAATCTCCACTTGTGCTCTAGTGCTTTGCACTTTCTCTTCAGTATCCCAAGATCAATTGAATACCATTTTTTAGATGGTGTTCTTCTATAGGATTTGTTCCCTAGTCTAGGGGTACATTGGTCCAGCGTATTGGAGATTTCTGCTCGGAAGATTTCTGCGCTCATTTGTACAAGCGGTGACATCAGGGCAGTAGGGTCATTTAGAGAGAAATGACACTCAAATGTGTCAGGGGTAACTAGCCTCTAGGCTCTTTTTACCGCTGCTGATGGTGTTTGGGGGCGGATTAAGTTTGCCGGTAGACTAAGAGTAAAGGAGATCAGGGAGTGGTCTGTCCACGATAGAGGCCTTACTTCTAGGATGTTGGTCGATTCTATATTGGAAAACAAAAGGTCCAGGGTGTTCCCGGCAATATGTGTGGGTTCCCTAACCCACTGTTTTAATTGCAAAATCTGCATGTCTTTGTCTAGGTGTTTTGCCACGGGGTTGATAGCGTCTTCAAAGTGAACATTAAAGTCTCCTATTAGTACATAGTGCTTGTTTTTTAAGCATGAGGAAACAGCTGAGTGAGAAGTTGAGCGCTGAAATCAGGTTTATAACCGGGAGGGTTGTAGACAATTCCCCCCCGAGTATTTTGTGGGCACCGTTTAATATTTGGAACGCTAAAATCTTGTGCTTCCCCAGCTGAACCACTGATTCAGGGAGACATGTGAAACAGTCCTTAAAAAGCCAGGCTTTACGTTTTCCACCACAGTAAGATTTATAACCATTTTTCTAGAGGTGACTTTGGAGCTCGATATTTGCTTGGTAAATGTGTGAAATACTATGCACACACATGTATAGTGTATAAAAAAACTTGTTTATTCTAAGGTAATTATTTGTTGGTGACAGTGCTTATGCTTTACATCCAAGGATAATGATCCCATATTTAAATCCTAACACTTGAAGTAAGCACAGATATAACAGAGCTCACAAGAGCACATATTTAGAAATAGAGCGGACTTCTGAAATTCTTAAAGCAAAATTCAGTTGTCTTCATAAAAGTGGGGGAGATCTCCAGTACAGACCAGTCATCTGCTACAAAGTAATAGCAACATGTGCTACGCTGCATAATGTTGCAATAAGGAGGATTCTCCCCAGTGCTGAAATTGATTCAAATTTAGATCCTGAGGATGATAATACACTTCCACAACTACCCCAAGAATCCTTTAGTGCAGGTGAAGGCAGAGCATTTTCTGCGGACATGACAACACATTAATTTTAAAGTAAGCATAAAACAAACTTTCCAAATCAAAATGAAGATGACAGTGTTGTTACACCGTTGTGAATTTTTTATTTTTTTTTACTCTGGTTTATGAATAAAGCAAATTTTTTTGTTATTCAAACAGCAAAAACTAAAGGTTTTAGCAAAGTAGAACATTTTTGTTTCAGGCTATATTACGCAAACAAAAGAAAACAGTGATAGTTAGAAAACACAATACTATTGCTTTTTTGTGGCTCACTCCACTGTCACTCACTTTTTTAGTAGTAGGAGCTAGTTGAGTAGCAGACAGATTAGTCCCTGATGTGCATGTGCACCGAACATTAATTGCATCTGTCACTGAGAGGCTACTAAGGCTTGAATTGCGGCGTCTCCTCCGCTATGGCGGAGGAGCTTTGCCACATCTGCCAGCAGCCAAAAAATGAAAAAATAAAATGACAATAAACCCTTGTTCATTATCGTTTTCTTTTTGCTCTCGGAGCCGAAGCTTCGGGACAGGGCCAAGTGGATGACTGGCTGGTGAAGGAGTGTTTTGCACTGCTATTCAGTGCACATGACGGTCTGGCAGGCTGGCCAAACCGTAATGCACTGAAGCTCTCTCCAACCTGAGTTGCGTTGCTGGGTTGGAGAGAGAATGCACAGGCTCCCAGTCTAACTGGAAGCACAAATCATTGGCGCTCAGGCCAATTCTGATGCTGCTTTCAGCAGCATGAAAGCACTTTCAGGATTGGCCGCAGTGGACTCTGGGAGCCTGTGCCTGCAGTAGAAAGGAGCGCGATGAGGCAATGCAGTGATGCGGGATGTAAATGTTTTTTAAAATGTATTTTATGTATTTTATGTGTTTCTGTCATCCGTCCGGCCCCCCTGTCCCTCCCTGACCCCTTCCCCAGCCCCTTCACTCTATGAATGTAATAATGAAACGACCAATACTGTGGCTGCAGAGTGGACTCAATTAGATTTTCTAAAGGAGTTGGTGGTGGATGCTGTGAGGGTTCCCCACCTGTTTCACGCACCTCTGCAAGACTATTGGCGACCTTCTTTTTCATACTTGACTGCAAATCATACCACTTTTTCCAGATATCAGAGATGGTGCGCTGGGTCACTCCAACAGAATTTATTTTGTTCAATATGTGTTGTTCAATATGTGTTTCCAGAATTCATTTTTTTGTGACTCTGGAACATTGAAAGAGCTTTTGCCAAAAAGCTCAGCATTGTGAACCACACATTCCTCCGAAAAGCACCTCAGGCTCTTTTTCTCTGAGCTTTACGTTTTTTTTCTGCCACCAACATCCTTTTTGGATTCTTCTCTGGACATCCTGAAAAAATCCAAATTAGCACTGCAAAAACAGCCTCAAAGTTTGTCTAGGAATCAACCCCTCCCTTCTTCTGTCTTACAGAGCCCTGAAATGAGTATGAATAAAAGAATCTCCTCAATGAGATGGCATCACGCTTTTCCCAAAAGTAACTTTTGCAATTTGCGATTCCTAAATACCGATTCACAATTTACCTATTCGATATTAGGAAATCACTAAACTGTGAATGTGAATCATACCGATTGGTAAATTGAGGAAGTGTCACTTTGATACATTAAGAATATCAATACCCAAATTGCGATTCCATTAACATTGCAATTTGCGATTAAATAATCTCAATGTTCGTACAACTGGCCCCTAATCCCTTACCCTTCCATTTCGAGTACTGTCACTGTGGCCCTCCTTTAAGTATTTTCAATAAATGATCAAAATGAACTGATCTTTCAATGCGCTTGTTTATTTCTTATCTCATCATGAACGTCAAAACATTACTTTATGTTCTTTTTAATGCCATGGTTTGTAATCCATAGGTAAGGATGAATGACTTTTAAACTTCCAAAGGTGTTTGAAGATTAGGCAGCAGGTCAAGAAGTCTTGTTTTCTCTGATCCTGTTAAAGAGAGAGAAGATCCGTATGAGTCCACTTTGCTCTACAGCTTCTCATAGACTGATGGAGCCAGTCCCATTTTATAGACCTTGCCATCTTCTAGCCCATCCCTTTGTTCCCATCCTTGGTTCTTATAGGGCAACACTGGCTTTACTCAGTCCTTGCAGACCCAGGGGAGGATGCTATTGGAAGAAAGTTTTAATATAGCCTTATAGCCCGCCGTAGCGGGCTATACTGACCATTAAAGGCCCGCTCCAGCGTTAAAGGCTGGTGGCGAGGGCCTTTAACAAGGGAGCAGGACTTTAATGCTGGTATAGCCCAGCTACGGAGGGCTATAAGGCTATTAGAACATTCCGCCACTTGAGGGCAGAATATTCTAACAAATATAACAAAGGCATCACAGAGCCTGAGGTGACTGAATTCCCCTCGTGCTTCCGTGAGGCCTTTGTTCACAGCAACAGCTGTGAACGACAACACTGGAATGTTGGTGCTCCGGGCTTCTACTGGTCATTAGAAGCCTGGAGCTCTCCATTGTTTTCAATGGAGCTCCCAACATTCCAATGTTCTAATAAGTAATATGGACTCTGCTCCCTAGATATTCTGCCCCACTCTTCTCCCACCAGTTTAGTGTGTGAGACAGACAAGGTTGCTGCTTTGGCGTTCCGACTGGAGCAGCATTATTTTCTCTTTTCTCTGATGCTTAGTGGCTTGTCTTCTAAGGAATAAGTGTACACCTGGCAGTGGACTGTATGTCATTTCCCTGGTCTGTCTGAGCACCCCATAGAGACGATGTCCGTCGGCTCCCAAACAATGTTATCTAGGCATGTTTCGGTGGGTGCTGGGGTTGGTATCATTGTCAACATTTGGCACATATCTAGAGAAGTCCAGGAATTGTTGCAGTTACCCACTAAGGAGTCAAAGACTGGATATTTACAGAATGCAACAATCAAAACCGAAATGATTTAAGAGGGAAATACTACAATGCCACCACAAATCAAAGGGCAACCAAATGAACTGAAAAAAATAGTCACACTTAAAAGTAGAACCACCACAAATCATCAAACTATTAAAATAATACACACAACATCACTTCACCAACTGGGAATTAAAATGAGGATGGAGAGAAGGTAAAAAAAAGGAATTTTGTCTATGCTCATGACAACGGCCCCCACAACGCTAGGATGCCTGGCTTCACCTTGGGGGTGCCCAGGAGTGGGCATCTCACAGGGAAAGGCCAGGAAGGGTTCCACAGCGGTATGCGTACAAGCGCCTGAGATACCCCTTCGGGGGTCGATTCGGGCGCTATACAAATACTACTACATTTACATTTACATTTAGGTGATAGTCACACCATGGCCCTTATAAGGAGTAAAAGTCAGAGTTGCACTTCACATATGTTTTTGAAATCCAAACCATATGCCGGGGCTAAATGCAGATTTCTGTTTACTTTCAAGTGACTCAGCCCACTTATCTGGAAATAATAGAAGGACTGACAAACGCATGTCACACTTTTCACATCTACTTTCATACAAAGGGTAGTGCTACATGTTGTGTGTGAAGTGTGGTCATCATGTTATGGGGAAAAAAGAGCACTCACTTAACCTGTATTTCTTCAGCTAAGCTACTATATGCTGCTGGTTCTGTTCAATTTATAATAAAATATTTACATATATGAGGATTTTCCTAAGATCAAGTTTATTATGTTTTTTTCATGTTTTTTCCAAAATGACTCATATTCCATATTAGTTAATTGAAAAACTGTGTACTTATTTACACAGTCTACAGATACATTTCAACAATTCCTTCTATCTATTGTGACATAGCTGTTGTGTCAAACATAATAATAATTTTTTCATTTCTATAAAAACAAAATATCACTATTACAAAAAAAGAAGAACCCACCTTCCCTCACAGCCAATCCTATCACTCTAACATGCACTCTAACTCAGACACTAGCATACCAGACACTCATACTAACATCTAAGTATAATACACATACATGAAAACAAGCCTCAGCAGAGATACAGAATGAATTATTGTCCGCTGTGGTGTTTTGGGATGGGATCCATTTTCCAACAACATCATGTTATGGGATGCAGTGCTTAGCAGGGTGTGATGGATGAAGAGGTGTGAGAGATAGGCATGCAGCTTGTGGTTTCTAGTAAGCTGGCTGCGTGATTTGTGTATAGCAAACTCTTGCACTCAATGTCATCAGTGTTGTCATCAATGATGCCATCAATTATATCATTTGCGATGTCATCAAGGATGTCATTGTATATGTCATGAGTAGTATAGTATGTGAGGTCATAAGAAGTGCATGGAGGGATCGCAAGTTATACTTAGTTCGCTCGACTATAACGGGCAGATTTCAGTAACGTTCTGAGTTTAAAACGTCACATTATTGCTGACATTGCCATCTAACTATAGTGTCCCTTTTACCTTCAATTTTTCAGTTAATTTACATGTTTCTTAAAATGTAAGTTAAAACCTTTTTTATACCTACCTATAATGTCATTTTCATTTTTTCAGTGAATTCTAAGGCTTTTTTTAACATAAAGTAAATTCAATGTGTCACAGTCAACCATAATGTTAATTTTGGCATTAGATTTTGTAGTACATTTAAATAGTATGGTTTAATTTAAAAATGTAATAGATTTATTAAGTAAATTAGTTTATTTCCCCTTTCTATTGTTAGGGAAACTAAGCACCCTCCCAAGAGCAAATGAATGAAACTCACCAGACACAGCAGTTTGCTCAGAAACAGAGTGAAATGTATTTATTGGTACCAATGCATCATTGCTGATCAGCAAGGAAGAAGTCAGGTCTCCTGCCTTAGGGGCTCTCAGACTGCTTCTTCCCAGAGTGACTGGTTTCTGGGTGTTATATACATTTTAGTAATGCCATGTCAGCAGAACTAGAATAAGGCACCAAGCCAAATTTGGCTAACAGGGATGTGCAAGATCTGCACCATGCCAATTATAAACAGCTAGATATGGGGAGACCATGAAAGGCTGGCTCAGCACTGTGTAAGCAAATTGCACAACCAGATAAGGAAACTATCATGAAGTCATTACAAGCAAAGTGACCTCTAAGTTGGTTCAGAATAGCTGTTGAAGCTTGTCCAGTCAAGGTCAGATAGGAAGCCCTTTGGAGCTCCGGGCCTTATGTTAGGGTGATATATCTAAGCATGATATCTTTGAAGTGCATACATATGAATTTGTATGGACATATATATATATATATTTTTCAACATCTATGGTCCCTCTATAGTCCAGAGGGACCGCTGCAGCAAATGGTAGGCCCCTGTGGGAGTTCAGTGTGGGTTTTACATCTCTTCTGGGTCCTGCTGTAGTACTGCAAGACCTCTGAAAATTAAATAAAAGTTGTATTTAGTATGAAAGAGTGTGTTTTACGGTCTGGCTTGACAGTGCTGTCACAATTATGTGAGTATCACTACAGGGGCTTTGGCTCCACCCACATGTTGGGAGCCAGAAATACATGTTTTGAGTGGGTAGAAGGTGTGTGCTCCTACAAAAAAAGTGATCGCTCTCCACACAGCTGTAATCATTTTGTCTTTTTATCCAGCTGGCTGAGCTTGAACTTTCAGGGCATACACATGGAATTGTAATGCTGTAAAGATAATTTATTGTGTTTGTCTTTTTTGGCGGCAACACACATTAGCCTACATGCATTTTTAGGTCTAGCTTGACAGTGAAACTGTCACCTGGTCTTTTAACCTATTATTCTACAGTTTGCTTTCACGCAAATACATATTTATTGCCATGTATTTGCTTGTAATGCTTCACATTACCATACAACATTACTTCAAAGCCAGACCTATTTGCATTCCCAATGTTTGTTATTTAAGTTAGAGATTTTCTAATTGCGTCAATTTATGAGGATCCCTTGAGTCTTTTTTGGTAAAATGTTGCCTTCTTTTTACATGTTCTGGTCCTGCGGGAATAACACAGGAGTATCGCAGGAATATTGTGGAGTACCGCCAGACCTATGACTCAGACATGAAGGCCATGTGATTGGTTGAAATCACAGTCTGCCTCTATTTACAGGAAGTTCCCATCCGTTTAACCTCCTTTGGATTACCACCTTGGTGTAATCAGAACATTTGCTGTGCCTCACACAATTTTTTGCATTTTTGCAATATTTTGGGTCAATCAACTATGCCTTCAGGTTAGGAGAGAGAGGAGGAAATGGAGGAACCAGAGACACAAAGAACCACCAAGGAGTCCTTGGTTTTGCAATGTTTCAGCCTGCCTGCAGGAGAGAAGAAAGTTCTCCTTAAGAACATCATCTGTAAAACAAAAAACTGTTTTCTCGAGGAACATCAAAGAATTACTCGCACTGTACTTCGGGTATATCCGACACATGTGGTGCCAGCACTCGAAGAGCTTTCACAAGAGCTAAAATGGAACAAGAAACACAGGAGGAGGCATCCACATCGAGTTCAGGAACCTCGCTTGCACCAGAATATCAAGGGCTCATTGAAGTGCTGCAAGGTCAATTAGATATTAATCTTTCATACCAGGAGATGGTGAACTACTTCTTCAGGGGTGCAGCTATATGGTGTACTTGGGGGAGTTAGGCACATCTGTGATGGACAAATTACTGTCCGAACAGCAATGTCCCAAAAAGAATTCATTTATTTGTATTTTTACACTCTCTAGGTTCACCAGCCCTATAGTTGTTATGCACGTTGAGCCCAACAAAACAATTGAAAAATACAAAAAATTAAAAAAACTTCCACAAAAGGTTATTTTTTTAATTGTCTTTTCTGCTTTAAAAATAGAAAAATGTATTGTCATGTGAGTCTTGTTATGTGTGTGTATCATAATAATCTGCTATATGCCTGTATTTAATAATAACTGATAAGTCTATTGTTATAAGTGTTAATAAAACCCAAACACTTATAACAACTAATTTGTCTTAGATTTATAAAGGTTTGTGTTACTTTTTTAATTCAGACTCGACACAAAATTTAGATTTGTATTTATGAACTAATGATGGAGCAAGGACTCACAATGAGACTTGCTTGTAAGCAATCTTCTCACAGTATTAATTAATTGTATTAAACTGTGTAATGTCATTATTAATAATGTGCAAACACTACATCTTATCCGAGAGACGCTTGCCTATGTGTTTAAAACTAATAAGTAATCCTTGTCTAATCCAAAATGGCCGCTAAAGCGCGGGAACTCAACTGCGCATGCGTCAAACATATCTCGTGGTATGACGTCTTTCTTTGCTTGGAGGGAATCTTTGCTTCTGCGCAGTGTATGCTAAAATGGCTGCTTTATGTTCTCACATGCTAAAGCTTTCGTGTTGCTGCAATTAATAATGTGGTATTCTAACGTTACTAATGCGGGATAGATTTTATAATTAAATGGGAATAGAGTAGAAGTAGGGGCTATACAGTGAAACATTTTATTTTTAATTTTAATATGTTTCTTCTTTGATTTCTATTAGTTCGTAAATTGGGCCTGGGTTAACTGAACAGCAGCTCAAGAGCCATCGAACCTGCACATGCGCTCTGAAACTAACAAGACAAAGCGATGAAGTCAACTTGGAAGATATCCAAGGACATGACCCGTTGGTCACCTTCACTGTACATCTGAGATGTCCTACCAATTGAAACATTTTGTATACACTTTATATTAAAATTTGTCATGAGACGGGTGGGAAATAAAGCAAATGTATTAATTGTGAGGGGCGGTATTTTAAAACAATGGGCTTAAAGAAATTGAACTAAATTGGCATGGTGTGAGGATCAACCCCCTGTCCCTGTCCAATCAGGAGTAGTGGGCCCATAATTTTGAAACAATAATGGGAGGTACCTGGGTGTAGAAGGGTATAATAGATATAGAATTAGCTAATTAGAGAGACTAGGCACTTAGGCTCAGATGCTGACAGAACGAGCTGATCGATTGCAGACTGAACCGCTGTCCAAAGAGGTCCTGAGGTGGGGGCGGCGGATTCCATTAGAAAGAAGACACGGAAGAATCGAGGAGGAACGAAGTGTCAGAGAGGGGAACGACGCAGGCGTCGTTGGTAGAGAGGTCACCTGTCCTGCCTTGAACCTGGTCTGGAGGTCTTTTGGTCTTCATCTTTCCTGGACCCTTTCCAACTCCTTGGCCAAGGGGTTTGGTTCTCACACTTTTAGGTAACTATAAGTGTAATCTTTAGTTTGTACTGCTGTCTCTATCTTCTCTTCTCTGAGGGACCGTCATTGGTGATCAATAGATGACAATAGTGTACTTCCTTCTTGATATGCGATTAAGTATCATGTGGCTTGTAAATTACTCTGCTAAAGAATTTAGATAAACATTTTAAAACTTCCTGAGTCAGTGGTTATTTCAGGTGTTTATGATATTATATTTGTATGATCTCATTTTATCCCCAATTTTCAAAGGTCCATTGGTAAGTCATTACTCTTCAATCAGGAAAGGTAATTGGTAGCAGGGATTTTGATAAAGAGTACAACTGATTCCCACCAGCGGAGATTATTAGTTTAAGCGTGAATGAATGGGCCCAGGTGAGTATATAGTGTATGAATGTTTGTTGCTAGTAACCCACTGGATCAGTTTTCTGGCTATCAGAGGATGGTTTTACTTTGTTAATTGGGTAATGAGAATTTCTTTTTTATGAACTAACATCCGTTTGTTTAAAGTTTTGTTTTATGTTGTCTAGAATCCCCGGGGAATTTGAATAGCAGATGGTAAGTGGAAGCCATACTGCAGTGAGGTTATCTGTCAGGCAGAAATAGTACTGAAAAGTTAAGCAGGGCTATCAGTACTTGTTAGGGACTCTGTGCGTGTGAGTGACAGCAAAGGAATACGCTGGTGAAAATTTGATGTTATATGACCTAGAAAGGGTAACATTGAAGGAGTAGCAGGTATTTCCGAAGCTTATGTGAAGAGTAAACGGAAGGGTTTTTACTCGTAGTGTATGTTAGTAAACGGAAGGGTTTTACTAAGAAGTGAGAGAAATCTATCTTTTCCAATTTAGAGAAACTGGCACGATAGCGAATGTTTTATGTTGTTACTGAATTTTAAAAAGAAGCGTTGAAAGTTTTGCGTACGATTTTTGTAAAGGGAGGGTCAGCTATTGGAGTAAAAGCTGACGTCAGAAACGCCGCGCTGAGATTGGTCGACACAGTGGGCGTGGAGCGAGCTTGTAAAGGAGGGGTCGGTAGTCAGGAGTAATACTGACGTCACAGGTGCCGCACTGGGATTGGTTGAAACAGCGAGGAACAGAGAAGCGCAGATTGTAAAGGAGGGGTCGTCAGACAGACGTCATAGAAAAGCCACGCTAGGATTGGCTCAAATTAAATGTTAGCTGGAATTTGATTGGTTGACAGCATAGAAGTCGAAATTTTAGTGGACAGTGTAGATTATATGTGGAAACGCGATCCGACTTTAATAGGAACACATCCAAACAGGAGATTCCTAGGTTTTGCAGAATATAATTCAATAAAAAGATATTTACCTAAAATGTACGGAGAAAAGAGAAAAATTTCATTTTTACAAAAGATCAAGAATTATTTCAAAAAGGATAAGCCAATAAAAACTAGGGAAGGAATTATCATTCCACCAGCAAAAACGCCCGCCTCATTCATGATGATGGAGAGGGGTTATCATACTTGCGTCTGGTTAGAAAATTGGATAGAATATACAAAAGATGACGGAATATTAGCTTTCCCAGAGAAGGGTACTTTCAATGGGAGAATTCTTCAAAATTTAAGAATAAGAATGAATGAATTAGAACCCAGACCAAGATTAACGCAATACGAAGCCCTAGAAGAGTGGGAAACAGAGGCATTTGAACGTGATAGACCCAGAAGCAATAGGGGTTATAGGGGATTTTTCCCTAGACACCAAAATGAGACAAGAGAAAGTCAGATGAAACAGTGGAGAAGAGCGATGCTTACCGAGGGTTTGTATCCAGTATTCATGGCAGATGAGCCATTAGGGAGCAAATGCAAAGAAAAGACAAAACACATGACAGGGTTTGGAGAATCTGAAGATGAATTTATGGAAGAAATATTAAAGAATCCTCCACCATACCAAGAAGGGCTGGGTGGATGTTCCCCAAGTGCACCAATTTTGAGAACACCATTGGTACCTCAAGTACTGCATAATCCACCAGTTAATAGGGTACTTCAGGATAAGGAAAGAGAGGCTGTAGACAGAAACAGAGCAGAATTGATACAGAAAATAACACAGTTGAATGTACATCCTGATTCCCTGACCATACCTGTAACCATTGGTCCCATGGTCCCTTTATATGGTGACAAACTAAATTGTCCGAAACCTCTAGTTATGCCTACACCTGTGGACATTCCTAAACATGAAGCTGTAATAATTGATGACCATATCAGCGATTGTGAATCTATGATTTCACTAATGGATTTACCCATTCGAGACTCCGTAAATAGCACCCCCAGAAGAGTCACACCTGGTTGCTCAAAGGATGTGAATATAATAACATCGTCAGGAACTAAGAGTGCAACAGTAGTAACCCCAGAAGATTTAGAAAGATGGGCACAAGGAATAGACAGACGAAGTTCACCCCCAAAGATTTTGGACATTTATAAATTAAAAGTCGAGTTAGAAGAAATGATAGCAGGCAATGTAGGAGTGGATCGTTTAAATACCTACAGTGAAGAAGAACTATTGTTCGTATGTAGGAGCATAACAAGAAATGTAAAGATATTCCATGAAAAGTTAACGGATTTGGCCTCAGAAATGGGAATTGAAACAAGAAAGTCAAACGTACTACAGAAACCATATAGAGCAGATTTTACTGACAAAGATTTAGAAAATATGAATACATCTGGTAGGAAATTACAAGTGAAAGAATTAATGTCAGTATTACAGAAATGGGGAGAACTGGATAAATGGAAAACTAGATGGACAAAGAAAAAGGAAGAGGCACGATGCAGTAGAACGACTTCTGAGTATCGAAAGAAACAGGAAAAGTAGAACAGCTGTACCCGATGCGGGAGGTTCCAGGAGGAGGTTATGTTCATGTCCCATGGAGCAGGCAAGATATTTTGTCATTTACGAATGATTTTCCAAAGTTGAGAGAAAAACCAATTGAATGGTACAAGCAGGTTGAGAGGTTTGTGAAAGTTTCAAAGGTATTGTTAAAGGATTTGGATGGTTTGTTTGACATAGTGGTACCTGCCGATTTATGGACAGATTGTAAAATTACAATCGACTGGCCTAGTGAAGAGTATCCTAGAGATTCAAAGACAGGTGCCCCATCAAATGATGTGATGAAAAAGAATCACCAGGTAATAACTTATTTGAAAGGGAAAATACCACCAAAAGAAACGGATTGGGTGAAAATAGACAGGACTACCCAAGAGCCAAATGAATCGGTACATGCCTACTACGAATGTCTATTACAGGTGTTCAAACAGTACAGCGGTTTTGAAGATATTGGAGACAAAAATATGAGTCAGTTTGTCTATCGATTTGTTTATGGTCTAAAACCAGAGATTTGTCAGATGATTAAGCAACACATGTTATGTTGGCAGGGAAAACCTATTGACGAAAGTTTGAAATATGCTAAATATTGTGGAGATGATATTGAAGACAGACACAAGAAACTACAAGAAAAGGTGATGTGGGCTCAAGTGAAAATGGCTGAACGACAAGGAATTAATCTGGATAATCCAACAGATAGTCAGGGAAAAGAATCTGGAACGAATGGTGACACAGGGAATGGTGGAAAAGTGAGAGGACGAATGAGTAGAGAAGAGGCTAAAAAGAAATTTCCTTGTCATGGATGCGGAAAGTTGGGACATTGGAAGAACAAATGTAAAAAGATTCAAAATAATAATGGCCCAAATCATAATTTAAATCCACAGATGCAGAATGACTCACAGCAGGGTGTAAATCCTCAGAGTCAGTTGCCACCTGCCCCTATACAGGGTAATGTAAGCAGAGCAAAGCACGGTACAGACGTCGGATATCAAGGAGGAAGTGGTAAGAATGAATATGTAACTTCACAGTTTCTTTTACAGGATGAATTTAATCCCTATAATTATCAATGACGGTGCCTAGGAGAGGGGGAGAAGGAGTGCGTACTTGGCGTATCCTTGCCGGTAGATCAGTCAGGTCCATATGTTGAAGGGAAAGTAAAAGGTAATGATATCACTTTTCTTTTGGACACTGGTGCTACCCATTCTACTGTAAGAACAGCAGACATCCCAGACCTCCCTCTCTCTGGAGAAGCTATCCAAGTTGTAGGTGTAGCAAATCAAAAGATCAAAACACCCCTTACTGAGCCCGTGGAAGTAAGAATAGGAAATTTCTGAGAAATGCACCAATTTGTGGTGTGTGATTCCAGTCCAGTAAATTTACTGGGCAGAGATTTACTGTGCAAAATGATTTGCACTATTTTTTGCACACCAGATGGTGTTGCAATACAGACCCTGGATGAAGATCATGTTTATAAGTTCATGATAGCCAAACAAGGTACGGAAGTAGATGAGATGTTCTCCTTGATAACCAAAGATGAATTACCAGAAGAATTAAGGAATACAGTGAGCTCTAAGGTATGGGATTTTACTGGGAAAGAAGTAGGACTTATGGCAAAAATAGACCCAGTAAAGATCACTGTAAAAGAAGGCGCAATTTTCCCAAATACCAGACAGTACAAAATGAGTGCAGAAGTAAAAGCAGGAGTTACTGAAGAAATTGGCAGAATGGTGAAACAAGGCATACTGAAAGAAGTTCTGAGTAGTCCTTGTAGTTCGCCAATTATGGGTTTGAAAAAGCCTAGTGGAAAATATAGGATCGTTCAGGATTTGCGGAAAATTAATAAAATTGTGGTACCTTGTTGTCCTATAGTACCAAATCCTGCAGTGATCCTATACCAGATACCATGGGATGCAGAATGGTTTACCGTGATTGATCTGTGCCAAGCATTTTTCTCAATACCATTGCATCCAGATAGCCAATATCTGTTTTCGTTTAAATTAGAAAACCATGTCTATGTGTGGAATCGTGTTCCTCAAGGGTACACAGAAAGTCCCTCCATTTTTAATCAAATTCTGAAAAAGTGTCTAGAAAAACTAGTACTGCCCAGGAGCTCCGTCCTGGTGTAGTACATAGACTACTTATTGGTAGCGTCAAGAACTCATGACGATTGTGTCGCAGATTCAATTGCAATACTCAACCATTTGGCTGAGGAAGGACACAAAGTGTCACCTGAGAAGTTACAGTTCTGTACAACGGCAGTTAAATATTTGGGACACCAAAATGAAAAGGGAAAAAGAAGAATAACGTCTGATAGAATAAAATTAATCAAGCAAATGAAAATGCCAGTAACACAAAGAGAAGTGAGAATGTTTCTTGGAATAGTAGGATACTGCCGACAATGGATTATAGGGTTTTCACTACTAGCAAAGCCTTTAATTCAGCTAACCAAAAAGAAAGCAAAAGACCCAGTTGAATGGGATGATGAAAGTGCCGGTGCATTTGTAAAACTAAGAAATGCTTTGTGTGATGCACCTGCCCTGGGCATGCCTGACTATACAAAAGAATTCACACTGTTTTGCTATGAAAGAGAAAATTGTGCACTTTCAGTGCTAACCCAAAGACATGGACTAGACAGGCGTCCTATAGCATATTTTAATGCTACATTGGACCCAGTGGCTGCAGCATTGCCAGGCTGTTTAAAATCAGTTGCTGCTACCTGTATGAGCATTGAACAAAGTGAGTCAATAGTAATGGGATGTCCTGTTAAAGTGCTTGTCCCACATGCAGTTGTGATCCTGTTGACAAGAACTAGAACTCAGCATCTCACACCTAGTCGGATGACAAGATATGAGCGAATAATTCTAGGAGCTGAAAATGTGACCATAGCTAGGTGCACAGTTGTAAATCCTGCTACATTATTGCCAGATCAATATTGTGAAGAAGTTAAGGATGATCCAGAACATGACTGTTTACAGGTCACAGAGTTGTGTACCAAACCTCGTCCTGATATACAGGAAATGCCCCTAAAGAACCCAGACAGGGAGCTGTTTGTGGACGGCTCATGCCTAAGGCATGAGGATGGCAAATTGAGTGCAGCCTATGCTGTATGTGAACTTTCTGGAATAGTCGAAGCATCCTATTTACCAGGAGTCAAATCTGCACAAGTAGCTGAATTAATTGCTTTAATCAAAGCCTCCAAAATTGGGAAAAATCTAAAAGTAACCATATTTACGGACAGTCAATATGGGTACGGGGTTGTGCATGATTTTGGCCAACTGTGAATGCAGAGAAATTTCATGACTTCTTCAGGATCCCCAATCAAAATTGGGCAGTTTGTAAAAGAATTATTGGAGGCAATACAATCACCAAAAGAATTGGCAGTGGTGAAATGTGCCGCACACCAGTCAGGAGATGACTGGGTGGTAGCCGGTAACAGATAGGCAGACCTAGTTGCTCAACACTGTGCCAGAAACAGATTGGCAGTAAACAGAAAAGTTGAAAGGATGGGAATCAGCTGCCAACTTATGCTATGTTCAACACCTGAAACATGGAATGATGTGAAAAGATTACAAGATGATGCTGAGGAGAGTGAAAGAGATGTTTGGATAAAAATAGGGTGTACCCGAAGAACAGATGATGATCTATGGGTATATTCAGATGGCAGACCAGTCATGCCCGACTGCTTGATTTCACAAATGGCCAGAATGTATCACGGAGACACACATGTAGGGAGAGATGCCATGATTAGACTTTTCAGACAAAGTTGGTACAATCCAAGGTTTAGGGCTGCAGCAGAGAGTCTTTGCCAGAGGTGTTTAACTTGCCAAATGAATAATCCAGGAAGGAGAACAGTAATTGGTTTGGGAAGAATTGGAAAGGCTGAGGGTCCCTTTGTGAGGTTGCAGTTAGATTTCATTCAGTTACCACCATGTAAAGGACTGAAATATGTACTTGTCATAGTGTGTCTGTTTTCAAGGTGGGTGGAGGCTTACCCTACTAGAAGGAATGACAGCATTACAGTCGCAAAACTGTTGCTACGAGAACTCATTCCTAAGTTCGGTTTCCCAGTAACTTTGGAATCAGATAGAGGAAGTCACTTCAATAATGATGTAATTTGAATAATCTGTGAAGCATTTAAAATTGAACAAAAATTGCACTGTGCGTACCGCCCAGAGGCTTTTGGAGTGGTTGAACAAATGAATGGCACAATAAAATAAAGATTGTCAAAAATGTGTGCATCTACATCGTTAGATTGGCCAGATGTATTGCCTCTTGTCTTAATGGGACTCAGAAGCATTCCTGATAGAAATACAGGATTGAGTCCACATGAAATCATCATGGGAAGAGCAATGAGACAAGCCCATGTACCTGGAAATAAACTGCTGAACATAACTGATGATATGGTTCTAGATTATTGCAAGGCATTGGCTGACCTCGTGCGTTCTGTCTCTCACCAGGTTGGAGAAGACGCAGTTTCCAGGCAGCCTGAACAAGAGCATGATCTGAACCCCGGAGACTGGGTGGTAGTGAAGCATCACACCAGAGAAACGTGTTTATCACCCAGGTGGGGCGAACCTTGCCAGGTTATATTGGTTACAAACACAGCAGTGAAATGCGCAGGATTACCTAATTGGATTCATGTAAGCCACACCAAAAGGGTGCCAGCTCCTGAAGGAAAAGATCCTCAGTCAGCATCAATAGCTGAGGAAGCTGAAGGTTGGCCAGCTGAAGAATCTCAAGTGATAGTTTCGGGAGAATCTGAAGAAGAACAACCGAGCATAAGTCAGGACTGGATACCAGTGGTTGAGATACCAGAAGTTTACAACAAAACAAGAAGTAGAGCTAGATTAGAAGAAATTAGTGAGGACCAGATAGGTGAAGAAGAAGCAGCTCAGGATAGGGAGAACGAAACAATAAGAGAACCTGAGCAGGCCCAGATAGTGAAAGGAAATTGGGCTCAAATTGACAACGAAACAGCAAATTTTGAGCAGGGACAGACAGGTTTAGAAGAACGCGGTCAGGCTGCAGAAGTACAAAGTGCAATAAGCCCTGATCAGAACCAGTTAGAACAAGTAAAACACGTTCAGGGAGAAGAAAACCAAGAAAACATCGAGCAAGAAAGCATCAAGCACGAAGACTTAAATCCTGAACAGGGTCAGTTAGTAGAAACTCACACTCAGGCAACTGAAGGAACAACAACAAGACCTGAACAAGAGCAGATAGAAGAGGAAACTGAAAACGAGGAAAATCAATTTGTGCCACACCTTGAAAATAAAAGAGTTTTGGAAAAGACTCAGAAGGTGAAGATACAGTGCAAACAAAGAAAGTCAGAAAAGGTGATCATTGACCTAGTGTCATTAAAAGAGTGAAATACCACATAGTAACAAGAAGTGAAGATCCAGAACAAGTAAATGAAGTAACAAGCTTATCTGGACAAACAAGTGGGACTGAAAAACGAAAAAGCAAAAGATTGAAACTTGTGAACAATAAGTTTAAGGGTCCTGATTGGACTTATATAATCCTTGAAGACTACGAGAGTTCAGAGTCAAGTGAAAGTGGTGACGAAGGAACAAGTGCAGAACTGACCTATGAAAAAGAAGTGAAACCTCCTTGATAAATTAAAGTCTTGAAAGAAAAAGAAAAGAAGAAAATTCTTCTTTGTCAAAAATGGCTGACGACAGAGTTTCTGGGAGACCGAAACGAAAATGTTGTAAAAGATGCTGTGCTATATGCATATGTAATCTGGTAGTGGTGCTCATGGTGTGGTTAGTTGTGATTGTAGCAATTCCTTACCTTATGATAATGGACAAAAAGAATAATAACGATACTAAGGGAAGGATAGATAACTTGAAAAGTGATAGAGTAGAATTAGAAGCAGAAGATGAACCGGATTATCATCACGTTGTAACAGATAACGATACTAGTTTAAATGTTTTCACTAAATTATTGTTTCAGTACGTAGATACAATGGAAGTTAGTGACTGTTATGTCTGTATGAAGTTACCTGAATCAGTAGCAGAAGGTTTAACATATCATCATTTGCCTTTAACTTATGGCATATCATGTAGTGTACTAACTAGTTTATTTTATAGAACAGGGAAACTTCAGTATTATTATTCAAATATAGATGTGATATTTTCAGAGGTTCCTATTCGAAAGAATCTGAACCCAGTGCTTAGTAGTCAAGATGCACAATTTATGGGAGAATTTTTCTTAACAATGAAATCGATAGACATAACACATGAACATAGAAGCAATCTAACATGTTCATTACGTGAAGAAGAAAAGATATTTTTGAACTTAGTTGAGAATAGAAGACAGAATTTCCAAAAGAAAGTGTCTGAGCATAAAGCTCATCTTCCACCTTGGGCTGAGAAAGAGGGTATTTACACACCTGGCAAAGCTCAAGCTGCTATGGCTCTGTATTTTGTAAAGACAGGGAAAATTTGTCTTCATAGGTTAAAGACTGATTATAACAATATTTTCATCGGTACCAGTGAATGTGAACATAATTTCTTAATTCTTGGAGGTTGGGGACTAAAAGGAGGAACAGATTCAGTTTTTCCTGGAATTTATTATGTGTGTGGGAATCAGGCTTACTTTAGGCTTCCTGCACGGTGGTATGGAAGTTGTTATTTTGGAATAGTTTTTCCAAAGGTATACCACGTAAAAAGAAACACTGGGAGCAATGAAAATAATAGTGAATTAACACGTAGTAAAAGAGCTAGTTTTTCAGAAATTGTAGGGGATATATTTGGTGCATTGATACCTTCAGTGGGAGTAATTTTGAACTCAAGGAGAATATGTAAATTATCTACAGTGGTTGATCGTTTATCAACGGATACTGCTGGAGGATTTCTAATGATTAATGCGGAAATGGTTGCGATTAGATCTATGGTTATGCAAAATCGACTTGCTCTTGATATAATATTAGCAAAAGAGGGCGGAGTCTGTAAATTATTGAAAACGAAATATTGTTGCACGTATATTCCTGACAAAAGTGCAGAAATCGGAACATATATAAAGAATATAACAAAACTTGAGAATGAACTGAAACCACTGGAAGTTGATAGTGTATGGGAAAGATTGACAAATAGCATTGCGTCAATTGGTACCTGGTTTACTAATGTAGGAAAAGGACTTATAGGTCAAATATTAGTACCCTTAGTAGGGATAGCAATAATAGTATTGTCAATAATGATATGGTGCAAATGTTGTAGAAAGAACGAAACATATAGAGTGACAGGAAAGGGCAAGAAACGTAAATTTGATGAAATTGAATTCGAAGATCTGAAAAGTGAAATATACAAGAAACTAAAAGGAGAAGATAAGAATAGAAAATGTAAAAATGAGGTTGTGACAAAAATATGCTAGAAGTTGGCATCTGGTTGTAGGTAGTTTTGATGGCTCAGAAACGCCATCAGAGAGGGGATTGATGGAGCAAGGACTCACAATGAGACTTGCTTGTAAGCAATCTTCTCACAGTATTAATTAATTGTATTAAACTGTGTAATGTCATTATTAATAATGTGCAAACACTACATCTTATCCGAGAGACGCTTGCCTATGTGTTTAAAACTAATAAGTAATCCTTGTCTAATCCAAAATGGCCGCTAAAGCGCGGGAACTCAACTGCGCATGTGTCAACCATATCACGTGGTATAACGTCTTTCTTTGCTTGGAGGGAATCTTTGCTTCTGCGCAGTGTATGCTAAAATGGCTGCTTTATGTTCTCACATGCTAAAGCTTTCGCGTTGCTGCAATTAATAATGTGGTATTCTAACGCTACTAATGCGGGATAGATTTTATAATTAAATGGGAATAGAGTAGAAGTAGGGGGTATACAGTGAAACATTTTATTTTTAATTTTAATATGTTTCTTCTTTGATTTCTATTAGTTCGTAAATTGGGCCTGGGTTAACTGAACAGCAGCTCAAGAGCCATGGAACCTGCGCATGCGCTCTGAAACTAACAAGACAAAGCGATGAAGTCAACTTGGAAGATATCCAAGGACATGACCCGTTGGTCACCTTCACTGTACATCTGAGATGTCCTACCAATTTAAACATTTTGTATACACTTTATATTAAAATTTGTCGTGAGACGGGTGGGAAATAAAGCAAATGTATTAATTGTGAGGGGAAGTATTTTAAAACAATGGGCTTAAAGAAATTGAACTAAATTGGCATGGTGTGAGGATCAACCCCCTGTCCCTGTCCAATCAGAAGTAGTGGGCCCATAATTTTGAAACATTAATGGGAGGTACCTGGGTGTAGAAGGGTATAATAGATATAGAATTAGCTAATTAGAGAGACTAGGCACTTAGGCTCAGATGCTGACACAGAACGAGCTGATCGATTGCAGACTGAACCGCTGTCCAAAGAGGTCCTGAGGTGGGGGCGGCGGATTCCATTAGAAAGAAGACACGGAAGAATCGAGGAGGAACGAAGTGTCAGAGAGGGGAACGACGCAGGCGTCGTTGGTAGAGAGGTCACCTGCCCTGCCTTGAACCTGGTCCGGAGGTCTTTTGGTCTTCATCTTTCCTGGACCCTTTCCAACTCCTTGGCCAAGGGGTTTGGTTCTCACACTTTTAGGTAACTATAAGTGTAATCTTTAGTTTGTACTGCTGTCTCTATCTTCTCTTCTCTGAGGGACCGTCATTGGTGATCAATAGATGACAATAGTGTACTTCCTTCTTGATATGCGATTAAGTATCATGTGGCTTGTAAATTACTCTGCTAAAGAATTTAGATAAACATTTTAAAACTTCCTGAGTCAGTGGTTATTTCAGGTGTTTATGATATTATATTTGTATGATCTCATTTTATCCCCAAATTTCAAAGGTCCATTGGTAAGTCATTACTCTTCAATCATGAAAGGTAATTGGTAGCAGGGATTTTGATAAAGAGTACAACTGATTCCCACCAGCGGAGATTATTAGTTTAAGCGTGAATGAATGGGCCCAGGTGAGTATATAGTGTATGAATGTTTGTTGCTAGTAACCCGCTGGATCACTAACAGAAGTTACTTTTCCTCTTAGTTTATATCCTCAATTAATTCAGTGCAGTGCAATGCATTGCCTTGCATACTTTGCAACAAGGGGCATTCCATGGGTGGTGGATGGGAGGTCCCATGTATACACCCATGTATTTTGATGCAAATCCATCTCTGTCAACACTTGTAGACATGGATTTAATGGGGTTTGGCTGCCTCGAGTGAGTGGGCTCTCCATGAAGACTTCTGTACAGGACGAGGATTGTGCGTAGTAGGGGCTTGGCCACCTAATGGTGCTTGGCTGTCTGGAGGGAGTAGGTTCTCTGTTAAGAACTCTCTATAAGGTGAAGGCTGTGCGTAGTAGGGGCTTGGGTGTCTAGAGGCCAAGGGTGTGTGTAATAGGGGACGGGGGTATCCACCTTATGGGGCTTGGCTGTTTGGAGTGAGTGGGCTCTCCATGAAGACGTCTATACAACTTAAAAGCTATGCGTAGTGGGGGTTAGGCCTCCTAATGAGGCTTGGATGTCTAGAGAGAGTGGGCTAATAGCAGGGGTTTCATCATCTAATAGGGATTCCATTATTTACAATGATTCTGTGGAACTCAAGTGGGATCACATTGGGGGTCCATGCTGTTTCCCATTAGATTACTCCAGGACCAGCGTTGCAAAAACATGTTTTTTTAAACACCCTGTGTGAAGTCCCGCTAGGACCAACATAACTGTAAGGTGGTCAACATACCCAACATATCCTATCTCATTTACCTTTGCAGGACACGGGGACCGAGTCCTTGAATCCTGAAATGGTCACAGCAACATCTCTGTTGATGTTGAGCCTGCCAATCAAGTCACTCGCTCCAACGGGACCAGGAACTGTCCTACAGGAGCTAGATGGTCGGCGGGAGAAAAAGTCCTCTTGACAAAACAGATCGTTCTATTTTTTTATTTTTTGGTCCCGCTGGACTCCCGAGGTACCCCCATGGGACCACCATCCAGACTTATCTAATTTATTGAAAAATTCAGCACAGATTTACACCAAATCACAAAAAAGCACATTCTCTGAGTAAAAATCTAGCTTTCTGCCAAATTTGGAGTAATTCTGTTCCGCTGTTTTTCCTGTAGTGCTGTCTAAAGTTTCCCAAAGGAAAATTGCATGGGGAAAGCATATTCTGCCCCCCCTTTTTTCTAGGCCCCTGCTTGACAGATCACCACAAAACTTTCCAAAAAGGAGCTAAGTTGGATGAACATGTTTTTTCTGAAAGTTTTGTGAAGATTCTTCAAAGGGCGCTAAAGTTATAGGTAAAATAAAAACGCTCTTCCTATGGAAACTCTGACCTAAATATGACTACACAGTGGTGACTGCCACTGCGTTGTAGATAGATAGATAGATAGATAGATAGGTAGATAGATAGGTAGATAGATAGATAACGGGTAACTGTGTAATGTGGGCCTATATTGCCATCATGGGGTTCGTGTGATCTTTACAAACCACGAGGCTGGAGGCTCAGTGGTTTCCAAATGCCTCAGAAACCCCAAAAATGCAATTTAGGAGCATATTACGTATCTTACTTGTTATGTATTTTTTATATTACAGGATTTTATTGATTTTAGTACTCTTTTGAGCGGCATCCAGTTAGTTAGTATTCATTGTTGGCCTGAAACTGCACATATGTCTGTCAATTAGAAAGTGTGTTTTTGTTGGGAATAATGTGCAATATTTAATTTGTGTTTTATGGAACAACGTGTATTATTATATATCAGGTTTTAAATGCAAAGCGCATTGTTAGGAAATTGCATTGACACTGTAGAGTAGGTTTAACAGGGAACACATATATATAAAAAAATTAAGTGCAATGTGAGAGAGTGTGACATTTTGCTGCCAGGGTTTGGAGTTTACAATGTTTATCTTCACTCACGGGGGAAAATTCATTGGTAGATGCTTGCATCAAAGAGCAGCTTGCAAGAGTGAGCGGGTCATGTGTGCATGGTTTAGGAGCAACACTGAAAGCATTTTTACCAGCACTTAAAAAAGAGGAAATGCTGTGTTTAACATTTTTATTTGTTTAGGGAAGCTAAATATCTTGCAAATGAATTCAGAAATGTGAATTATGGGAAATAATTTGCAGTTATATCTATTTTCTGTGAATCAGGAGCTTTGAAACCTCTGGCAAACGTTCAATAAGAAGACTTACCCATCTGATATGCATGATTTCAAAGCTACTATTTCACAGAAAAGAGGTCTAACTGTGAATTGTTTAACATCATTGTTAGACCTGGCATCCTTGGCGTGGTTTCGCCTGTCTTTTTCCCCTTACCTCCTGTATTTTTGACTGTATGCCGGACTTTGTTTTTTGCTGGTATGTGTACTCTGGGCACTTTACCACTGCTGATCAGTGCTAAAGTGCAAGTGGTCCCTGAGGAAATTGTGATTATGATTGGTTATCCATAATTGGCATATTTGATTTAGTGGTAAGTCCCTAGTAAAGTGCACTGTGTGTGCTCTGGGCCTGTAAATCAAATGCTACTAGTGGGCCTGCAGCACTGGTCGTACCACCCACATGAGTAGCCCTGTAAACCTGTGTCAGGCCTGCCACTGTAGTATCTGCAAATGCAGTTTTAAACTGTAATGTCGACCTGGCAAGTGCACCCACTTGCCAGGCCCAAACCTTCCCTTTTTCTACATGTAAGGCACCCCTAAGGTAGGCCCAAAGTAACTCCATGGGCAGGGTGCAGTGTATGTGTGTGTTTTGACCTGCCAAGAGGTGCCAATTCCAGTTCTGGGCCCCTTGAGGTGGCTTTTCTGCAGAAAGAAGAGTAAAATCCATGCAGCGACCTTCTGTGCCTGTGTTTCCTGCCACAAGCTTGCTGTGCAGTCGAAAAACCAATGCATTGCCGTGCTGCAGCTGAAGGATCCACACAGCGCTTCTTCGCAGCAGGGAGAATTGACACAGGGCCTGTTTTACTGCCTCCGCTTCGACCCTAGTGCATCCAGATTTTCCATGCATCACCTCCCCGTGCAGTAAGTAACCGACGCATCACCTCCTCTCCCAGTAAGGAACCGACGCATCACCTCACCTGTGTGGCAGTAAGGAACTGACAAATCACCTCCCCTGGGAGCAAGGAACTGACGCATCACCTTCCCTGCATGTAAGAAACCAACACATTATCTTCCCTGCGTGTAAGTAATCAGCACATCGTTTTGCTTTCAGGCGCCTCACCTCCCCTGCGCTTGTTTTCGTCTTTGAATTATGACATATCCCAAGACATTTGTGCTAAAAGTGACACATCCATAGTTTTCTATGACTGAACTATTTTAATCCTTTTAAAAGTGATATCGTGTGTATATTGGATTTTTGTCATTTTGGTCTTGTTTGGTTTAGATAAAGATTGTTTTTTTTCTAAACTGGTGTGGTGTGCATTTGTAGTATTTTCACTGTTACTGTGTGTTTATGTGCAAGTACTTTACACATTGCCCCTGAGATAAGCCTGACTGCTTGTGCCAAGCTACCAAGGGGGTAAGCAGGGGTTATCTTGGGTGTGTTACTCCCATCCCCTGACCAGAAGGACGGGTCCCTGCTTGGACAGGGTGCATGCCACTGCCAACTAGAGACCCCCATTTCTAATATTGGTGGTCAGTGGTGATTATAGGACTTGTGTTTGTACTTGACATACAGTGATTGGTGTACACTACTGCCAAAGTGCAGACCACTATGCAACCACATACTGTTTTCTTTTGGTCTTCTACCTTTTTGATATTTTTCTGCAACTCTTTGAATTTTCCACATCATCATGCCTGGGTCTAGAGCATCTTCAGGTGCATCACTGGAGTTGGTTTTTGAGGAGGATAGGCTGAACACCTACAAAGTGCAGCAATTGAAAACCATCTGCAAGAATTTTAAGATCTTAATTAGAGGCCTCACCAGGAAAGAGGAGGTACAAAAGGCGCTGAGGGCCTGGGTAGCAGCTAGGAATGCCAGTGGGAATTCAGAGGATTCTATGGTGGAGGTTGGGGAGCCAAATCTGCAGCAAGATGCATTGTTGGCGTTGGACCTGCCTGAAGCGGAGGTGCCCCACAGGGCAGGCAGCAGAGTCTCTTCAGAGGGTTTGTCTCCAGAGGAGCTGGAAGACAGACAAAGGGCCAGAGAGCATGAGCTGGAGCTCAAGAAACTCAGATTGGAAAGTGGAAGCACGAGATTGGAGAATGAGAGGCAAGAAAAGGATAAGACCTTAGGCTCTGGTGGAAAAGAAATTGCTTTTGGTTCATGAGCTAAATTCGAAGGAGCTGGATTTCAAGGCCAAGCAGGCAGTGTCCAGCACAAATGGTGGCAGGCCACGTCCTGTGGAATCTGAGGGGAGGGTGTACATTCCCAAGGATAAAGTAAAGGGACAGAAGGGAGGATGACATGCACGGTTGGTTTTTGGGGTATGAGTCAGCTCTCCCCATGTACCAGTTCCCTGACATACACTGGGGGCAGGTGTTTGGAAGCAATTTGAGGTAGAGGGGAGGGACACTTTGACAGCCCTACGGCCAGCACAGAATCTCACCTACTCTGCCATGAAGGATGCCCTGATCACTAGGTATGGCCTCACCCCAGAGCAGTACAAGTTAGAGTTTAGGATATACAAGAAGTCTGATTCCCAAACTTGGCTTGAATGTGTTGATTCTTTTTGCAGAGGACTGGATTATTGGGTGAAGGGCAGTCAGCTCACAGAGTATCAGGGGCTGTATGATTTAATTGCATGGGAGCACTTGTATAGTCTTTGCTTTCCAGATCTGCGCCAGCATCTGATTTACAGCAAGCTCACTGACCCCAGAATGCTTGCTCAGGAAGCGGACCGCTGAATGAGTACCAGGGTCCACAAGAGGTATGAGGGAGACTCCGCCAAGGGTGGGCAGGGTCCCCAGCAGAAGAGTGGGGGGCACAAGGGTAAACAGAGGGAGTTCACTAAAGGGCCCCAATCTAGTTCCCAGGGTACGGATTCCCATCCCCCCGGGGATCAGAAACCTTGGATCTCTAAAGGGAAGCCTGCAGACAGAGGTCCCCGCAGGTGTTATGCATGTGATCAGGAGGGTCACATGAAGGGGGATCCCAAGTGTCCCAAGCGGGCACCGCCACCCACTGGTGGGAAGACAATCAATCAATCATATCATTTGTAAAGCGCACTACTCACCCGTGAGGGTCTCAAGGCGCTGGGGTGGGGAATGCTGCTACTGCTCGAAAAGCCAGGTCTTGAGGAGTTTTCTGAAGGTCAGCAGGTCTTGGGTCTGCCGTAGGTGGATGGGGAGGGTGTTCCAGACACAGCATATCGCTTGGGCAGGAGTTCCAGGAGAAGGATGGGAGCCAGCTGAGATGACCCTTGTCTCACTAATGGACAGTGAGATGGTCCAGAGGACCCTCGTGCCTGAGAACACTAGGAAGTACAGCCTTTGGGTGACCATCAATGGACAGAGGGTGGAGGCTCTGAGAGACACAGGAGCCAGCGTGACTACTGTCAGGTGTCAACACAAAAAAGTAGGCACCCAGCCGTTTAGGAAAGTTGCCTGGGAGAAAACACAAAGTTTTCTGTAAAACCCTCACCCACCAGGGTTACCCCTTGGTGGCATGCTTCATCATTGGGTCCATCCCGTTCCGCTGCGGAACAGGGCGTGCTGCGACCTACGATTATGCTGGAGCACTCTTAATGACTATATAAATGATAGAAGAGATGGTTTAGGAGAGAGGGGTGGGGAAGGGGAAAAAAACTTTAAAAATACCTGGCTAGGAGCTTTTTTTTTTTTTAATCTGACCCCTAGTCGGTATTGTTAAAAAACAGGGGAGACTTTTAGGAAAGAGGGAGTAATGTTCCTAATTCCTAATGGTCGACATGTTTCTAGCCATACCCCTATTGGCTATTCTTCAGGACCTAGGAAATTCACGTTTATTATACAACCTGGTTCCACTCCTGTCATCATACACTGGACTAATATTTAGAATGCATGCTAATAGAAGGTGCATATACTTATACCATCTGTCTTGTGTTTGCTTATCAAGTTCTGTGAAAATAAATATGTTAGACTTCCTCAGTATCCGGGCTCCTATTGAGCTCCCAGATTTACACATTGTTCCATTAGTGAGCACCTTCTGGGTGAAAAAGACCATACTGTGACTTGTTTAAAACAAACATGTGGCTATCAGTGGCACATTTATTGTAATCCCAATGGAAATATTGCTGATTCTTTGGGAAGATTTTTTTTAAAACACACAAGACATTACAGACAGAGAACATAACACACCACATACATTGGTATAGTTCAGCTATTGCTTCATGGTTCCTCCAGCAGAGAGTGAAGTCTGTAGTCACACTCTGTGGGAGAAAGCGTATTATAAAATAGCAGGAGCAACTGCGTGTTAATTTGTTTGATAAGAAGTTCATTAGGTGAGTGCCATGTATGTCCAGAAAGGAAAAGCCTCTGTAGACTCTTCACTGCTGTTTACTATTGTCAGAAACAAGCACTATGCGCTGCGCTTACCTCTTCAAGACTTCTATTCTGCTGTGTCACCTACTTGGGAGCCGCCGGAGAACCGCATATTGCCGGTCTCCAGTTTCCAGTAAGTTAAATCGGAGCGAGAACGTTCGTACATTGTATCCGTACGCTCTGATAACTAGACCGTTACAGAAGAAAAAATGGCGATCGGGAAATGGAACTTTCACAAGGTTCCATTGGAGGTTTTACAAGAGAAGGTGTAATACGTTTCTTTCAATATATCTAAAAAGAGGGGTTAAATTCCATTATTATAGAGAAATGTGGGAAAGGAGGAAGATTCTGGTAAATAAGTGCAGGGACAGTCTGTGGATTATGGTGGGATTAATATCACAACAACGCGTTGTTGATCACAGTAGGATTAGGCATATCAATGAACAGCAGTCATATCCACGGACAGTTGGTTTTAAATCGAAACTTATGTTGATACTAATGTGTTGGTCGGTCTTTTGTGTACACCATTATGGGGTTATAGTGTATACCCTCACATAGTCATGTGTAGATACCATAGTTGCCTTGTTTAATCCGTATCTACTATTATGTTTTTTTTGTGTGAAAATACCCGTATCTAGTCTACACGTGTGGCCGGTTGATAGTATGATATTGTACTTCAGATTATTGTGCATATTTCCTTTCAGGTTAATACGTGTGTACCCCTTGTGTAATGCTTTGTTATGTCTATGCAGAGTATTGTCTTTTTCTTGGAAGGTGCTCACTAATGGAACAATGTGTCAGTAAATCTGGGAGCTCAATAGGAGCCCGGATACTGAGGAAGTCTAACTCTTTCCTATTTCTTTTCACAGAACTCGATAAGCGAACACAAGATATGCACCTTCTATTAGCATGCATTCTAAATATTAGTCCAGTGTATGACGACAGTAGTGGAACTAGGTTATTATAATAAAGAAGTGAATTTCCTAGGTCCTGAAGAATAGCCAAAAGGGGTATGGCTTGAAACATGTCGACCATTAGGATTTAGGAACATTATTCCCTCTTTCCTAAAAATCTCCCCTGTTTTTTAACCATACCGACTAGGGGTCAGAATTAAAAAAAAAAAACTACTAGCATGGTATTTTTAACGTTTTTTCCCCTTCCCCACTCCTCCTTCCTAAACCATCTCTTCTATCATTTACATAGTCATTAGAAGTGCTCCCGTGTAATCGTAGGCCGCAGCGGAACGGGATGGACCCAATGATGAAGCATGCCACCAAGGGGTAACCCTGGTGGGTGAGGGTTTTACAGATAACTTGGGGGCTTATTTACAAGCCACTTGCGCCGCCGGTACGCCACTTTTTCCCATGTTAAAAATGACGCACCGGCGGCGCAATGGGCTTGTAAATAAGCCCCTTTGTGTTTTTCCCCATTAATGTTAAACAAAGCATTTCCTCTTTTTTAAGTGCTGGTAAAAATGCTTTCAGTGCTGCTCCTAAACCATGCACACATGACCCACTCACTCTTGTAAGCTGCTCTTTGATGCAAGCATCTACCAATGAATTTTCCCCCGTGAGTGTAGATAAACATTGTAAACTCCAAACCCTGGCAGCAAAATGTCACACTATCTCACATTGCACTTTATTTTTATATATATGTGTTCCCTGTTAAACCGACTCTACCGTGTCAACGCAATTTCCTAACAATGCGCTTTGCATTTAAAACCTGATTTATAATAATACACGTTGTTCCATAAAACACAAATTAAATATCGCACATTATCCTCAACAAAAACACACTTTCTAATTGACAGACATATGTGCAGTTTCAGGCCAACAATGAATACTAACTAACTGGATGCCGCTCAAAAGAGTACTAAAATCAATAAAAATCCTGTAATATAAAAAATACATAACAAGTAAGATGCGTAATATGCTCCTAAATTGCATTTTTGGGGTTTCGGTGGCATTAGGAAACCACTGAGCCTCCAGCCTCGTGGTTTGTAAAGATCACAAGAACCCCATGATGGCAATATAGGCCCACATTACACAGTTACCCGCTATCTATCTATCTATCTATCTATCTATCTATCTATCTATCTATCTATCTATCTATCTATCTATCTATCTATCTATCTATCTATCTATCTATCTATCTATCTATCTATCTATCTATCTATCTATCTATCTATCTATCTATCTGTCTGTCTATCTGTCTGTCTGTCTGTCTGTCTGTCTGTCTATCTATCTATCTATCTATCTATCTATCTATCTATCTATCTATCTATCACGCAGTGGCAGTCACCACTGTGTAGTCATATTTAGGTCAGAGTTTCCATAGCAAGAGCGTTTTTATTTTGCCTATAACGTTAGCACCCTTTGAGGAATCTTTACAAAACTTTCAGAAAAAAACATGTTCATCCAACTTAGCTCCTTCTTGGAAAGTTTTGTGGTGATCTGTCAAGCAGGGGCCTAGAAAAAAGGGGGGGGGGGGGGCAGAACATGCTTTCCCCATGCAAGGGTTAAACTTTCCCAGAGGTCTGGGTGCCTACTTTTTTGTGTTCTATACTGTGTTTGGAGGACAGCCCCACCCCTTTCCTCTTACTCCCTCTATATATTTTTGATACTGTCAGGTGTCACCTGGTATCTGAAGAGCAGGTGTTCCCTAATGTGTTTTACCAAGTAGCTGCAGTGGACAACTCTGAGCACTAGTATATGGTGATGCAGATTACAGCATCCTGGACCCATCCCAATCAGGGTTCCGCAGCAACCACAGCACTGAGACTGCCCTCATCGCTGCCACCGACGACATCAGGATCCTGCTGGACAATGGTGAGACCGCAGCCCTCATCCTGCTGGACCTCTCCGCCGCCTTCGACACTGTCTGCCACCGCACTCTACGCGCACGCCTCCACGACGCAGGGATCCGAGACAAGGCCCTGGAATGGACCACCTCCTTCCTCGACGGCAGAACCCAGAGAGTCCGCCTCCCACCTTTCCGATCCGAAGCCTCCGAGATCATCTGCGGCGTACCCCAGGGATCGTCCCTCAGCCCAACACTGTTCAACATCTACATGGCCCCGCTCGCACGCATCGCCAGACAACACGACCTCAACATTATCTCCTACGCCGACGACACTCAACTGATCCTCTCCCTCACCAAGGACCCCCTCGCCGCCAAAGCCAAACTCCATGACGGAATGAAGGCCGTCGCCGATTGGATGAAGATCAGCCGACTAAAGCTGAACACGGACAAAACGGAGGTCCTCATCCTCGGCTCCAACCCCTCAGCCTGGGACGACTCCTGGTGGCCAACGACGCTGGGAGCAGCCCCGACACCCACCGACCACGCACGCAACCTGGGAGTCATCCTCGACTCAATGCTTTCCATGGCCAAGCAAGTCAACGCAGTCTCCTCCTCCTGCTTCAACACCCTCCGCATGCTTCGCAAGATCTACAGGTGGATCCCGACAGACACAAGAAGAACAGTCACCCAGGCCCTCATCAGTAGCAGACTAGACTATGGGAACGCCCTCTACGCGGGAGCCCCGGCCAAGCTCATCAAGCGACTGCAACGCATACAAAACGCCTCCGCACGACTGATCCTCGACGTACCACGCCACAGCCACATCACCCCCACTTGAGGAACCTGCACTGGCTCCCCGTCGACAGGAGGATCACCTTCAAACTCCTCACCCACGCACACAAGGCACTCCACAAAACTGGCACAGCCTACCTCAACAGACGACTCTTCTTCTACGTCCCCAACCGCCAGCTCCGCTCCGCCGACCTATACCTCGCCACCGTCCCCCGCATTGGAAGAACAACCACCGGCGGCAGATCCTTCTCACACCTCGCCGCCAAGACCTGGAACACCCTTCCACTAAGCCTACGAAAGACCCAAGACCTGCTGACCTTCAGGAGGCTACTCAAGACCTGGCTGTTCGACCAGTAGCAGCATCCCCCCCCCTTCCCTCTCCCCAGCGCCTTGAGACCCTCGCGGGTAAGTAGTGCGCTCTACAAATTCTGTGATTGATTGATTGACCTTTGAGTGGGGGGGAGTCTTAGGTTCCTTGAGGGTAGTTGTGGGTCCTTCCATGCCTGTTTATTATCTGTTGGGTAATGATCTAGACGATTCCACTTGGGGTGAGGTGGAACACTTGGAGATGGTGGGTCTGTTTGAGTGGGCTTGCGTGACTACTCGGTCTATGGCAGCCAGTAAGGGTGATCAGAAGGACCTATAGCCTGAAAGAGTGGCCCAGGTGCCTGCCAGAAAGAGGCGGGACAGGCGGGACGGGAAACCCTTCCTAGAAGTTCCCACAGTCCGGGAGGAGGCTGACCTTAAGGGGGATGTCCTGGAACCTACAAGGGAGCAAGTGGTCGAACTGGGAGACTTGCCTGAGCTGACTCAGTGACAGCAAGGAGGGGATCCCACCAGGGAGGAATTCTGCAAGGAGCAGCAGGAATGCCCTTCCCTTGAGGGTCTGCGGCAGTAGGCTTAAGACCAGGCAGCTGGCAAGGAGTCTAGCTCACATTGGATTTACTGGGCGAATGGTCTCCTATATTTTGAACCTCAGGTTGCTGAGCCTGGGGCAGCCTGTGTGCTGGTGGTAATCCAGTGCTTCAGAGTCTTCCTACTGCATCTGTCTTATGATGTGCCTTCGGCAGGATATTTGGGGCAGGTCAAGACACTTGAAAGGCTTGTCACTCACTTATTTTGGCACCAAATGCGAAAGTAATCTGATGCACATTGCAGGACTTGCCAAACTTGCCAGGCAAGTGGCAAGAGTGGAGGGAGATGTAAGGCTCCACTTCAACCTTTCCCTGTCGTGAGCACCCCTTTCGAGCAGGTGGGCATCGACATTGTGGGGCCTTTGGACCCCAAGACAACTATGGGCAACAGGTTCATCCTGGTCTTGGTGGACCATGCCACCCGGTACCCTGAGGCTATGCCTCTGAGGACAGTGACAGCACCCGTGGTGGGCCGGGTGCTGATGGGAATTTTTTCCTGCATGGGTTTCCCCAAGGAGGTGATATCTGATCAGGGTACCAGTTTCATGTCCAAGTACATGATGGCCATGTGGAAGGTGTGTGGCGTGAACTACAAATTCACCACACCTTACCACCCCCAAGGTAATGGGTTTGTTGAAGGGTTCAACTGTACCCTGAAGGATATGACTGGGGGTCTGTCAGACTCCATGAGGCGTAAGTGGGGTGTCCTCTTACTATGCCTTCTCTTTGCTTACAGGGAAGTACCACAGAAGGTGGTTGGCTTTAGCCACTTTGAGCTGCTGTACAGGCAGCGTGTGAGGGGGCCTCTTAGTCTGGTGAAGGAAGGCTGGGAGCAAACTCCCAGGAAGCCCCCCGGAATGTATTTAATTACATGCTGGCCTTTAGAAACCAGACAGTATGCTTCAGGAAACTCGCTCAGGCAAACCTAGAAGGAAGTCAGGAGGACATGAGACGCAGGTATGACCAGAATACCACTAGTTGAGTTTTAGCCTGGCCAGAAAGTGTGGGTCATGGCCCCAGTGGAGCCCTGCGCTCTACAGGACAATTGGTCTGGGCCTTTTGAGGTGAAGGAGCGCAAGAGTGATGTCACCTATCTGGTGGACTTGCAGACTCCAATGAACCCTTTACGGGTCCTGCATGTGAACCGCCTCAAACAGAACTGTGAGAGGTCCGAATTGACCATGCTTTTGGCAACAGATGATGGGGTGGAAGAGGAGAGCGAGCCTCTTCCTGACCTCCTGTCTGCCAAGGAGCAGGATGGGTCTGTGAAGGGTGTGAATCTCTCCCCCACACTGACCCTGGAGCAGCAGAGGGAATGTTGCCAGTTGCTGGGACAGTACGCCTCTTTGATTTCCTTGGCCCCAGATGTCACCCATTTGTGTACCCATGATGTGGTTACTGGGGATAGTCCACCTGTGAAGCACATAAGCTACAGGTTGACTGACAAGGTCAAAGTCAGCATCAAGGAAGAGATTTCCAAGATGCTAGCCTTAGGGGTGATAGAGCCCTCCTCGGTCCTAGGGCCGGCCCAGTGGTCTTGGTCCCAAAGGCTGCTGCACCCGGTGCCACTCCTGAATGGCCATTCTGTGTGGACTACCGTAGGCTCAATTCCATCACCAAGGCTGACGCTCACCCCATCCCCAGAGCTGACGAGGTCATAGATGGGCTTGGAGCTGGCAAGTTCCTCAGTACGTTTCACTTAACGTCTGGGTACCGGCTATTTGCCTTGACTGATGAGGCCAAAGAGAGGTCAGCATTCCTAATGCCGAAGGGGCACTTACAGCTCCGTGTTATGCCCTTCGGGTTGAAGAACGCCCTGTAGGAAGCTGGCTCTGTATATACTATACCAAAGTAAGGTATAGCATGCACAGAGTCCAGTGGATCTCCAAAGGCTTACAGAGGTACAAGTAGATAATACCTTACTCTCTATTTGTGGTAGTGTGGGCGAGCAATAAGGCTTTATCAGAGGGTAGTGTTAAGCATTTTTGTACTCACTGAAGCAAGAAATTATGTCACACACTCAAAGACTGAACTCAGACCAATTGTTTTTATCAAAAATATTTCTTTGTTGTATTTTATTTTTAGAACCAAGCAGGACTTAGTACAGGTAAGTAGAATTGTACTTTTCAAGACAGATTGATCAACAAGCAAGATGGATGAATCACGACTTTTGTTACAGTTTGGTAAAATATTCAAATACAGTTGAGATTACTTTTGGATTACTTTTGATGACTTTTTAGAGTACTTTTTGGGATTACTTTTTATACTCAGTGTGATATGCCTAGATATCACACTGGGACATTTCCTAGATAAAAGGTAGGTAAAATGTTTTTATCAAAACACAGGGGCATATCTATAAGCCCCTATCACCACCACAATGTCACTTTCAGTGATGTTGTGATGGCGATAGAGGCCTCGCCTTATTTACAAGGCAGCGTTAAGCCACTTGTAAATAAGGCACCCTTTCTCGCTGTATTTAGCGTTAAAGGGGAGGGCAATGGATGTTGCGGTGGGCGTTCCACCACAACACCCATGGATTTTGATGCTGCCCCCTATTTACAAGGGTGGCGTAAATGGGAGGCAGCGCCCAAATTAAGATCAGGGAAAACCTGGTCTTAAACAGGCAAAATGAGGTGAAAGGCTTTATTTCTCCTCGTTTTTGCTGTTTCCATGTATGCTGCCTTGAGCAGCACACATAGAAACAGTAAATTGCCTATGATTGTTTATGTGCAGGAAGGTCCCCCTTCCTGCACATAAACAATCATTTAAAAAAAATGCTGTTTTGCAACTTCTATGTGTGCTGCATTAAGCAGCACACATAGAAGTTACAAAACAGCTTTTAAAGATTGCTTATGTGCAAGAAGAGGGACCTTCCTGCACATGAACAATCTTCCCCTCAACACAGGCACCCTTGCACTATGGTGCAAGGGTGCCTGGTTGGTGCTAGGCAGCTAAAGTTAGCGCCAGCGCAGGGGGAAACGTAGGGCTGCACCATATTCTAGTAAATATGGTGCAGCCCAGCGTTTCTAAAGTGACAAAGCGTGTCGTTAGACTTCTTGGCTTAACGACAAGCTTCGCCACTTTATTGTAAATATACCACCCAGTTTCTTATGTTTCCATACCAACACCCTCAACACTTAGAAGTTTTTCAGAGGAAAACAGTCAATGCAATCCGATGGAGAAAAAGGAGGTTATCAGTTTGTAACGCTCTTGAGGGGTGAGTTTCTACGGTTAAAACAAGGGTTCCCCTAGTGTCGAGGATGCCCTCAAAAAGCACCCTCAGCGGCACTTGGGTGGCCGGATACAGAGTGCTGGGGCCCAATGTTAGCCTATGGGGCTAGGGGGCCATTGGTTGGTAGCTGCTCTTGGGCAAGCCACAAGGTTGAGGGAGCAATGCTCCTAGGGTTAAGCTCAGGGCAAAGGGGGATCCAAGTTAGCACATGAAGTGCACCCACAGTGGCACCGGGGTGGCCGGGTGCAGGGTGCTGGATTGGTGTCAGTGCCCTGTTGTTTTCAATGGGGGATCTCTGGTCGGAACAAACACTGCAGATTCGGGTAAGGAGGCTTCCTGAAGGCGCCCACTGGTTGGAAGGTAAGATGGGATGCTGGGGGTTGCCTGAACACCATTGATTGGGCCACCCAAGGCCGTGGGGCATCGGGTGCAGGGGTGTCTTGAGGCGTTGGGTTTTCCTTACCAGCTCCGGTCGCGGTCGGGGGGACCCTCTAGATAGAGGCTGCAGGTGTCGTCAGGAGGCTTGAGGTAGGTCAAGGATCACCAGGGTCCAAGTCGGGAAAACTGGGGGGACCTCCTTAAGGGGTTGGGCCACTCGAACTCAGGCCATGGGTGTCGGGTGCAGAGTGGTGCAGAATGCGGATTCAGCTGGAGCCAGAGTCTGGTTCTTGAGCAAGACCGGTGCTCACGAGAGACAAATTCTTTGTAGGGAACGCAGGCAAGGTCCTCCGGGTTCTGGGAGGCTGCTGGCTGCAGGAAACACCGGGATTCCGCTGGAGCAGGTCGAGGTCGGAACAGGCCGGTAGGGCTGGGGTCAAGAATGTTGGTGTCCTCCTCTTCTTCCTTCAGCACTGCTCTTCAGTCCTTTTTCTTCTTGCTTGTCTGAGGAGGCAAGGTTCGGTATTGTCCCTAAATACTAAATTTAGGGGCATTTCAGGTAGTTACAGGTCGGGACCAATGGGTCCCTCCCTTGGGGGTACACCCCCTATTTTGCCACCCTCCAGCGGGATGGGGCATAAGCCTCACTCTGGTTGGCTGGGTCCCCCCTTCTTCAAGATGGCGGGGACTGAGAGTTGTGCTTCACCTCGCCTCCCCCACCTGAGGGGTGGGGTTGGCAAAGGTGGGCACACCTATCCTCCTCTCTTGGTTTTCTTGCCGATTCTCCCTCCCAAAGTGGGGGTTAGAACCAGTGGGGGCCATTTGCTGGGAGCAGCAAAAGGCTGGGTCAGCTCACAAAGGAGGCAAGCCTATGAAGCTTCCCCTTCATGGACCCTGCCCATCCTGGGTGAGGAGGCTTGGCACCTCTACCCAGGATGTGCTTTGTTTCAGGACCTCGAGAGAGCGAGGCTGTCGACCCAGAGGTTCAGAAACCTGTCTTGTGGTGGCAGGCTGGTGTTTACCAACAGGGAACCCACCAGGGCTAGTTGTTTTTCAGGGGGCATTTCTAAGATGCCCTCTGAGAGCATTGTATAATAAATCCCACACTGGCATCAGTGTGGGTTTACTATGCTGAGACGTTTGCTACCAAACTTCCCAGAATTCAGTAAGCCATTATGGTGCTGTTGAGTTCGTACTGACAAACTCCCAGACCACATAGTCTCTATGGCTTTACTGCACTTACCATATCTAAGAATGGACTTAGACACTGTAGGGGTACAGTGTTCATATAGCTGTACCCTCACCAGTGGTATAGTGCACCCAGCTAGAGCGGTATCTTACCTATACCATAAGCAGTGGGTTGCAGGCATGGCAACATCTTTGTGTGCCATGTCAACTCTTCACTTTTCTCTGCACCAAAACATGGGGCCTGCAATGGCAGTGTGTGTGTGTTAAGGTAGAGGAGGAATATAGCACATTACAACGCGTGCCATTACAACGCGGTAGTTACAACGGCCGCGTTGTTAGTACGCGATGTATTACATCGCAAGTCTTTACAACGACTTCCACTAGGGGGTGCGCTGGACTTAGGAATAGTATTATTTACTATTCCTACTCCAGTTTGCGCAACAGTAGGGAAGGTGTTGGAAATTTATTTCCAATACCTCAGCGCCCCCTAGTGGAATTTGTTGTAAAGACTTGCGATGTCATTACATCGCATACTAACAACGCGGTCGTTGTAACCTCTAAGGGTGGCACAATATGTGCTGCAGCCCTTAGAGGCCTTTCCTGTTCACTGTACCCATGGTACCTTTTACAAGGGACTTACATGTAGCCAGAGAGGTGCCAATTGGGGGTACAAAGGTACAGTTTTGGGAAAGAACACAGGCCCTGGGAACCTGATTGGCAGGGACCCAGGGCACCTCAAGTCAAAGTGCATCAGAAATCTGGCAAAAAGAGGGGGGGTTTACTGCAACAGAAACCCACTTTCATACATTCCCCTGTTACCTTTCAGAGGTTGGTCAACCAGGTTTTGGCTAACTGGAGGATTTCAGTGCTGCCAACCTGGATGACATTGCATTGTTGAGCTCCAGCTGGGAGGATCACTTGCACCACCTCTGGGAAGTGTTGAAGGCCCTGCAGAAGACAGGCCTCACTATTAAGGCCAGTAAGTGCCAGATAGGGCAGGGGTCTGTGGTATTACTTAGGACACCAGGTAGGAAGCGGCCAGGTGGCGGCCCTACAACCCAAGATTGACACCATTCTGGCTTGGGAGCCCTCCAATACCCAGACAGAGGTGAGAGCCTTTTTAGGTCTCACTGGTTGTTACAGTAGATTTGTCAAGGGGTATTTCACCATTGTTGCCCCCTTGACCGAGCTGACTTCCAGGAAGCATCCCAGGAAAGTGATCTGGGGTGAGGCTTGTCAGACCACTTTTGATGCCCTGAAGGCAGCTATGTGCACAGCACCAGTGCTCAAGGCACCCGACTTTTCCAAAGAATTTGTTGTGCATACAGACGCTTCAGAGCATAGTATAGGGGCGGTACTCTCACAGCTGAATGAAGAGGGCCTGGACCAACCTATAGCCTTCATTATCAGGAGGTTACTTCTATAGGAACAGTGGTGGAGCACAATTGAAAAGGAAGCTTTTGCTGTGGTATGGGCCCTGAAGAAGCTAAGCCCCTACTTATTTGGGACTCACTTCCAGGTTCAGACAAACCACAGGTCCCTCAGATGGTTAATGCAGATGAGGGGTGAGAACCCGAAGCTGGTGAGGTGGTCCATTTCCCTACAGGGTCTTTACCCTGGCACAGAATATGCCAATGCTGATGGTCTGTCTAGATGCTTCCGTCTTACTGATGAGAACTCCCAGGAGGTTGGGTAGTTCTCCCTGCTTTCAGCTGGAGGGGACACATGTTAGACCTGGCATCCTTGGCATTGTTGTCCCTTTCTTTTTGCCCCTACCCCCTGTATTTTTGACTGTATGTCGGACTTTGTTTTTGCTGGTATTTGTACTCTGGGCACTTTACCACTGCTGATCAGTGCTAAAGTGCAAGTGCTCCCTGTGTAAATTGTGATTATGATTGTGTGAGAAGTTGGCCTGCTATATGATGTCCACTAATTAAAGTGGGCATCTTGCACCAGTCCAAACAACCCTTATGGTGATTTAAGAGGTCAAAGATAACCTTAGAAAGCTATCCGAGTGGTAGCTGTGGAGAGCGGCCTTCAGGCTGAGTCTTGAAGGAATGTTAAGCAGCTTGTTTTACCAGAATGCAATCTTATTGTATTGGTTAAATGAAAGGAGAACCACACAATAGTTATAAGAATATAGATTTATTATTATAACACCTTAAATACCTCACAGTATCTGCTACACGCAGATAAACACAAAGCACACAATACTGTAGCACAGAAACAATCGTAAGTAGCACTAATCCACACTGGGCCCCCAGGGGAGACCAAACCATATGTTAAAATAGTGGCATAAGAACCACGACTCGAGTCAAGACAATGTCTAGAGGATGTAGAATCACTGGGACCCCAAGGAACCACCCAAGGTGAGTAATTAGGGACCCCACGGAGGACGGGTGGAGTGTGAGAACACGACCGCGTGCTACGTACAATTCAATGGGAGAGTTGCAGTTGCAATTTTAAAGTTAAAGGACCCTTCCCAGTGGATTCCGAGGAAACCCTTTGGAACATAGAAGGTTGGAGAGCCACCACACCTGTGGATACCGAAGTACCAGAGTTACTTATCCCAGGGAAGCCGGGTGCATAGGTCTGAAGTGGCGTCGGAAACCGCAGTCGTTCTCAATGGGAGTCTTCAAAGAAATGCCACTGCTGGAAAGAAGAAAAGTGTCCGGTGGAATCCGCAGGTGGATTCTTGATGGAAGGAACCTGAAAGCAGAGGGGGACAGAGTCTGGGTCACTCAGGAGTGACCAGGGGCTTGGTAGACGAATGCCCACCGATGTCGGGTGCTTCAAGTGCAAAGATGGAGACCTTGACTCTACAGCTGCAGGGACCAGGAGATGTCGAGAACAACCAGGAGCTAGATACGAGCTGCCCCACGAAGGATGTCGAGTGCTGAGGGGTCAGTGTCCGGCGGGAGCACCAACAAGCCTTGGCAACGGCAACCCACGAAGAAGGTCAAGAAGGTTACGGTCTAGCCCAGCAAGGACCAGAGAACTCACCACAGCAAGGGGAGTCAGGGCAGGCCTGGAGCAACCAGGGGAGCCCAAGAAAATCAGGATTGTCCCTCAAGTGGACCCACAGGCCGAAGGCACAGGAGTCGCGAGAGGACCTCTAGGAGTTTCACAAAGTTACAGCTTGCAGGGCACTGAGTGTGAGGAGGCTGGAGTCCTTTGTACAAAATGTGCGCAGAGGTTGGGGCTATCAACATCCCAATGCATGAAGTTGGGAAAGACCAACAAGCATATGCAATTTCAAAAGTACACTGTGCACAGGGGTTCGGGTAATGCGGTCCCCACGAGGGATACTGGCCTCAAATATGGTGAGAGGGCAGCTCAACCTCAAGTAACTTAGGAACCCACCTCCTGTGTTGCTGGAGCCTTCGGAGTCTGCAGGAGCTCAGGATCAGCAGACCGGTCAGTTGTATTATGGTGCCTGCAAACGCAGGGGAGTGACTCCTTCACCCCAAGGGAGATACTTCAGTTGTCCTTGGTGCTCCACAGGTCCTACACAGAGCCTGTATGGTGCACAGGCACAGACGAGGCTTTGGACGGAGTGGGAGACGAAGTTGGGCCCAGTCGAAGTCCAGCGAAGTCCAGAGTGTCCAGACGGTCGAAGGTCAGTGGTTTCTTGTTCAGAATCTTGTCCACGTCGAATCTAGGGTCCTACAGCCAGGTAAGCCCTTTTGTACCCATGGGAGAGGGTTGGACAGATTCAGGGGACCCTCCCAGGGGAGGGTCAGGACAGTGGGGAGGTTACTCCCATGTCCTTTGTCCAGTTTCGGGCCAGAGCAGGAGCCAACGGCTCCCAGAACTGGTTTGAGCTGGACTATGCACAGGGACACCAAATGTGCCCCTCGTGCAGACTTTCAGGCACTTTGGAAGTGCACCCACCCAGTTCCAATACACTAAATCCTGTCTGGGAGGTGGTCACACCTCCCTGTGACAGGATGCCTATTGTGCTGCCTTCCTCTGCTCGAGCTTGGCTCAGCAGCAGGAGGGCAGAAATGCGTCTCTGATCAGCAGCAACCATTTTGTGCTGTCCGGGTCGAGAAGGCTGGTACCGGGAAGACCAGGGACCCCACGAAGCTTGCTTCTGAAGGGTGGAATCATACCTCCCACACCGGTTACCGGTGTGGAGGTATGATTCCAGGGTGTTTGATACCAAACACGACATGGTTTGTTGCAGCTGTTTTCAAGATAGCATTTTACGCGAGCATATAATGCACCTCTACCTATATGTCGGGCTGCGTCACCGACAACCCGGGAGAATGGTCTCCGAAGGCTGCAGGGGTGCTCTGCTCAAGCAGGGGCACCCTCTCACGTAAAACCCAGCACCCTGCCTTCAGGATTGTTAAGGCCTGCAACTAGGTTTTAGTTGTAGTGACCTATAGATATAGTAAACCTATATCTTAAAGTAAGTGGTGCATGCACCATCTTACACAGGCTGCAATGGCAGGCCTGTAGTTCCATTTTGCATGGCCTCTCATGGGTGGCATAATACATGCTTCAGCCCATGGGAGGCCTCTGGGGTACCTATGCACTGGGTACATGTGTACCATATACTAGGGACTGATAAGGGTACCCCAGTATCCAATCTGGAGTGTACCTAAGTACATGCATAACATTTTAGGGAGAAAGCAGATAGACTGGGGTCCTGATTAGCAGGATCCCAGTCTGACTAGTCAAAAACCAGCAAAATACCAGGCAAAAAGTGGGGGTAACCATGCAGTCAGATCCTACCTTCCTACAGATTGGTTATCCATGATTGGCATATTTGATTTACAGGTGCATCCCTAGTAAAGTGCATTGTGTGTACCCACAGCCTGTAAATCAAATGCTACTAGTGGTCCTGCAGCACTGGTTGTGCCACCCACATGAGTAGCCCTGTAAACCTGTCTCAGGCCTGCCATTGCAGTGTCTGCAAATGCAGTTTTAAACTGCCAGGTCCAAACCTTCCCTATGTCTACATGTAAGGCGCCCCTAATTTAAGCCCAATGTAGCTCCATGGTCAGGGTGCAGTGTATGTGAAAGGTAGGACATGTACAGGTGTGTTTTACATACTGAAAATTTAGTTTTTCACTATTGCAGGGACCATCTCTCCAATACGTTATCATTACTACTGCCTTGTAACCTCTTACAAGTGTAACTTTCAATTGGGAAGAGATAGAGATTTGGAGTGTTTCTGTGAAGGTGGTTTTTAAATTGTGTGTTTGAAAATGCCACTTCTAGAAAGTGGGCATTTTCTTGCTTTACCATCCTGTGCCTATGCCTGCCTGTGGAATCAACGTGTGGTTTACACTGACAGTTGGGCTGTTTGTGCATTCACTCTAGACAGTCACACTAAGGGAGTGTGCCCTTCATATCCTGATTGCCCATCACCAAGCTGATGGGCCTTTATGAGCCAGAGTGGTGGGAGGAGTTGTCACTAACACCTGAATAGGGCTGTGTCTATCCTCTCACAATGCTGTTTCTACCCCCCTATGGTGTGTCTGGAGCCAGGACAGGGCAAGGCAGGATCTGTGCACTACAAAGACTATCCTTTGAAGTATGCCTACTTCAAAGGCCAAAAAGGGTATAAGTATTGGACCAATAACCCCACATTTTTAGAACACGTTTGGACTTTGAGGAGATTCTGCCAAGAAGAAGAGCTGGAGAAGCTGTAGGAGTGGAACAGCCACTCTGCTCGTTGCTGTGTTGTGCTGGCCTACTGCTTGCTGCTTCTGTCTTGGACTGGACTTCGCTTTTGTATCCTGCTTATCAAGGTTCTCCAAGGGCTTGTGTGTGCTTGCCTCCTGTTAGAAGTCTCAGGGCCATCAAAGACTTCACCTGCAGCTCCTGGACTCCTCTGCTGGGAGTTCTGACCTGCCAAGAGGTGCCAATTCCAGTTCTGGGCCCTTGGAGGTGACTTTGCTGCAGAAAGAAGAGTAAAATCCATGCTGCGACCTTCTGCACCTGTTTTTCCAGCTGCAAGCTTGCAGTGCGGTCGAAAAACAAACGCATTGCTGCGCTGCAGCCAAAGGATCGACGCAGCGCATGTTCGCGGCTGGGAGTATCAATGCAGCGCCTGTTTCTCTACCGCCGCATCAACCCCAGCGCATCCAGATTTTCCGCGCCTCACCCCCCCTTCACAGTAAGAAATTGACGCATCACCTGCCCACGCAGTAAGAAACCAATGCATCACCTCCTCTCCCAGTAAGGAATTGACGCATCCCCTCCCATGCGTGGCAATAAGGAACCAACGCATCACCTCTCCTGGGTGCAAGGAACCAATGCATCACCTTCTCTGCATGTAAGGAACCAATGCATCACCTTCCCTGCATGTAAGGAACCAGCGCATCGCTTTTTTTTCCAGCACCTCACCTCCCCAGCCCGTTTTCATCTTAGAATTTTGATGCATCCCAGGTACTTCCTGCTAAAAGTGACGTATCCATAGTTTTCTATGGCTGAACTATTTTAAACCTTTTTAAAGTGATATCTTTATTTGTGTATGTTGGATTTTTGTTGTCTTGGTCTTGTTTGGTTTAGATAAAGATTGGTTATTTTCCTAAACTGGTGGGCTGTCCATTTGTAGAGTTTCCACTGTGTTACTGTGTGTTTATGTGCAAATAGTTTACACATTGCCTCTCAGATAAGGCTGACTGCTCATGCCAAGCTACCAAGGGGGTGAACAGGGGTTATATTGGATGTGTAACTCCCTTACCCTGACTCGAAGGAAGGGTCCCTACTTGGACAGGGTGCAAGCCACTGCCAACTAGAGACCCCCATTTCTAACAATTATTCACATGGCTGTATTCATTTGCATGATATTTATCATTGAGTTGGGAGCCTGATGTAACCAGTGATGATTCTGAATTGTTACCGTCATTGTGTATGGCTACTATATGGAACACCAAGTTGTAGAGACCTCAAAGTCTTAGTTGGGTAAAGAGATTAAGCTGACCTCCGGATTTGAGGCAGACAGCCAGCTGGTGACATGGCACTGCACATACTGGCAGACCATGAAATGTGGAAAAGAAGACACTGTAACAAGTCCCACTCTTCTCTGAGAAATCAAAGTCACATTGGTGCTGGGGAATTGAAACAGCAGAACTGATATTTACTCCACAATCATTCTGTTGTACTTCTCCCCATCAATGGGATCTGAACATTGCATTCTGTCTCTTCCCGGGATGCAAGAGAGGATTGTGGGCTGATATTTTTTTATATAAATGTGTTTATTGGCATTTAATATAAGAAACATCAACAGGGTAATCATTCACAGGAAGCAATTGGAAGGAAGGAGCAGGGGATGTATAGTATACATCAGCTTATACATTCTCACAGTATGGGGAAGGGCGAGACAAACATCTTGTCAGAGGGATTGTCCAAGTCAAGCAGGCATGCAAACTGTGGATGTCGCAGAGTTCAGCAGTAGCCCAATGGCAGATGCATGGAGGTCCAGCGATCAGATGTGTGAGGCACCATCTCGGGCAGGGGAGTCAGTCCCCGCATCTGACTGAGCCCCCTCCATGTCCAAAACATCATCGTACTATCTGTGTCTCAGGTAAGTCATCAGAGGTTCCCAAACGTCGTTCAGGCATGAGCATGGTGGCATGAGTTCCCAATAGTGAGAGAGCTGCTCCTGGCAGTATGTACATCCTGCAGCCAATCTGCAATTCTTGGTGCAGGCCGTCTGCCTCAATGGATAGCCACCCACCTTTTAGCCAGTAGTAGTAGCATTGCAGTCGGGCTTCAGGGGGGGGGGGCAACTTTGACATATCACAGGAGTCCCACCAGTGGGTTCTGAGGAGGGGAGTGATCAGTGATTTGGGCGAGGGCATTGTAAACATTGGTCTAATAGCTAGCGACATGTGGGCAGTCCCAAGCGAGGTGCAGGTACGTGGCCTGCGGGGTGGCACACCTCAGGCAACGCACCTCCTCAATCAGGCCCATATGATACAATGTTACTGGAGTCTGGCATAGTCTATTCAGATATTTCAAGTGAATGAGCCAGAGCCTGTAATTGGGTGACAAGGCCGCAGTCTGGTCGCAGAAAAATAGCCACTGTGCTACTGAGATGGGAGGATTGAGGTCGTGCTGCACCTTTTCCTGCATTGTGGCATTCAATCGGGTGACCAATTTATGGGGAATGCAACTTACCAGGTGTGCTAGTGCATGCAATGTGGGGCATGGCATTGGGAAAGTATTGTGTAGCACGATAAAGATGTAGCACGGTAAAGAAGGGCATCCAGCACAAAGGGGGGTAGGCCTTCATAAGCTTAATAGGAGGACAGGTAGCAGTCTTCAGGGTAGAGGTCACCAAAGGTAAAGAGACCACGCTGGTGGGCTCACCGTTTTGCACTCTCATCCTTTAGCAGTGGAAGCATGGGATTTCGCAAGAGCAGCATAGAGGGAGCAAATGTACATGAAAGGTGGGCACATCGTCGCAAGCCATCCCACGCCCAGTGAATGCACGCGATGTGTCAATCTCTCGTGGGTTTAAATGGCTAATATAGCACGATAGTTAGAGGGCAGGGAGCTGCCTCGTCAGCCTCCACAGCTGTATGAGGCTGGAACCGAGTGGGGTATAGCCAAAAATGTATGTATTGGGCTTGTGCGCAGTAAGCTTATAGGCACGTGTCAGGTGCATTCAGGCCACCTTGTTTGAAGGGCAAAGTAAGAGTCTCCCATGCAATCCGCGGCTGCTTGACCTCCCAGATGAAGGAGATCAAATTTGAGCCATGGAAAGGAGTAGTCAGGACCAGACTGGATCCCTCTCCTCAAGCCAGGCCATAGCCCTTCCATAGTTTGCCCACCAGTTCATCGATGTCTCGGCTGAGCCAAATACCCAGATAGTGAACTGGGCCATCAGCCCACGGTAAACATCGTTTACCACGCATGCGAGACAACGCATGCCATTACAACGCAGTCGTTACAACGACCGTGTTGTTACATTGCATACCATTACAACGCAAGTCGGAACAACGACTTGCTGTAGGGGGCAGAAGGTGTTGGATTTAAAATCCAATACCTTCCCTACTGTTGCACAGACTGGAGTTGGAATAGTAAATTATACTATTCCAACATCCAGCGCCCCCCCTGCAGCAAGTCGTTGTTCCGACTTGCGTTGTAAAGGTATGCGATGTAACAACGCGGTCGTTGTAATGACCACGTTGTAATGGCATGCGTTGTAAACGCATGCGAACTAACGTGTCATATTCCGCCTCAAGCCTCAGGCTGCTGCACTCGGTCTCATCCGTACAGGGTTCACCTTCTCTGAAGTGCTTGCTGCAGGGAGGGATGGGCCGCAACAACATGAGGCAGTTTTCCATCCAGTCAGGTCAGTCTCTGAAGCTGCACCTCTCCTATCAGGGCGTGGAAGGCCTCTGGTGCTGCGGCAGATAGATGCAGGCCCACCGTGTTGGTGAATGTCAGCTGCCCCCCAGCGCAGGGCCTCCCGCCAGAACAGCCGGGGGTCATCAACAACGCACCTCCCTGGGGGCAGCGCCACGGCTGGTATTGTGTGGCCACTCGTAATATCCTGAAACCTGTTCCAGGATGCTTCTTTCCGGTCCAGGGAGGACCTGGCTTGGCAGTTCGGGCTGGACTGTTCCCATGAGAAGCAGGGTCAAGACAGATTTGTACATGGCTGGGTCCAAACGGGTGGCATAGTGAGCAAAAGAACGATGGATTAAACCCAGATCTGTGACTGGGGGTGAGTGGATTAAGAGTTTCAGAACTCCGTCCATCATCTTGTGGCCACTCGGCACCAGCAGCGCAAGGCCCGGTGAGTGCTGGGTCCTCCATCGTCATGGAACTTGCTCCTTGGTTAAGGGGCTGAAGCAGCTCACAGGGCCATGAGATAGGCTGTGAGTGGCCCAGTAGTTTTTCAGCCCTCCCGCAGCTGCTACTGCTGAACTAGTAGCATCATCTGCTGCGTCTTCATTTGGGGCATGGCGTCAAGCCAATTAAGCAGCATTTGGCGCCCTGGCTCTGCGTATTTTTACTGTATAATAAAGTCAGCTGGCAGAACCTTGCTATGCGGCAGCCATCTTGCTGCCGGGCACTTTAGCACCCCCCAGATTGTGGGGTGATATGAAGGGATCCTCTAGTAGTCTTCTGTTGCAGTACTTCCACTTGAATACAAGCACGCTCAGCTAGGTAGGGGGGCACAACTGTGGAGCCTGTAACAAATGTTACAAGGGCCTTAAGGTATTGGGCAGCATTCAACTCAAGGCAGTGCCAGCAGAGGTCCGTGCATGTGTCCATTCTAGGACAAACAACTTAAAAATACTACCCAGAGTGCTCCAGTGTTTATTCTCTCTTTGAAGTGATAGAAATGGTCCAGCTTCAATCAGAGCCAAACGTGATTCACACTCCTGATTACCATCCTACCAAGAAACATTGCTGATTGGTTGGTTTTCCCTGGGGACAGCTGAAGGAAATAGTTTAAGTTGAGGAAGACTGTGGATGGCCAAAGAATTGCCTTTTATTGGGAGTTTCCTGCATTGGCTAGGTGGGATGTGAGGAGATGATCCTTCCTGATTTGCCCTCTTGTGGTGAAACACCCAACCCAAGCAACCTCCCCTCCAGTGCGGGTTACTGATGTACCTTATATATGTCATTTGGTAAAAGGAAGATTCCTGATATGGGCAACTTCATGGATTTAATGAGCAATACTACACAAAAATTGTATAACAACGTAATAACTAAGTAAACTGCTTCCTAGCAGAAAGTCACTCGATAGTCAGATAAAGGAGAGCACTCCCTGTGGATTAAAGCAGAATCACTTTTGGTTAGAGTTTGAAGGAAGTAAGCACTCAAACTAGAGGCCCAACAAGTCAAAAATATTGAAGCCTGTTTATAGTGCTGTTCAGAGGGAACATGCCATAGACGTTTGATCATCTTTCTGAAAGAAGGCACTAATGATCCTTTATGTGGTAACAGCTGAACCAAAACTAGAGCTTATGGGAGCCTGCCTTTTCGGTATCTACCCCAAGCCAAAGAAGTTTAAAGTTGTGAGGAAATTCACCTACTTAGCGCTTATACTGGTGAAATGGGACTTCACTATGGGATGGAAATCATCAACTCCACCTACGATTGCCTGGGGATACAGGCAGTCGAGCACTGGGCCGAGCCTGAGAGTACTTCCGATAGGCATGAGAAAAAAATGGAAATCTGGAAGCACCCAATTTTGAAGCAGTAGGATGAACTCCTACAGGAAAAGATGAATTGCTTTCACCCAGTGCTTAATTTGACCCTGTGGTTTACGGTGCTCAGCACAGGCACTTAATTGTCAACACCAGCACTTATGACAATCTGCCACATGGTGGTGCTGACTGTCTAATTTAGAAATAGGCGCAACAATAGATGTTTACGAATTCAATATACATTAAAAATGACTATTGACTGCGCTCAAGTCATTCCTATAGCTTTGAGGGCCTGGAATAGCCTGAATAGTCACACTTTTAGGAGTGTGATGGTAAATAGTAGTGTTGGTACTGTCATTGGCAGCGCTGGCGGGGGCAATGGGTGGTGCAAGCTGCAGTGGCCTCCTGACGAGGGCCCGAGCACTTTTGTTTGCAAATTAAGCACTGCTACCACCTGAGAACCCTCAGTTCATTGAGCACCCCCACCCCCTTTGTAGGGATTGCTACGGTGATGTCCCGCTCTTTCCCACTTATGAAAAGCTCCTTAGACCCTTGACCCTCTAACCCTCTCACAACAGACCTCCTTGATCCACTTAAGCCCCTCAAAGGTAGAAGAGAGCCAATTCACTGCTCCTGGACTCCATGCCCATAGCCTAAATGATGCTAGTACTCTTGCTCAGGTACGCTTCCACACACCCAGGTTCTTTACTAGGGACTAGCTTTCAATTGAATATACTTAAAGGGTATTTCTGGGTGGGTGGGAGATTTGGGATGGGATGGTAGGGTAAGTCGGTTATGCTCATTGGACCTGTTATTAATTCTAACATAGGAATGACCAACTTGGAGATGTTGTTAAGATAAGCTACGATGTACTCAGTGGTTCATTTGTATCATTTGAAAATGGCTTGTCCTGACTTGTATTACATTTTTATTAACATGGCTAGGCATAATCTAAAACCAATAAAACATGTTTAGAAAAAAAAAGACTTTTGAGCGATACTGTCTCATTTTGACATGGCCGGGATATACATGGACATGGTTGTCTCCTGTCTATGACAGAACAGGTGAGGCAAAAATGGAATTGAGTGCAATGTTCCCAGAATATAGGTGCTTTATGCTTATACGAAAGCAGCATCCTTTAAATCAGTCAGCCCAGCAGTAAGTGCCATTCATCTACATATTAGCACATCTTAGTGATCAGCCAACCCTAAAAAAACATATGTCTAAATATATGTAATAGACCCTTGATGCAAACTTCCGTTTGACTTCCAGTATAGGGCCTACAACAAAAACAAGGTGATGATGGATGAAATGCTTGAATTATTCGCAGCCACTGGCAATCACTCGGGCTATATCCCAATCCATCATTTTTCACCCACCATGCCACCTCAGTTTGGACCCAGCCATATGCAAGTCAGTCTTGACCCTGCTCCAATGGGAACAGTGCAGCTCAAACTACCAAGTCAGGGCCTTCCTTAACCAGAACACAAGCAACACAGTACCGGTTTCACTCTTTTTAGGGATCATCAGCCAGGTATAGCTTGGTTCCAGTGGCACAGTGAGCACAGATCTCACGTCAGGAAATACCTGTCACACTTGGGACAACAAAAACAAAGTGATTATTGGAATGCATGAATTAATCTGAGCCACTGGCAATCGCTCAGTCAGCATCCTAATACATTGTTTTTCACCCACTGTGCCACTCAGTTTGGACCGAGCCATAAGCGAATCAGTCTTGACCCTGCTCCAATGGGAACAGTCCAGCCCAAACTGGCAAGCCAGGTCCTTTCTTAACCAGAACACAAGAAACCCAGGACCAATTTCACCCTTATCAGAACTTATCAGCCAGTTATAGCTTGGTTCCAGTGGCACAGTGAGGACTTTTTTAGTGAGCCTTCATGAGTCCATGTTCTCCTTTTGTTTATGTTTCTTCATGTGGGTAACATGACTGGTATAGCACGTTCCTTCATGTATACTGTTCCAGAACTGTTGTCCTTTTTTTAACTTCGGATTCAGGTGACGTCGGTAGAAGTACATGCCTCTAGTCTTCCACGTTGCTGGAGCTCCATTAGGCAGGCCCATGCTTGAAGGTGGATTAACTCCCCTTTATGGAGTAATACCAGCTAGAGATCCTTGCTGGGACATATTTAGTCTCTTCTACACCCCACAGCCTACCCGGTACCCACCCAGCCCCCGGGTTCCATATTAGTTTGTTTGCTTAGCAATTCAGTGAATACCTATGTTTTCTATGGTTAAATCTACCAATTGTGGTCACTTTCCTAGTGAGCTAATAAGCAATTAACCTCCCCCCCATTTTCTGGGTAGTTACTTTTTGAGAGGTTCACTTACTGGGCCAGTGCAACTGGCTGGCTTTTCCTTCATTGGGCAGAGTTACCTAAGAGAATCCTCATCATTGATACACCAAGTAAGTCCAGTTACTGATTTTACCCTAGCCTTAATTTAATTTTTTAACAATCTTCTTAATTGGTTCCATAACTTTTTCTATCCATCATGTTTTTTCCAAGATTATTCCATATATTTGGTTTAACACCTCATTGTCCTGTAAGTCCCTTTTTTTAATGTATGGGGGTGCTCACTTACTACACATGCACTGAGTTGTATTCTCTCTTTTTCCTCATCCTAACTTCACTCTATGGGGCATATTCTCAAGGACTTATCGCCGATTTATCGGCACATTAGCGCTGCAAAAGTGGCGATAGACTAATCACCCTATTCACAAGCTGGTGCAAACTGCCCATATCGCCAGTTTACCAGCAATAGCTGCCGCAAAAAACATCACCACGGATGAGAGAGACAACTAACGCTAATGATATGCAGAGTAGGCGTTCCCGTGCAAAAACTCATGAAAACTCCACTTCGCGAGATTCACAACGACCAGCCAGATCTACGATGCGACCCAAAAACAGGCGATAAGGCGCGTTAGCAGCAGGGATTTAACACATGCCTTCTACTGATGTTAAGCAGGACGACAAACTGCAGTATAAAAGGGAGCCCAGCCCAGAGCCACATCTGAAGACCAACAGATGCCATGGAGCTACTGATCATGCAGCTCGGAGACCCAAGAGGCCCACAACACCCACAGCCACCCCCCGCAGGCCACCAACCCCCCCCCCCCCAGGACCAACCCCCCGGACTACCACCGAGGCAGCGCAGAATGAGACAGCGGTCCTTCCGAAAACGCACCAGCCTCGGAGACTTAACGCCAGAGGAAGTCATTGCCCACTACAGGCTCAAAAGGACGACCATCCTCTGCATCCTGACCCACATTGCCCACAGGCTGACGGTACCAACACAGCGGACAACCAACATCCCTCCGCAGACAAAGCTGCTGGCTGTGCTGCACCTGTTGGCCTCTGGTACCTTCCAACCAACAACTGCCAGAGTCGGAGGAGTCTCACAGCCATCCCTATCAAATGCCATTACACCTGTCCTGGATGCCATCATCAGTTTCATACCCCATCACCTTCACTTCCCCCACACTGCGCAGGAACAGCTGGAGACCAAGCAAGGCTTCTACGCCATAGCTGGCTTCCCGCACGTGTTGGGGGCAATTGACTGCACACATGTCCTACTTGTGCCCCCTGCCGACACTGCACACAATTAACGCAACAGAAAGCACACACATTCCATCAATGTGCAGGCAATAGTGGACCACCGGGGACTCTTCACCAACGTCGTCGCCAACTACCCAGGCAGTGTGCATGATTCCTACATCTTCCGACAGTCCATCATCAATCAGCGCTTCCAGGATGGCACCTACGGAAATGCACTGCTCGTCGGTACGTACCAACGGAACACACCACACACCTCAACTCCACAATCAGACAACTCACAACTGTGGGAATGCACACATTACAACATCACATACGTCATGCCAAACAACATGCCCACCTACCAGACATGGCAACACATGGAAATGTGGTAACAGGGGCCAGACATCCAGACAAGCCATCCACATAATGGCACCTCTGCCACACAATAGCAGGATGTGGTGAGAGGCGGGAACCAAGTATGTGCGAGGGAGGCAAGTGACCCATGAATCAGAATGAACTCAATGCCAAGTGTGGCGGGGATGTGCTGGACAGACTTAAGTATGCAGAGCACAGACATGTCCATGTGGACATATACTGCTGGTGTTTGTAGTGTCGTAGACAGTGGGCGCAACCATGTTACCCCAGGCAGTGGGGTAGACCCTGGACATGTAGCTATGTCCCCCCCCCCTGTAAGCGTAAGCGGAGTGGGCTGGGCCAGGGTAGGAGTGGGAATCAATAGCCCGGGGCTCAGGGCGTGGTTCACTCCCGGGATGGCCACCAAGGCAACTACTGCGTGTGTCTCTGTTTCCGCCATATCCTGACCACAGGCCTACACACACGTGGCCGACCACCTTCAAGGGCCAATATCACAGTGTCGTTGTCAGGCTTGTAGACATGCGCAGACAGTCATGACAATGGTGTGTCCTAGGAGTGCAAGTGATGCAACCGCGCAGCGCACACAAGTAAATAGGCTCGGGGGGAGTGAGGAGCAGCTGTGAGGCACCGTACTACACATGGATGCCGCTCATTTGCCACATGCAAGACATGTCAGACATGTATCCCAAAGTCCCACACGTCACACACCAATATACTAATAAGCCTAGTAACACAGAATGCCGAACCACCGATTGACACATCTCTCTCCCCTGTCACAGGTGATCAAGGATATGCACTCTGCCCGTGGATGATGACACCCCTCCGAGCCCTGAACACCCAGGCCCAGAGGCAGTACAATGCGGCCCACATATGCACAGGGGCATTGTGGAGTGCTCATTTGGCGTGTTGAAGTCACGTTTCAGGTGCCTGGACATCACAGGTGGAAGACTCCTGTACAGCCCGCAAATAGTGTGCAAGATGATCATTGCATGTTGTGTGTTGCACAACATATGTGTACGCACCAATGCCCAATGGATCCAAGTGCCTGATGCACCGGACGATGATGATGAAGATGAGGCAGGTGGACCACACCCCAGTGCAGCAGCAGCTGGAATGGCCCGAAGGGACACTATCATTCGCAATTTCTTCACATAGGCACGTCACATGGGGACTGTCCTTTGCAGTCATGGGACAGGTCAGAGTGATCACAGGCACAGCATGTGCAAATAAATTAATTCCTAGACACATTCCCTGTGTGCATGTCACTTCTCTGCATTGGCACATCGCTCGGACAAGTGTATGTTCAACATTTAGTGCTGACAATTTCACCAATGGCAATTGGATGGTGGGAGTGTCACCTCCGTTATCGGAATCCTGTTTTCCTGCAGACTGAACCGCGTCTTCCTCTTCTTCTTCTCCTTGCCCTTCCCTGGTCCCGAGGTCCCAGGCTGGTCCTCTGTGGGGTTGGTGGGGTTTGGGTTGTCCTCTTTACTTGCTCCAACTCCCTCCATTGTGCTTCGCAGTTGTTATGTCTTTTTTTATTTCTTTCTGTTTTTTTTGCTGCTCTTATGGTGATTTTACCCGCCTGACGTGGGAATTGCAAGCCTGCCGATGCTTGTCGCTGATTTTTCTATCGCGGTTGGGCACATCGCAAATTTTTTCACGTTCGGGTTGAGATTTTTATCGCCGTCCCGGTAGTGTTATCGCGGACATTTGCGGCGTTATCGGGGTACTATCGCATGTTACCGCCGTGTTGTGAATGCCACGTTAACACAGGGTTATTTTCCCGCGCTAGACGGCGATATGATGACTTGCGTTAACCTATTTTGGCGATGATTATCGCACGTTCTTGAGAATATCCCCCTATATCCATTATTTGACAGGCACTTACGTCATAGGATATCTGGCAAATACATATGGGAGACTTCTATTTTAACTCATAATTGTGTATCCCAGATTCATTCTGTAGCTTTTTTCATATGTTCTCTGAAGCCTTGCGATTTACATTGTGCTCTGAAATTTGCAGGATTCTGGAACACCAACAGGGTTGAAACGCCATCGACAGTCCATGGCAAAAATACTTTTTGGAATCATATTGGATATAAGAGACCACTAAACCCTTTGAACTTCATCTAATACATACATGCTTCTCTGGATTAACTTCATAATTGGACATTCAGTATTTTACCATTTTTAATTAATCACAATTTACCAGGTATTTTTCAGTTCTTCATTGTTTCACCAGCATCGTGTAACCACTCATTTCACAGAGCACTATGGGGCATATGTACAAGGAGATATCGCCGCCTCAGCTGCATTTTTCCGACGGTTCGGCGTCAATATTTTTATCGCCATATGTACAAGCTGTCGCTAACCTCTGTTAGCGGCAGTTTTCTGGCGAAAACGTCAATAGAAAAGATTGCCACTTCTGTTAGCGATAATGACATGCAAGGGAGGCGTTCCCGTGCAAAAACGGCCGCTAACCCCTCTTTGCGATATTTACAAAGCAATTCTTGAAGGTAGGAGGACCACAAAAACTGCCTCTAACTGCAGTTAGAAACAGTTTTTTAAAACCAGAAAATAGCTGGTCTTAAAAATGGAGATAACACTTGGGGCCTCATTTCAGCAGGTTTTGGTGCTGGACAGCGCTGCAAGCAATGTGACTGCGCTGCCCTGCGACAAAACTACAGGGCAGGAATGCGCACCATCAATAAGATAGTGCGCATTCCTGGGCCTCAGTCATGAAAAGTGTTGCAGCGCTGCGACAAGACAGCGTTGCAACACTTTTCACGACGCCCTTCTTGCGACACCATGGATGCGCTGTATCCACTGGACAGCACTCCATGACGCAAGTAATGACAGATAAGTCTGGAATCCTGACGTATCTGTCTGCGCTAAAGTCACGCATTGCTGCAGTTGTGTCACAAGCATGACGCAACTCCAGCAATGCATGGGGCCACCCTATCCATGTGGCACTGCGTCACCCTTACGCCTGCCATTAGGCAGGCATAAGGTACTGACGTAGTGCCGTCCTACAATTGTTGCAGTGAAATCTGATGGATTTCACTGTGCCACTGCTATGAGGCCTTGGTGCTTGGGAACGCACACCCTGCATACATCATACCTGATACAGGTATGATGTGGCACAGGGCTTCACAAGGTCACGCATATGCCTACATGCGTCACTTTGCAAATACGGCGCAATGTGGTGCTAGATTTTCCTTGGTCTTTTCTTGAGGGGTGCCATGGTGTCGGCGCAGTTGGAGATCCTTTGGTGGCGGTTGCGTGCTGCGGTGTTATCGCCTGTAAGCGTTGCCAGAGTGGTGGAGCTGAGGGAGTTGACGAGAAGTTCTTTGGTGGCCTTGATCCAGCTGCGAGGGGGGGCGATGATCGCGGTGGTGTACAGTGGGCATGGTGAAGACGTGATGTATACAATGATGGTCGGTCCAGGAGAGTCCGGTGGTGTGGCTGTAGTTGAAGTTCCCGCTGGCGGAGGAGACGTGCTCGACCATGTGTCCTGCTATGTGGCTTGCTGCCGTGACTAGCTGCTTGAGTCTGAGGTTGGCGAGCTTCCCCAGGAAGGGGTGGTGTTCTGGTTACTGGGGTTGTCCAGGTGGAAGTAGAGTTCACCGAGTAGGATGTCGTCGGTGGATGGGAGAGCCTGGGGTGCAATGAGGTCCACAATGGTATCGGAGAATGGGGGTCCATGGCCCGGGGGGCCTGCAGATGAGGGTGCCGCAGAGGATGGGGTTGGGGTTGGTCCGGATCTGGAAGTTGAGGTGTTCTATGGTCACCGTTGGGTCATTAGAGTGCGTGGTCAGTCGGAGTGTCCTTCTGTAGGTGATGGCAATGCCTCCTCCTGGACGGTCGGGTTGGTCCTTGCGGGTGATTTAGTAGCCGTCAGTGATGGCGATGGCGATGTCTGGTCCAGAGCAGAGGTTGGTCCTGGCAGGCGATGTGGCGTCCAGGGTTGATGGCGAGGAGGGTGCTGGCGTCGTAGCGGTGGAGTGTCCGAGAGGAAGAGGCCTTGGTGCTGAGCGCGGTCCAGGGGCATACGGTTGCAGACGGGCTTGCCTATGGCTTGCCTTTGGTACGGGAGACGTCCATTACAATGCAGGCATTACATCGTAATGCCTTTACAACGCAACTACAACAATGCAGGTGCCTTTACATCGCATTCCATTCCAACGCATTTTGACGTTAGTAATGGTGTTTTTTAAGTTTTAGTGTGGGTATGGGTTTCGGGGGTCAGAGATGAAATTTGGGGTGTATTATGGGGTCAAATATGAATTTTAGGGTGTGTTTTGGGTCAAAGATGAATTTTAGGGTCCTGGGTGCGTTTTGGGGGGTCAAATAAGAATTTTAGGGTTCAAGGTGTGTTTTGGGATGCAAGGGTTAGTTTTAGGGTTGCACTTACTGAAGTGGGAATGGTAATTTTTTCATCTCCGCTATCCAGCACTTTCCATACTGTTGCAATATGCGTAGTATTAGAATGCATTGTAATGGAATGCGATGTAATGGTATGCGTTGTAACGTCATATATACCTTTGGCACAACAGTGGTACGCCCGCTGCGCATGGGCGCACAGCGCCCGCCATAGAGAAGTGCTGCGGGGGGACTGGACAGCTTGGAGGTGGGAAACGCCGGAAAGGACACTGGATGGAGCGGGGACGCGGGGGGGTGTGTGTGAGCGGGTATTGTAAATATTTAAATGAAAGACATCTTATCTCGAGGCCGGGTCCCGTGTTTTTGTTGCTCCTGCTCTCCTGAGTCTGCCTGAAAGCAGTGGGGTGATGCTCTTCCGTCATTGCGGATGAGCCGCCACTGGGGGTGTGTCACACCAGGTGCTAGGCCTGGGCAACTCGGCCCCTGGTCCTTCTCTTCTACGCGTCCCACCTTCTTCTTACCTGGACATTGACACCGTGGCGCAATCAGCTGCACTCTCTCCAAATCTGTGACTCAGCCAGCAGGAGCCTCAGTCAGGTGGGATTTCACAAGCCTGGGTACAGCAGTCGCCGCCAAGTCCGCTGGGGAACCCCCCGATGCAGGTGATGCAGCAGGGCCACCTTAGGCGTGAAGTTGCAGCGCTCCCGCCACATAAGTTCGGCACAGCTCAGGGGCCTCACCCTCCACAGCGTCTGGCCAGCGCAAATTCATCCGGCCTGTGATGCAGAGAGGCGCCGCCCACCGTAATCTCCTCTGTGCACCCCGCTGTAGTGGTGGATCGTAGTATGCAATGCAGACCTCCCTAAGTTGGTGCGCAGGAGCGCCTCTACCATTCACAGCTCCAAGGGGCTCAAGGTGGTCTTCTCACACAGGTCAGCAACGTGTCTCCGTGCGCCCTGTCAGACTTCAGCACCAGGTAAGGGCGATCGCCGCGCCTCAATGCCTACCGCCACGGCTCATTGACTCCACAGCACCTCCGCATCCCACTCCAGGCTCCAGACGCAGGTCCAGCGAGGCATCCAGGCTCCAGATGCAGGACCAGCGAGGCATCCAGGCTCCAGACGCAGGACCAGCAAAGCATCCAGGCTCCAGACACAGGACCAGCGAGGCATCCAGGCTCCAGACGCAGGACCAGCGAGGCCTCCGGGCCACAGGAACTGTCCGCGCTTTCAAGGTTTTGGATGCCATGGTGTTGCGAAGAGTGCGCAATGAGAAGTGATGCATCACTGGTGTTGCACCACGATGTGCCTCTTTTCATGGATGTAGCCCTGCATTTCCTCTTTCCCTGGGACTCTGGCTGGTCATCCTGGATGTTGGAGGGCTTGAGGGGGTTGTTGATCTGTGCTGCACTTGGCCCTGGCTGCTCCATTCTGCATTCAATTGTTTTTTTGCCTATTTTTCATTGGAGGTTGACTGATAGGCTATTTTTGGCTACAGAGGCAAAAAAAAATCACATTGGGCTGACTAACGTGCGTTTTTTTGCCGCTAATGGGCCTTTCGTTAGTTTTCGCCCGCTAACGTCGGAATTCCTATCGCCATCACGCTAATGTTACCAGCAGTTTTCACCGCTGATCCCTGAAGCTATCGCCATGTAGCGACGTCTTGTAAATACGTCGCTAACAAGGCGATAGTTTTCAGCGTTACACAGCAGTAAGAAAACTGCTGCTAACTAGCGTTAGCGGTAGTTATCGCCAGTCCTTGTACATATGCCCCTATATCTCTTCAGGACCTTTCATATACATTGTTTTATAGTAGCAGATGTATCCTAATGTCTCATTTGCATATATGGCTGTAAAAACAGTTCAATACAGATACATTTGTTTGAAGATTTGTGTATAATATGAATACTCTCTCTAGTAGATATGAGTATCTAAATGTTTTTCCAAATATGTTTTTGTGATAACTAATACCTGGTTGGATATTGTTGCTTTTCCACTTTAACTGGAGTGAAATTACATGTATATAGTGCTTACTACCTCTGAGGAGGCATGTAATTGTGTAATGTGGGCAGTGCTTAGTTTCTAAAAGAATAAGTACCAGGGCCCAAAGTTACCTTAGAAGCCTACAACTGCTGCTTTCAAAGGTCTGTGTGCCAAACACCAAGGATATGTAGCATTAATTCCAACTCAATGCTATATAATCCAGCACCAGAGACTCCTTGACAGTTTATTTCATTCTTAGAGGTGTTTTCATTCCTGCTTTATCCCTTTTTCACTGTTTTTCTGTCATTCTCTTCCTTCTTCTTTCCCCCTTTTGTGTTTTTCTCTCTCTTGTTCTGGATCAAAATCTACTGAAGAGAAAAAAAGGGCCAGTCCCCAAACCCCAAAAATTAGTGCCGGTGGGCCTCACCAACAACCAATGTCTCAAATTAAGCACTGATTGGGGGATGCCCATTCCATGTAGCTCCTGGTAGTATCTGACATGCCTGATGTCTTGCTCGAGTTGCATGAGTCTGAGACACACGGCCTGATCCAAACTATACAACTGCTTGACATACCTCCACCACCTCCATTTTGACACACTTTTCAAACAGCTATCTCTTCTTGACCTCGTTAATGGTGCATAGCTCCACTTTCTTCCAGCACATTTACCAAGGCAGCTGCATTGACTTTAGGAGATGCACATTGTTGAAGCTCTGTATAGTATTCTTCTACAAAGGTCACTACAATGCCTGCCTCCTCATCAGTGAAGTGTGTCTTCCTCTTGATGGCTTTATGACCCAACCTACCTTTTTTTAAATTAATTTTTATTATTTGCACAAGAAAAGAAAAAGCAGACATACAAAAGGATGACAAATTTGCATCTCATCAGGGAAAAGAGGGAGTGTTGTGCCTTTGAATGATACAAGGTCTATGGGTACATAATGATAAGACATGTCTGTAAAACAGTATCAAATAGTTCAAGTACTATTCCATTATGTAGAAGGAAGGCTAGAAGTAGAAGAATAATATGCAATGTTTGTCATACCTATAAAGAAATCAGGGAGAGGAGAGAGCAGGGAGGGGAGGGGGATGACCACATAGCCTAATAAGTTGTATTGAGCGGGGGTACGATTCATTGGATCAGTGGGTAGGAGTCCAGCTGTTCATCGGCACATGCAAAAGGAATGTATGCATGAGTTACTCAACTCGTTTCGCACAGAGAAGATGGGGGAGGGAGGGCGAAAGGGGACTCGCCGTGCTCCGAAGCTGAGGATGGGGAGGAAGCAGTGGAATGGTGTTGCAAGGTAAGCAAATATATGTACGATATATGTTCCAAATGTCCTTGGGTCGGGAGGTGGGGGGTTGCATAGTAGAATAAACTTCGGTTTGCTTGTCACAATATGCCATGCTACGAAGCCATGCCTCTTTTGTGGGGCGGTGTCGGGTCCCCCAGTGTATTGCAATCTCCCTTTTGGCCAGTAGTAATGCTATCGCTGCAAACCTGCGGCAGCAGGTCGAGATGGCTGCAACAATGCCCAGTAGGGCCAATTTAGGGGATGGCGTAAGTGTTGTGGGGATCAGGGTCGACAGCACCTGAAACACCGATGTCCAGTAGGTAGATGTGACAGGGCATGTCCAGGTCATATGAGAGAAGTCTGCGTCTAAGTAGTGGCACTTGGGGCAGTGTGAGATTTTGGAGGAGTCATATATAGCTAGTTCTATAGGTGTGACATAGAATCTATGAACAACCTTAAAGTGCATTAGCTTATGTGGATGGTTGGGCGAGACCCTCTTTATTTGCTCGTGGCAGCAGGCCCATTCCTTGTCAGTGAGTGATTGTCCCAGGTCCTCCTCCCATTGGCGACGCGCCCCTCTGTCCCGTACCATCTTAACCAACATGCAAGCACGGTATAGCTTGGTAACAAGATGTGAACTGACATTGTCAGTTATTAAGAGTGTGAGAGGTTAGAATTCTTCCGGGGGAAGGACGGGATCGACGCGCACAGGGCACCAAGCAGCCTAGTCATAATGAATCTGTCCATATGGGACAGTTCTGCGAGTGCAGAAAGATCTGTTAGCTTTATAATGTGTCCATCTGGGAAAAGATCCCCGAATGTGTGGAGATGTAGTTTTTGCAAGGTGCATTGTACTAATTTCTCGGATGTTGATGGGATCCACAGATTTTGAGATAAGGGGAGTTTAGGCGAATATAGAGTGCCAGATCCTAGAAGCCGGCTAAGTTTCCGCCAGGCCCAGCATGTGGTGGACAGAGTTTGTATATCGTTATGGTCCAGTCGGAAACCCTGCAGGAATATCGCGTTGAGTGGGACAGGGTCGGCTAGGTCCTGCTTGGGTTTGGTATAGGGTATACGGGCATCTGGATGAAACCAGTTGTATGCAAAATGGGCCTGTGCGACTAAATAGTATACGTTAAGGTCATGGACCGCGAATCCACCACGTTCGTAGGGGATCGTAAGTGTATCCCATGCTATTCGTGGCTTTTGGCCAGCCCATATCAGGCAGAGCAGTTGACCGCATAGTTGTAGAAAGAATGATTTCGTCAGGGGAATGGGGATGTTAACAAAAAGATATAAAAAATGGGGGAGGACGTTCTTTTAATAAGGGCTATGAGGCCAGCCATGGACAGTGGCACACGCATCCAACGGTCCACTTGAGTGGCCAACTTGTCCATGGCAGGCCCATAGTTCAGACAAATTATCTGTTCCTTGTTTCTGTGTAGTGTGATTCCTAGGTATTTAGTGGTCACTGCCACCCAACGAAGGGGAAAAGTACCGCCGGCGGGGATCGCCGAGTCCGTCAGAGGGAAAAGCTCGGACTTGCCCCAGTTTATACGTAGGCCTGACATGTCCCCAAAGCGGCCGATCTCATCAATGAGGGAGTGCAGATTTTCAGCGGGTGTCTGATAAATAGCAGAATGTTATCTGCATACATGGAGAGTAATAGAGGGCCAGAGTGGAACCGAAGTCCTCGGTGCATGTGTTTCTCCTGTAGATGCCTAACTAGGGGGTCCATGGCCACAATAAAAAGTAACGGCAAGAGTGGCCAGCCCTGCCACGTGTCGCGTGAGACCGGATAGGGTTCTGACAGAGAGCCATTTACCTGAAGCCTAGCTGTGGGAGAGGAGTATAAAAGTGAGGCTCGTGCGATAAAGTTGTTGGACATGCCTAATTTGCGGAGTGTTGCAAAGAGAAATGGCCAATCCAGAGAGTCAAAGGCCTTCTCGGCATCTAGGAGCGCTACTGCTGCATGGGTTTTTGGTGAGATCCTATTTAACACCGAGAAGACAGTTCTAAGGTTGAGCACGGTCGACCTGTGTGGAATAAAACCGGATTGTACCGGGGAGAGAATTTGGTCTAAAAGTATTGAGAGCCTGTTTGCAAGCATCTTGGCCAATATCTTATTGTCAAAGTTAATCAAGGATAATGGTCAGTATGAGGGGCATGCGGTGGGGTCCTTACCGGGTTTCAGCAAAAGAGAGATTGCTGCCTCCCGCATTGAAGGTGGGAATGCACCATTTGGGAGGGATTCGGCATAGACCTCAAGCAGGTGGGGTATCAACGTCTGCTTAAATGTCTTATAGAAGGTTCCAGACAGGCCTCCCAGGCCTGGTGCCTTTAAACCATCGAGTGAGTCTATTGCTTGACTGAGCTCCTCAGCGGTAAAGGGTTCGCTCCGATCTGAACAATTCGTCTAGTAGTGCTGTGGCTGGGAATGTCCATTTACGTTCCCAGCCGGTAGAATAGGGGTTCACTAGGTGGAGCAGCACAGGTGCGTGGTCGGAGAGGGTGTGGGGCAATGTTTCTACATTGCGTATACATTGACAAGTAGGGGCGTCGACAAACCAGTAATCAATGCGTGTTCATACGGAATGTGGTGCCGAGTGGAATCTGTATACCGGGATGCTGTGTACGCCATGTGTCATGGAGTGCCAACGAGCCCAGGAGATCACGGAAGGCCCGCAAGGCCTAGGGTTTAGAGCCCTGCCCAGTTCCGGATGTGTTGCGGTTGGGATCTAGCCATAGCTTCAGGTCACCGCCAAGCATTAAGGTGTCTGGTTCATGTCGATCAAGTAAATTGAGTATTCCGGAAAAAAAGTGGGGTCGTCGGTGTTAGGAGCGTAAATGTTAAGAAACAGGGGTTTTTTGTCCAGCAGTGTCCCAGTTACTGATACGTATCGCCCCTGTTCATCTGCGATGGCTGGTATGGTGCATGAAAGGGAGGCTATGATGTATAAGTATACACACTCCTCTCAAGTATGTGCTGTACCCAGCGAAGAATCGGTGAGGTCCCCAGGAGGTGGCAAATGGGGGGGTGGATTGTGGGAGCAGGTGCGTTTCCTGCAAAAAAAGCTATCTCAATGTGATGCCTATGTAGGTAGGACAGTACTAGCTTGCATTTCCGGGGGTTGTTGAGGCCGCGGACATTCCAGGTCAGTAGTTGCACTTCAACCTTTGTGTTAGAAGTTACCGTCATGAAGGTGCCGGAGTGTGAGTGGGTAGGAAATGCATGTTGAGTGTACTGTATGTCAGGGGGAAAGGAGTACACATGAGAGGGAAAGGAGACGGGAGAAAAAAACCGAAGATAAGACAAAAAATGATCAAGTCCCAATTAGCCCACCCACACCAGGAGAAAACCACCTGGCGAATGCCCAATGCCCAATTCTTGAAAACCAAAATCCCAACACTAGAACAATCGGAATTATCCGTGGGGGCGGGCAACACGTCAGAGACCCAACGCCCGGTTTATATGGATCGTCACTGAAACAAAGAGTGTTATTGTAGAAAGGTGGGAGTTACATAACTTTTGCAAAGCCCTGGATTAAGCTATAAGCGTGTAAATGTACTTAGTAATGTGGAACATTGTGTACATGGCCTTAGTGGGCTAATCCAGAAATAGTAGGAGACGTAAAACCATCACTATTCAGAGGGAAAGAGTTCTGCGCTGGCCGCCAGCTGTCTATCTGGAGATTAGAGACCAGATGAGGGAGGAGGGCTTCGGCGGTAGTTGTCCTTTTGTGTTTTGCAGAAGGAAAAGGCATCCACAGGGGTGTCGAAGAAACGGGGTATGTCGCCTACAGTCACCCGCAGTCTCGCTGGATAAAGCATGGTGTATTTCAGGCCAAGTTTGCGGAGTTGCGCCTTAACGTCAGTAATCTTTCACTGCACTTCCTGGACTGCAGCAGTGTAATCAGGGTAGAAGGAGAGCGAGGAGCCTTTGTATTGCAGTGGAGAGTTCTCACGGGCCAATCGGAGGGCAGTGTTACGGTCTCTATAATTTAAGAGACGTGCTATAATGGGCCTCGGGGGTGCTCTGGGGGGAGAGCGTGGGCCCAGGGACCTATGTGCCTTCCCTACAAGGAATACTTTGGAGAAGTGTTGGGGCCCAAACAAGTCGGTAAGTAATGACTCTACAGTAAAGGGACCGCGGGGTAGGGCAAGGGGAGGGCTTTGTATATATTTATCGAATAAAATATCAATAGTCAAAATGGAATCAAGGTGGGGGGATAGATACTACCAACTGATCAAGTTATATACAAGTCTGACCCATTGTATTATTTTGATTAATTTCTATAATAACATCCCACCAGCTGAGTTTGGCTACGTTGTGAAAAATATTGCTAGTGACCTTATTGTGGACAGCATTGATAGCGCAAAAGATATCATGATACTCCTGGTGGGGGATTTTAACTGCCTACCTTGCTCGAATAAGGACAACAGAATCTGTGGTTTTAGCGATGAAGAAGGCATATGCCACACTCACTTTTGTCATACAATGTCGGGGGAATTGCTTAATAGCCTGATGGTTTCTAATGAGCTGGGCTTTGTGAACTACCTATTGTCTAATCCAACTTCTATGCCCCCTACATTTAACGGGAGAGGTTTATCATCAACTATAGACTTTATCCTTGCATCACGTAACTATGCAACGAGGATACATTCCTTCAAAGTAGGGGATAACCCCATGAGTGACCACTTTCCCCTTTGCCTAACGATTAGTTTGCCATTACATAGGCGACAAAGGACAGTCAATCCCACAGTAGATGTTGGAACGGTAAAATTGGATAAACTGAACGGTTATTCCTTACAGTGGTCTAAGGTCGATCCTGAAACAGCTATGAAACAACTAGTAACTAAGTTTAAAACCTCTATCGAGACTTGTTTGAGTGAGGTAGCGTCACCAAACAGCATATTATCATCGTTCCAGACATTATCAGCTGGGATAAGGGAGTTACTATTTGTCCAACATCAGAATAAAGTTAAGAGCCAGGGGTGGTTTTATAATCAATGTACGCGAGCTTATACCAACCTTAAAAATGAGATACATAGGCAGCCCAGAATTCCCAACAATATTAAGAAGGCAAGATTGAATTATAGGCGGGCTATCAACGAGAGAAAAGGCACCCTGAGAAAGGAAGCATGGGAAACCCTCCACAGTGCGGTATTACAGAATGATAGTGCAGCCTTTTGGCAGGCAGTGAAAACTCCATTCTTACAACCAGTGGGGGGCCCCTCTATAGAATGTGCTATTCCTGAGGAATCCTGGGTTAGTCACTTCCAAGATTTACGCCGAGCAGGAGCCCACTAACGTAACTCACACTGTTATCCTAAGAGAGAAGTTGGATAAAGCGGTCCTGAATTTTACATTGGAGGAGGTGGGGAGAGCAATTGCAGCGGGCAAGGGAGGCAAAGCTCCGGGTCCCGATGGAGTACCCGTGGACCTATTCAAGACAAACATTGATCTTTGGGGGCCTATAGTAACCCAGGTTTTTAATGCCAGCTGCATGGAAGTAATGCCAAAGACCTGGGGGGAATCTATTATAGTGCCAATATTTAAAAAGGGGGACCGTAATGACCCCGGATGTTACCGCCCCATTTCGCTGCTGGACTCCTTGGTAAAAGTAGCCGGCCGAGTCATACTGGAGCACCTTCAATCTTGGGCAGAAGATAGACAGGTGCTATCAGATATACAGTATGGCTTTCGTGAGGGATTGGGAACAATAGAGCAGGGTGTGAACCTTGCTTTACTTGTGGGGAAATATGTTAGAGTAAAGAAGGGCACCCTGTTTTTGGCATTTGTGGACCTCACGGCGGCCTTCGACTCCGTGAGACACAATAGATTGTGGGAGATACTAGAGGCTGTAGGGGTGGATCCCCATATTATTCTTTTTCTTCGGCATTTGTATAGCGGTGCCTCAGCTAACGTGCGATTCGGCATGGGGGGTGAGCGCACAGCCTCCATCCCCATTAGAAGGGGGATCAGACAGGGTTGCGTACTGGCCCCCTTTCTCTTTAATTTGTATACTAATGGGTTGGAACAAGCACTCCTTGATAATAATCAGGATTTCCCCTTAGTAGGTGGCCGATCCATACCTGCTCTCCTTTATGCGGATGACGCAGTACTGATGTCCAGAACACAAATAGGCCTACAGAGGGCCCTAGACAGTTTTACAGACTTTATGAAGAATCTAGGCCTCTCAATTAATAAGTCGAAGACTTACATCATGAATTGCGGTGGGAAAAGAAAAAGGTTAAGGGCTATGTATGTGGACGGGCAGAAGTTAGCTACAACCATGAGCTTCTCTTATCTTGGTATCATGTTTAATCAAAATGACTCATGGGCTCAAGCAATATCAACAAATAAGCTGGCGTTTGCAAAGACAACGGCTGCCCTTACCTCCTTCTCTAAGAAGCTAGGCAGGAAACCCCCAGCAGAGCTTATAAAGATTTATAAAGCCAAATGTATTACATCGGCAACGTACGGGCGGGAGTGTGGGGTTTTGTTGATGCCCAGCCGATCCAAGTAGTGGAAAATTCATTTTTAAAATACCTTTTATCAGTCCCAGCTAGCACCTCTTCCTTTGCTTGCCATGACGAGCTGGGTCTTCCGTTTATTTCGGATCTTATAAGACTTGAACCCATCCTGTTATGGCATAGAAGCTGGTTAAAGGAGCAAACCAAGTTAACTAGAGAGATACTACAAGATTGCCTTAAATTAGAGGGGGTTTTAAAAATTCCTTGGGTTAGGTATGTGCGCAATTTTATGAACGACCTAGGGCACGCAGAATATTTTACTGACCCAAACACATTGCAAGAAATCCCCAGAAAGAAATTAAGAAAGGTTGGTCTTCAGCACCTGGGTATAATAAGAATGTCAGAAGAGTTTTTAAAGTCTACTGTAAAACAACATCAGTTAATTTTAACCTCGTTTGACATTGAACCGTATTTAACATTTGTACCAGGCAGTTTTGATAGGCGGCTTTTAACTTGGTTTAGGCTGGGTATTGTTCATAGATTAGTGACTTTTCCAAATATGAATGATTGGTCACGGACACTGCAACCCTGTCCCTGTGAGAATCAGGCTGAGCAGTCCACAATACACCTAGTCTTATTTTGCAAATTTTATATTGCGTTGAGGAAAGCGTGTATTCTTCCACTTTTAAAACAACAGGGGCTAAGGCAATGTCGCCCGGCCTTGATCAAACTCCAGTTCTTGGAGAATGATCACGTAGCATGGCGCTTAGCAAGCTTCCTGAAGAAAGCACTGCACTTTAGAAAAAGTATGATATGTGATGATCTATAATTGAGATGAATTACGACTGATGGGGCATTCGTTGTTTTTTAGATCGATTCTTATCACTGCTGCTTTTAACTTTTATATGGAATTTTACTCCTTGTTATTTTTTACATGTGTAATATTCGGTATTGTCTGTATTTTATTGAATGTCTCATGCTTTTATGATTGTCAAAAATGCAGTCGAATAAAGCTTTCCTTGACTTGACTTGACTCTACAAAAAGCTCTGGTCGTCCGAGGTTGGTTGATTCTGCCAGTCCTAAAATCCGTATGTTATTCCTTCTGGATTTGGCCTCTAAGTCCTCATTTTTAATTGCCACCGCCTTAAGCACCCGTTCTGTTTTTTCCAGGCAACGTGTCATACCCCTTGCCAGGTCTTCATGGGTAGATATGCGTTCCTCGGCCGCATCCAACTGGGTGTCGTGCCTGTCCAAGCGCTCTCCCATTTTATCGAGTCGTGTAGCGAGGGTATCAAATCTTGTATCAATGGCGCGAAATCCGGATCTCAATCCTGCCACAATGGCCGCCATACCTTCGAGTGGGTGAGGATGCGCCTCTGAGTCCGCCTCACCATCCGTATCAAGAGTTTGTCCCAGGCGGTCCTGAGCACCGGGCCTGTCAAATGTTAATTTGCGCTGTTTAGGATCGCCACATCCCATTTTTCCGGCGAGGGGTCGTCGGTTAATGCAGATGAGGCGAGAGACCCGCCAACACAGGTCCTCCAGGAATGGAGTAGTTTGTGTAGGCTGTGGGCCCCTGTCCCTGAGAGAGGAGAATTGGTGATGCCCAGTGGTGGAATGAATGGGAAGATGAGGGAGCTCAGCAGGGTTCCCACATGTCGAGCGCCAGAGTAGTCCAGGGCCCCACCGACGCTGAGTCTCTAGGGCAAGCCAGGCCAGTGCCAGCCCGCACAGCAGATGGCCACTAACCAGGAGTATGCATCCCAGCAACAGTGCCCAACAGGGCCGGATCGCCCAGTGCAGCAATGAAGAGGCAGGTAATGAGGCAAGGGGGTCACAAGCAGCCCGGGACTAGGGTCCGCCGGCCCCCCTTCGCCGCAGTGATGACTCCGGGATGTGGCCCCCTTACAGGGGGAGTATGTACCATCTTAGCAATGTCTACAAGGGCCAGGGTGCCCGATGCAGCAAGCTGTGTACACAGACCGGGGCGAGGTGGGCCCAATGCAGCTCAGGCCTGGGAGTCAGGGCAGACAGACCCACGTTGTCTCTGTGTTGATTTCAGGCCGTACAGGCCCATGGCGGGATTCGCCCGGGTGAGGGTGGAGAGTCTCAAGTGGGAGCATGGAGGGCCCAGCGCCAAGATGGAACGCCGGTGCGGAGGGGGGAAGTGGCTGCGGAGCATGCCAAGCCGCCACCCCCACTCACGCCGCTCCGCATCCGCCTGAGGACCGCAGCGACGGTCCCCAGCCACTCACCTTGGGCGGGCGTCGCTGGTCCCTCCGGACGGCTCCCAAACAGCTCGGCAGTCCCAGGGCCACAGCGGTGGTGGCGGGGTGTGTGCAGAGGAGAGGGAAGGCCCGGCGGGGCACCGCAGCCCCGGCCTCTTGCTCGCCTGCGACCCCTGTCGTCACGGGGCCTCCGAGGCAGGCTGGGGTGCCTCCCACTCCTGCAAGGCTCTGAAACGGCTCGATGATGTAGAGCCGGGGTCAGGAAGCCCTCACTGCATGCGTCGTCGGTGCCTGCAGCAGGATCACACTATTTATGGGGGAAAAAGCGACGGCAGAGCTATGCCACCATGAGGATTCGAGCGGTGGGCTCTGGAGCTTCAATGCCGTGCGGCATCTTGGTCGCCGGCTTGGCCACACCCCTCGACCCATCCCACCTTTACAGTCTGCTCCTCTCTACAAAGTGAACTGAGGCTATAGATGAAGAGGTTCTTGACTTTGGCTCTTTGTAGCTATTTCGTTGCTTTGTGTGACTGCACCAACTTAAGAAATCCCCCTATGTGTAGGTTTCCACTTAAGACGTCCCACATATTTTCTATCCACAACAGCATAGCCTGCATACTATCAAATTCTGTTTAAAATTTCTTAGAGTCCACAATCAGTTTCAGAGCATGTGTGTATGTTGATGCTAACAGATTTTTTCAAGAGCAGAAATGCAGACATCTAGATTTTTACTTTCGAAACTACACATTCATAGATTTCTGAGGACGCTTCTGCATTAGAAACTGACATGCAAAGATCACAAGCGTAGTCACTCCATTTGGTGTACGCCTGTGCATTTTGGCAGTTCAACAAAGATACTCTGTGAATAAATATTATTAAAAGCCTCTTCAAAGATGTATGTATGAATTTAACATTTTCAAAAACCGATTTAAAATATTCTTTTATGAATTTAGCCCATAGTTTGTAAACTGGTACTGTAGTAGTGTTGCAATTATAATGTTGTGGTGCTAGTATTGTAATGTTAGTGTTGTAGGTGTAGCCTGTAAATATTGTAGCTGCATTAATAAATGAATGCTATAGTTGGACAATAACAGATTTTTGTAAGATTGTGATGTTGCTATGTGAGCGCTGCAGTTGTAGCATTGTGATGTGGTGGATAAAGTTACAATACAAACAAGAATACCCCTCAAGGCCAATAATCAATATTATTTGAAAGGACACAACATATACATAAATCTAGTGTCTCTGAAATATTCTTTCATATCAAATTCCCTTAGTTTATTGGTGGTGGATAAAGTGACATAGCTGTAGGTCTAGTGAAGTAGTGCTGGAGCTGTACTGTTAGTTTTACAATGTTTGTTTTAGTATTTTTGCTATTACTGTAGTTTGTGACCCCTTTTCTGCAGATCCGTGGCAGTCTATAGCTTATTGTTGCAATAGTATTATTATAGTAATTTTCGTTGGATTTTCTATTTCTACTGTATTTGAGGTGCTGGGGTGTATATTTGTAGTGTTGAAGTTTTATTGCTGTGGTCAAAGTGTAGCAGTATTAGTTGTATCATGCCAGTGTTATCACTGTTATGTTGTATGCATAATATTGTGGTGGAGTGTCGTAGCTGAACTACTGTTGTTTGACTTGCGGTGTGGCAGTTGTATTTGTAATGCTGTTCTAATATTGTTGTGTTGTTCTGGTGTTGTAGTTTTGCATCTCAGATGTACTTGAAGTGTTTTCACTATAGTGAAGTAGTTTCAGTCCAGTCATTGTAGTGTGGGAGAAGTTCTGTAGCTAATGTTCTGTTACTATAGTGTTAATTTTGTAATGTTGTAGAGTTGTACTTTTAACTTTGATGTGATTGTTTTTAGTAAGAGGTGGAGTATGTGCTGTTTGCTGCAGTCATATCAGAAAATAGGGGCAACCCTGACTGAGCATCAGCAAGTGTCTTCAATAGAATAAATAAATGATCCATCAGCACTTTTTAATGATCCTACAGGCATCAACAGCTGATAGATTACTTCAGATCATTAGTTTTTGTTTAAATTGCTCTAAAGAGGTATCCAGGCAAACATAAAACCTATATGGACTTTAAAAGAAAAAAAGTAGAGGAACTGTTTTTAGAAGGGGCGAGTAGTTGTGATGTCATCATATATTTCTACTGTAATGTATTACTACACTGGAATTTTATGCCTGTGCAGTAACATTACACCACTGTTTAAATGGTATACCTGTGCTGCAATTCTTCCCCTGTGCTGTGATCTTTTGATTGTGATGTAATATAAGACAAATGCAGCAGTGCTATACCTGTTGGTAATCGTATAAACTTTCTGCGGTTTTATAGTGATGTTGTTCCCACGCATGTGTCAAAACGTTTTATTTCAATTTCTGTTCTAATTCATTATGCTCGTGGTCTATTATAACTATGCTGTAATGTTAGATCTGTAGTTTAATTATCAGTAACTGTGCTATTATAAAAAAAATGGTGCTGTAATGTGATACAGCTAGTAAAATCAGAAATGTATAACCGTGCTGTGATCTTTTATGAATCTATAATCTTAAGCATAGAGTAAAATTATATATATATATATATAAACTGTAATATTATACTTGCGCTATAGTATATCAGTACTGTAATAGTGTGTTTGTATGGTGTACAGAGAATGTGACCTAGTGATCCTGGCTATGAGTTGTAATCCGATGCCTTTCAAGTAATTTTATACCCATAGTTTAATTATACATTTTTTTAAATTATACAGCTGTGCTGTACACTTTCACTGTGTTGTTATCTTAAACCTGTCAAGTAATGATGTCCATTTACCTTCACTTATACTCCAGTAAAGTATTCCGTTGCCCTTATATACATACTTGTTCTCTATCACAGATAATCTTTTCATTTTTCAAAAAGCCTCATAAATATAAATGATTGGCAATGTGTTTTGGGCTTTCGTAGAATTATAGCCCTACTTGGATAAAAGTCATTTAAAGTAAGTCTGACCTGACTTTGTCAAAGGGTCAGAATACCATAATATAAAATGCAGGCCTATTGGCTATATGAAGAGATCAGCACATCAGCATGTATATTGCCGACCTATTGCCTTTGTCAAAATGTCACCATTAACTATAATCAAAAGTATATTGTATTCATCCACACATTGCAATGTTTAATAAAAGTGATTGTCATAAATATGTTTTAATAAAGACTCACTAAGAAAAAACATCAGCATGTCTTGGAGACTTTTTTACAATTTTTCAGGCCACAACATGCAACCCTAGAACCTAGGGACCATGCACACTAGCTGAAGAGCATAAAGTTCGAGCTCAGAGTGCTTTAGGAAAATAGGAAAATATGATAAGCTCTCCTGGGATCATGAATTCAATGACCCAGGAGGCCTACTGTGTATTATTTAATGTTACTGGGGGGTTTTTGCACTCCTTGCAGCCCCTGCCAGCACCCCAGTCACAACCATGGTGGGAGCAGGCTGTATTTAATATTTTTTTTAAGTGGGTGCCCTGGTGCCCACCCGGGGCAGGAATGGGGTCAATGGGACACAGCTGTATTGGGCCCCGGGAGATGGGGTCTATGGGGCAGATCTATGCCTCATGGAGGGGGGCTGCATAACCCCTCCCCAAAATTACAATCACAGTCCTGGGGAATGGGGTCCTGCGGCCTCAAGAAGGCTCAAGAGAAAGGGGGTGCACACTCACCCTCTCCTAAAAAAAATTATTGGCCACAGGGAGGGGGTTCCCAGGGCCTCTGAGAGACTCAGGGAGGAGGGCTGCATGTCCCCACCCCTAAAATTATCTTTGTTCATGTGGTGGCAGCCAATAAGATCTTATCTTGAGATCTGTGGGCTCCACGAATCTTCTTCTGATATATATACAAACTTTTTTAACCCTAATTTCTCAAAACTGAACGCATTTACAACAAATCCCACAAAGCACGGTTTTTGGACCAAGGTCTAGCTTTCTGTCAAATTTGGTGTAATTCCGTTTAGTCGTTTTTTTAGTGACACTGTTCATTTTTTCTATTGAAAATTCTATGAGAAAATGTGTTTTAGGGATCCCCTTTTTCTTGGCCCCTGCTAGACGGTCGTGATGACAGTGGAGAGTGTGGTGGTGGTAAGGGTATTATGTTATGTTAAATTTATTTCTAGAGCACACATATTCTTGGAGGTGCCTTGGCGCTAGCTTAACTGAAACCTAGTACCTGATGCTCACTGGGACATAAAAAGCCATGTTTTGAGAGCTTTCCTGAAAGGGAACAAATTATTCACAGATTTGATGCGAAGGGGTAAGGAGTTCTACGTTTTGGATGCACAAATCACAAAACTTCTTCCACCCCAGGAAGTGAGTCTGAATTTTGAGACCGTAGCAATTTTGGCTACGGTGGAAATCAATGTCCTAGGCGCTAAATACCATTTGAATTTCTTTTTCAAATAGCCTGATCCTATTCAGTGTAGGGCTTTGAAAGTGATACAGAGGGCCTTAAAGATAATTCTCTGTCTAACTGGTAGCTAATGCAACTGCTTAGGTGCCATGGAAGCAGATTTAAACTAAGGAATTCCTAGCAACAGCCATACAGCTGCATTTTGCAGGGTTTGCCATTTATTCATATGTTGATGTTGCATGTTTGGGTAGAGGCAATTACAGTAGTCGATTTTTGAAAGAACCATGGATGTAACTACTGTTTTCTGTAGATCTGAAGGGATGTAGGGAAGAATCTTCTTTCAGGTCCTAAGGGTATAAAAAGAAGCAGATGTAACTGCATTTTCCTGAGCACCAAAAGTAAGTTTGTGATCAACTGGTACTCCCCGGTTGTAGACTTTCCTTACCGGGATAGGAAGGGTACCTAGCTCTTGAGGGGACCAGGAGGGGACCAGAAGGAAGGTTGGTTACCGAAAAGGATGACCACTGTTTTCCATGAGTTTAGCTGCAGACAATTCCTGGCCACCCAGTCATCTAGCGCCTGCATACAGTCATGGAATCTGGTACCCATGTTCTGCTCATTAGTGGTCAGGGAAACCATGATCTGAGTAGTGTCGGTATAAGACATGAGCAAGATACCAAACCATCTGATGAGATCGACCAAAGTTGTGACATAGACGTTAAACAGCGTGGGGCTTAAAGAGGAACCCCACAAGGGAAAGAGAATGATTCAGAAGTGAATACATTAAGTTCCATCAATTGTTCTCGACCGAGAAGAAAGGATCTCGGGATAGCAAGAGCGGGTCCTCCTATTCCGATGTTTGGAGGTGGCCAATCAGCAGCTCATGGTTGACAGTATTTTGGAGGCAGTACTTTGGAGTCAGCCAATCAGCATCTCATGGTTGACAGTATTGAAAGCTGCTGATAGATCCAGTGGTATTAGGGCTGAGCTCCTCCCTTGATAAAGGGCTTCTCTGATCTCTTCAGTAGCCATGATCGAGGCACTCTCAGTGCTGTGGTCACTTCTAAATCCATACTTAAGTGGGGTCCAAAAGATCGTTATCATGTATGGAGGCTGCCAATTATAGAGTCATGATCTTTTCTACAATCTTTGCTGGAAGTGGCAGGCGAGATATAGACGGTAACTATTTGGATTGGTAGGATTGAAATTAGGCTTCTTTATCAGTGGGAGTATTGAAGCTATGTATAATAATGTTCCATTGTGTCGGAAAGTAACCAGTTTCAAACATATGGTTGAAAATGCCTGTTAAATTGGTGGCAATGGTGTCAGGTGCTAATTTGGCCACCGATGGTGGACACAGATCCAAAGGGCACCTTGACTTCATGAACAGTGTGACCTGCTCAACTGTGGGGTTTGTGAATTTCACGAAGGGTGTTGGTGAGGGTGGTAGTGATGGTGAGGGTGATGGTGAGGGCTGTGATGGTGGTGAGGGTGGTGGTTTGGGTGGTGTTGGTGGTTAGAGTGGTAGGGTGGTGGTGAGGGTGATGGTAAGACTGATGGTGGTAGTTAGGCTGGTAGTGGATAGGGTGGTGATGTTGATGGTGGTTAGGGTGGTGGTGGTGGTGGTTGGGGTGGTGGTCAGGGTGGTGGTGTGGTTACGGTGGGGTGGTTGTGGTTAGGGTAGGGTGAGGGTACTGGTGGTTAGGGTGGTGGTGGTTAGGGTGGGTGGTAGGTAGTTTAGGGGTGGTGGTTATTATAAGGTAGCAATTGTGGTGGTTAGGGTCGTGTGGTGATTAGGGTGGTGAGGGTGGTGGTGGTGGTTTGGAATGTGGTGGTTAGGGTGGTGGTTATTAGGGTGGTGGTGGTAGAGTGGTAGTCATGGTGGTAGGCTAGCGGTGGTGGTGAAGTTGGTAGTAGTGGTGGAAGTTGTGATGAAGGTGGTTAGGTCAGTGGTGGTGGTTAGGGTGGTGGTGGTTGTGGTATTGGTTAGGTTGGTGGGCAGGGTTGTGGTAGAGTGGTGGTAGGAGTTAGTGGTGGTAGGGTGGTGGTTGTAGGGCTGGTGGTGGTGGTGGTGGTAGGGTCCTAGTGGTGGTAGGAGGTGGTGGTAGGTGGTGGTGAGGGTAGTGGTGGAGGTAGGATGGAGGCAGTGGTAGGTGGTGGTAGGGTGGTAGTAGACTAGTTGGAGTGGGGGCTAGGTTGTTGGAGATTAGGGTGATAGTTAGGGTGGAGGTTGTTAGGGTGGTGGTTGTTAGGGTGGTATTTAGGGTGGTGGTAGGCTCATGGTGGTAGTAGGCTCATGGTGGGGAGGCTTGGGGTTAGGGTGGTAGTGGTTAAGATGGTGGTTAGGGTGGTGATGATGGTTATGGTGTTTAGGGTGGTGGTTATGTTGGTGTGTAGTGTGGTGACTATGGGTGCTATGAAGGTGGTTAGGGTCGTGGTGGCTGTTGTTTTAAGGTGCTAGTTAGGGAAGTGGTAGACCATGGTGTTGTTAGGATGGTGGTGGTATGGTGGGGTGGTGTTATGGTGGTGGGTTAATGGTAGTAGGGTGGTGATGATGAGGGTGGTGGTAGGCTGTTAGAGAGGTGATGGTTAGGCTGGTGGTAGGGTGATTATTAGGATGGTGGTAGGGTAGTGGTTATGGTGGTAGTGGTTGTGATGGTGGGGGTTAGGTTAGTGGTGGTGATTAGGGTGGTGGTGGTTGTGATGGCGGTGGTTAGGTTGGTGGTGGTGGTTAGGATGGTGGTGGTAAGGGTTGTTGTAGGGTGGTGGTAGGCTGGTGATGGTGAGAGTGAAGGTTAGGGTGGTGGTGGTTAAGATGATGGTTAAAGTGGTGATGGGGGTTGTGGTGGTTAGAGTAGTGGTGGTTAAGATGATGGTGGTGGTTAAAGTGGTGATGGTGGTTAGAGTAGTGGTGGTGGTTAGGGTGGTGGTAGGACGGTCACTAAGGCTGGTGGTATTGTGGTTGTTAGGGTGGTAGTTGTGGTTAGGATGGTGGTTGTGGTGGCTTTTCTGGTGCTGGGTAGGGTGCTGGCAGATGGTGGTGGTGCTCGGGTGGTGGTGTTAAGTTGGTGGTGGTATGGTGGCGTGGGGCTGGTGGTAGGGTGGTAGGTTTGTGGTGGTAGGGAGGTGGCGGTGAGGGTGATGGTAGAGTGGTGGCAGGCTGTTAGGATGGTGGCGGTAATAACCCCAGCGCCTTATCATGACCAGCATTTCCCTACCCCATTTTCCCCCAAAAATTGTATCAGAACAAAAAAGCACTACAGACAGCATTGGGGGTCCAAAACGTTTTTTACTTACTTCCAGTAATTACGGGTTGCTGCGGGCTGCGTAGATCAGGTGTCCACACTAAGTTTTGCATTAATGGTAATTCCATGGGAGTACAGAATATTCAGGTTACCTAAAGCGCCAACAGAAACTAGGCCCCACTCTACTGCTGGTCCCCCAGGGTGGTGTTCACTGGCCCACTGGAAAATTGTTTACCCAGTCGACATCCAGGTCCCACAGCCAAAGTCTAGTGGGACGCATTCCAATCACCAAGCCAAAATTTCCCCATTTTCGGGCATCATGCCCATGCTTAATGATTCCTTCATGGCGTGTATTCACGACAGTGCCCCCAAATGCGCTAGGAGTCCCCGAATCAATGGAGGCCTCCCTTTCATTGATGAATGAAGCCATCCTTGGTGAGGGGAACAATGTTCTTCTTGCACCTGGGATGGTAAGACCCTAAAACTCCACACACCCCACAGGCGAGAGTCAGTAAGCTAAGAGGCCTCGGTGTAGGGTGAACAGATGTCTCAGATTTCCCCGGACAGTCCCGGTTTCCTGGTCATCTATCCACCAAATTGTCCCAGGTTTTTGGAGAGGCCCCACTGAACTAGTCTTTATGAGTCCGTAGTTAGTTTATGTCCCTTAGTGCCTTGTGGTCTGTGTCTGTTGCATTGGTGAGCACTGTCTTCAAGCCATTCCACACTCCTCTGCAATGTGAAATTATAGTCCTACTTCTATTTTTGTGAAATGTCCCAATTTTTTGGCTTTAGAAAGCTGGTCACCCTACCTCAGTGTAATGATGAGCTCGAGACTCCATTTGGGTGTTGACACAACCTTTCAAGGCGAGGTGGGGCCTGAGAGAGATGGGGTGGCAGGGACGGAGGACTCCAAGTCTCTACCCCTGCTCCACATGGATTGCAGGGCACTGGGTGCTCCCCTTCCAGACTTAACCCCATTCTAAGCATAGTCCACTCACATAGCTCCAACCTTGCAAGCACAACCCAGGACAACAGTCGGTCCTGAATTCTGACCCCACGAGGGGCGGTATGGGTAGTAAAATAGGCAGAGCAGCCTCCAACCCTCTCCCCGTGGGGCAAGGGAAACAATAAATGATGTGACCTAGGGAAATGCCCAAGACTAAAAGGAAAACCGCCAAAAAATTAGATCAAAAAGATTACTCCAGATAAAGAGACGCGTCGAGATCAGCTAAAGTCAGGTATCTGAAGCCACAAGGGAGAGCCACGTTGCACACCACATGCCGGGAACAGGGAGATGCACAAGCATAAACATGTGTTCATGGGGCAAGTGGCGAGCACCAGCAACACCAAATGGCAACACACCCCCTCTTTCCACATTTTCCGCACACATGTAGCGAATATGTAGACTGAATAACACAACACATAGCAAACGCAACTGGGGGTAATATTAAAGCCAGGTAGTCCCCAGCAGGAAAAGAGTGTCCATAGGGGGCTGTGCAGCAACACTCTTCTATACACATCGGGCGAGGCGCCTTTGGTAAAACTAGTGACACCCATAAAACTCCTGCTAAAGCCACAATTCTATCCCTCCCTGTACTCATGAGAACACTTCACAAAGATACCTAACCCCGATCTGATATCATCCAGAACCGAAATGTCAGAGAAGGTCTGAAAAAACCCTAGTAGGAATTGGAGGGGGGGTGGCTCAATGGCCTATAAAAATAAGTTCTGTCTAGACAATCATAATCACCCTTGTTCCCCAAATCACTAAAAGACGTTTCTAACAGGGGTTGCCTTCCAATACCTCACTAGATTGCGACTAGTAGGTTGATGAGATCACACCCCTGGGGTAAAATACAGTTTGTCCGAAACCAATAATAATAGATCATATGTAACTAGCTGAATTAGCACTCAAACAAGTTATTTCAAAAACAGGTAACCACAAAGACAACAAAGAGCACCAACGCTGACTTGTTGTCAACCCCGATGACCCAAAGGGAAAAACGACATTGCCAAACTTTTACCAATAGAAGGAGGAAAAACCCACAGGCCCTCAGCGCAGGGTCTGCTTAACACCCGTGTGGGTGCACTGTTCCAACGTGCAGTTGAGCCTTTCCATGGCGATGACACCCTTGAACTAAATACTGCAAAAAACGTTAACTGGTCAGCAGGAACACAGCCACCGGTGGAGCACAGTCGACTTCCAGTGGACCCATACCTCGAACTGCTGTATATTTATATGGATATGGTCGATCTGCCTATTTTGGGTAGTTCCACACTTGAGTACTACTGAGGAACTGCAGAGGAACTGTTGAGTCAAAAGAGATTCACTAAAGTGGAACTACAGCGCCTGCCTAGGGACCTCTCATATGTCACCTACAATTACACTAAATAGAACACCAGCATCCCACATGCACTGCTCAACGCCCTTTTGCATAACACATGGTATCATCAGATGCCCACAGTCGGCTCCCAAGCATCAGCCAGGTCATGTTATGTCTGCTCATTGATCCCACATGATGTAGGTGCAGATAGGGTTTACTTGTCCCAAGAAGTAGCCCCTAAGAAAGCAAAATGCCTTATACACCTCTGCCTATGTAGAATAAGAGCCAAGGTCCAACCCCACAAGATAGAACCACACAATGTAGTTGTAAACATAACCTGATACGACATCAACCCAGCAGCACTATACATCCTCACCGACCGCACTGATATCCAAACCGAGCTGATCAGGATGCATAGGAAGGGTACCATGGGGAAGTTATCACATTGTCCCGAGATTTCCCGGAGAACAGATTTTTGGAGGTAGCAAAACCCCCAACTCAGTGCACAAACATGTCTGCTCTAGAATCCATCTGTGGACCGAGAGTGGCTCTTAGTTTATCTGGGGCAGTCTTCTTAAACAACAAGTGGTCTCCCAACATGGAATTCCTATGTAGGGCTGTCCAGCTTGGGAATAAAAAAGGAGACTGGTTTACATGGGGAAGGTTGAATGAAAGTGTGACTACCCTATGTCAGGAAATCTGGGACACCGAGGTGGGTGGATACACTTGGCTAGAAGGGAAAGGTCAATCCCTGATTGTACAGAAACTTACACTGTATTCCTTATGTTTCAGAGGAAAAGGAATGCTTCTGATGGGCACGAATGCTAACTGTGGAGTGATATTATATTTTCCAGATATGCAATGGGACACCTCCATGCTTATGGATTGTTATTGCAAAAAGAACAATTGATGGACAGAATGCAGAACAATGTCATACATTCACCCCAGTACAGAGATCTGGGCCTAAATCCATTGTTGTTTTGCTCACCATGCCATTCCAGTTTGAACCCAGCCATATGCAAATCAGTATTGACCCTGTGCCTCATGGGAACAGTCCAGCCTGAACTGCCAGGCCAGGTCCTCCCTGGACTGGAACCAAGCATCCTAGGACCAGTTTCGGGGTTTCACCCCTCATCAGCGAGGATAGCTTGACTCCAGTGGCATGGAGAACACGGGACCCACGTCTGGGCATACCTTCCCACTCGGGTTGAAAAATGCAAAAAGAACAATTGATGGACGGAATGCAGAACAATGTCATACATTCACCCCAGTACAGAGATCTGGGCCTAAATCCATCGTTTTTTTGCTCACCATGCCATTCCAGTTTGAATCCAGCCATATGCAAATCAGTCTTGACCCAGTGCCTCATGGGAACAGTCCAGCCTGAACTGCCAGGCCAGGTCCTCCCTGGACTGGAAACAAGCATCCTAGGACCGGTTTCGGGGTTTCACCCCTCATCAGCGAGGATAGCTTGACTCCAGTGGCATGGAGAACACGGGACCCACGTCTGGGCATACCTGTCCCACTCGGGGTGAAAAATGCAAAAAGAACAATTGATGGACAGAATGCAGAACAATGTCATACATTCACCCCTGTACAGAGGTCTGGGCCTAAATCCAATGTTTTTTTGCTCACCATGCCATTCCAGTTTGAACCCAGCCATATGCAAATCAGTCTTGACCCTGTGCCTCATGGGTACAGTCCAGCCTGAACTGCCAGGCCAGGTCCTCCCTGGACTGGAACTAAGCATCCTAGGACCGGTTTCAGGGTTTCACCCCTCATCATCCAGGATAGCTTGACTCCAGTGGCATGGAGAGCACGGGACCCACGTCTGAGCATACCCGTCCCACTCGGGGTGACAAATGCAAAAAGAACAGCTGATGGACAGAATGCAGAACAATGTCATACACTTGGCTAGAAGGGAAAGGTCAATCCCTGATTGTACGGAAACTTACACTGTATTCCTTATGTTTCAGAGGAAAAGGAATGCTTCTGATGGGCACGAATGCTAACTGTGGAGTGATATTATATATTCCAGATATGCAATGGGGCACCTCCATGCGTATGGATTGTTATTGGCAATGCGGCGAGCATGCCTACACTCATCTGGTTCCCGGATTGAGAGGACTGTGTTCCCTGGTCACCATGCACACCCCGACTCTGGTCATTCCTGGAGAAGAGCCTACGGACTTGTACCAGCACGTGTTAAAGAAAAAGACCACCTGCTGCACCAAGCTTGTGAAAGGAAAGCGGCGGACTATTTTGGCTGGGCACATTTCAAAGACATTTTAGAAGAATTTAGACTGTTCACAGAAGCACAGATGGGGGAAAGGGGGTCGATACCCTTCTTCACCCTCCAGACGAAAGCTAGCGCCCCCTGAGAAATACTCAAAATGATGAACAGCACTGAGCTCGGCCTCTATTCTATCAAGGAAGAAATGCGAGCAATCCGCTTCATGGTAATGTAGCACCGTCATGCACTGGACTTAATGACCGCAATGGAGGGAGGAGTCTGTGCCAAGATCGGAGTCACCTGCTGCACAAATGGACAATGGACAATAGAACACTTACGCTTACCATTCAAGCACTGCACAATCTACAAACAAGCATGCGTGAAGAGGTAGTTGCCCCTGAGCTGGAGTGATTTTTGATTTGGTTCTCCTGGCTCCTACGAAGGATATCCGGTTTATGTAAATCACAGTTGCCAGTTATCATTAAGTTGCTATTGGTATGCAGGGTTATACAATTGGGGATCACCTGCTGTAAAAGTGCAGCCCTCAAACTGGGTAGAATGCAAGTAATTAGGAAGTAGTTGTAGTCAAAAGCGAGTATAAGGAACAATAGGCCCAAAATAAAGTAACTGTACAACTGCATGAGTTACATAGTGTAGTTGAAAAATCAACTAGAAGGGGGAATGTTAATATGGAAATCGATGCATTCATCAATAAAAATTAAATCTCATCCTAATTAATAGAATCGCCCATTCTGAACTCGACATCTACCTCGACTCGCAAATATGTAGTCAAGCAGGCCATGAGACCTAGGCCTGGGATTACTGATTGATAGGTCACAGGTGGGAGGGTGTGTAGCTGGCAGGCAAACACTCGGGCAGGAAACTCTTGATCAATCCCACAGATAGGTGAAGCGACATTACAATGGTCATGGGAGATTGCCCCAATAAAGCACACATGGCCGAAGGGGGTACCTGCACTCCTGAAACACCATAAAAGTCAGATGACACATGATTTAGGAACACATCACCAATCACGACCTAGCACAAGTAGTGACCAAGCGCTCCCCATGCCGGACATCTGGGCACTGTATTCCCAAAGAAGGGGAACATAGGGCCTTTTAATCTAGGTCCAGCATACAGGCCCGTGACTAAGTATAAACCAAGGTGGTATGCAGTTCCTATTGTAAGTGGCAGGTAGTTGTATATGTTTTGAGAGTATACACAATGGTGTACAATCAAAGGGCAGGAGAATGATTTCCTCCTTTCTGAAAAAGACCCTCACACACCCAGCCAGCTAGGTGTCTTGCTTCATTTATTCCTTATTCCGTAGGGTGTAGTGCGTGTGAGGGCCCTTGATCAGTGTAGGTGTAGTGATGTGAAGGGGTGTGAGATTAAAACAGGAGATAGTGGTCCACTCAAGACAATTTTAATTAAATGTGGCCACTACCCTGGTTAAAAATGAAAAAGCACGTATGCCTGCTCTAAGGTTGCGGGATTATACGCTTGTGATTTGGGTCAACATGTTTCTTGCCTTTTATCAATTTGACGGCAATTCCTCAGGACCAAAGTGAGATCTACCTACACTTTCTGGTGGTGGTCCGAATTACGTGAAGAGAAGGCCCGGGCCGGCAGAGTGAGGGGTAGGACAACCGTTGATCCACTGGATATCATTATGACACTACACCTTTAGTGTCTACACCTGCCGGTACACGTTGCCACGCATAATTGACCCAAATAGGGCTATGTTGTAGATCTACAGGTACCACTTTTTAGGGTGCTGTATGGGTGGTCATGACTTCTCTTCACGTAGTTCGGACCACCACCAGAAAGTGTAGGTAGATCTCACTTTGGTCCTGAGGAATTGCCGTCAAATTGATAAAAGGCAAGAAACATGTTGACCCAAATCACAAGCGTATAATCCCGCAACCTTAGAGCAGGCATACGCGCTTTTTCATTTTTAACCAGGGTAGTGGCCACATTTCATTAAAATTGTCTTGAGTGGACCACTATCTCCTGTTTTAATCTCACACCCCTTCACATCACTACACCTACACTGATCAAGGGCCCTCACACGCACTACACCCTACGGCATAAGGAATAAAGATCTCTGCCAAGAAGGCCCCATCACGGGTGCCGAACGGGTATTGCAGCGCCGACCCGATAAGGAGCAGACCCGATGATGAAGCAAGACACCTAGCTGGCTGGGTGTGTGAGGGTCTTTTTCCGAAAGGAGGAAATCATTCTCCTGCCCTTTGATTGTACACCATTGTGTATACTCTCAAAACATATACAACTACCTGCCACTTACAATAGGAACTGCATACCACCTTGGTTTACACTGTATCCACTGGCCACACTGTGTCCACGCGAGGTCGAAATCCAACTGTAGTAACCATTAGACCATTAATTTATGACTCCAAAGGCAGCAACCAACATTCCTCACCATATATGGTATGCCGGAAACTTTTATAATCTGTTGCGCTTTGTAAAAAGAAGGGCATATACCGATTGTAAATTGAGACAGTCCTCAGACCTCGTGCCTGTAATTGTTCTCCCGGATGTAACGTTTAATTAAAGAAACTGTTCCTGTTTTGCCAAACGCCTCTTGTCTAGACCTGGGCGGAGTTCATGGTGTTCTGCTATGCGGAACTCCGTGAAGTGCCGGAAAAACTCTGCCGCGCTCTGCAGAGTTCCGCCAGTAATGGAGTACCGTAAATCGGGCTGCATGCATTGATTTTTAGTGCCAGGAGTTTGTCCTGCACTGTAAAATCAGCGCAAACGGCACTACGTGCAGTACAAAAGGGCGTTGCTTCTTTTTGCCGCTTGAGTAGATGATCTACTTAAGTGGCAGCTTCCTCAACGCGAGCGGCAGGTTTCCCAGCGCGAACGGTAGCGGCCTGACGTGACCGCCTGCATTGAGAAATCTCGCCGGGAGGTGCTCTACCTATGATTTTACTCACTCGCACTCGCCAACTTAACGTTGGCGAGCCGCCAAGAGAAAAAACTCTGTGATGCTTTGCAGAGTTTTTCGGAACTCCGCGCTCTACGTGGAGTGCGGAGTGGGCAAAACTCTGTGAACTCCTCCGGTGGAGCAGAGTTTACCGCCCGCCCCTACTCTTGTCTTCTGTTTTTTCCTAGGATTCCAAACTCAAGCAACACTTGTCAAAATTAATATACATAGTTGTCACCTGCCCTTCTTGCCACTCATGTATTAGCCTTCAGCTGACAAATCTTTTTGGTAGTAAGGAGAATAAAGGTTGTATTACTGCACTCATGTCTGTCATGGGTTTTGGTAACAATACAACTTCCATTGATTTCAGTGGGCTCACCTTCCAAAATCACTCTACCTTATGCTCACTGGATCTCTCCAAGATTCAACGGTGTGTAATGCCATGCCTAGCCTGTCATGTAATACAATTGCTGCAGTCGCGTAGCCGCGCTGTAATTTTGTACCTGTCCTGTAATCTTCAAGTGACCAGCTTTGAGATGTGAAGAGCACTTAGGAGAAACGACTAATTTTAGAAGCTTTAATGTAGGAATTTTCAAATGTTGCTCTCCGTGTTAATACCAGCATTAGTTCCTAAGCAGCTATATGGCCACCTGATAAAGATTAGGACCAAGCACTGGTCTGTGCTTCTTCATGCCACAAAGCCTTTGCTGTTACTCAAAAAAATATTGTCAGTGCTTAATTTGTAAAACAAAGAAGCAAAAATCCAGTTCTAGAGTCCAAAGATTTTCTTAGGAGACTTTTGCATGTGCTGCCAAATGCCGAGGTTACTGAATATTAAGGCTGTCTAGTTTTGATTCCACCTCAGATGTCCTTCTTCCACCATCCTACACTTCTTGTCTTTTTATCTCACGCTTGCACTTTCTTTTTCATGCCTGCTTTATCTTGCACCCTTGCAGATTTCCTATCTTCCTCTTCCTTCTTCTTTGCTCATTTTCTGTCTTTATTTTTCTATCACTAGATCATAGCTTGATAATCACAAGTGCTAGACCCAAAACATGAGAGCCAGCAGTGTGGTAAGGATGAACACATGCCAATACTTTAAACTGGAAAGTGACAGTTTTTTAAAAACATTAAGGGAGTGTATTTCTCCCATTGACATATATTGAGGCAGAGTCAAATTTAGGTGGGAGGCAGCTAAAATATAGCCATGTTTGGCTTAAAAAATCACGAGTCTCCTGGATGAATCGAGTGTGTTGGCATGCACGTGGATGCCCTGGGCCCTTGTGCAAGCAAAGAAAATGATTGCTACTGGGTAGTAAAATACACCTATTATTAGAGTTCAATGGGCACCAGGTGGCACTGCACCTGCTGCACCAATGCTAGCTACGTCTCTAGCTATTGAACACCCCCAGAACTACTTGCACAAAATAAAACATTACTTGCTATGTTATACTCAGTGAGAAGGTAGTGTAAAAACCATTTTAGTTGAAGTTTCGTGCAAGCGGACCGAATATTAATAGTAGTGTTGTGTTGCACGGACTCTCAGACAAACAGACCAGTCATCACTTCCGGGAGCCGCCAAACCACGTGACATGCGCACCTCTTACCAGCACTCGTCCATCAGACGAAGTTGGAGGATCACAGTCCCGTCTTCTTCGAGAGACACTGGGCGCCTGCCTCTCCCGCGTCACACGGGCCCTCCACTTCCCCGGGAGCCTTCCGTGAGAGCCAGTCATCACCTCAGCATCTGGTGCCGCGGCGGGTCTTTGATCTCCCAGTGTTGCCCTCCGCGGCAGCCAGGTGACCGTTTCCCCAGACTCAGCTTTGGGGAGGGAGGTGTGAGGAGGGGTGACTTCGCGGAGAGTAAGCAGCTGGCAGGCTAATACACTCTTAGTGCTTTGGTTCTCAGGGATTCTGTGGCTGCTTGATTTGATTAGACATGACGTGTCAATTGGCCTGGTTCGCGATTAACAAAAAACAGGCATAAATAAATCAGGCTGAGACAGTTCATCCTTCTGTTGGGCTTTGTACCCGAACTAGTATTTGAGATTGGCGGGAGCTCGCGCCCTTCTCTCTTTCACAGCTCTTCCTTCAGGTGCTGGACTCACGGGCGAATGGCGAGGAGGGGGCACCTTTCTCTGGTCTGCCTTGTGTCTTACGGGCACGTGTTAACAAATGTAAATAAACCCGGGTCAGTTTATTACTCCAAGTGTTGGCTCCAGTCGTAAATGCATGTTATACCAAAGGCGGGGTTTGTTTGGGGGTTCAGCCTGAGTGGACCCAGTGCAGTGGTTACTCCATTGTTAGGCCTCATCGCTCACTCCACCCGTCTTGTCTGACCCTTTCTGCTTTCCTGGTTCCTCTCTTACATTTGCTTCTATTCTCTCCACAGTCGTACCCCCCAGCTATATTTTATTAGTTGGCTGCTTAAGAGTCAAAGTATCAGCCTACCTACATAAGTTTAAAGAATGCCAACCCACATATCTGGTCCACAGATGGAAAAAGTATTCGACCCGCTCCACTCACACCCTAGGGCCTTGATCTGTAAAAAGATAAGCGCAAAGGGCCAGAGAGAGGATGTGGCTTAACGGTCAGAGCAGCCGACTTTGAAGCCGGGGAACCAGGTTCGAGTCTGGCCGGAGTCTCAAGCATCGTGTGATTTTGGGAAAATCACTTAATCTCCATGTGCTTTAAAATTAATGTGTCCGTCTGTAATGCAATTGGTGATCATGTAAAGCGCCCTGATACCTTCGGGTCGAGTTTGCGCTACATAAAACTGAAAAACAAACAAACAAAAAAAGTTCCTTTAGGAACCTGCTGCCAGCTCTCCCACATGCTGGGGTTGCCCACTACCAATGCGTCCGCTTTCTCTCCACTTTTCCTTCTGTACCCCTCGCTGCCCCATTTTGAATTGTGCCCGTATTTGTGTCCGCTTTCTCTCCCCTTTTCCTTCTGTACCCCTCGCTGCCCCATTTTGAATTGTGCCCGTATTTTTGTCCGCTTTCTCTCCACTTTTCCTTCTGTACCCCTCGCTGCCTCTCGCCATTCCCGCCGCTGCGTCCCCTGCGGCCCCGCCCCCCTGACTGCCCATTCGCTGCCCCTGCCTCCCGCCTCCCAGCTGCTCCTCCCTCCCACCTCCCCATAAATGGCAGCCGCTGCGCGGCCGCGCCGAAGGCGCGCCTAAGGCAAGCCCGTCTGCGCCCGTCCACGCCTGGACCGCGCCCAGCGCCAAACCCCCTGGCCCCCGCAGCAGCCAACCCACCCACAAGACCTGGCTGTTCGAACAGTAGCGGACCCCCCTCCCCCAAGCGCCTTGAGACCCTCCGGGTGAGTAGCGCGCTATACAAATGCTTGATTGATTGATTGATTGAATGCTGCCTGTTCTTGATTCCACCTTATGTCTCTCCCTTCCACCACCCAGTACTTCCTGTCTGTTTAACTTACTCGTCGGTTCTTTTGCATCCCTGCTTTATCCCCTTGTCTCTGTTTTCTTATCTGGCTTTACTTCGTTTCCTTCTTTCTCCCTTTTCTGACTTTATCGCTCTTGCTCTGGGCTAAAGCCTGATGATGAAAAATAAGTTGCAGTGCCCACAGATAAAGCCACCGCCCACCACCTGCAACCACCAGCACAAATTAAGCACTGCAGGCACTGATCCTATAGGATGAACTCTACACGATAGCTCTGATCTCCAACCAATAAACCCAGGGGGGATATTAGCAACAACTTGCGATAATTATCGCAAACCGCGCTTAGCGCGTTTTTTTTTATCGCCGCCTATCGCTGGATATTATCGCGGAGATAACACGCTATTAGCAACGTTTATCTCCAATGCGATAAAATATCCAGCGATAGCGGCGAAATGCGTGAATATCGCTGGAAATCCAGCGATATTCACGCATTAACTGACATGGTGGACTTAGCCTGACAATCCACCTCCCATTCAACAAACAGGTAAGTCATGTTTTTAGCAGGTGTTAAATTCTAGCGATATTCGCGCTTAGCGCGACTTTTTTTATCGCTTCGCCTGCGTTGCTAATAGGGGGAAGTTGTGTAAGCGACTGTTTTCAGTCGCTTTTAGTTGGGAACGCCTACCTTGCATGTCATTAGCGATAATTATCGCTGGCATGCAAGGCGATGGGAAAACGGGCCGCTATCGCCAGAAAGCTGTCGCTAACGCCTGTTAGCGACAGCTTGCTGATAGGGCGATAAAAAAATCGCCGCTTTAGCAGCAAAAAGTGCCGCTAAAGCGGCGATAAAGCCCTTGCTAATATGCCCCAGAATGCGCATAAGTAGCCATTTTGAAGGCAGGTGGTATAGTTCAATATTTTAGTAACTCTTTTATATCAGCATTTAGACTTCATTGGGAATTAATTCACCATTGGGTCTCGCTGAAGGCAAATATTGCATGAGGTGACACACTGTGGCATACCAATAAAAAAAAAAAACTCTTTGGAGGGATGGTGGAAATACTCAGTAGCAAAGGAGGAAGAGATAGGCAGTGATTTTGGAAGAGACATGCAATGCCGAAGAAGCAAAGAAGGGGTGGTGGAAGAGACAGGTAGTATTTGAGGAAGAAACATGCAATGATCGTGGAGGAGAGAGGAAGTGATGGTGGAAGAGACAGGAAGATCAAAAAAAGATCGTGGTGTTGGAAAAGATAGCGATAATGAGACAAATAGTGATGACGGAACAAAACCAGAAGGGGTAATGGAACAGACAGGTAATGATGTTGAAAAAGAGAGTGGTGATAGAGGAGACAGATTATGTGATGAAGAGACAGGCTGTGACGATGGACGAGAAAGGTATTGCGATGATGAGACAGACAGTGACAGTGGAAGAGACAGATAGAAACAATAGAGGGTACAGCTCATGATGATTGAGGAACTTCAAGTAAATAATTTTGAACATTTTCGCTTCCTTCACACTTTGGGTTGCACCCTCTCTAGGAACAATGGCTTGTTAGTAGCGGTAGGTGAATTGTTTGGCTGGAATACGAAATTCATAAAATCTGCCTGCAGAGAAATTTAGCCCACAGTACAGACTGTGCGCTTTCTCATATACTAGTTACCTCATGGCAGATTTTGTAGAATTAGCCATTTGTCACAGAATTTCACCCACACCCTACCTTAGCTAGTGATCAGCTAAAATTTTGTGAAAGTGAAAAAATGTATAACAGCGGTTTGTTTAGTTTTTTCCTTTTTCGAGTTTTGAAGAAGAACAATAAACGACCAGTTCTACTTGAGATGCTCCAGCCAACAGGGAACTCAATTTAAGGAACCAGTTCCTATGTGCTTATATTGAACAACCCCACTGCTGCTGTAAGGCGGTAGAAAGACATGCCACATAGTAGACTCTAGAATTCCTATCCTCCCCTACCAGAGAGATGTGATAAAGGAAATTGTTGGGGACGTCCCCCAAAAGAACGTCAGGCAACATGTCACTGCAAGGTGACCACCTCTTTCCCGGTTGTTTCAGACAGCAATCACCTATTGCATTCAGAGAACTGTGGTCTTGCTTTGCTTACAATAAACTAACTAGACTAACATACCTGAAATCAACGATTTGCAGGTAAAAACTGCAAGCCTGGAGAAAGAGTCCATAGTGACCTGGAGTGAGGTGGTCACCCTAACCATCTATAACCAGAATTGTGCTGGTCAGCTTTTCTGATTTTATTTTTCTACACTGGTGTGTTTGAACCAGCCACTGCATCTAGATATTTGACTTGGGGAAGATTTAAGAGCCCAGTACTCCGCACCAGTGCATACAGCAGGCCTAGTCTAGGACAGTAGCACAGATATATATTTTCACCTAGCTTGGTTAGATAAATCCCCTTTAATTTAACAAAAGGACCAAGAGACAAAGGCTTCTTTTGGAAGAAAATAATCAATACATATAGCTAATACTGTTCAAATTACTATGAAAAATAAAAAGTGGAGTTTTTAAATCGATATATTCAAATAGAAATTATTTATTAAGAAATGCAAGTACTTAGTGAAAAAAATGAAAATAGAGGGTTTGAGTTAGAGTTTGCTTGGCCAAATGGACAGCCCACCCTCTCTGTTTAAAGTTGGGTAGACTGTCATGTTTCCGATGGCGGTGCCCACACTGGTTCTTCTGACGGAAACGCTACACCGGTATTAACTTGGGGACGTCAGTGTAAGTAATTCAGACCGTCTACTCGAACCGTCAAAAGCCCAGGCATTCCACTTCGCATATGGGGTCCTGGCTCCACTCTGCACATGGGCTAAGGTCCGATTGCTAAGGCAGTAATCTTCATGGCAGCCACAACTGGCATGCAGGGTGCCAACTTCACTCCGCATTGGGGCTGTGGCCCAATCAGCACAGCAGCAATCTTCATGGCGATCCCACCTGGCACACGAGGTCCTTGACTTCAGTCTGCCCACAGGCTACCACCCGATCGTCACAGCAGTAATTTTCATGGTGGCCCCACTTGGCATACAAGGTTGCTGACTTCCCTCTGTACACCAGTTATGACCTGATCGGTGCAGAAGCCGTCTCCTCACACCTCACTTCAGAGATTCCTCACTCCCTCCAGCGCTCTCCTCTTCCTTTCATGGCACACTGGTCTTGACAAGCAGGAAGGTACTGATGCTCCAGGTGCAGGTGGTCTTGGATCCCCTGGGTGATGTCCCCTCACCCAACTGGGAGCCAGTCCTGGCCCCAGGTAGAAGTCTTGCAGAGCTTCTCCTCCTCGCACAGCCCTACTGGCTGCTTGACAGTTGACAATTTTGGGGGCCTCTAGCTCCCTTTCTTATAGTCCATTACCAAACGCCAAATGTGATATAGGGTCTGAAGCTTTGAAATTTATGTTGGGGGTCTGCTTCCTTTTGAAATGCCCTCTCCTCTCCTCTGCCCTGCCCTTCCTCCAGAAAGCAGTCTGTCATAGCAAGGGCAACATCAAATCTCATGCCCCAGAACATAGGCCATGGGAGTGACTAGAGCTTCACACCTGGATGTCAGCCACAGTGATATGTGTATCAAAAAGGTACCCCACTTCCTCAGCCTTACTCTTTTTGATTCTTATATTAGCCCCATCTACCTCTGGAGATGTGCCCAGGCCTCTTTGCACTGACTTCTCTCTGAATCCAGGAGCACACTTTGAAGTATACTGAAAATCCTGACTCTCCCTTATTCCAGTGTGCCCCACTATATAAGTGTGCGCTATATAAAAACGGACTTACAAATCTGTTTGGTGGGATTCCTCTACCTCCTCATGCTTCTCCAGTCAGTCCTCAGTATCCCAAAATGGAATTCAGAATCTTCCATTTATTGTACCATTCACAGGCACACATAGTCCCAGCACATGCATAAAACACACACTTCACAGCACTACATCTTCCATGTATTGTGCCATTCACAGGCACACATACATCCAGCACATGGGTATAACACACATGCACTGCACAGCACTACATACTAATCTGATGTAGGCCAAGGGTTAAGGTTACAACAGCATAACTTTACATGAGTGAGCCTGTAGGCCTCACTCCAGTGACTCAGTTAAAAAAGGCCTGTTTACTTCTGCTGATCACTACACGGTATGCTGCCACCTATGCCATAATCCTGCTTAACTTCTACCAAGTCTACAAAAAAGTGATGGATGGAATGCTTGATTTAATCTCAGCCACTGGTAATCACCCAGGGATGTATCGCAGTCCATTGTTATTTTGCACTCTATACCACCTCAGTTTGGACCCAGCCATATGCAAATCAGCCTTGACTCTGTTCCAATGGGAACAGTTCAGCCCATACTGCCAGGCCAGGTCCAGAAAAGAAGCAAAAGAGTGCTGTTTTCTTCCTAGTTAGGGCTCACCAGCCAGATATAGCTTGGTTCCAGTGGCACAGTGTGCATCGGTCCCACATCTGAGCATACCAGTCCCACTTGGTGCGACAAACTAAAGTGTACAAAAAAGTGACAGATAATCTCAGCCACTGGTAATCACTCGAGCATCATCCCAGTCCATTGTTATTTTGTACACCTTTCAACCTCAGTTTGGACCCAACCACATGCAAATCAGTCTTGACCCTGCTCCAATGGGAACAGTCCAGCCCACACTGCCAGGCCAGTTCCTCCCTGAACCTGAAAACAAGTAACCAAGGGCCAGTTCAACCCAGTTAGGGCTCATCAGCCAGGTATAGCTGGGTTCCAGTGGCATAGTGTGCACAGGACCAACGTCTGGGCATACCCATCCCACACAGGGCAACACAGTAAAGTTTACAACAAAGTGATCAATGGAATGCTTGAATTAATCTCAGCCACTGGTAATCACCCAGGCCGCATCCCAGTCCATTGTTATTTTGCACACCATGCAATTTGGACCTCAGTTTGGACCCAGCCATTTACAAATCAGTCTTGACCCTGCTCCAATGGGAACAGTCCAGCCCTAAATGCCAGGCGATACCAAAGGGGATGACGGACGGAGCGCTTGAGCTAATCAAACACTCACCCCCAGTCAACTGATCTGGGTTTAATCCATCATCATTCTTTAGCTCACTCCACCACCCCAGTTCAGACATGGCATATGCAAATCAGTCTGACCCTGTGCCTCATGGGAACAGTCCAGCCCGAACTGCCAAGCCATGTCTTCCCTGGACCGGAAACAAGCATCCTGGGACCCGTTTCTGGCTATTCAGCCGTCATCAGCCAGGCTAGCTTGAATCCAGTGGCAAAGTGAGCAAGGGACACACGTCTGGGCATACCCTGCCAACTTAGGGCGAACAAAGCGATACCAAAGGGGATGATGGACGGAGCGCTTGAGCTAATCAAACACTCACCCCCAGTCAACTGATCTGGGTTTAATCCATCATCATTCTTTAGCTCACTCCACCACCCCAGTTCAGACATGGCCATATGCAAATCAGTCTGACCCTGTGCCTCATGGGAACAGTCCAGCGAGAACTGCCAAGCCATGTCTTCCCTGGACCAGAAACAAGCATCCTGGGACCGGTTTCTGGCTATTCAGCCGCCATCAGCCAGGCTAGCTTGAATCCAGTGGCAAAGTGAGCAAGGGACCCATGTCTGGGCATACCCTGCCAACTTAGGGCGAACAAAGCGATACCAAAGGGGATGATGGACGGAGCGCTTGAGCTAATCAAACACTCACCCCCAGTCAACTGATCTGGGTTTAATCCATCATCATTCTTTAGCTCACTCCACCACCCCAGTTCAGACATGGCCATATGCAAATCAGTCTGACCCTGTGCCTCATGGGAACAGTCCAGCCCGAACTGCCAAGCCATGTCTTCCCTGGACCGGAAACAAGCATCCTGGGACCGGTTTCTGGCTATTCAGCCGTCATCAGCCAGGCTAGCTTGAATCCAGTGGCAAAGTGAGCAAGGGACCCACGTCTGGGCATACCCTGCCAACTTAGGGCGAACAAAGCGATACCAAAGGGGATGATGGACGGAGCGCTTGAGCTAATCAAACACTCACCCCCAGTCAACTGATCTGGGTTTAATCCATCATCATTCTTTAGCTCACTCCACCACCCCAGTTCAGACATGGCCATATGCAAATCAGTCTGACCCTGTGCCTCATGGGAACAGTCCAGCCCGAACTGCCAAGCCATGTCTTCCCTGGACCGGAAACAAGCATCCTGGGACCGGTTTCTGGCTATTCAGCCGTCATCAGCCAGGCTAGCTTGAATCCAGTGGCAAAGTGAGCAAGGGACCCACGTCTGGGCATACCCTGCCAACTTAGGGCGAACAAAGCGATACCAAAGGGGATGATGGACGGAGCGCTTGAGCTAATCAAACACTCACCCCCAGTCAACTGATCTGGGTTTAATCCATCATCATTCTTTAGCTCACTCCACCACCCCAGTTCAGAGATGGCCATATGCAAATCAGTCTGACCCTGTGCCTCATGGGAACAGTCCAGCCCGAACTGCCAAGCCATGTCTTTGCATATGGCCAGGTCTAAACTGGGGTGGCATGGTGAGCAAAAGAATGATGGATTTAACCCAGATCTCTTGACTGGGGGTGAATGTTTTGATTTGTTCTGCATTCTCTCCATCAATTGTGTGTCTTTTGCTTTCTCGCCCTAAGTGCGCCGGGTATGCCCAGACGTGGGTCCCGGGCTCACTGTGCCACTGGAAGCAAGCTATCCTGGATGAAGAGGGGTGATACCCCGAAACCGGTCCTAGGATGCTTGTTTCCGGTCCAGGGAGGACCTGGCTTGGCAGTTCGGGCTGGACTGTTCCCATGAGGCACAGGGTCAAGACTGATTTGCATACGGCCAGGTCTAAACTGGGGTGGCATGGTGAGCAAAAGAATGATGGATTTAACCCAGATCTCTTGACTGGGGGTGAATGTTTTGATTTGTTCTGCATTCTGTCCATCAATTGTGTGTCTTTTGCTTTCTCGCCCTAAGTGCACCGGGTATGCCCAGACGTGGGTCCCGGGCTCACTGTGCCACTGGAATCAAGCTATCCTGGCTGAAGAGGAGTGAAACCCGAAACCGGTCCTAGGATGCTTGTTTCCGGTCCAGGGAGGATCTGGCTTGGCAGTTCGGGCTGGACTGTTCCCATGAGGCACAGGGTCAAGACTGATTTGCATATGGCCAGGTCTATACTGGGGTGGCATGGTGAGCAAAAGAATGATGGATTTAACCCAGATCTCTTGACTGGGGGTGAATGTTTTGATTTGTTCTGCATTCTGTCCATCAATTGTGTGTCTTTTGCTTTCTCGCCCTAAGTGCACCGGGTATGCCCAGACGTGGGTCCCGGGCTCACTGTGCCACTGGAATCAAGCTATCCTGGCTGAAGAGGGGTGAAACCCCGAAACCGGTCCTAGGATGCTTGTTTCCGGTCCAGGGAGGACCTGGCTTGGCTTGGCAGTTCGGGCTGGCTGTTCCCATGAGGCACAGGGTCAAGACTGATTTGCATATGGCCAGGTCTAAACTGGGGTGGCATGGTGAGCAAAAGAATGATGGATTTAACCCAGATCTCTTGACTGGGGGTGAATGTTTTGATTTGTTCTGCATTCTGTCCATCAATTGTGTGTCTTTTGCTTTCTCGCCCTAAGTGCGCCGGGTATGCCCAGACGTGGGTCCCGGGCTCACTGTGCCACTGGAATCAAGCTATCCTGGCTGAAGAGGGGTGAAACCCCGAAACCGGTCCTAGGATGCTTGTTTCCGGTCCAGGGAGGACCTGGCTTGGCAGTTCGGGCTGGACTGTTCCCATGAGGCACAGGGTCAAGACTGATTTGCATATGGCCAGGTCTAAACTGGGGTGGCATGGTGAGCAAAAGAATTATGGATTTACCCCAGATCTCTTGACTGGGGGTGAATGTTTTGATTTGTTCTGCATTCTGTCCATCAATTGTGTGTCTTTTGCTTTCTCGCCCTAAGTGCGCCGGGTATGCCCAGACGTGGGTCCCGGGCTCACTGTGCCACTGGAATCAAGCTATCCTGTCTGAAGAGGGGTGAAACCCCGAAACCGGTCCTAGGATGCTTGTTTCCGGTCCAGGGAGGACCTGGCTTGGCAGTTCGGGCTGGACTGTTCCCATGAGGCACAGGGTCAAGACTGATTTGCATATGGCCAGGTCTAAACTGGGGTGGCACGTTGAGCAAAAGAATGATGGATTTAACCCAGATCTCTTGACTGGGGTGAATGTTTTGATTTGTTCTGCATTCTGTCCATCAATTGTGTGTCTTTTGCTTTCTCGCCCAAAGTGCGCCGGGTATGCCCAGACGTGGGTCCCGGGCTCACTGTGCCACTGGAATCAAGCTATCCTGGCTGAAGAGGGGTGAAACCCCGAAACCGGTCCTAGGATGCTTGTTTCCGGTCCAGGGAGGACCTGGCTTGGCAGTTCGGGCTGGACTGTTCCCATGAGGCACAGGGTCAAGACTGATTTGCATATGGCCAGGTCTAAACTGGGGTGGCATGGTGAGCAAAAGAATGATGGATTTAACCCAGATTTCTTGACTGGGGGTGAATGTTTTGATTTGTTCTGCATTCTGTCCATCAATTGTGTGTCTTTTGCTAAATGCCAGGCAACAGTATGAGGGTAGAGCTTTGTGCACCCCTCCTGGTCCAACAAGACCGCAATCCTTGAGACTGGCCTGCATCATGGCGCACACGCATGATCTATGTGCGCCAATGCAACAAAACTCAGCACTAGAGATCCAGACATCATTGCCATTGGGGGCACTCCAGGCAGGGGTACACATCAATCAACATGCAAGGGAATTTTCAGTCCCAATAGAGACTGATTTCTGGAATCCAGTCTTTGAAGCAACTCAGCTAAGTTAAACATCTGCAGAGAGCATTCTTACAGCTGTATGCCTGTCCAACCCAGACTTATAAGTGTTTCAGTTACCAGTACAACACTAACTTTTCGACTTCAGAAATTTTAGTTTTCCTGTTATAGATGCATTAATGCACACAGAGGCTTCTACATGAGTAAATTAACTCAAATGGGCGGGGAGTGGGCATTTCTGGGTGGGAATGGCCTGAAAATTTGTGTACATATAATTGTGGGAATTACCAAACCATTTTCTAATCAATTTCTACCCTTCCTAAATTACTCAATTTCCACAGTGGGATGGAGAAGGGAACACCCCCAAAATGGGGGAATGACATGTAGGAAGTGGTTTCTGCATGGCTAATATAGTCATTTTCACTTGCCTGTTTTTTGGAGTATGAGAATATGTATGTATATATTCGCGAATGAAATCTTTGAAATCTTTATTGTTTTAGTTACTTAATACCATAACAATTTGCAATAGAAAAAATAAAATAAAAGATAAAAATATATATATATATATATATATTAAATCAGTGTTGACCATGACAAGTGAGAGTGTTCAATAGGTAGAATTGTCGTAGTGCAAGTTGTGGTTAAAAAGACATAAAAGTCCAATGACATCCCAATCTTCCTTTGAGCCATTAAAATTAGATAAGGTGCAAAGTGTGGATATTAATGTCCTCGTCAAAGAAGAGGCTTGACGGAAAGGGAGAGCGCAAAATCACACCGTAAACTAGTCAGTTATCAGTTTTTGAACAGCAGTGGGGTGTTGGGGGGGAGCAAGGCGGAGGAGAAGTAAGTCATTAACCTTCTTGATATATTTGCCACTCTCAAATGGAAAAGAAGTTCATAAAATATTTCCAGGATTAGATGTATTCTCCCTTTCTCCTGAAAGCATATTCTGATGCAGCCAAGAAAGTAGCACTTATGGGGAAGGTCTCTACACCTTTTTGGTTCCTTTATTTGAAATGCAGTTCCTTTACCAGTTCGCCTAGACATGAACTTGGGAACATTTTGGGAACACCTGACACCCTACTGCCTTCAGAAAGTCTTTTGCACGGAATTACTTTACTTATTTTGCCCGCAGTTTCTCGACATTCTGCTGCTTCCTCTCTCCTCTGCCTTGTTGAGCCAACATCCTCTGGTTGCTCTTTCTAGCACTATACAAAAACAATATAAAGTAGAATTTAATAAAATATTAAAGTGGTTTTTCAAGCAAACATAAGTCCTAGGTGTATGCTGTTTCATACTATTTCTCTCTTGTTCTCAAAGTACAGGTACAGAATTGTGTTTGAGAAAGTCCCTTATGTTCCTTGCATAAGTACATTACGAGCCCATATCTCAGTCCTTAGATACACTTACTATATTCACTGTCTCATGCTTTTAGGATTTATTTAATCAGCCAAGCAAACCGTTGTATTGTTTACAATACACGTAGAATGGGCTTAGAATCCACCTTGTTCAATCACTGATATTCTTCGGCTAACCTCTTTCAGTCATTGGCTTGAGACTTTGTCATTCACGTCTTGGCTTACCGCAGTGTAGTAGTCATCCCTCATGTAAAACTATTAGCAGTTTCTCCCATGAACAGCTATTGGCTGCTTGAAAGTATCCTTCAACCTCCGTTCGAGTGTTTGTTGCACTGAACTGCATGAGGGACTACTTTACAAATGTAGCTATGTCTGTCAACTCTGCTGACTCCCTCCTGTGTATCTTATACTAATGTGCTGATGTTACATGTGTTTGCATATGAAACTCACAGGGGTGTGGAATGCTATAAAATGTGTTCTTGCCAATAGGATAGGATGCTTCAACTTGTCCCTTTGATGCCATGACGTGGGGTGGCAAATTCTGGCAGCATTCTCATTTAATCAGAGCTCTGATAATAGCATCTCTGATTATGCCAAGACTCATATTATAGCAGGGTTTGCATTCTATCAATGCCCTGATTTTGCCACCTTCCCACAGATGTACACACTGGTGCTGAAAGTAGCTGGAAGTGGTAGTTCTCGGTTTGGAATACCCTTTTGAGTCTGTGCACAACTACAAACGTAAATGTTTAAGGGTTTCCGCCAACTTTTTTCTAATCTCTTACCATACTGGAAAAGGCTGGAAATTTACTTCTGATAAGGGCAGAAGTAAAACCTTTTCCAGGATGGGGAAAGAAGAGTTTGTAGGGAAAGTGAACTTGCCAGCGCTCAGCAGATTTTCGCATGAGCAGTCATATACATTTCAATTTGCTGATGCTAAAATGCAGTCACAAGATTTTTGTAGGAGTACGGTTTCCAGGCCTACGGTAAATTATTGTGAATTCATGAAAACTGTAAATCTGCACTAACACAATGATGTATACCAAGGGTGCACTTTTGTGACTTACTTTCCTTAATATTTGGACCTCTAATTATGTATTGTATTAGCCATTTTTATTAAAGTGTTATACATTTTTATTTCACAGTAATGGTGGCCACTATATACGTATAGTTAGGTCAGACTTTCCATAGGAAGAGGGGTTGTTTGTTTAGCTAATAACTTTGGCACCAAATCTTAAGAAAACATTGCAAAACAAAATTCATTGACCTCAGCTCTTTCCTGAAAAAAGTTTGCTGTGATCCAGCAAGCAGTAGCCGAGAAAAAGGAGGGGGCCCAAAATGCAGTTTCCAGAGGGGAAATTAGACAATAATACAGAAAAAACTGATGAACAGAATTACATCAAATTTGACAGAAATCTTGAACTTTTTCCACAAAGTGTGCTTTTTGTGAGTTGATGTAAGTCTGTTCAGTAGTTTTTGAGAAATTAAGGTTAAAATAATAGAGATTTGTGTGTGGGAGTTGTCCAGATATGCCCTTATTGGCCAGTTTAAAGGGGACATCTGAATCCTGACATTACTGTTATTGTTTTCATGCATTATACCCTGGGTTTCCACTTATTGCCCATTTACCTCGACCGATCTCTCAAGCATTGGTACGTTCTAAGGAATGTTTTTGGTAATTTTGGTCGCAAGATTCTGTATGTACTCTATATTCTGGGAGATTTAATAAACGAGTTCTGCTCTTATCTCGTCAAGTGTTGCTTCTCCACAACACCTAAACTGGCAATGAGGACGGGATACGTTCCACACCCCCTTGGCTCCATCTCCTATGTGCCACTTCTGAGCCTTGCTGTCATCCATGATGAGAGTTATGGCACACTTCACTTGTTGCTGTTAGGTCTCTGTTTTGCCTTTTGTTGTGTGACCTACAGAGGCTTTGGGACAACGGTGATTTGGTGAGTCATGTCCTAGCCACTTCTACCTGGTGCCTCCATTACACTTCCTTACTTCGTTCGTCTTGCCACAAAAGTGTCCTTACCACGCCTGCTCCTCTCCTACTGGGTGGAGCATGTTCCTGGATGCCATTTGCTAGGCTCTGCTGGACTCTCAGACTTCGCCTCCACCAGACTTCCCCAACGTTACCACATCTGCTTAACCTTCCTCTGATTCAGAGCACCGTATCTATGCAGCCCTGGCCATCGACACTGACTGGACCTCTGTTGACACTGTTCCCCCTAGGGAGAGCCTTTCATAGTGCAATCACCTTCCAGCCTGGCTTCACTTTAGGCTTTTGCTTGCGCACCCAGGCATTTCTGTACATTCATCACAATTTATCCTCCTTTCAATAATCGAAGGCTGTTTCCTCACATATGTGACTACTTTAGCCTCACTGTTGCACTGATGCAGTTACCAAAGGCTGAGTCATTTGAGTATGAGGAGGATTAAAATAATTTCGAGGAGGCATTAGAGAGATTAGAGGGAAGATTTAAACCCACATTAAGTATTACGCTTGAGAGTTAACATTTCTGTACAAGAAGGCAAAGAGAAGGAAAGTCATTTGATGAGTTCACAGCAGTGCTAGGTGGATTATCAACGAGGAATTTCCAGACAAAAAGATTCATGACCTCTTAATGATCAATGCAAACAGTAAATTTATTCAGGAGAAATTATGGGTTATCTCACACTTGAAGAAGTGGTCAAGTCCATCAAAGCTATTTTGCAGTCAGTTTCCTAGATACGTGGGGTCAATGATGATCTGCTCACCAGTAAGATCAGCAAAGTATGTAGTTCAGTCAATAAACCCATTAAACAAAAATTGAGCAAGGCAAGAAAAGGTTACACAAGATCGTCATGCTTCCAATGTGGTAGCTATTGGCACATCGCTTGCAACAAGAACTGTCCAGACTTAAACAAAGACTGTAACACTTGTGGGCGTACAAGACATTTTTGCAGGGTATGTAAGGAAGACTGGTGTTCTTTAAGACCTAGAGTTGCACAAATCTCAATCGACACACACAGTGAGGTAAAGAAGCCCTGAAACCTGAGTCGGAACCGTGCCAAGGAATGGTTTTGGTTGTCAAAAAACTGGATGAAGTATTTGAAGGATGGTGGATAAACCTACTATGTGTACCCTGCAAGTGTTAAACAACAATTTAGAAGGTATGGTACATTCTAGGTCACCATATACTATAATTACATGTGAGATTTTAAAGGTGAAGTGTGCTCCTCTGGTTGGATCACTCAGGGGTCTGGACATAAGAGCGGTACCCTCAGATGGAAGTACAATTGATTTCCATGGAAATGTTTTTTCTGATGCTAAATTCAAAGATAGAAGTGCATTCATCAAAATGTAGTTAACCCCCGATGGCATTTGTGATGTGGGCTGGAAAGACCAAAGACTTTCACAAAGTGTTTTGAATCATAATGCTGCATGTCCAGTTCTAGCTATTCACCAGGATGACTTAGGTATGCAGCTCATCCAAGAATTTCCCAAGACCTTCAGTGAAGTATTAGAAAAGCTAACTGGTTTTTCACACTGCATCAAACTTAAGCATGAGTCCATACCAGTCAAAAGCAAAGTGAGAGGCATACCCTTAATATAGGGAAGGAGCTTCAAAATCTATTACAGGATCTTTTATCTCAAGGAATAATTGAGTTAATGGAACCCCTCGAGTGGGTGTCACCCATTCTATTGACTAAGACAAGTCATGTAAACCTCAGTTTGTGTGTTGACTGTAGGCACTAAATTCCAACACCTTCATTGACTAACATCCTTTACCTAATATCCACATACTTAGCTGCTGTGTTCTCTACTCTCGATGTGCACCAAGCATACCACTAAGTCAGATTATCTGTCGACTCAAGAACGCTGGCTGCCCTCATCACTCCTTTTGGTCTCTTTCAATACAGGCAGGTGCCTTTTGACATCAGCTGCTTCTGTCTTTCAGTGAGCCATGTATCACATATTTGAAGATATGGATGAAAATGTGACATGTTTCCAAGATGGCATTCTTGCCTTTTCCAACAACACTCAACATCATCTAGAGATTCTGCAAAGGGTTTGCTCAAGGCTTGAGAGCAATGGTCTCATTCTGGGGTCTCAGTCTTTATCCCAGTACGTGCAGCATGTTCTAGGAACAAGTTGAGTCCCTTGGACACAAGCTGTTAGCAGAAGGGATAGTTGCCAAAGAATCCTTGGTGAATGCTTTCAACCTGGCACCTCAAGCAAATAACAAGGAACAGTTACTATCTTTTTGTGGGCTGTGTGAATATTACTTGAGGTTCAGCAGGGATTTTGCCACAGTCATGGAACCTCTTAGGCTTCTGCTTCGCAAAGACCAAGAACACAAATAGGGAAAAGAACAAGAAGATGCTTTGAACTTGATCAAATGGAACATAACCTATGCTCCCATCTTAAGACCATTCACCATTGGCCAGAAGTGTACAATCACTATAGATGCCAGTGCTTATGGGTTAGATGCTGTGCTATCCTAACAGCAAAATGCACAATCGCAATGGATCACAAACGTCGTCGGCAACAAAAGAAAGCGAACCATTAACAGCACGTATTATTGTATATAACTGCTGTATATTGTGTATTGAGTTGCTAAAAAGTCAACTTTTTTGAATACCTTGGAAACCTTATAAAATATTGTCACAATTATGTCACCAATATTTTAGGTTCCTGTTTCTCACTGGGGACACTACGCACATTTTTCTTTTTCATTGTAAATAGAATTTTGTTTGTGAAATATAAAATACGATTGTATCAAACAAAAACCATAGGTGTATGTGGTTTCTTAGTCCTCTGACATCATTTTAACCCTTCCATTGCGATTGCGCATCTTATTATCTATATATGATTCTATTATTCCACAGGAATCACTGTTTCTGACAATAGTTTACCCACCCAGGTTCCTTAGTGAGTTGGGTTCCCTTGTCCTTTTCTCGTTGATCCTAACAGCAAAGGCATGATGAGTGGGTAGTGGGTTACGCTTCCTGAACCCTTAATTCAACTGAAAGAAAAGCTGTTATTGAACAGGAATTGTTGGCTTGTGTTTGGGTGGTGAATGACTTCAGACTTTTCATTTGGGGCGGCAAATGTAACATGCAAACAGAACATAAACCCCACGTTCAGGGTGGACTTAAATTTACTGCATGCATCTCAATGTTGTGCTCTCAAATGCAAGAATATTGTTTCAAAGTTTTACATGTACCTGGAAAAAGCAACAAGTGTGCAGATTTTTGATCTTGGTCGCCGTGTCCAATTACAAATGATGAGGAAGGTGAAGAGAATGATCTTGATGTGGTTGCGAGTGTAAGTGAGATCTGTGCTCTACAGAATGTACCTCTGATAGAAGATATATGGTTCAGATAAGATGCCAAAGATATTATACCGGAAAAGGCTAAGGAGTACACATGTGTGGGTTGGCTACCTATCAAACTATTACGTGGTGAGTTTTATTTGTTTTCCCAGGTTGTGGATGAGTAAAGTGTGACAAACAGCATTCTTTAAAAAAATGACACATTTGTACCCCCAGAAGCTGTCAGGGAAGTCATCATGAGAGTCAGCCACCAAGTTCACATGTGTATGTCAACCCTGAAAAGTTCCTTGAGGGCACAATTCTGGTGGCCAAACATGGACGAAAGGCGGACCGTTTTGTACAAAATTGTGAGATATGTTCCAGTTGTGACAAAACCCTCAAGTGTGTTTCACTCCATCCAACCCATTCCATGGCCCCAATCCCTTTGGCAGAAAGCTTGTCTCTGATGTGGCAGGCCCCTTCAGAGGATTACTAGTCCACATGCAGTATGCTATTGAAATGGTTGATTATTTTACAAATGGCCAGAAGTGATCTTTGTAGAGAGTGTCTACTGGGGAAGTCTTGAATTTCATGAGAGATACATTCAGCAGAGAGGGCTACTCAGAATCCATTGCTACTGACAACGGCAAACAATTTACATCAAATGAAATGGCAAGGTTCCTTAAGTCACATGACATCAGACCTATTAGGACAAATGTTTATGACCCCCAGAGCAATAGCCTCATAGTAAGGTTTAATTTTTATCCAAATGGACAGTGTTCATATGGCTTTGCAATATAGAATTCTAGTACACAAAATGGTCAGAGAAAGGATGTGGGCATATTTTATAAGTCCCCTATACATCACTAGTATCAGTCCCTTCGGATTGCTAATGGAAAGATTCCCACCCTCTGATTTTTGTCAATGGTGGCTGCTCAGAAATGTCTCAATGGCTAACATCATGGTGAAAGTTTGGATCATAATCAAATAATAGGGTGTTATGCTTCATATAGGTACGCCAATATAGGCTCAGGTAGTCACCTAACCGTTCACCTATATTCTCCCCTACCATTACACTACATAACGGTTCTTGGGACTGACCTTTTACCTAGTTACGGTACTACTTACAGGACGTGGGGTTTTCCCTGAAAACTAGCCTAATCCATTATGCATGAGGATTCTTGGAAACTCAGCAGGACGACCATCTCCTGCATAATAACTATGTATAAGGGTCATTCCTTCCGTCATCCTAAGTCCGACATGAGACAGCAAGGTAGAACCCCTGAGGGTACCACTTTGGGTATATAAACACCATATCTTGCTGAGATAGGGAGAGGAGAAAAAGGACTTCCAAGCTGACACACTGACGCGAGATGCTGAGGTTCCTGCACGCAGACACTCCAGCTCGCAGTGGTGTGACATCCCTCGCGGGGCATCCATCTCAAGACCAAGACGGGGTCCCACAGTCTCTAACTTCAGGTAATGGGGTTGACTTTATCCTAGAGGGATTCTTGGCTCTACACCTACATACATGCTAGGTACACTTAGGTACATCTTGTTAGGGTCGCATCGTAGGATTACGCATTTTATTGTCATGTATTTTTATACCTGCCTGTATTCATTGTTTTTGCACTATGGTAGAAATCTACCATCCTTTTACTCTGTTGGTGCTTATAATCATTTATATTTGTTTCTATCTAATGGTTGTTTCAGCACATCTATTTAACACTAGAATAACGCTGGTTCAATAAATGCTTATTGAAAACATCCCCACCGTTTATTCTGTGTAGCTCTCTGAGACAAAGTGAGCACGAGTGACTGAGCGAAAAGTATCGCACTGTTTCCATGATCCCTGATGGGACAGAGTTGTCATGTTCGATAGTTGCCAAGAACTATTCTCTCCTTGGTAAGAGGGGTTTCTAGTGGCACTGTGAGCTCGCTGGTATACAGGCAAACATACCTGGTGGGGGTGTCTGGAATCAGTCTGGACACCAATCCTACAGTCTATGTTGTCTAAACGCGCAGATCCTATATAGGTTTATAGGAACTACACGACATGGCGCCGCCAACGTTGGTTTGGTACTTATTTAACGGTCAAATCTGAGTAGTTCAGTCGTGCTGTTCTTAGAGACCCCTACTCACATTTTCCCAGAGACGTCTGGAGTGGGAAGGGAACTATCCACCACAGCTAAGTAGGCATATCCTATGTATTGGCTGTAGGTTTTTCAAGCTTGAAGGACAAATAGTTCCTATTGTGCATAAAACCGTATCTCAGTTTCCTTGAAACGTATTCCTTCTTCAAAATAATGGCTGACGAAGACACCACTGCGCCACACAACGTCCTGCAGCTAGGGAGGAAGAACAAGAAGATGAAATAAACATTTCAGAAAATGTCAGAACTTCCCTTACTTTAAAACTAGCAGACTATGGAGTCACAGCTAGGGGTGGGACAGTCACATTCGTGATTGAGGCACACGAATCATACAGAACAGAGGTATTCTATTCATGGGTTGAATTCCCACAAGCAGATGCAAAATCACATACATTTCATTCTTACACTAAAGATGAAACACCAGAGGAATACTGTCCATATGAGGACATTGAAATTCCGCTCACCTACCAGGAGTGCATAAACTGGTTTAAAGGCACCCTCCCACATACAAAAGAAAAAGTGAGACTCGGTCCGCTCAGGAGAGATGAAGCAACTTGGCCAGTCCTAGCGGCATACACACTGCATCCAGACATTGACACAATGCCAGTAGCAGACGTATGTCCACTTCATATAGAAATGATAAAACTTTACAGAAACCTGACACAGTTCGTGATGAGTACACTCACACTTCAGCCAACAAGGGCTACATCTACAGGGCAAATTCAGGGATCTACAACTAAGATAACACCACAAACGCTACACGCAGTTATGGGTAAAATACCCACTAGACGTGAGCAAATGACATTCTGGATAGCTCAGAAAATAACACAGCTAGAGGCAGTATTTCCACACACAAGCCCTCAAGAAAAACACGGAATGCTAACAATCTGCTTGCCAATGGGGATAGCTCCCCAGATAGCGGATTGTACCTCTTGGGGTACAGTTTTCACTGCCATATATACCAGAACTCATGTTATCCCTTCATTAGCAGTAATACCAGATGTATTAAGACAAATACAGAATGAGTATGGAGCAGAACCTGCTCCGAACTTAGGGATGAAATTGTTAGGAAATTTTGCCTAGGTATCAGCTATTATATTAGCAAACATAAAAGGGGAGGCAGCAGCAGTGGCAATACGCCAAAGCCTGAGAGATTTCACTCCTTTACAACAGGAACGTGAATTACCTAAAAGTTTTCCGACCTCGTTCCGATATACTTAAAACATACATACGCGCAGGAGTGGGCGGTAGCACTTGCTCCATCATTATATCGCAACCACGTTGGGTGGGATGCTGAGTCACCTAACCATGTAATCCCAGTAAAAACTACTCCAACTCCACAGGGACAGTACCCAATAAAACAAGAAGCGAAAAAACAGGTCAGGGAGATCTTAGATCAACTTGAATACCAGGGTGTATTTGAAACTTGCACCTCCTCCATGAATAATCCTTTGTTTCCCGTAATGAAACCCGATAAATCATACCGTCTAGTTTTAGACTACAGACATCTGAACACATGCACTAAAACATTTGCAGTACAGAATGCACACAGTGCCGCATTGATGAATAACATCATGCGGAAAAAGTACAAAACAATACTAGATATCTCAAATGGATTCTTCTGCCAAAATATAGTGCCTGAAAGCAGATATTTGACAGCATTCTCAGCGCTCGGTTCCCAGCGTCAATTTTGTCGACTCCCCCAAGGGTATAAAATAGCCCTGGGTTGTTCTCCGCTAGGTTAACAGAGTTCCTTCAGAATTTGGATGAAGAGGCATTGTCCTATGTAGATGATATTTATCTGGCGGATGATGATTTAAAGGATCACTTGACCAGGGTGAGCAACATAATTTTGGGGTTCGCCTCTGAGGGCTACAAATTTAATTTAAAAAATCAAAAATAGCCCACCTCAATGTCCTATTTTTGGGATATGAGATTTCAAGTGAAGGAAAAGCCTGGCAGCTAACTTTTTAGACAAGTGTGAGCTGCTCCAACCTCCTAAATCTTTGAAGAACTTATAATCCATATTGGGATTTTTAAATTTTGGCAGGACATGCATTTTAGATTACGCAGAAAAAGTAAAACCTTTCTACAACCTTATAAGACCTGATTTCTCAGTTAGGCATTGGACACAGGAACACACAGATATCCTTTGTTCCCTACAAGCTGACATGATAGCGTCCAAACACTTACACACAAATTTTGTGATCCGTGTTATAGCGGGTCAATCTGGGTACACTTACCTAACCTTCAATGAAGGCGAAACAGTACCCATAGCATACAAATCACACTTGTATACAAACGCAGAAACGCGTTTTGCTTCAACAGTAAAAATTCTGACAGCAGTACAGACCGCTTTAGTGAGAGAAAGAGCACTGACTCAGGGGAAACGAATAATTGTCGTAACTCCAGTACCGGCCTTAGAGGCTGTTACAAAAGCAAGCGTTCCAAATGCTAAAGATTTACATCCAAGATGGATACAATGGGCCAATTCTCTCACTGCAACAGATGTAGATCACAAATTTGACTCTACACTTAAAACACAAGCATTCCTGCAATATGAACAAGAATATCCTCTCCCGAATGAAATAATGCCTCTAGATCAGCATGAAAACATTATTTACACTGACGGATGTGCTCAGCCGGCCGTAGGAAGTAAACAGCAATACAGCGCCATGTGTGCGATTGTGAGGGGTCGTATGCAGGAAGACAAGTTCCATCCTAGCAGTACGAAGACACAGTCTCTAGTAGACTGCATGGCACAGCTGGCAAAATTTAAAAACCCGTTACTGGCACTAATAAATACGGATCGAGAATTCCCCACACTGATTGTGTGCGATTCTTTTTACTGTGTCCAGTCATACAATGAATATCTTCACTACTGGGGTCAGAATGGATTTAAAGACTCAAAAGGTTGCACAATTAAGCATAAAATGCTATGGGAACAGGTAGCTGAGTTGAAAAACGAACTACCAAGAGCTCACGTGATACACACCCTGAGTCATCAATGTGATGGCATTCACGTTGAAGGGACTTCATTGGCCGATCAAGCCGCAAAAGGGGCAGTACATACTGGTACCGTAGCTGCAATCACTCATTCTAAAACGAGAATAGACGGACAGATAATGGTATCTGTAATTGCTTCACGTAAAAACAGCACAGCCTTACCAAAAGGTTTTCCACTCAAGTACTCCTACAAGTTAGATGCAAATAACATTGGCTCAATGGTTAGAGCGGCAGACCCTGATGCAGAGATCTGGCCCGGGACCAGGGTTCAATTCCTGCCTCGGCGGGTCTTGGGCTCAATTTCCTCGGATCTGATAATTCTCGCCTCGGTGCCTATTCTAATCATGGGTCCCACTCTGCAACTCTGGGCAATAGCTTGCTTAATCTCCACAACGGCCCCAACAGCGCTGGGATGCCTGGCTTCACCCTGGGGGTGCCCAGGAGTGGACATTTCACAGGGAAAAGCCAGGAAGGGTTCCACAGCGGTATGCGTACAGCGCCAGGACACCTCTTTGGGGGTATAAGTGCGCTTTACAAGTACGAATTTCATTTCATTTCATATGCTCAAATTCCAGGACTGGGGGATAGAGTAATACCAAACATGGATCGCAGATTAGGTTTAATTCTAGCTGCACATGAGGGTCTAGGTTCTGCACACAGAGGAGTTACCGCAACGGTTTCTTTACTGAAACAACGCTATTGGTGGCCAGGACTAACTAAACAAACAAAGAATTTTGTCCTAAATGCAACATCTGTCAGCAGATGAAGGGTTCCACCGTGGCGTGTCCAGCGCAGACACCATTACTAATATTAGACAGACCACTCGCCTGTGTCTATTTGGACCACTGCGGCCCCCTACAATCAGATGGGGCTTACAAGTATATCTTGGTGGCAGTGGATTCATGCTCTAGATTCCTATGGGTATGGCCTCAGCGCTCGGCTGACGCTCGAACTGTTATAAAAGATTTGCAAGTTTTTTTAGGGACATACGCAGTTGGCACATTACATTCTGACCACGGCCCCGCATTTTGCTCTAGGGCTTACAAGGAGGTCATGGGAAGTTTAGGTGTTGCATTGAGGTACTCCTCTCCGTACCATCCCGAGGGAAAATTCGGTCGTGGAGAGGAAAAACCGAGACTTAAAGCAATCTTTAACAGCAAGGGTATTAGGTTCGGGTGGTAGTTGGGTCAATCACTTATACGGGGTCCAAAGAGCCCTTAACAATATGCTAAGAAGTTCCCTAGGCGGTGTCACTCCTTATGAGGTCCTATTTGGGACGAGAATGTGGGTACCTGATCTCGATTTTGAAAGCACAGTGGGGGATGAAAAACCATTTGACATCTATAAACGTTTGGCTGTTTTACAGGATCTCAATGAATTCCGGGCACTACAAAGCAACGTGCAAGTAAAATGCACCGCCACTGGGGAAGTCAAATCAGTCACGGCAAGACCTGCCTGGATCCCTAAAGTCGGGGATCTGGTCAGAGAAAATATTGTGGACAAGAAAGAATTTGGGCCTTGATACAGAAAGCCTGTACCTGTCCTGGCTGTCGAAGGAACAAGAACAGTACTTCTTCCGCCTCTTTCCGGCAAAAAAGAAAAGAGATTTGTCTCCATTGATCTGATCAAACCACACTATGTGGCTGATACTGAATAGTAGGCCTCATGGGCTCCTGGGTAGCCGACGCTCTCCTCTCACTGCCATACAGGAAATTCAGACAGAAAGACTCATAACATTAGAAGAGTCACCAATACCAAGTAATGGAATTTCCAACAATGAAATGGAACTCGTTGCTGTTGAAACAGAACATCAAAACACAAATGAAAGACAAATATCAATTCGGCCTACCACCGATGTCTACATCAATATGCCTCTACAGTTCAACAAAACCTGCTGAGCTACCAAAAATAGATCAAACTGCATCTGGCTATTTCATCGATTTTGATACCTTCTCTCTGGATCCCAGTGAACCTGAAACAACGCCAGCTCCAGTTTCCTGTAAGCAACAACTTCATGATTTCTACACTGTTCTGAAAAAGACTTACCTAGTATCACCTTGGCTCCAGCTCTGGATAATAACTGACATACTGTTTCCTCTGTTCTGGATTGGCCTAGTGACTGTTTTTTGCTTACTCATGTATGGAAATTATCTCCCAGAACATTCTGCAGTATCAGATGTGAACTTGGTCCTGAAACCTCATACATCTTCTCATCGTGAACAAAGAGACCTGTCCTTCGTGAACATTACAGCTGTTCCAATTCCTGATGGTATAGTTTGGGACAAGGTTGATTATGATGTATTTGGTCCCACTGAACTTTTGAAAATACCACATGTATTTAAAATTTCTCTAAATGATATCATTACCTCCAGTACATTTTCTGATGACGGGGATATTGAAACTGTCAATAATAAGTTGTCTGATTTAGAACAATCCGCTGCATTTTCAAGCACTGAAATGTTAGAGGACACATCTGCTTTTGACACTATGTACTGTTACCATCATTATGGTCATCACTTTTGACACAAATCCAGTATCCCACGTAATGTTTGTACATGCCACCAATGGGAACATTGCCCAACACCACCAAAAGGTAGTTCAAAAACGTTTGCACAGAAATGTTGTATTTTTCAGGGTTTAACACTTCTGACCCAACCTCATATTACTCTAAGGTTGCACCTACAACTGCACAGAAAAATATGCTAACTAACACCAAACAGATTTACTCTGCATCCTTTATTTCCCAACTGTCTGAACAGTGTTTCGACTTATGGAAGGACACTATAGACATAAAATCAGTCTGAGGTTCAAAGGAATGGCAGGTACAGGAAACAGAAGCACTATTTCGAGCGTGCCTCATTCCACAGCAGATAATATTTCTGAATGAAACTGTGCAACAGACTTCCTGTCTTGGACTAACCAAGAACAAGGATTTGAACACACCTTGGATTCCCCCACCATCACACATCAATTTTACATCACGTGGAGGGGATACAATAGATGACATCATACAGTACAATTCATCAGACCCCAATTCGAAGGGATGGTTAGTTTGGCCCACAGACACAAACAGATGTCAATCAAGATTCAGGGGTACAACCGAAGGGTTTAGAATCCATAGGTCAGACCCACGATATGTACAAAGAGAACATCCGGGGGTGGTGACATCATACAGTGTTGGGAAGTTGTGCCTCGATTGGCTAAAAACCTCGACACTGTCCCAGGTGAAAAAGCATTTATCCTTACTCTCAGATGAGGTGGATCTAAGGGATTTTTTATTGGGTCCCCGAAAACCACGTCAGAAACGTTTCTTATATGCTGTATATAATGAAATTTGGAAAATCTCTCAACAAGAAGCTGCGGAGAGACTCTGTGAAATTTATAGAATTAACCTAGAAAAAGCGGTAGCTGTTGTCGATAACGGTATGACTACATTAACATCCAGGATTTATTCACTGGGCAACATTGTATCTTCTGCTATAGATATACTAGAACAGGATTTGTCCATACTACAGCACGGACAATCTCAGCTACGTTCTATTATGTTGTTAAACTGGACGCTGCAAGCATTGCGAGCCGGTTATGTGCCATGGCGATTTATCAACAGTACGTCCCTATTCTCTGTGTATAATCTAACCAAGAAGCAGACACAAATGGCACAAAGGGGAGCAAAATATACAATGCTGCGTATTGAAAAACTGTACCAATTACCTTTTACTGTGGCAGAGTCACCATCCACAGAATGGTTAATCCAAGGCCATATAACATTACCGGTCACAACTTTCCAGTTTCAGTATTGCCTAGAACAACAACAGGCACGCAGATATGAAGCGATGGGTAGGGAATTCATCAAGGAATCTTGGGAATTGCCATACAGATTTCGATGCAGGAGTGGGGACATGGAAGTGTTTCTAAGCGGTACAAACTGCGAGAACTCTTTAAGTGGATCTCTCATATGCCCGGATATCATGCTTCACGGGGCCTGTAACGGTTCAGTTGCCAACTTATCCTGTCATTTGAAAGGGTCCCTAGCTGTCGTGATTAATCCGGTGTTCAAGTTGCTCTCAAATGGGAGTTACTTGATGCTGAATGATCAAGGTTATTGTGGGATGCTTCCGGGCATTGCATATCTTGTCACTGTAGACTCCAGGGTTACTTGTTGTGGGCAAGTATTGTTTCCTCCGACCCACACAGTCAGGGAGGCGCCGTTATGGGCTTCGTTGAATGTTTCCTTTATACGGTTTGATACTCTGAGCCGAATGAAAGCCATGCTTTTACAGAAAACCGTGCACTTAACCTCCGCCAGAGAGACTTTTGATCTCCAGGTCACAAGGTCCTCAGCTGAGATACAGGCACTAGTACGAACAAACTGCCCTTTCCATTTCACATGAAATGGTACAACGTATGTTTATCATGTCTGATACGACGAGTATAGTACACCTATTTAAGACCATAGGTTCTGGACTGTTAAGCACCTTTTAGACCATCTTCGGAGTGATTACAAACTTCATACACTCCGTATTCGGAAGCATTTTTGAAGGACGTCCGCTGATCCTGTTCCTAATAGCAGGAATCCTGATTGTAATTTTTCTGCTACGCAATGGACGTCCCAGTCACCAAGGAGATGGAAAAAACGCTCCTGGAGCGCAGATACCGTGATCGCATGGTACTCCATCTGGGCAAACCTGGCCTTCGTGAACTGAGCAAGTCTTGGTTCCTGTCATTTCGACCAGTCTGGATTGACTGTGTTCTGCCTGTCCTCCGATGCCTGTTCTGCGGACAAGAATGCGTGTTGGATCTCTGTTTAACACTTCCATCGTTTGCGCCACTGGACGTGGATGTTTTACTGGACCCGATAACGGCACATGTACTGCTGTGTCCTCAGCGTATTCCCATGTTGATGTTGGCATTCTTAGAGCCACCGCAGGATGCTTCAGCTCCTGTTGGAACGGATACCGGCTCCTCAACAAATACTCAGGCCTTGGATGTCACACAGGCTTCCCCAGCATCGGCTGAGGATAATACAGGAGATAATCTGTGGTCGATTGACCTAATCTGTGAGGATGTTGCGTCTCCCAGCCAGGACACATAAACATTTGGCTCATCGTGTGCTGTGAAAACTTTGGCCTTTTTCAAAACAACCAAATTTGGAATTTTAAACAATAAACACTTTTGCTGAGCAGCATGGCTTTCAGTCACTCATAGGTGTTCGAACTATATATACGAACAAATTTTAGTAAATACTTCTATCGCTTAAACTATTATCTTAGCATTTTAAAGAATTTAAAAAAATGTTACGCACTATTTATATGGATTTATTAGTTGTTTGCATACAACGCCTACAAATACGTTCGAATTTTAGTATATCGTCCAGTCAGATGAGGAGTGGGTGTTATGTTTCATATAGGTACCCCAATATAGGCTCAGGTAGTCACCTAACATTTCACCTATATTCTCCCCACCATTACACTACATAACAGTTCTTGGGACTGACCTTTTACCTAGTTACAGTACTGCTTACAGGACATGGGGTTTTCCCTGAAAACTAGCCTCATCCATTATGCATGAGGATTCTTGGAAACTCAGCAGGACTACCATCTCCTGCATAATAACTATGTATAAGGGTCATTCCTTCCGTCATCCGAAGTCCGACATGACACACTAAGGTGGAACCCCTGAGGGTACCACTTTGGGTACATAAACACCATATCTTGCTGAGGTAGGGAGAGGAGAAAAAGGACTTCCATGCTGACACACTGGCGCGGGAGGCGCTGAGGTTCCTGCACGCAGACACTCCAGCTCGCAGAGGTCTGACATCCCTCGCGGGATGTCCATCTCGAAACCAAGACGGGGTCCCACAGTCTCTCACTTCAGGTAATGGGGTTGACTTTATCCTATAGGGATTCTTGGCTCTACACCTACATACATGCTAGGTACACTTAGGTACAGCTAGTTAGGGTTGTATCATAGGAGTACGCATTTTATTGTCATGTATTTTTATACCTGTCTGTATTCTTTGTTTTAGCACTATGGTAGAAATCTACCATCCTTTTACTCTGTTGGTGCTTATAATCATTTGTATCTGTTTCTGTCAAATGGTTGTTGCAGCACACCTATTTTACACTAGAATGACGCTGGTTCAATAAATGCTTAATGAAAACGTACCCACCGTTTATTCTGTGTAACTCTCTGAGACATGGTGAGCACGAGTGACAGAGTGAAAAGTACTGCACTGTTTCCACGATCCCTGATGGGACAGAGTTGTCATGTTCGATAGTTGCCAAGAACTATTCTCTCTTTGGTAAGAGGGGTTTCTAGTGGCACTGTGAGCTAGCTGGTATACAGGCAAACATACCCGGTGGGGGGGTCTGGAATCAGTCTTGACACCAATCCCACAGTCTATGTTGTCTAAACGTGCAGATCCTATATAGGTTTATAGGAACTACATGACAAGGGAGGGTGGAAGGAAAGCAGTTGATGACCAAACAGAGATACAACACTGCATACAAGGTGAGGTATTCAAATTTGCATGTGGAATATGTTGTAAGCATAAGATTGATTGTGAGGGTGGAGAAGGGGACATCCAAGTTTCCAAAGCCTCTTAAAATTGTTAAATTGAATAAATGTAGTATTATCACACAGGAAGGGAGGTGTTGAAGCATCAGCAGGGTTGCCAAATGTGTGAATGAAAAGGGAGTTCTGATAATGAATTTGGAAAATGATAGTGTGCACCTTTATCACGACCCTGCGTTCATACCTTCCTATTTCCTTACTGCTGTGCAAAACGATTACCTTGCTCTCAATGCTAGATCTCAGCGTCCTAGGAATGATGAGATTAACCAAGAACTCAACCCTCTACACTCTAATAATGACGTAGGAACTATAGGTGATAGGGTGAAATTATCATCCAGAGTTACAAATGTTCAAGACATATTCTTTCTGTTTGTAAGTGTAGTGCTAGGTGTATTACAGAGCGCAAGACCCTTATGTTTCCTAAGGGACTCCGGAGTCTAGTGACATAAGTGTTTAGCTGTAATTAATTAAATTCATGACGCAGAACGCGTCAGTTAACGATTACACTCTAGAGAATAAAGTCGTGTAATGCCGAGCTCCATGTGTGGCATAATTCATTTACATGCTACCAAGCTGGGGAGGACGCTACAACTGGCAACAAGATAGGGGATACATAAACCTCGCAACCCTAAGAGTCAAGAGTGCTCTCCCAGAGAGTTTGTCGAGGTCCAGACCACTGCTCGTGTGTGCCATGCGCATCAGTTGAAGTGAAGAATCAACGGCTGGTGCATGTGGAGTCAAAGCGCAACTCCAGCCAGTACGAGACCTTTGAAAAAAGTGAAGACCCCATGGAAAGTTTCATTTATTGTTGGTCAGAAAATTGCTACTATGACTGAGATAAGGAGTGCGATGCCACAACTCAACTTGGAGCCATCATTCATCCAGTACGATAAATCTTAAGGCAGTGACAACCAGGTACAGAAAGCACAACAAACGGCGACAGCCAGATGCACGCAAATGCTGCAATCAGAAGTAGATGAACACAAAGAAAGTTCTAAGAGGCAGACGTCAACCAGGTGTCATAAAGTGTGAAGGAACGCTAAGTGAGGCGTGCTCAGAAATAAGAAACAATCAAACAATCATCTTCTTACCAAACATCTAGAGAAGAGAGTCATCCGACATCAGCACCAGGTGCACCAACCCAGGTGCCAGCATGGGGTCTGTGCTTGTGAGGCTGTGGAATCCTGCCAAACCGACAAAAGAGTCCATGAAAGGTGATCAGAATAGTGCAATCTTTCAGCTCGTCCATGGCGGCTGAAAAAAGCACCCTCTACGGCACTGCCTCCTTCCTAGCCCCACCATTCGTTTTCAATGTTGCCAAGAAGCAGAATATTGGTGCAAGATGGACTGTCTGGATTGAAGCTTTTGATGACTTCATTGATGCATTGGAAGAAGCAGATGACAAAAAGATCATCAAATATCTAAAATACTTAGCAGGTGATGGAATGAAAGAAGTGATAAAGAAATACCCAGAGGTGAAGAAACTGTGTACCTTCACATGAAAAAAAATACTAAACACCGTGGGGCATATTCTCAAGAACGTGTGATAACCACCGCAAGTTTAGCTTAATGCAACTTCTCACATCGCAGTCCATCGCGGGAAAACAACGCCGTGTTAACGTAGCATTCTCAACCTGGCGGCACCATGCGATAGTCCCACGATAACGCACCAAACGACCGCGTAAAAAACAACGCGACGCCCAAAAAATGCGAAACACCAATGCGAATAAAGTTGCGATGAGGCCAACTTCGAAAAAAAAAAAAGCGATAACCAGCGACAGGCCTGCAATTCCCACGCGCCTGGCAGGAAAATGCACCATAAAAGCCAAAAAAGCAAAAACACCATAAACAAAATAAAATGCGTAGCAACATGGACGCACCCGGAACGAGTGCCCAGGTCAACGCGAACCCCACAATCCCCACAGACCACCAGCAAGGAACCTCGGGGTCAGGGAAGGCCAAGGAGAAGAGGAAGAGGAAGACGGGGTACAGTCCGCATGACAACCTGACCGTCGTCACGGAGGTGACAGAGCACTAACAACAACTGTCCGTCTCCACCACCGTGTCATTGGCAACACAGACAGAAAAATGGCATTCCATCGTAAATGCAGTCGGACTGCCGAGGAGGCCAAGATGCGCTGGCACGAAGTCAAAAGCCAAACCAAGCAGAAACCCGCTGCCACCCGGAAGGCAGCAACGGCGAATGGAGGTGGGAGTCCTGCGCCACAGGAGGAGCTGGAGCAAATGGTGGACAGTCATGAGTGTGGAGACGGTGCAAGGAGTCGGGAGTCCGGACACTGCTCGACATGACTTGACAAAGTCATGTCGACAAGGGTGAGTAACTAACAGGGACTGGGGGGACGGGAACAATGGCACACATGCACAACGACGTGTAGCACACTGCACACCCACAACGACCCTGGGTCATGTCCCTGATCCCCGTGGCACACTGCAGCACACATAAAAACACCAAGTAGGCCCCCGCCCACAATGTGCCCAAAGGGGTCCCACCCCACACAACACCAATTCCACTACACACACACGCACCAGTGCGAAACACAGCAAAGATGCGTATGCGAGAGCCACACTGACAATGCAAGTGACACCACATGACGAGCAGCATGGCCGGAGTACAATCACCATGACACTGTGCACGCCACGAGACTGAGGTGGCTGAGTGTGGACTACATCCGGAAGGAGCAGGTCACACCCTGACACATCCACGTGCACAAACAACCACTGACGTCAACAATACATCTGCAGACAAACAATGCACAAGAGAACAAAATCCGTCCAGGAGCACAAATGACCCCAGTCGCCAACATCACAGCACCTCAAAAGCACAAAAGCCAAAGGCACAAGGGATAAGGGGCAGCAAAATCACAGCAGCAGGTGCGACTCCCACACAATGCAGCACACACACATAGCAATCACAGCACATCCACATGGACGGCAATGTGGGACACAGTGCAACACTTACACTGCAGAACAGAGGACACAACTGGCTCCGCCTGTGCGTAGAAAATGGCCAATCACATCGGACATAGCAGGAAACCGTGAGATGAAAATGTACGTGTACAACATCACGTACGTCATGTAGTCCAATTGTCCACTATCCCGCATCAAATAGTCCGCCAATCCAAAACAGTCATAATGTACATTGTCATGCAGTCTGTATGTAAACCCGAACAATGCGTCAACATACATGCCAACACAATGTCAACAAGCATCTCCCCTTCACATTGCAGAGGGACAAACAACACCTCCAGCAGAGCAGACCAGACAACCCATCAGTGATGCTGAAGAGGACCTCCACACTTCCGACACCGATGCCCTACAACAGTCCATGGACATCTCAGGCAATAGAGCTCCAGGAGCAGGGCAGCCCCGCTGCACCTAGGACACACCACCCCCTGCACGGACAACACAGCTGGATGCACCCACCACCCTTACTGGTTCACAGCAGCCCACCTAAGCACACATCCCATTACAAGGCCAGCTGTCAGACTGCCAGAAGTGGCTGGCCGAACATGTACGGGTGGGGTACTACCTCATGGGAGACGAACTAGATCCCATACGTGGGTGTCATAGTCCCATCATGGACCACCTACACAACCCAACGGAGACCCACACTGCGACACGGACACATGCTTTTGCACATTTACAGTACTGAACCACACCCGGAGCCACGTGATAATCACCGACACCCCCACGCCGGACTGGCGTATGCCGGCCAAGTTCACTCCTCTTACGTATTGGGTGGGGGACGACAAAGCTACATGTGCAATGTCCCACCCTCTGCCTGCGGTGACATGGCTGCGTCCTCTGCACACGGCACAATGTAAGGTTGTGGGGCCGGGGCCCTAATGCATACATCATGAGCACATGGACACACTCAGATAGTTCGTTGAACTGGCCACGAGCACGTGCGCTCGACACCTTTATTGGCATGGTCACATGTACAGTGACGCATGTGCTGGATGTGTGTGGGGTGAGTGTAAGCCAGCCCGCAGGGAGTCGTTGGTGCTGTCAACAACTTGAACAGTGATCACAATTGAAGCAGAAACATAAAACATCAGCATAACAGAAACAACTGTGAAGCATCATGGTGGTTGCCGGAGAGAGTACAGTGTTCACCCTACATGCAAGCAGAATGGTTCTTGATTTGTGGTGCACTGAGTTAGTGGCACCTGAGGAGCTGATGATGGCACCCACGACTGGTGTGACCTACTCTGAAAGTCTGGCAGTAAGACACTTCCGACTCTGGCACCTGTTGTCTGGAGTTGGTCCTGGCGGTGGTGGCGCGTGCATCCTGTGGTGATGCGACATCCAGGCAGGTCAGGACTCAACTTGATGTGTGAGCCCAGGTGGACCACAGTTGAGGGCGGAGGCAGCGGACAGCGCAGGGCCACAGACACATGGCGTTGATGACCCCCAGGCCATCAACCCAGAGGCCATCCAACATGCCACCAGACTGGGGCCATGATTTGAGCTGCACAGAGTTAGTGGCCCCGGATGCACTGCGGCCGGCACAGGCACACCGCCACGGGACGGTGACTTGCGGTGCAGTGAGCTAGGGCCACGCGAGGTGGGCGGGTCCTCGTCGATGTCGAAGGTGAATGTAGTGGAGGTTTGCGGGGGACAGTGGAAGGTGTCCTCCAGGGCATGATGCAGATGGCAGGAGCCGGCCAGAAGCGGCAAATGGAGGAGTGGAATGCTACTGCCTCGTTTTGGCCACATAGTCAGTATCACCAACATGATGATGAAGACAACCCCCAGTCCATGGACTCAGTCGCCAACAAATCTCAAGAAGAAAGTGTCCATGGTTGTCGGGGAACAGACTTAGTGGCCCTGGAGCTGGAAGGGGATGCAGTCTGCGACGAGGCCAGTACAATGATATCAGGTCTGCCATAAATGAATCATGACTGAGTTCCCAATGTGTGCCCTACTCGACCGATGTGTAGTCCGGAGGCAGCGGCCAGCACGGGCCAACCACTGTTCAGCGAGCTCCTCCTGGAACACTGACACACGGCGTTGAAATGGCATGTGGGGATGACTCGTGGTTGACCGAGGCAGTAGCGACAGAGCTGAGTGGGTGTTTAGCCAGCGACGATGCCGTGTCCTGCCTGGTACGGACTGGCATGTATTTGTGTGGGGCCTGCAGGTCCGCAGTGTAGTCCGAAGGCGTAGACATCGAGGGCCCACAGACACGTGTGGTTGGGATGCCCAGCACATACTTTGTGTCACCACATCGAAGGGAGTATAGTGAGTTAAACTCAGCCATGAAGTGTGCACTCGGCCATTGTGTAATCAAGACTCAGTTCCAAATGTGTGACCTACTTGACTGCAGTGTGGGCCCGAGGCAGCGGTCAGCAGGGGCCCACAGCCACGTGTCGTTGGCCCGCGATGCACAGAGTTAGTGACACCAGAGCAGTTGTCGGCAGTGTTCGATCACCTCCGTAACGATGGTCCTTTTCTCCTCCGGACTGAACCGCGTCTTCCTCTTACTCGTCTCCTTGTGTACATTGATATGAACTCCGCCATGCAGAAAACAAGACTCAGTTCCAGATGTGTGACCCACTCGACTGCAGTGTGGGGCGAAGGCAGTAGTCAGCAAGGGACCACAGACAGGTGTAGTTCGAATGCTATGCACAGAGTTGGTGGCACCACATCGAAGGGAGTACAGTGATATAAACTCAGCCATAAGGTGTGTACTCTGCCATTGCATAATCAAGACTCAGTTCCAAATGTGTGACCTACTTGACCGTAGTGTAGGCCAGAGGCAGCGGTGGAGTACGTCAACGAGAAAGGAGTAATGCGGGCCTGTGTCGTGGAGGCCGTGATGGTCTGAGGAGGCTGCCAAGGTCGCGGGCTTCGGGTTTGGAGCTTGCGCCGGCACGTGTTGGGCCCTCTTCGACACACGCCGGTGTCGGCAGGTGAGCAATGAGGCCGCGCAGGGGCGGGCATGACGGGTTCGGGGACCAGTGGCCCGGGGTGCAGCAGGCACACAGGATCGCAGGCCACACCGCTCACGGCGACGGCGTCAACCTCGTGGCGGGTGGGAGACGCCGCCCTGGCAGGCACGTTGGGCATTCCGGAAGAGAACCACGCCCAGGTCTACGTGCTTTTTATTCACACCCCTACGCTGGCCTGGCGTCCTCCGGGCCAGCCCACTCCGCACACGCTTACAGGGGGGGAGTCACAAGCTACATTTCCGCGGTCTTCCCCACTGGCTGGGGTGACATGGTTGCGTCCACTGTCCACTACACTTCAAACACCAGCAGTGCATGTAGACATGGCTATGTCTGTGATCTGCATACTGCAGTCTGTCCAGCACATCTCCGCAACACTTGGCATTGTGTACATTCTCATTCATGGGTCACTTGCCTCCTTCGCACATGCCTGGTTCCCACCTCTCCCCACATTCCGGTATTGTGTGGCTGAGGTGTCATGCCGATGGCTCATGTACATGGCTGACCAAGGTTGCCACAGTAAGTTGTGCTGTCGTGTCTGGTGGGGCGGCATGTTGTTTGGCATGTTGTATGTGATTTTGTGACGTGTGCAGTGCCAGAGTTGTTAGTTGCATGATTGTGGAGTTGAGGTGTGTGGTGTGTTCATTTGGTACTTGCCAACGTGCAGTGCATTTCCATAGGTGCCATCCTGGAAGCGCTGGTTGATGTTGGACTGTCGGAAGATGAAGGGATCATGCACACTGCCTGGGTAGTTGGCTATGACATTGGTGAGGAGTCCCCTGTGGTCCACTATTGCCTGCATGTTGATGGGATGCGTGTGCTTTCTGTTGGGGTATTGTGTGCAGTGTTGGCAGGGGGCACAAGTGGGACAAGTGTGCAGTCGATTGCCCCCGACACGTGCGGGGATCCAGCTATGGCGTATAGTCCTTGCTTGCTCTCCAGCTGTTCCTGCGCATTGTGGGGGACGTATGGATGCTGGGGTCCCTAGCTGGTGAGGGCATCCAGGCCAGGTGTGAGGAACTTGGATGGGGCTGGCTGTGAGACTCCTCCGACTCGGGCGGTTGTTGTTTGGGAGGATACCAGAGGCCAACAGGTGCAGCACAGCCAGCAGCAGCAGCTTTGTCTGCGGAGGGATGTTGGTTGTCCGCTGTGTTGGTACTGTCAGCCTGTGGGCAATGATGTTCAGGATGCGGAGGATGGTTGTCCTTTTGGGCCTGTAGTGGGCATTGGCATTGTCTGGTGTTAGGTCTGTAGGGCTGGTGCATTTCCTGTATGTCCACTGTCTTTGTCTGCGCTGCCTCTGTGGTGGTCCGGGGGGGTGGTGGGGGGGTCCGTTGGGGCGTTGGCGGTCCTGGGGGTGGTGGCGGTGGGTGTTGTTGCCCCCTCGGGGCTCCGGGGTGCATGGTGAGTGGCTCCATGGCATCTGTTGTTCTTCCTGTGTGGCTCTGGGCTCGGCTCCCTTTGATGGTGCGGCTTGTCGTCCGACTTTACACCAGGTCAGAGCAGGTGTTAGTTTCCTGCTGCTAACGCGCCTTATCTCCTGTTTTGTGGTCTTATCGCTGATGTGGCTGGTCATTGAGAATGTTGAGGTGTGGTGTTGTCGCGGGTTTTTGCTCGGGAACGCCTACTCTGCATCTCATTAGCATTAGTTGCCGGGGCCATCTGTGGCAATGTTTTTTGCGACTGCTTTCGCAGGAAAACTGGTGTTATGGGCTGTTAGCACCAGCTTGTGAATGGGGCGGTAAATTTAGCGCAACTTTGGCTGTGATAAAGTGCCAATAACTCAGCGATAGCTCCTTGAGAATATGCCCCCAAATTCAATCTGATGCAGAACGTTGACTATGAAAGGTTGGTGTGTCCGGAAACAGACAACTAATGAAATTAGTGGCATGCATTTTTTGAAAACTGCCCTCACCCACAAGTTGTAGCATGCTTCATCATAGGACTTGCTAACAACACCCCTGCGCAGACCAACGCCTGGAGTGAAGCAAAAGGGAGGGGGAAGACAAAATATTAGGGATCTGGAAAAAATATATATTGGTGCAGAGATTGGACTCTAAAACTGGCTCAGGAATGTCCGCCTTCACTTTTATTCCTGGACTTCTTGGTCACGATTAAAATGAATATAGAATGGTGGAGTTGGGGATTCTTAGTAGCCCACCACCCCTCCTGACTGCATGTTTGTCAACATGTTTCAGCCGATTTGATCTAGCCCAAACAAGCATCTTACGGCTTTCGTCAGGACCTACGATCCCCTAAATTCCCTGTTTCTCTTCACTTCTAATCCTCTTTTGTGTGGATATTTGTTGGGGAGGTTGGTGTAGGAGTTTAACCTCTTCCCCCTCAGTTGTATGTGATTTAATGTTCAGGCTTTGCCATCTACCTCCCCTCCCCAAGATGTAAACATGCTGTGTTCTTTTTTTGGTATGGCTAGCTACTGTTCCAGGTACATCTGTGACTTTGCCATGGTGAGTGTCCCATTGAGAGAGTTAACATAATTGAATGTTTAATTTCAGTAGTCACAGGAGTGTGATCAAAGTTTCAAGATAATTAAGCATGAAATTGAAAATGCTACTGAAATGGCTTACTTTGATCTGAAATTGCATACAGAGATTGTTGTTGATGCCAGTCCAGGGGGCTTGGGTGCGATTCTTGCCCAACATAGTAGACATGCAAATGCACGAAGACGTATTGTAGCTTATGCTAGCCTAAGCTTGTCACAGACTGAACAAGCTTACTCATAACCTGAGAAAGAAAGCCTAGCTGTTGTGTGGGCTTGCGAACACTTTCATGTGTTTCTGGATGGAAAACATTTTATGCTTGTTACTGACCACCAAGCATTGCTTACAATCTTTGCCAATCCAATGGCCAAGATGCCCCCTCACATTGAGAGTTGGGAACTGAGACTGCAAGAGTCCGGAATATGCTCATCCTTAAACACATTATTATGCGTCTATCCTGGGGAACAAATGCTCGATCTTTTGATAACAAAAGTGAATATCAGAAATTCAAGAATGTGTGTGATGAACTGTCCATTACACAAAAAGGGATCATCTTGCAAGAGTAGAGAATTGTCATTCCTGAAATTCTGCAACAGCAAGTCATTGAAGTGGCACATTTAGGGACATAATGGAAGTGTTGCCACAAAGCGAGCCCTCCAAGACTGTGTCTAGTTCCCCAGTGGTCGAAGTGGGGGAAAAAACAGTAGGGGAACTGTGGGCGGAGAATCAGAGTGCGGGAATAACCCGTGGATTGGGTCAGTGGGTGGAGTCAGACGTGTGCCGAAAATTATTGGAGGCCAGGAAGGAGGCAGCAAGTGCTTTTAAAACCATATTATACTTGCAAACACGACGCCCCCACCTGAAGTCAGCACCTGCCGCAGTCCATGCAGGTAACAGCGGTGGGCAGTGGGGCCGGGTAAGGGGGGATGCAGAGGGAGGATGCAGAGGGAAAATTAATTATTTATTTAATTTTCCCTCTGCATTGTCCCTCGAAATCCCCCCTTACCCGGCCCCTCTGCCCCACTGCTGTTACCTGCACGGACTGCGCCTGGTCAGCGCCTGGTGCGGTCGCACTGCCCTAGAGCCACCCTGCTCCAGGGTCCTGTTACCTCAGTGACAGAGTCACTGTCACTTCATAGGCCTGCTTGCAAGACTTGAGGTGAACTTCAGAATGAATTGTGGCGGACAGGCCTTCAAGGTTAACCCACAATTGCCACTGCTAGGGTCCACCTGCTGGTGCTAAGACACCAGGACTTTTAAGATCTTGCGGGGACTTCTAAGGTCTAGCATGGGAATGTGCTCCCTCAGGGGGAGTGGTCTGGTGGACTGATCATGAAGGCTGAACCTAGTTCCCCAGTTCCAAATTCAGCAGCTCTGACCATAATGCCACATCCTCTCCCCCACTGAACACCATACTGCCCCACTGAGAGAAACTTGCACTGCACTGACCCGCTATAAACACCTGATGTGACTCAATTCAAATTACGCACTAGACAAGAGCAATATGCTGCCTAAAAAAAAATTAACAACATCCTAAAAAAGCAAACACTCATAGGGAATGCAAGATTAAGTAAAGCATGTGAAATGTAAGCAGGAACAACATGGTTACCTTTTTCTTTTTACACTCATTATTCAGAAATTAGTGAGTGCTTTTGCCTGAAAAGTTAAGGCCATGACTATAATAAATAAATAAATAAATAAAATAAAGAAGGGACCCGCTTCAATGCCCATTGCTTATATCCTTACAAAATGTAAGCAGTATGGTTTAAAAAGACCACATTTGTGAATACAGAGCCGCAGTATGCATTTTGTTTTCCAATTCACCCATCAAGCAGGTATTTCAGTACCTTCAGGAATAGTGCACTTTCCCACCCAGGAAAACAATGTTGTTCAAAGAGCGACGAGAAAACAAAAGTAGCGCTTCACTGGCAAACACTGTAAAGTGGCGTTAATGTGTTTAGGTGTGAATAAATCAATCTGGCCACCTTGCAACCACTCTGTCTTGCTTTAGTTAGTTATTTTTCATATTTTGAATGTTTTATTCCTCTCCACCCCGAGGCTGCACTTAGAAATTGAAAAATGTCAGAAAAAGACAACGTTTCCAGCAAAAGTGTTTTTCTTTTTTGGATCCATTTCACAGGGGAGCAAATAAACGAAAGGAGGAAAGAGAAGGTAATACCTGTTTCTTGAAGTCTCGGTTTTCACTAAATGAGGAGGAGCGAGACAGAAAGAGAGGGAAGAGGGGGAACAAATGGAGAGGGGGCCGCTGCCAGCATGAGGAGAACTGGACACTGTCCTTGTCTTCTTTGGGCAAGAAGGAAAAGACAGAGTCCTTTTCCTTCTCTGCCCGTTCTGCCCGTCCCCAAAACCCGAGCCTTAACTATCAGCCTTGGCAATTTCTGCCCTCCGGAACGCATGTTTAAAATAAGAAAGTAGGGGAACGGACTCTATGAAATTAAAGAAGTAGGGGCACGCCGTGCCCTGCCGATCCCGCCCACTTCGACCACTGTGGTTCCCTCATCTTGATGACTGAGATGAGAGAGAGCTCCAAGTTTGTCATTTGTGTAACTGTTAATCTCCTAAAATAACACAGTATCCTTTGAACATGTCGGATCTTCCAAGACATGTCTGAGAGAAAATTGCAGTTGTTGTCTTTGGATCCCTTGCAAATGGCCATTACCTCATGGTTATTATAGATGAGTATTCTCAATTTCCTTAGTGGAAGGCCTTTCATAAATCACTCATGATCGAGTAATTGAACGACCAGAAGGCATATGGCGTTGTTGAACATTTTATGAACACTCTTAAGGAGTCTGTACAGTGTGCTGCGCAAGAGAGACTTGAGCTCAAGTCTGTTCTTCATTCTACTGTTCGTGCCTACAGAGCTACCCCCCATTATACAGCCGGTGAAAGCCCAGCCACTCTGATGTTTGGGAGAGCCATGTGTACCTAGCTGCCCCAGTGGACCACTGAAAGAACAATTAATGCTTAGAAAGTTCCACTCACTGATTTGTCTCACAAGTCCAAAATGAAGACTTATGCCGGCAAGTGTCGATGTGCTCGGGACATTATGTTCCAGAAAGGAGACTGTGTTCTTGTCAAGCAGAGGCAGAAACGCAAATCTGATGCTTCATTCGATGCTGATCCATTGCAAGTTGGGACTAGTAAGGGACACATGGTGATTGTTCATCATCCTAGAAAGTCAGTTACGAGGGATTCCTCACATTTCAAGCACCTACCTCAGAGTTTGTTGGGTCCAGACATCCAGAGTGAGACACTCTGTCATCAGAGGGCCAGGAGAGCCCCAGGACGGTCCCAGTGGCTAGCTCACCAGTGCCTGTGGCAGCTTTTTCTCCTGTGTCTCCTCAGCCTCACACCACGAGATCTGGAAGAGTGGTTTGAGCACCTCAAAGACTCATTGAGGAACTATGAGGTATATATGTTTTCTTTGTGTCTTTTTATTTAACAAAGGGGGAGATGTAGTGTTGTGTGTATTATAGAGTGCGGGACCCTTATGTTCCCTAATGGATTCCATAGTCTAATGACGTAAGTGTTTGGGTGTGGTTAATAAAATTAATGACGCTGTACATGTCAGTTAACGGTTACTCTCTAGAGAATAAAGACGTGTGATACCGAGCTCTGTGTGTGGTGTAATTCATTTCCATGCTATCGGGCTGGAGAGAACGCTACAGTAAGGGTAAGGATGTGTTACATTACTCATTGTTTTCATGAACCATATACCGGGTTTCCCTTTGTTGGCCCTTTTTCCTCTGTCCTCCCCTTTCCCTCAGGTATTGGTACGTTCTTAGGAATGGTATTGAAAATGATGGTTGCTGCTGTAGTTTTGAGATTCTGGATGTGCTCTCTGTTCTGTGACATCTAATAAATGAGTACCGCTCTTAAATTATGTTGCAAATACTGATGAATAAATAAGCTGAAAACCTCAGGTGTATCCAAAAAACAGGAGTTTATTCCAGTAAGGTACCCACGACTGCTCCCCAAAACTGCAACTTTCAAAGTGCCAAGGCAACATAAATATTCTAGAATAGAAGTTGTGATATACATAGGCTCCACATACAAAGCATAATAAAGGAACTACAAAAGCAAAATGTAAAAACTACAATACAGATATAACACCATCTCCCCTTTCACAATAAACAAAACCAAACCTACAACATAATAGTAAAGCTAATAAAGTCAGTACCTAATGTAATCTCTGAATCTGACAGGCGCAGTTCTAACTCTACCACTCCTGAACAAATTACCACCATTATCACACTCAACACACACCAGAGCTGCACTACCCTCACCAAGTACAGCTGCATTATCCATCTCTTCTTGTCCCTCACCAGCCCTGTCAGTCAGAGCACCCAGATGATACCAATTTCCTTTACTCACATCAGCACCTTCCACACTCCGGCCATTGTGATTATTTTTAATGATCTCTGCTTGCTCGTTACTAAGTTTAAAAAGTGCTTTCTAATTCCACCATCCCTTATTTTCATGCAGCACTGCCCATCTGGACACTTTCTCAACTTTTGTGGGCTTAGAAAATTTCGACTCCCTTTTCATCACTCTCATTGGTTTTTTAACCGAAACCCAGTCTCCCGGCCATCCCTTTCACATGCTTAACCTTGTCAAAATATTTTTTAATAGCACTCTGTTTGTTTCTCACACGTTCACGAATACCTTCTAAATCCAACTCACTGTTATGGTGGCCAACCTTTTCACTCAGCCATGCCGGGTTGAGGGTAGAAAGTGGTTTTCTACCTCTCAGAACAAACGGAGCAGCACCTATAGTACTGTGAGGAGTGATATTGTAGCTCCGCACTTTCTGTTGCAATTAATCAGCTAAATTTACCTTGATAGCAACAGCCATTTGCACACTTTCTTTTAGCATGCAGTTGGCCCTCTCAACAAGCCCACTGAAAGAGGGACTATACAATGGCACTCTGACATGCTTAATGGCATGCTTCCTAAGAAACAGCACCATATCATCAGAAAAGTGTTATCTGGTACAATCGACTTGGATAGACCCTTCACCTGAAACAACCACTCCAAAAACTTTACTATGATACGTGTATCATTCATCATGACAAAGGCAAAGTATGGCAACGCAAAACGATGATGGACGGATTGCTGAACATTGTAAAACATTCACCCCCAGTTACAGGTCTGGGGTAATTCATCGTTTTTTTGCTTACCATGCCACCCCAGTTTGGACCCAGCTATATACAAGTCAGTCTTGACCCTGCTCCTTATGGGAACAGTCCAGCCAGAACTGCCAGGCCAGGTCCTCCCTGGACCAGTGATGGAGCAAGGTTTCAAAAATGAAACTTGCTTGTACGCAATCCTCCTCATAGTATTAATTTATTAAACTTGTACTGTCAATACTAATCTTTGCATTCACAAACACAAAAGGGATAGACGCTTGCCTATGTGTTTTACTAATGAATAACGCTTGTCTATAAATCAAGATGGCCGCTAAAAGCGCGGGAACCTAAATGCGCATGTCGCAACCTGATCACATGGTGTGACGTCTTGCTTTGCTTGGTGGGAAACTTCTGCTTCTGCGCAGTGTGCATTAAAATGGCCGCTAAATGTTTTCACATGCTTAAGCTTGCTCTCATGTCATTATTAAATTGTCGTTTTCTTAATGCTACTAATGCAGGATAGTATTATGATTAAACGGGAATAGAGCAGGGAAAGTGGGTATACAGTGAAACTTTTTATTTGTGATTTTAATATTTTCTTCTTGCACTTTTAGTAATTCGTAAACTTGGGCCTGGGTTGGTGTCTTGAAACTCGAGAGACAGAGGGTTCTGCGCATGTGTCCTGTATGCCTGCCAAGTGAAGTCAACTTGGACGTCTCCCAAGGCCACGACCTATTGGCCGAAGATGATGTACCCAATGTTTCCGGCAGACAAAATTGTTACTTTTCTCCTGTAAAATGTATAACATTTGTGGTGAGACGGGTGGGAAATAAAGCGAATGTATTAATTTGAAGGGGCGGGAACGTAAAGACAATAGGCTTCACAATTTAGGCCAAAATTGACATGGTGCGAGAATCAACCCCTGTCCCTGTCCAATCAGAAGTAGTGGTCCCATATTTTAGCAACATTAAGGGGAGGTACATGGGCGTAGAAGGGTATAATAGAATATAGCATTAGTAAATTAGTCAGAGCATGCGTTCACGAAGAACAGGCGTCCATACTGCCAGAGCGTTCTCAACTCCAGACTGCCCAGCTGATCGGTTGCTGACTGAATTCCTGTCCGGAAGAGGTCCTGAGGAGGGGTCGGCGGAGTCCATTAGACGGGAGAATCGAGAGAAGTCGAGTATCAGAGAGGGGAACGGCGCAGGCGTCGTTGTAGAGAGGTTACCGGTCCTGTCCTGATCCTGGAAGAAGTCTTTGCTCTTCATCCTTCCTGGGTCCTATCTTTTCCAACTCCTTGGCCAAGGGGCTTGGTTCTCACATTTAGGTAACTATATTGCAACCTTTAGTTGCGCTGCTGTCTCTATCTTCTCCTCTTCCTTAAACACCGTCATTTATTAGCAAAATCATTTCTATGCTTTTTCTTGGGTATTTCAATCAAGTACCGTGTTTTCTGTATTTTACTCTGCTAAAACTTTAGATAAACATTTTAAAACTTCCTGACTCAGTGGTCATTTCAGGATTATGTACTATAATGAATGTCACTCATTTTAAACTTCCCAATTAGCAAAGGATCCATTGGTAAGTTATTACTCTTCAATCAGAAGGTAATTGGTAGCAGGGACTTTGATAAAAGAGTACATCTGACACCCAGCGTAAGTATTAGTGTAGTGTGAATGTATGGGCCCAAGTGAGTATATGGTGTATGAATGTTGTTGGCTAATATTGCGCTGGATCAGTTTTCTGGTAAGCAGAGGACGGTTTTTGTTACTCTTTGTTATTTGGGTAATGAGAATTTTATTTGTATTTTTATGAACTAACATCCGCTTAAATTTTTGAGTTTTTGTTATATGTTGTCCAGAATACCCCGGGGTAGGGAAAAAGAATAGTGGGTGGCAAGTGGAAGCCATACTGCAGTGAGGTTATCTGTCAGGCAGAAATAGTACTGAGAAGTTAAGCAGGACTTCAAGTACTCGTTAGGGACTCTATGCGTGTGAGTAATAGCAAAAAGGGTACGCTGATAAAAATTTGATGTTATATCACCTAGTAAGGGTAACATTGAAGAAGTAACAGGTACTTCTGGAGCTTGTGTGAAGAGTAGACGGAGTGTTTTACTTCTAGTGTATGTATTAGTAAACGGAAAAGTTTTACTAAAGTGTGGAAGAAACTATCCTTTTCAAAATTAGTGGAAACTGGCACGATAGCGAATGTTTTATGTTGTTACTGAAATTTAATTAAGATTTATAGAGAAAATAAGTTTGCGTAAATTTTGTAAAGGGAGGGTCAGTTGCCGGAGAGGGAGCTGACGTCACAAAACGCCGCGCTGTGGTAGGTTGAAACAGTGGGTGTGGGGAAAAACCCTTGTAAAGGAGGGGTCAATAGTCAGGAGTAGTACTGACGTCACAGGTGCCGCGCTGGGATTGGTTAAACCAGCGAGGACAGAAAAGAGCAGATTGTAAAGGAGGGGTTGACAGAGAAACGTCACCAAAAGGCCGCGCAAGGATTGGCTCGGAAATATAAGATAGCAGACATTTGATTGGTCGAAAATATAGAAGCAAAATTCTTAGTAGATAAGGATTGCATGTTAAAACGTGATCCGACTTTAACAGGAACTCGTCCGGATAGAAGATTCCTAGGTTTTGCAGAATATAATTTTGTACACAGAAGATTAGATAGAATGTACGGAGAAAGGAGAAAAATGTCATTCTTACAAAAGATTAAGAATTATTTTAAAAAGGACAAACCAATCAAAACTAGAGAAGGAATTATTATTCCACCAGCTAAAACGCCAGCATCATTTATGATGATGGAGAGAGGTTATCATACTTGTGTATGGATGGAGAATTGGATAGAATACACCAAAAATGATGGAGTATTAGCATTTCCCGAGAATGGTACCTTCAATGGAAGAATTCTTCAAAACTTGAGATTGAGGATGAATGACTTAGAACCCAGACCTAGATTAACCCAGTACGAAGCTCTAGAAGAATGGGAAACCGAGGCATTTGAGCGGGATAGATCTAGAAGTAATAGGAGTTACCCAGGATTTTACCCCAGATATTTATGTGAGTCAAGAGAGGGTCAGATGAAACAATGGAGAAGGGCAATGATTACAGAGGGACTGTATCCATTATTCACAGAAGGAGAGAAATCAGGAGGCAAATGTACAGAAAAGACAAAACATTTAATGAGAAATGAGGAATCTGAAGACGAATTTATGGAGGAAATGTTAAGAAATCCCCCACCATATCAGGAAGGGACAAGTGGATGCACTCCAAGTGCACCACCAAAAACTCCAATGATACCACAAGTAATGCATGAATTTACCCCGACTAGAATACTTCATGACAAAGAAAAAGAAGCCCTAGAAAAAACCAGAGCAGAATTAATACAGAAAATAACCCAGATAAAAGTACATCCTGATTCGTTGACCATACCTGTAACAATTGGTCCAGTAGTTCCATTTTATGGTACTCAGGGAAATTGTCCTCAACCCATACTTGCACCTACTCCTGTGAGTAACACCAAACCTGAAGCTCCAGTTATAATTGAGGATCAATTTAGTGACTGTGAATCCACAATATCACTCATGGATTTACCTATTCGAGGTTCTGTAAATAGTACTCCCAGAAAAGATGTACCTGGAGGTTCAAAAGATGTAAGTTTAGTAACTTCATCGGGAGCAAAAAGTGCTACCATAGTAACACCTGAAGATCTAGAAAGATGGGTACAAGGGTCAGTCAAACAGTGCACACCTCCAAAAGTACTGGATATCCATAAATTAAAAGTTGAATTAGAAGAAATAATAGCAGGAAATGTAGGAGTAGAACGCTTGAATACCTATGATGAAGAAGAATTATTATTCTTGTGTAGGAGTATCACTAGAAATGTAAAGATATTCCATGAAAAATTGTCCAATTTAGCACTACAGATGGGAATCGAAATAGGGAGATCAAAAGTATTACAGAAACCATATAGAGCAGAATTTGCGGACAAAGATTTAGAAAATATGAATGCATCTGGAAGAAGACTACAAATAAGAGAATTAATGTTAGTTTTACAAAAATGGGGAGATCTAGATAAATGGAGATCTAGGTGGGCCAAGAAAAAGGAAGAAGCACGAACAAGTAGAACAGCATCAGAATATGTGATGAAGGAAGCAGGAAAAGCAGACCAGATGTATCCAATGCGAGAAGTTGCGGGAGGAGGATATGTACATGTCCCATGGAGCAGACAGGATATTTTATCATTTACAAATGATTTTCCAAAGCTGAGGGAAAAGCCAATTGAATGGTACAAGCAGGTTGAAAGGTTTGTGAAGGTGTCAAAGGTATTGTTAAAGGATTTAGATGGTTTGTTTGACATAGTGGTACCTGCCGATTTATGGACAGATTGTAAGATCACAGTCGATTGGCCTAGTGATGAATATCCTAGAGATCCGAAAACAGGTGCCCCGTCAAATGATGTAATGAAAAAGTATCAGCAGGTGATAACCTACCTGAAAGGGAAAATACCCCCGAAAGAAACAGATTGGGTGAAAATAGATCGAACAACCCAAGAAGCCAGTGAAACAGTACATTCCTATTATGAGCGTTTATTACAGGTGTTTAAACAGTATAGTGGATTTGAGGACATTGGAGACAAAAACATGAGTCAGTTTGTGTATCGGTTTGTTTACGGTCTTAAGCCAGAGATTTGCCAGATGATTAAACAACACATGCTGTGTTGGCAGGGAAAGCCCATAGATGAGATTCTGAAGTATGCAAAATATTGTGTAGACGATATTGAGGATAGACACTAGAAATTACAAGAAAAGGTGATGTGGGCACAGGTGAAAATGGCTGAGAAACAGGGAATTAATTTGGAAAATCCGAGTGAAAATCAAGGAAAAGATTCTGGAACGAGTGGTGATACGGGAAATGGTGGAAAATTTAGAGGACGAATGAGTAGAGAAGAAGCTAAAAAGAAATTTCCTTGTCATGGATGCGGAAAATTGGGGTATTGGAAGGATGAATGTAAAAAGATTCGGAATAATAATGGCCCAAATCAAAACTTAAATCCACAGACGCAGAATGACTCACAGCAGGGTGTAAATCCCCAGAGTCAATTACCACCTCCACCTGTTCAGGGTAATGTAAGCAGAGCAAAACATGGTACAGACATTGGATACCCAGGAGGGAGTGGTAAGAATGATTATATGACATCACAATTTCTTTTGCAGGACAATTATTGTAAATTCGACTCATGACGGGGCCTAGGAGAGGGGAAGAAGGAGTGCATACTTGGCGCATCCTTACAGGTAGATCAGTCTGGTCCATATGTTGAAGGAAATGTGAAAGGTAATGATATTACTTTCCTTTTGGACACTGGTGCTACCAGGTCTACTGTGAGATCAGCAGACATCCCAGACCTTCCTCTCTCTGGTGAAGATATCCAAGTAGTAGGGGTAGCTAATCAAAGAATTAGAACACCTCTTACAGAACCAATGGAAGTCAAAATAAGAAACTTCAGAGAAATGCACCAATTTGTAGTGTGCGATTCTAGCCCAGTGAATTTATTAGGTAGAGATTTATTGTGCAAAATGAACTGTACAATTTTCTGCACGCCGGATGGTGTGGCAGTTCAGACACCAGATGAGGACCATGTATATAAAATTATGGTTGCAAAACAAGGTACAGAAATAGATGAAATGTTTTCGCTGATAACAAAAGGTGAGTTGCCAGAAGAATTAAAAGGCACAGTAAACTCAATAGTATGGGATTTCACTGGAAAAGAAGTAGGACTTATGGCAAAAATAGATCCAGTTCAAATTACTGTAAAAGAAGGTGCGATTTTCCCAAATACTAAACAATACAAAAGGAGTGCAGAAGTAAAAGCAGGAGTCATTGAAGAAATCAATCGAATGGTAAAACAAAAAATTCTAAAAGAAGTAATGAGTAGCCCATGCAATTCACCAATCATGGGACTAAAGAAACCTAGTGGAAAATATAGGATTGTTCAGGACCTGAGGAAAATAAATAAGATTGTAGAACCATGTTGTCCTATAGTACCAAATCCTGCAGTAATCCTATATCAGATTCCTTGGAATGCAGGATGGTTCACAGTAATTGACTTGTGTCAAGCATTCTTTTCAATACCATTGCATCCAGACAGCCAGTATCTTTTCTCATTTAAATTTGAGAACAAAGTCTATGTGTGGAACCGTGTTCCTCAGGGGTACACAGAAAGTCCTTCCATTTTCAATCAGATACTGAAAAAGTGCCTTGAAAAACTAGTGATGCCAGGAAGCTCAGTTTTAGTTCAATATATCGTCGACTTATTAGTAGCGTCGACCACCAGAGAAGACTGTGTTGTCGATTCCATAGCCTTATTAAATCTTTTGGCTGAGGAAGGGCATAAAGTTTCACCTGAAAAGTTACAGTTTTGCAGGACAGCTGTTAAATATCTGGGACACCAAATTGAGAGGGGAAAAAGAAGAGTAACCTCTGAAAGAGTAGAATTAATAAAGAGAATGCAAATGCCCGTAACCCAAAGACAAGTGCGAATGTTTCTAGGAATAGTAGGCTACTGTCGACAATGGATACCAAATTTTTCAATGTTAGCTAAGCCCTTAATTAACATGACGAAAAAGAAAGCAAAGGACCCTGTTGAGTGGGAGGATGAAAGTGTAGAAGCTTTTGTAAAATTGAGAAATGCACTTTGTTCAGCACCTGCCTTAGGCATGCCTGATTATAAAAGAGAATTTGCATTATTCTGTCAAGAGAGAGAAAATTGTGCACTTTCTGTCTTAACTCAGAGACATGGACTAGACAGACGTCCTATAGCATATTTTTCTGCTACATTGGACCCAGTAGCAGCCGCGTTGCCAGGATGCTTAAAAGCAGTGGCAGCGACTTGTTTGAGCATTGAACAAAGCGAGCCAATTGTGATGGGACATCCTGTAAAAGTGTATGTTCCACATGCAGTTGTCATTCTGTTGACAAGAACCCGAACTCAGCATCTTACTCCTAGTCGGCTGACTAAATATGAGAGGATAATTATGGGTGCTGAAAATGTGACCATGGTAAGGTGTACAATAATAAATCCAGCAACTTTATTGCCGGACCCATATCATGAAACAAATAAAGATGACGAAGAAGATGAACATGATTGTGTACAAATTACAGAATTATGTACAAAACCACGCCCAGACATAGAGGAACAGCCTCTTAAAAAGCCAGACAGGGAGTTATTTGTCGATGGATCATGTCAAAGACATGAAGATGGTAAACTAACTGCTGCCTATGCGGTATGTGAATTAACTGGAATAGTCGAAGCATCCTATTTACCAGGAGTAAAATCTGCACAAGTAGCTGAATTGATTGCTTTGATAAAAGCTTGCAAAATTGGGAGGAATCAGAGAGTGACCATATTTACAGATAGTCAATATGGTTACGGGGTTGTGCACGATTTTTGCCAACTGTGGATGCAGAGGGATTTCATGACTTCTTCAGGATCCCCCATTAAAAATGGACAATTTGTAAGGGAATTGCTAGAAGCAATCGAATCACCAAAAGAATTGGCTGTGGTGAAATGTGCCGCACACCAGTCAGGAGATGACTGGGTGGTAGTCGGCAACAGATATGCAGACCTGGTGGCTCAACATTGTGCCAAAACCAGAACGTCAGTCAATAAGAGGGTGGAAAGAATGGGAATCAGCTGCCAACTTATGCTGTATATGCCACCTGAAACTTGGAATGAGGTGAGGAAATTGCAAGATGAAGTTGATGAAAGTGAGAAAAATTTGTGGATCAAAGTGGGTTGCTCCCAAAGAGGAGAAGATGAAGTGTGGATCAGTGCAGATGGAAGACCAGTCATGCCAGATTGTTTACTCTCACAAATGGCCAGAATGCATCATGGAGACACACACATAGGGAGAGATGCAATGATTAGGCTGTTCAGACAGAATTGGTACAATCCCAAGTTCAGGGCTGTTGCAGAGAGTCTTTGCCAGAGATGTCTAACTTGCCAAATGCATAATCCAGGCAGGAAAACGATAATTGGGTTTGGAAAAATTGGAAAGGCAGAGGGCCCATTTATAAGACTCCAGTTCGACTTCATACAGTTACCACCATGTAGAGGGCTGAAATACCTACTAGTCATAGTGTGCCTGTTTTCAAAGTGGGTGGAGGCTTACCCTACTAGGAGAAATGACAGTATTACAGTTGCAAAACTGTTGTTACGTGAGCTCATACCTAGGTTTGGTTTCCCAGTATCTTTGGAATCAGATAGAGGAAAACACTTTAACAGTGAAGTAATCAAATTAATTTGTGAAGCATTTCAAATTAAACAGAAATTGCACTGTGCATATCGCCCAGAGGCTTCTGGAGTGGTTGAACAATTGAATGGCACTATAAAGTCAAGATTGGGAAAAATGTGTGCATCAACATCATTAGAGTGGCCAGACGCATTGCCACTTGTCTTGATGGGAATAAGAAGCAGACCTGACAGAACGACAGGATTGAGCCCCCATGAAATAATGATGGGAAGAGCAATGAGACAAACACATGTTCCCACAAACAAATTAGTAAATATATCTGATGATATGGTTCTGGATTATTGCAAAGGATTGGCTGACCTAGTGCGTTCTGTCTCTCATCAGGTTGGAGAAGACGCAGTTTCCAGGCAGCCTGAACTAGAACATGATCTGAATCCTGGTGATTGGGTGGTAGTGAAGAATCACACCAGAGAAACGTGTCTATCACCCAGGTGGAGCAGACCTTGTCAAGTCATATTGACCACCAATACAGCAGTGAAGTGTGCAAGATTTCCTAATTGGATTCATGTAAGCCACACAAAGAGAGTACCAGAACCTGAAGAAGAGAATCCACAGACAACGCCAATCACTGAAGAAGCTGAAGGTTGCCCAGCTGAGGAATCTCAGGCTAGAGGTTCGAGAGAAGCTGACGGAGAACAACCGAGCACAAGTCAGGATTGGATACCAGTGGTAGAAGTTCCTGAAATATACCACAGAACGAGAAATCAAACTAAATTGGAAGAAATTAAAGAAGATCAGATAGGGGAAGAAGAAACATTTCGGGATCAAGAAGACAAGACAGTAATAGATCCTGAACTAAATCAGATAGGGAAAGAAAATTGGACTAAAAACAGTGAAGATTTAATAAACTTTGAAGAGGGACAGACAGGTTTAGAAGAATCAGGTCAGGCTGCAGAAGTTCACAGTGCAATAAGCCCTGATCAGAAGCAGTTAGATCAAGAAGAATTCACTAAAGAAAAAGGGGTTAATACAAATGAACATAAAGAAATAAAAAGGAACAAAGCCAACATCTTGAAAGTCATTGTAGAGCTACTGAAGAGAAACCAATCAGACCTGAAAAAGGACAAACAAAAGAGGCAGTAATCAAAGAAAACAAAACAGTATTAAGCAGTGAAAATAACGAGATCTCTGAAAACGTAAACAAAGAAACAGTGTCACCCAAGAAGACAAGAAAAGGAGATCATTGGCCAAGTGTCATCAAAAGAGTAAAATACCACATAACAACCAGAAGTGAAGATCCAGAACAAGTACCTGAAGTGACAAGTCAAACTGAACAAGAGAAAAAGTCAGGAAAAAGAAAAAGTAAAAGACTGAGACTTGTGAATAACAAATTCAAGGGTCCTGACTGGATTTATATCATTCTTGAAGATTTTGAAAGCTCAGAGTCAAGTGACAGTGGTGGCGAAGGAACAAGTGCAGAACTAACATACGAAGAAGAAACAAGACCACCCTGACTAAACAAAAGAATCATCTAAAGAAAAGAAGAAGAGATAAGAAGAGCAATTTTCCTTGTCGAAAAATGCCTGATGATAGAGTTACTGGGAGACCAAAACGAAATTGTTGTAGGAGATGCTGTGCAATCTGCATATGTAGTCTAGTATTGGTGCTTATAGTATGGTTAGTCCTGATTGTAGCAATTCCTTACCTTATGATAATAGATAAGAAAATAAATAATGAAACTAAAGGTAGGACAGCAAACATGAAGGGCAATAGAGTAGAATTAATGGCAGAAGATGAGGCAGAAATTCATCATGAAATAGCTGATAACGACACTAGTTTAAATGTTTTCACAAATTTATTGTTTCAGTATGTAGACACAATGGAAGTTAGTAATTGTTATGTCTGTATGAAGTTACCTGAATCAGTAGCAGAAGGATTAACATACCATCATTTACCACTGACATATGGCATCTCATGTAGTGTATTAACAAGTTTATTTTCTAGAACAGGTAGGCTACAGTATTATTATTCAAACTTAGATGTGATATTTTCTGAGGTTCCGATTCGCAAGAGTATGAACCCAGTGCTTACTAGTCTAGACGCACATTTTATGGGAGAATTTTTCTTAACAATGAAATCGATAGACATAACACAGGCACATAGACACAATCTAACATGTTCTTTACTAGAAGAAGAAAAGATATTTTTGAATTTAGTAGAAGATAGAAGACATGATTTTCAAAAGAAAGCTTCAGAGCATAAGGCTCAGTTGCCACCTTGGGCGGAGAAGGAAGGGAGTTATACACCTGGTAAAGCTCAAGCTGCAATGGCTCTGGATTTCGTAAAGAAAGGGAAAATTTGTCTACATAGATTAAAGACTGATTATAACAATGTTTTCATCGGTACCAGTGAATGTGAACACAATTTTTTAATTATTGGAGGTTGGGGACTCAAAGGAGGAACAGATTCAGTTTTTCCTGGAATCTATTATGTATGTGGGAATAAGGCTTACTTTAGGCTTCCTGCAAGGTGGTATGGAAGTTGTTATTTTGGAATAGTTTTTCCAAAGATATACCACGTAAAAAGAAACACTGGAAGCAATGAAAACAATAATGAGTTAATACGTAGTAAAAGAGCTAGCTTTTCAGAAATTGTAGGTGATATATTTGGTGCATTGATACCTTCAGTGGGAATAATTCTGAACTCAAGGAAAATATGTAAATTGTCTACAGTGGTTGATCGTTTATCAACGGATACTGCTGGAGGTTTTCTAATGATTAATACGGAGATGGTTGCGATTAGATCAATGGTGATGCAAAATCGACTTGCTCTTGACATTCTATTGGCAAAAGAGGGAGGAGTCTGTAAATTATTGAAGACGAAACATTTTTGCACTTATATTCCTGATAAGAGTGCAGAAATTGGAACGTACATTCAGAACATAACTAAACTTGAGAAAGAACTTAAACCACTGGAAGTTGATAGTGTATGGGAAAGATTGACAAATAGTATATCGTCAATTGGAACCTGGTTTGCTAATATAGGGAAAGGACTTATAGGTCAAATATTAGTACCCTTAGCAGGGATAGCAATAATAATTTTAGCAATAACAATATGGTGCACATGCTGTAGAAAGAATGGAACATATAAAATGACAGGAAAAGGAAAGAAGAGAAAACTAGATGAAATCGAACTAGAAGAATGGAGAAGTGATTTATACAAGAAATTAAAAGGAGACTGTAAGAATAGAAAAAGTAAAAATGAGAATGAAACGAATTGCTAGAAGTTGGCATCTGATTGAGGGTAGTATTTTTGATGGCTCAGAAACGCCATCAGAGAGGGGATTGATGGAGCAAGGTTTCAAAAATGAAACTTGCTTGTACGCAATCCTCCTCATAGTATTAATTTATTAAACTTGTACTGTCAATACTAATCTTTGCATTCACAAACACAAAAGGGATAGACGCTTGCCTATGTGTTTTACTAATGAATAACGCTTGTCTATAAATCAAGATGGCCGCTAAAAGCGCGGGAACCTAAATGCGCATGTCGCAACCTGATCACATGGTGTGACGTCTTTCTTTGCTTGGAGGGAAACTTCTGCTTCTGCGCAGTGTGCATTAAAATGGCCGCTAAATGTTTTCACATGCTTAAGCTTGCTCTCATGTCATTATTAAATTGTCGTTTTCTTAATGCTACTAATGCAGGATAGTATTATGATTAAACGGGAATAGAGCAGGGAAAGTGGGTATACAGTGAAACTTTTATTTGTGATTTTAATATTTTCTTCTTGCACTTTTAGTAATTCGTAAACTTGGGCCTGGGTTGGTGTCTTGAAACTCGAGAGACAGAGGGTTCTGCGCATGTGTCCTGTATGCCTGCCAAGTGAAGTCAACTTGGACGTCTCCCAAGGCCACGACCTATTGGCCGAAGATGATGTACCCAATGTTTCCGGCGGACAAAATTGTTACTTTTCTCCTGTAAAATGTATAACATTTGTCGTGAGACGGGTGGGAAATAAAGCGAATGTATTAATTTGAAGAGGCGGGAACGTAAAGACAATAGGCTTCACAATTTAGGCCAAAATTGACATGGTGCGAGAATCAACCCCCTGGCCCTGTCCAATCAGAAGTAGTGGTCCCATATTTTAGCAACATTAAGGGGAGGTACATGGGCGTAGAAGGGTATAATAGAATATAGCATTAGTAAATTAGTCAGAGCATGCGTTCACGAAGAACAGGCGTCCATACTGCCAGAGCGCTCTCAACTCCAGACTGCCCAGCTGATCGGTTGCTGACTGAATTCCTGTCCGGAAGAGGTCCTGAGGAGGGGGCGGCGGAGTCCATTAGACGGGAGAATCGAGAGAAGTCGAGTATCAGAGAGGGAACGGCGCAGGCGTCGTTGTAGAGAGGTTACCGGTCCTGTCCTGATCCTGGAAGAAGTCTTTGCTCTTCATCCTTCCTGGGTCCTATCTTTTCCAACTCTTTGGCCAAGGGGCTTGGTTCTCGCATTTAGGTAACTATACTGCAACCTTTAGTTGCGCTGCTGTCTCTATCTTCTCCTCTTCCTTAAACACCGTCATTTATTAGCAAAATCATTTCTATGCTTTTTTTGGGTATTTCAATCAAGTACCGTGTTTTCTGTATTTTACTCTGCTAAAACTTTAGATAAACATTTTAAAACTTCCTGACTCAGTGGTTATTTCAGGATTATGTACTATAATGAATGTCACTCATTTTAAACTTCCCAATTAGCAAAGGATCCATTGGTAAGTTATTACTCTTCAATCAGAAGGTAATTGGTAGCAGGGACTTTGATAAAAGAGTACATCTGACACCCAGCGTAAGTATTAGTGTAGTGTGAATGTATGGGCCCAAGTGAGTATATGGTGTATGAATGCTGTTGGCTAATATTGCGCTGGATCACCAGAAAACAAGCATTCTGGGACCGGTTTAAGGGTATCACCCCTCATCAGCAAGGTTAGCTTGACGCCAGTGGCATAGCGAGCACTGGACTCACGTCTGGACATACCCTTCCCACTTAGGGCGAATATAGCAACACAAAAAGATGAGGGACAGAATGGCTCGGTCCAAACTAGGGTGGTATGGTGAGCAAAAAAACTATGGATTTCACCCAGATCTGTGACTGGATGTGAATGTTTGACAATGTTCAGCATTCCATCCATCATCTTTTTGTGTTGCTTAAGGCAAAATATAACCATTTGGAGAAATAGTCCATTGCTTCTATCAGAAATTTGTTTCCCTTCCTCAAAATATTAAATGGTCCTGCAAAGGCAATGCCTATTTTCTCCCAAAATCCGTTAGGTCACTCAACTGTACATAAAGGGCTTGTATTCATCTCCAATGTTTATTCGAACACAAACATTCTGTGCATTTATCAATGTAGGTTTTAGCTTGATTGTCAATACCAGGCAACCAACAGTGTTGTTTAATCTTCTTAGCCATTGCTGTAAGTCCCAAATGCCCTTCGTGTGTAGGAGAAATTATTTTACCACGTAATCCAACAGATGGGACAAATGCATCCTGACTCAGAATTATGTCATTAACGAACAAAATTTCTGATGCATCCTGCGCAAAGGACCTCAATTCTGGACTTATATTTCTGTCACAAGGCCAACCATTTATAAGATACTTCTTGACTCTGCAGATGCACTCATTGTTTAAACAATGTTCTTTCCACTAATCCTCTGTAATTTTAAAATGCTCTGTGGCATCTGAAACAGCCATCACACATTCATCCTCCTCAAAATACCCAGTGTCCTCCTCATCCTCTTCTACAGGCACCTGTGAAAGGCAGTCTGCCCTGATGTTCTTGTCCCCTGGTACATATTTTATATCAAAGTTAAACTCCTGTAACCTCGATAACGGCCTAATCAACCTAGAGGGAGCCTTATTAGAGCACCTATTTCCCAACATGTAAATCCAAGGCTTGTGATCAATTTATAAATCAAATCTTGTTCTCCAGGTATACATTTAAACTTTTCTGCTGCCCATGAACAGTTACCTTGTCAAGCGTTTGCTCTGTACTGCACCTGATTGGTTGGTCACAACCTGAACAAATGTTGTAGCAGCTATTACAGGACTCAGGGACATGGTCCCTGTGTCCTTAAAATGAAATAAAACATATATAAGGGGCAGAGTAGGCACACCTGTTTACCCAAAGGGTACCTGGGGGGAGGGGCTAAAAGGGCATTGCTCGCCCCTGGAGGCACCCGGATACCCCTTCCCTTGAGGTGTGGAGGAGGGGTGTCGACTGGTGTGCACGCCAAGAACAACCTATTTTCATGGCTCATGGCAGCCCTCGGAAACACGACAATCATGAATTGCTTCTGTAACGGGATATTGTGGTTTGGAGATTGTCGGTGCTCAATGCTTGAATCTCGTGAGATAATGTTCATTGACTGTGCTTCTATGTGGATGATGATGTGTACTAAACTTAACTTCAATAACATTTGGTTATTAAAAAAACCGAAAGCATTTCTACAGAGTATACTGCAGTAAATAGAGAAACAAGGGAGCTTGCTAACAAACAAGACTCCAAAGATGGCTGCCCCAGAAAAAAGAGACCAAATGTATCCCTGTGACAAAACTGCGAAAAACTCTTAAGTAACTTGTGCCACAAATAATCAAGTGGATAAAAACATATAGTACCTTGTTTAAAGCCCTGTGTCGCTTTTTAAGAAGTCAGAAAATGTGTTTGCATATTAGCTTTCTAGAGCACTAACCATAATTTCTGAAACAAAAAAACCCTTATTTTATTCATTTTTAAAGTAAATGCTTTAGGTTTTACAGTTTTGATTCCATCAAGATGGCTTCAGGTGTGCTACACTTTTGTCATAAATACAGGATGTTAGTGTTCATTAGTACACTGGGGAGGCCGGAGGCAGGTGCACAGACTCGGTCAACAGAGGTTGGGGGGAGGGATCAGGACAAAGGCAGGAAACTGACCATGCTGGGTAGGCGGGAGGGGCAGTGGCAGAACAATGGACCATGGAGGGCATGAGAGGCAGGTACAGCAATCCAATCATGCATGCCAGGCATCAGAGGGGCATACCCACAGACAACGGAGGGCAGGGGGAGGGAAGTGAGGTCAGCAAGCTGACCAAACAGGACAGGCAGGAGTGGCTGCACAGTGAACCATGGAGGGCAGGAGGGAGGGATAGCAGAAGCACACAGACCAAGGAGGGCAGCAAGAATGGATTTGGGGCTGGACATAGACAATGGAGGGCAGGAGATAGGTGTGAGGGAGAGCAAACTAACCACACAGGGCAGGTGGCAGTGATGGCAAAATAGACCGCACATGCTAGGGAGTGCCAGCACCGTGGACCATGAAAGGCAAGATGGAGAGAGCAGGGCCATGCACAGAGACAGCGAGTGCATGGGTAGAGAGTAGGGCAACCACGTTGGCCACACAGAGCAGGTGGGAGGGGTAGTGGCAGCACAACAGACCATGGAGAACAGAAAAGAGGTGGCAGGGGCATGCACATAGACAATTGAGGGCAAGGGGAGGAAGGTTAAAGCAGCAAGCTGACCACGCAGGGCAGGAAGGAGGGCCGTGGCAGCACAATTGCTCATGGAGGACAGGAGGCAGAAGGAATGGACATGCCAATGGACCATGTAGGGCAGGAGGAAGGGGATAGAGTTCCTGATTTGGATAACAGAGGGCAGGGAGAGGAGAAATGTGCAGTGGGAGGGACAGGTGCAACAAGTTGACCATGCAGGGCAGGTGGGATGGGCAGTGGCAGCACACTGGACCACGGATGGCAAGAAAGAAAGGGGAGTGGCAACCCAACGGACCATGGAGGGAGGGAGTTGGGGCACCGAATCAAACAATGGAGTGCAGGGGGGAGAGGACAGGGGTAGCAAGCTAACCATGTAGGGCAGGCGGGAGGGAAAGAGTAAGCACAACGGACCATGCAGCGCAAGTGGGAAGGACAGTGTCAGCTCAAAGAACCATGGAGAGCAGAAGGGAGAGTCAGGAACATGCACACAGACACTGGATGGCAGAGGGAAGGAAGGCAAGGGCAGCAAGCTGACCACACAGGGCAGGCAGGAGTGGCAATGGTAGCACAAGAGACGATGGAGGGCAGTAGGGAAGGGGCAGGGGCCTGTACATGGACAACGGAATGCAGGGTGGCAGGAGCAGGAAGCTGACCATGCAGGGTAGGTGGGAGAGGTAGTGTAAGCACATTGCACCATGAAGGGTAGGTGAGTGGGGATAGGGGCATACACACGGATGATGGAGGGAAGGCAGGAGGGGGACAAGGGCAGGGGCAGCAAGCTGACCACGCGGGGCAGATGGAAGGGGCTGTGGCAGCACAATAGACTATGTATGGCAGGCGAGAGAGTTAGTGGCAGCACAGTGGACCATAGTGGGCAAGAGGGAGGTTTGAGCGACATGCACAAAGTATCATGGAGGGCAAAAGGTAGGGAAGTATGGGCTTGATTCAGACAACAGAGGGCAGGGAGAATGAGGCAGGAGCAGGGGCAGCAAGATGATCATGCTGCATGAGCAGTGGCAGCACAAACAGACTATTGAGGGCAGGAGAAGAGCAGCACAATGGACCAGGTAGGAAAGGAAGGAGGGGATAGGGGCATGGACTCAGATGACTGAACCCAGAGGGAGGGGCAGAGGCAGTAAGCTGACCATGATGGGCAGGCGCGAGGGGCCCTGGCAGCACAATAGGCCAGGGAGGAGAGGCAGTGGCAGCTCAATGGGCCATGTAGTGTGCGGAAGGGGTAGGGGCATGTACATTGACAATGGAAGACATGGGGGAGCAGGGCATGGCCAGCAAACTAACCACAGCACAGGCAGGAATGGCAGTGGCAGCCCAACGGGCCAAGCAGTACTGGAGTGAGGGGTGCGGGAGGACTGAGCGAGACTGGGCTAGGGCCAACAAGCTAACAAGGAAGGCTAAGTAGTAGGGACAGTAGCAGCACACCAGACCATGCAAGAAAGGAGGGGGGGCAGGTGCATAGACTAGGATAACAAAGGGCAGCACAAAAGACCATGCAGGGCAGGAGGGAGTTGGCAGAGCAAAGACTGGGACAACAGAGGGCAGGGAGATGGGGGAGGCAGGGGCAGAAAGTGGAGGAAAGGCCCGCATGGGTGGGGTCAGCACAACAGAACATGAGTGCCAGGTGGGAGGGGGCAGGGTCACACACTCAGAGAATGAAGGGCAGGGAGAATGGGGCAAGAGCAGGGGCAGCAAGCTGACTATGTAGCGAAGGCCAGCATGGGCAAGGGCAGTAAGCTGCCAACAGAGGGGCTGGTGGGATGGGGCAGGCTAATGCAGATCATGAACAGAGGGCAGGCTGAATTTATTTACTGTTTTTTTCTATAGCGCTATTTCACCAAGTGGTATTAGTGCTATTTCACAAAGTGGTATGAGAGCGCTTTATAATGAAACAACAATTACATATTGCTGGAGCATCATACGGACCTGATTCATTAACGACCTCCGCACTCGTGGCGGAAGCCCCGCAGTTGTGAGGGTGTATCCGCACACGTGGTGGATTTCCTGCAATTAGAATTCTCATTGCGGAGATTACACCCCGAGTGTGGAGACTTCCCCATGACTGTGGGGCTTCTGCCGCAAGTGCGGAGGCCATTTGTGAATCGGGCCTTATGTGTACAAGTCACATAGAAATTATTGGCACATTAAATGTTAAGAACAGAGGGGCGGTAGAAAGGGACGTGTTTGATGTGAAATGCTTTTTTAATAGAAAAGTCTCAAGCTGGCTCCTGAAGGCACAGATTTTGGGTGCAATTCTTATTTTGTTGGGAAAGGAGTTCTAAAATGAGGCAGTGGCACCAAAGCAAGACTGTATCTGAGTCAAAGATGGTTTAAATAAGGGAGGTTCTAGCAGGAGGAAGGATTTACTATGGAATTGCCTGATTCCACCTGAAATTTTCAGTAGATCAGAGAGTTAACTGGGCTGTATAATGGTGGCAGGCAAAGGGGTGGGGGGGCAATCTAACCATGGCGAGCAGTTCTGCATGGGCAGGGTCAGCATAATAGACCATGGAAGACTGGAGGGAGATGCAGGGTCATGCACATGGAGAACGGAGGGCAGGGGATGGGGGAACAGGGTCAGTGGTAGCAAGCTGACTATGGAGGACAAGCCGACATCGGTTTTTGCAGTTCAGTGGACCATGGAAGGCAGGCGAGAGGGGGCAGGGGTATGCACACAGACAACGAAGGGCAGGGGGAAGGGACAGTGGCAGCAAGCTGACCACGGAGGGCAGGTGGGAAGGGCCTAAGCATGCAGACAGAGAACAGAGAGCAGGCAGGAGGGGTTCAGGGGAAGCAAGCAGACGACAGAGGGTCGGACGTGGGTCAAGGGCATGCAGATGGAAAACAGAGAAAGCAGGAGGGGAGGAGGGGCAGCAAGCTGACCACTAAGGGCAGGCTGTAGTAGGTTAGCACCGGGAAACAGCCTTTACAATGAGGTTTTTACCACAGTGTGCTTTTATCAGGCATTTGTTACGACACATGTTTTTACCACGTATATGCCTTTACAACGCATACCTTTACCACGCATTTAAGGTAAGTTGGGGGTGTGTGGGGGTCTCCTCCCCACAAATATTTTTTTAAATATTTATAAACAATGCGTGGTAATGGCATGCGTTGTAAAAGCATATGCGTTCTAAAAAAATGTGGGGAAAAAATGCATTGTAAAGGCATGTGAAGTATATCCATGTGTTGTTTTGTCACACAACCGTTAGCACCAGCAGGGGGTGTGCTTGTGCCAACACCCTGTTATGAAAGTCCAAAGACTGTGCACAGTGGAGACGTTGACTGAATATTGTTTTTAAAAATCCCCCAGCAATTCATGAACAAAGCTTAAATAAACATTATAGTCGGTGCTGGTAAAATAATCTTCCCTAACATTAAAAAAATACAGAAATTCACTGAAAAAAATAAAGGTTAAAGTGAAGTTATAGTTAGATGTTGAAATGAGTTCAAAACTAATGCTTAAAAACAAAAAAAACACTGAAATTCATCAGTTATAGTTCAGTGAGGTAACTAATAACTATGCACTACTTATGACCTCACATATTACAACACTCATGACATGCTAAATAACATCATTGATGATATCATGGATGAAATCTCAATTGACATCCAATTAATGTCACAGTTTGCTACACGTTTCTTACATATGTCGAGCGGGGCCAAGAAAAAGGGGGGGGGGGTCCCAAAACGTTTTTTCCCCATGAATTTTCCATAGGGAAAATTAGAAAAGGCTACAGCAAAAATGGCTGAACAGAATTACACCAAATTTGGCAGAAAGATAGATCATTACCCACAACGCATGCTTTTTGTTATTTGGTGTAAATCTGTTCAGTAGCTTTGGAAAAATATGGTTAAAATGTAGAGATATCTAGTGCCAAGGGAAACTAGCAGGATTGTCAGATCAAAAGAGAACATCTTAATTGGCTTCAGACATCAACAAATATGTTTGGCAGCCATTTTAGGACTCGTGGACTCAGTCCTGGAGTCCTGAAAAAAAATCAAACAAGATATAGGGGGGCAAAGTAGTGATACCCTAACCCCCAAGACCTCATGCAGGGCCCCCTGGAGCAAAAAGTTAAAGAAATGTAAATCACGGTATCAAAGCAGCACTAGAGTACTGCAGTACCACAGGAAATAAGAAAAAGGGCAGGACTACCCTTTCCCATAAAACACTCCTGGCGGGCTGGGCAGCACATTAAAAGTTTTATGTTACTTGTAGTTCTGGTTGTATACTGGGATAAATAAGACAACAAGTCCCAGAATTGTATAAAGAGACAAGACTGGACCACCTAGTCACGCACGGACCTGGGAAACTAGGCAGCTATGATACAATCGGTAGCATAGAAACAAAGTAACCATGTGAGACACCTTCAACTAGTTATGGCTTTTAGCTAACAGAATGTTGCATTCTGGGGCTTAAATAGCCGCAAGATAGCTCAGTGAGCTGAATGTCTGCTGCTGACAAATGGGCTATTCTCAGGTCACAAGTAAAAATCCCAGCATGGCAGACTCAGCCTTACAACCTGTTGACGTAGGTATATTGAGTAACATGCATTGAGTAAGAAGTGACGATGTTTTATTTATCCTGAGTAGAAACAATATAAGTGCAATAACTAGGGCTACATAAAACAAACATTGGCAAAGCTAATATGTCTCTGTACTGGTTGATCTGGCACACCCTACTTGTGTTGCATGCACAGTGATGACAGGCATGTTGTCACTGCACAAATAAATACAGGAGCCCAGTTGGGCCCACTGTCCAGAATATAGTGGTATTTCTTTACTGTCGTGTCCCTGGCATAGCTAATATGTTTACCAGATCCATGCTTGACTAGGAAGTCTAGTCCAATTTTTTCAGCTTTCAGAGACTTGTAGTCCTGGTTTTTATGCCAGGATAAATAAGCCTCTGAGTCCCTGAATTCTAAGAAAAAACAGGAGTGGACTAGCCAGTCACTATGTGACCTGGGAAACGTGGCTGCTATGGATGTGGGTCTTGGAAGTGGTGACTGTGGGGCTTTTTACTGGGAGTTTACAGAGGGCTCTGAAGTGGGGAACTGTCTATGGATTTCTAGGAGGGCAATGAATAGGATTTTAAGGGAAAGGGGCACGCAATGCTGATTTCAGGAGGGCAAATTGAATGGGATTTCAGGAATGACAGGGAATTTTTAAAGGAGTACATGCCTTTAAACAACAGAAGATAAATGTGACTTTCTAATTGTGACTGCATTGGACTTTCCAAAGGGAAAGGTGAATTGAGATTTTAACGAGGGGGATTGGATGTTTACAGAGTGAATAGGATTTTAAATTTAATGCGGTTTTGAAAAAGCAGACTCAACATTTTTAGAGGGTATGTGTTAGACCTGGCATCTTTTGGCGTGATTTCCCCTGTCTTTTTGCTTCTGACCTCGAGTTTTTGACTGTGTGCTGCATTTCGTTTTTGTTAGTTTTAGGACTCTGGGAACTTTACCACTGCTGACCAGTGCTAAAGTGCAAGTGTGTAAATTGTATTGTTGATTGGTTTATCCATGATTGGCATATTTGATTTACTAGTATGTCCCAAGTAAAGTGCACCAGGTGTGCCCAGGGCCTATAAATCAAATGCTACTAGTGGGCGTGCAGCACTGATTGTGCCACCCACATGAGTAGCCTTCAAACATGTCTCAGACCTGCCACTGCAGTGTCTGTGTGTGCAGTTTTAAACTGCCATTTCGACCTGGCAAGTGCATCCACTTGCCAGGCCCAAACCTTCCCTTTTATTACATGTAAGGCACCTCAAAGGTAGGCCCAAGAGTAGACCCCTGGCAGGGTGCAGTGAATTTCAAAGGTAGGACATGTACGGGTGTGCTTTACATGGCCTGATAGTGAAATACTGCTAATTTCGTTTTTCAGTATTGCAAGGACTATCTATCCCATCGGGTAACATGGGGATTGCCTTGAAATATCTTTTAAGTGTAATTTCCCATTGGGAGTAGCAAGAGATTTGGAGTTTGGTGTCTCTGAACTCCCAATTTAATAGTGCATATTTTGGTGAAGTTGGTTTTAAATTGCATGTTTGAAAATGCCACTTTTAGAAAGTGTGTAATTAAACAAAGTATCTAGTTACCTGGATTTGTTGTACTGACTCAAAATAAAAGGACCAATAATGTACTAAAAGTCTTGGAGTCAATATAGAAGAAATGTGAAATAAATCACAAGGGCCAATGAAAATGAGATTATTGGTCCTTTTATTTTGAGTCAGTACAACAAATCCAGACAACTAGATACTTTGTTTGATTACATAGTTCAAGGAGGCCCACTCTAATTTGCTGTCAAGGACCCAACCCCCTTTCTTATATTACTTTTAGAAAGTGGGCATTTTCTTGCTTAACCATTCTGTGCCTCTGCCTGTCTGTAGAACCCACATCTGGGTTGGCTGACAGTTGAGCTCTTGTGCATTCACTCTATACAGTCACACAAAGGGAGCTGAAGTGTGCCTTGCATATCCTGATGGGGCATCACCAGATGGATGGGCCTTCCTGAGCTAGAGTGGTGGGAGAAGTTGTCACTGACACCTGAATAGTGTTGTGCCTGTCCTCACACAAAGCTGTCTCCACCCCCTGTAGTGTGTCTGGTGCCAGGTGAGGGAAAGGCAGGGTCTTGTGCACTGCAAAGACTTTCCTTTGAAGTTTGCCTACTTCAAAGGTAGAAAGGGGTTTGAGTATTGGACCTCTGACACCCCAAAATCAGAACACTTCTGGACTAAAGGACATTCTGCCAGGAAGAAGAGCTGGGTGCTGTAGGAGGGATTGACACTCTGCCTGTTGCTGTGTTGTGCCGGCCTGCTGCTTGCTGCTTCTGTCCTGGGAGTGAAAGGACTGGACTTTGCTTTCTGTATCCTGCCTCCAAGGTTCTCCAAAGGCTTGTGCGTGCTTACCTCCTGTTAAGAAGTCTCAAGGCCATCAAAGACTTCAACTAACAGTGCCTGGGCTCTTCTGCTGAGCGCCCTGACCTGCTAAGTGGTGCTAAAGCCAGTTCCTGGGAAGTTGGAGATAGAATCTGGTGAGAAAATCCATGCATTGACTCTCAGCGCCCGCTTTCTCTACGCAGCACTGCCGTGCGGCTGAAGTATCATCGCAGTGCCTGCTGTGCGGCTGAAAAATCACCGCAGCCCGAGTCCCAAGCACTGTGACACCAACATCCGTGGCACCCGCTCCAACTCTGCCCCTGCTTTGCGGCTGAAGAATCAATGCATCGCCTGCTTTGCGGCTGTGAAATCGATGCATCGCCTGCTTCGTTGCATCGACCCAGCGCATCTGGATTTTCAACGCATCGTACTTCAACACGTCACTTCATCGATGTCGCCCAGCAGTAAGGGACCGAGGCCGCGTGTCCGGAGATCGATGCATCACCTCCCCTTCAAATAAGGAGCCAACGCATCACTTCCCCTGACAATAAGGAACCAACGCATCACCTCCCCTGCATAGCAGTAAGGAACCGACCCATCACCTCCCCTGGCAGTAAGGAACCGATGCATCGCTTTGCTTTTCTGGCACCTCACCTCCCCTGCGCCTGTTTCAACTTTGAATTTTGACGTATCAAAGGTAGTTTGTGCTAAAAGAAACGCATCCATAGATTTCTATGGACTGAACTTCTTTAAACTTTGAAAAGTGATATCTTTATTGTGTATGTTGGATTGTTGTCGTTTTGGCTTGTTTTATCCAGATAAATATTGGCTATTTTTCTAAACTGCTGTGGACTCATTTTGTTGTGTTTTCACTGTGTTACTGTGTGTGTATGTACAAATGCTTTACACATTGCCTCTGAGATAAGCCTTACTGCTCGTGCCAAGCTACCAAGGTGCAAAGCAGGGGGTATCTTAGCTGTGTGACTCCATTACCCTGACTAGAGTGAGAGTCCCTACTTGGACAGGGTGCAAACCACTGCCAACTATAGACCCTATTTCTAACAATATCCGGATGAGGTTTTGCAGAGGTTATTTTAGACCTTGGAGAGGATCACTGAATTGGTCACTGCAGTGTGTGGGAGAGAAGGTTTATGGATGGAAATTTGTAGATGGGTCTGGACAGCTCTTTACAGAGGTGATATGGATGGGACTTTGCAGAAGGGGTATGTGGGGCCCTACTAGAGAATGTTTGGATGGGACTATGTAGGTGCTGTGTGGCTAGAGAATTGTAGGGGTTTGACAATACAGCTTTCTGGAGTAACTTTGCATAGGATTGTGGATCGCAGCTGGTGAAGATGGAGGCTGGTTGTGAAGAGGGCATCTCAATGGGACTTTGTAGGATTGTATGGACAGGCATGTACGGAGGGGTTTTTAGATTGGGCATTAGTTCGAGGTCCGGATGAGGTTTTGAAAAGGGATTCTGGATTGTGATTAGAGGAGACTAAATGGTGTTTTGGAGAGCCGTGCCTGTATGGGGTTTTGTAAAAGATGTCTGAAACCTGCATTTTAGAATGGGGCTTGGGTAGTGTTTTGCAGATAATGTCTGGGTGGTGCTTTGCAGAGGAAGTTGGGGTAGGGCTTTTCAGGGTGACTTTGGGTGGGACTTTGAGAGGGTTTCGCATAGGACTTTGTAGAGAACGGAGAGGCAGGCACTTTGCAAGGGAGGCATCAATGATGCTTTGATGAGGAGACCTCAATAGACCTTTTGCCCAGTGCAATCCTAAATGTGCCGATAATTTAGTGCGCCTCCTTATTCATCTCGGTCTGTCACTTTAAGGGTTTTTGCAGGGTTGACTGGCTTCAAATTATTTTTCTCAAGGGGAAGGGCTCTCCATGACAAAGTTAGAGACTACTGTTCTATAACTTCTTGAGACTTTTTCCCTGGATATCACATTGTAGTTCCAATCCCAAACTGATTACCAACAATCCAGTATTGCGATGATACCCAAAAGTTCAATTGAATATATTTATATCCTGACATGGATCCGGGGGCGTGGCCAAGCAGGCTACGATGGCGGACATGTCGTGCTGAGGCTCCGCATACGGACATGAAACTCGCCCGTCACATCGCGCCAAACTCACCGGAAATCGGGCATACAGGTGTCCGAACGCTAGGAGCATCCAGCGCTTGTAGTTAAACCCTGTTCCTGTGCGTACTTCTAGCGGATTAGAACCTTTATTGGAAGAGACTCCAGGAACAAGATGGCGACCGTCAGCGGCCGGAGCCCGCTCTCGATCGGTTGAGCCCGAAACTGACTGCAGGGCTCCCGCAACGAGATCCACGGAGACGTGAACTCACCCCAAAGTGACGGCGTAGCAGCTGGCGCCCCGGGGGTGACGGTGGGGGACAGCACGGTGTCCGTGAGAGCGTTCCTGGCCGGACCGACGAACAGGGTCTCCCCCCCTTCCCCGCCAGAAAGCCACTGCGACGGATGCCGGCCCAGACCCTCGCCGGATGGAGATTCAGAACCGAGGAGAGACCCGATACCGCAAAGCAGAGGTCAGCCCTACCTCTACGATCATTGCTAGCATCACGGCGGAACTGCTATAACGGGCGTGCCTGACTTTAAAATGGCATCCGCCTGAATTTGTAATTAGCCCCGGAGGGAGAGCGCATTGAAACCCAACGCCGGAGTGCACCACGTAAGGGGTGGAAGGGACTGCCACACAGCGAGAAAACCACTAGTGAGCGAGTGTAGGTGGGAAACGCTGGACCATCACGCACTGCAGCAGACCGGCTGTCCCCCCCTCTTCCCCCACCCGCGCATGAATACCAACCACCAGCGGTAACCTGTCACTGAGGAGATGGCCACAGAGAGGGGGCCACCGCGGAGAACCTGGCCAGTCCGTAACGCCTCGGGAAGACACGGTGACGGGGGGCGCCTGACCCTAAAATGGCGACTACTGGAGCCCCGGGGCGCGTCACTGCCTAAGCACACACGGGGTCTGTGGGCCCTGCCTTACAGACGGTGATCAGCTGCGGGGAAAACGGTCAGGAAGTGGGAGCAGTCTGTCATAGCCAGGGAATAGATACTCACAGAGTGCTGGGGTTGGACCACTACCTGGCCAGTGGACCAAAGGAGCCGTAGAACGGCCACGCGGCTGCACCCCAGCCCGCCTCCACAACTCCTGGCAAGTCAGCACAGGCCGGGACCACTCCCCTTGAAGGCCATCAATAGGAGCCCCCGGAAGCTGCAGATGCCGCACAGTGGCAACGGTAGTGGGAGGTGAGCACGAACGTAGTGAGCGCAGCTGCCCTTAGTAGCAGCCGCCGAGAGTGTGCCCGGTGAGTCCGCGGAAGCGGCCCAACTAGGTTGGTTGCGGCTTGCGGGCCATCAGTGTGCCCTGCTCCTGGCCACTTGCTCCCTCCTATCCATACGCACACCAGTATACTCAGCACCGCTCAGCTTTGGAAAGCGGTTGGGCCACGGACAGACTACTCGTCACTAAGGAGGATTGAATTTATTTTCCCCCTCTAAAGAATCTCCCTGCCTCCGACGGCGACAACCCCCGGGGGACGGCCCGGAACATCAATAGAATGCCACACAGGTCGGCGTCTCAGCCGCGCCCGCTAGCGGCACAAATGACGTCCTGAGAACCGCGTACTTTCCCAGTCAGCTAATGGGGAAACAGAGGGCCACAACGAGCGCGGCGGTGCCGGGGAGCGCACAAGACAATCCCACGAGTACCGGACCGTCATCTAAAGAACCTACAGCTACAACGGATCAATCCCTATCGGACAAGCTGGACAAAGTACTAGCAGCCATCGAACACTCCAGGGTGTCCATTAACCCTGGGCATCCAATTCCGCTCCGCTCGCGGAATTTGCGGAATTTAGGCAATTTCGCGTTCCGCGGAGAACGCGGAATTGCCAACAGTTCCGCGATCCGCGGCGTAGCGGAATTATTTTCTTGTCGCACTTTAAAAATGCGTTCTAGCGCGCGTGATAGCGACTTACCGGGATTCCTGCGTTCGCCGCCCGGTTTTCCTATCCGTTCGCGTGCGCCACGAGATTTCGGTAGCCGGCCGCGTTATCCCGCGAGAGTTTGCGATCGCGAACACATCATTCGCCGCGCCATCGGACAACGCGAGAGTGTGCGATCGCGAACACGTCATTCGCCGCGCCATCGTGCACCGCGAGAGAGATTGCGATCGCGAACACGTCATTCGGGCGCGCCATCGGACATCCGGCGATATTTTTGTACAGCTCACGATCCCGAACACGCAAAATTTTCAATCTGGAGAACAATAACATCGCAAGCAGCATCAAACCTTCTATAAATTGATGATTTGGCTGAAAAAAACCTCAGATTGATATTTGGCTGTCCTTTTGGTCAAAGTTTTGGGGGAGAGGGAGGAAGTGCCACAGAGTCTCCTACTTTCTGTTCCTGTCCAGCAGGCTCCTCCCAGTGCTTTGTCCATCTCCTGTTCATTTTTCACTTGGATTTGAGCTGGAAGGATCACTCTTTGTGTCTGCTGCATCATTATCATTGGATTTGAGGATTTTGGAATTTGAGATTTTACAAGTAAGTTGGTGTTGTTTGATTGGGGCATTGCAGTTGCTGCAACTTCATTTTTGGTACTTTTCATCATTTTTTAAATTAAATCGTTGTGGGTAGCCAGTAGGTCCAGAGCTAGTCATGGGTCATGGATTGCTGTGTGATGTATTTGTTAATTTCAAACATCATTTAGGGGGCATGGATGGCATTGGATTGAATTGGAAAATGTGTTTTTGGGGTGTATTTCAGTTTTTGGGCTGTGTGTTAAATACATGCCTTAGTTGTGTGTGGTGTGCTGCAGGCCTTGTTTAGCCCTGTGTATTTTCGTTTTTGCATTTTATTGCATTACAGGCAAAGCAAAAGCAGGGGGTTTACCATGCAGCCTTTGCCTGGCTATTATAGGCCTGTTTTCAGTACATTGTTTTCCAGGCCTCCTGCTTGTTGCTTGTGATTTGTGAGTGTCCATGTGGCTGGTAGCCATTTCTGGTGGGAGTTACAAGTGTGCTGCTTTAGCCATATACTAAGGCCTGCATGTGTTTCCCTTTGTGGCCTAGGCTTCTTGTTGTGGGCCTGGCCATGAGGCTGGCGGCCATTTTGAAGCCAGGCAGTGTGCTTTTGCCATGGGCCTGCATTGTCTGTCTTCAGTATCTTGTTGTTGTGGGCCTGGCCATGAGGCTGGCGGCCATTTGGAAGCCAGGCAGTGTGCTTTTTGCCATAGGCCTGCATTGTCTGTCTTTAGTTTCTTGTTGTTGTGGGCCTGGCCATGAGGCTGGCGGCCATTTTGAAGCCAGGCAGTGTGCTTTTGCCATAGGCCTGCATTGTCTGTCTTTAGTTTCTTGTTGTTGTGGGCCTGGCCATGAGGCTGGCGGCCATTTTGAAGCCAGGCAGTGTGCTTTTTGCCATAGGCCTGCATTGTCTGTCTTTAGTTTCTTGTTGTTGTGGGCTTGGCCATGAGGCTGGCGGGCCATTTTGAAGCCAGGCAGTGTGCTTTTGCCATAGGTCTGCACTGTCTGTCTTCAGTTTCTTGTTGTTGTGGGCCTGGCCATGAGGCTGGCGGCCATTTTGAAGCCAGGCAGTGTGCTTTTGCCATAGGCCTGCATTGTCTGTCTTCAGTTTCTTGTTGTTGTGGGCCTGGCCATGAGGCTGGCGGCCATTTTGAAGGCCGGTAGTGTGCTTTTATCCATAGGCCTGCAAGCTTGTAGCCTAGTCTGCCAACAGGCCTTTCATCCAGTGGGCCCAGAGGTAGTCAGGGGTGCATGAAACAACTGTTTCTGTGTGTTCTGTTCAATTTAAACATCATTTAGGGCACATGGATGGCATTGGATTGAATTGCAAAATGTGGATTTTTGGGTGTATTTCAGTTTTTTGGGGTGTGTTAACTACATGCCTTAGTTGTGTGTGGTGTGTTGCAGGCCTTGTTTAGCCCTGTGTATTTTCGTTTTTGCATTTTATTGCATTACAGGCAAAGCAGTGTGGTTTACCATGCAGCCTTTGCCTGGCTATCGTAGGCCTGTTTTCAGTACATTGTTTTCCAGGCCTCATGCTTGTTGCTTGTGATTTGTGAGTGTCCATGTGGCTGGTGGCCATTTCTGGTGGGAGTTAACTAAGTGTGCTGCTTTTGCCATTTAGGCCTGCATGGTTTTCCTTTTGGCTTACTGCTTGCATCCATCCCCTTTGCCAGCTGCAGCTCCCTGAATGATGTGATGACTGAGCAAATAATTTAATGCCAAACAGGGTCCACTTCTATTACATTTGTATTAGGGTTGTTGTTCCTCTTCTTTCCTATCCTTCCTGACAGTGTTCACAGTATACCATGAAAGCCCTTGTTGACAGTTTCACAAATGGCTACACTAATTTATATCTTTTATTTGTTTGTTTGTACTGCTAGTAATTGAACCACAACAACAAATGCAACATTTCACTGATGTTCTTCTCCTGGCTTCTTTGCTTTTAGGTGCACAAAAAGACAGAGGAGGAGGTGTCATCATCACCCGTTGTACTGCCAGGCAGAAGTCCTGCTGCGCGTCACGTCCACGTGTGACCACAGTCATCTCTGCAACTTGTGCACCTGCGTCCTGCTGACATCTGAAGAAGATGGCCCCAAAGAAAGGTACCAGGTCCTCCAGTACCAATAAAGTTGCCAGTGAGAAGAAGGGACAGAAGAAGGAAGTGGCACTTGCCAAGACTGGTGTGCCGGCCGATGTGTTTTTTGGTAAAAAAAAACTTACGCCTGCAGCAGCGGTGTCCAGCGGGGACCAAGCTGGGAGCAGCACCTCTGCATCAGTGGGCCCACCCCAGCAACCTAGGCCCAAGCCCATGACTGTGGCAGAGGTAGCCAGTCTACTAACGACCAGTAATGTTGAAATGTCATTATCGCAAAGTAGTACCCAATCCACGCACTCGCAGGCGGAAACTCAGCAGATAAGTGAGCAACCCCAGCCTCAACCCCAGCCGCAACCCCAGCCGCAACCCCAGCCGCAGCCAGAGCCGCAGCCGGAACCGCAACCACAGCCGGAACCACAGCCGCAATCACAGCCGCAGCTGGAACCACAGCCCACAATAGTAGTTGTTCCACCTGAAGTAGGGGCAGTTCAGGAAATCGAGCTTTTTGCAGACGAAGAGGAGCAAGCCACTGTTTCAGAAGATCCATTGTCTTCCATACCCCCAGCAAGGAAAAGGAGGGTTAGTCCATCAACTTCTTCTTCAAGCCCCGCTTCTGATGATCTAGATGCCACTTGGAAGCCACCAGCTCAGCCTGAGAGTGATGCACGCCACAAGACAAGGCTAGTGAAAAGGAAGGTTCCAGAAAGCCTTACAGTTATGGAGGTAGATGTAGACGAGGGGTTGATGATGATGATGATGAAGAGCCAGTCATCACGAACATCACTCCTGGGCTCTGTGGAGATGGAGACCAACATTATTAGACTATCCCAAATTGCTGCGAGGGATGTAGCACGGATACCACCAACACAGGTAACGGCAACACGACCTCCAGCTTCCATATTTGCCTTTGCAAAGGTCCGGCAGGGACCTACATCCAGCTCAACCACCACCTCAGTAGGTGGTGGTAATGTAAGTGCACAGAGTCAAATTCCATGCACACCCTCCATTTCATCTGGTATTGAAAGTGGCACCTTCAGCAGCGCCAGAAAGTTCTCCTCCCCAGTTTGGGACTTCGTTTCGGTTAGCAGGAAGGAGGAGAACATTGCTATATGCTCAATTTGTCGGCAGCCTGTTAGGCGGGGTAAGCTTGGTACAAACTATGGTACCGGAGGACAAACAAGTCATCTCAAAAAACACCACACTATCAAGTGGGAGGCTCACCTACTTCACTTAGAAAAAAGGAAAACTGGACCCATTGCTGTTGTTGGGGATGAAGAAGTAGGTGAAGATATGATCGCGGTGGAAGGTCAACAAGAGGGAGACATTTCTAGCCCTACCCCCAGCAGTGTACTGGTAACGCCCACATCCTCAGCAACATCTGAGTGGCACCGTAGTAAGAGTCAACATGAGACACAAAGGCAACCGGGCACTGCAATGAGCAAAGGTGCAGCGTCGTTGAGCCTAGCTGGGTTCAAGAAGAAAGGTGCACCACAAAGGAAAATATTCCAGCCTACCATTGACAGCATGCTTAGGTCGGAGGGGCAGTACCAACGCAACCACCCAACGGCACGGTTGTACAATGCGAAGCTGGCTAAAATGTTAGCGCTGGACCTTCTCCCTTTTTCATTTGTGGAAGGGGTGGGTTTCCTTGAATTTGTGTCAGCCATTTGCCCTAAATGGAAGGTTCCCAGCCGGTCCTATTTCGCCCGAGTTGCTGTTCCAGCACTACATCACGATGTGCTGGAATTGGTTGGACAAGCTTTGCAGCAGAGTGCTGTTCACAAAATCCACCTGACAACAGACATGTGGACCAGTTGCCAAGCCACTGATTACATGTGCATCACTGCACACTGGTCTCTTTGTGGGGGTTAGAGACAAGCTATCTGAAGTAGGTGCTGTTGACACAGCTGCAATTTTTAATGCTTCTCGGAAACATGCAACTGTAGCCATGTTCGCCATGGAGAAATCTCATACTGCTGAAAACATTTTGGAAGAGTTTAACAGCAAGGTCTTTGAATGGCTGCGCCCAGAGGGCTTCACATTGGTTTTGTTGCCACGGATAATGGCAGTAATATACTTAAGGCCATGACGCTTGGTGAGAATTTCAGGGTCCCGTGTTTGGCGCACTGCATTAACATTATGGTTCAAGACTTTCTGAAAAAAGAACCCATAGTCAGCAACTTACTGACCACCTGCCGCAGAATATACACGCATTTCAGCCATTCTTTTAAAGCCCGGAAGCAGCTGAGGATCATTCAACGTGACTATAGAATGACAGTCAAAGCACTCATCCAGGAGGTGGCAACACGTTGGAACTCAACGTATTACATGCTTGACCGTCTGTTTGAGCAGTACAGACCAATCAATGAATATGTCATGCGAAGGGCGGATGCTACTGTGAAAGGCATGACCCTTCAGATGGACCAATGGTGCCTAGTTAAATCTCTTACAGAGATGCTTCTTCCTTTCGAGGTCTTCACACGTGAAGTCAGCAAGGAGGACTGTACTATGGGCTAGCTATCCCATTGTTGCACATGCTAGAGCAACAGCTGAAGGGGGTGTGTGAAGCGTACAAAGGTGTGGAGGGAAAAAAAGAAGCATATGAGTTGGTGGAGAGCTTATCATGTCGCTTAAGTGAAAATGCAAGGGTGCAAAATAAGATTGTGTCACAACAACATTACATTTGTGCCACAATTCTGGATCCACGGTACAAATCGGCACTGCACAGTAAGACATTACTCCCTTTTTCAGAAGTGGATGTTGCCCGGTACAAAACTTGGATAGCTGAGGCAGCCAGTACATTGGAAAATGAACGGCTGGTAATTAAAGGCCTCAAACCCACATCAAGTACTGCAACAGAGCATCCGGCGCCAAGTTCAACTTCAGAGCCTGTGGGCAGTGCATTTGGTTCACAGCTGTCACCAACACTATCGACAACAGCAATAACCGGATCATCAGCCCCAGTACAAACGGCACAGGATTGGTATTTACAGCAAGGACTTGCTAGGTCCAGTGCTGATGCAAAGACAAAAGAGGCCGCACTAAGTTTAGCACCCCTGAACATTGACCGAATGGTCCAGGCCTACCTGGATGACCCAACAGAGGTCTACATTGATCAAAACCCAATGAGGTATTGGTATGGCAAAAGGGGCCAATGGCCAGTGCTCAGCAGGCTGGCGATAAACTATCTGGCTTGCCCTGTCACAAGTGTCTCTTCTGAACGTGTTTTCAGTGCTGCTGGTTCCATTGTAACAGTGAAAAGGACCAGTCTCTCACCCAAAAATGTTGAGAGGTTAACCATGATCAAAATGAATCAGCAATTTATACCACCGAATTACACAATACATGAATCAACGCAGGAAGGTGAGGACAGCGGCTCAGGTGACGGAAGTAGCGTGTTGGATGCTGATTACCTTCTTCTGGTTGAACCTCCAGAGTTTGAGGACGAGCTATTCTTCCCTGACAACTAGGCTTCCACTTCTTACTGTGGTTCTCCCTTATTTACTTCTATTTGTGTGTCTGTCTTTCTGTTTGGAAACTTCAAATCACAACAAATCCATCACCACCGTCTTCGTATTTTATTGCCTTATATGAGTTTCAGCTCTCTGCATTTCAGTCCACTCCTCCGAGTCCTGCTCCTCCTGAATCGACTCTAAATCTATTGCCCTCAAGCCAGATGATAATTGGATGTAGCATAATCGAAGAAAAACTAAAATCTTGCCTCGTTGAGTCTCTCCAAAAGAAGTGGAACATGATGATGACTACTATAGCTATCCTCCTTTCCGAGCCGATACAGACTGCCCATTAACTGAAGATGAGAAGGAACAGGTAATGAATGATGACATGCATTGGACGCTGACTGAGTGATTTGTGTTGTTGTTGTTTGTAGTGCATGAAGGTAATTCATTGTGTACTATTATCTAATCTACACACTAAAAGTAACTCAATGCAATGTTTGTTTCCATTCTTGTTTTTCAATAACAATTTTCTACTTCTACTGCAGGCCGATCCATTGCATTTTGAATATGGAAAGGGGCCTCAATCTGTACACTACTGCACACTGAGTTGGACAACACTCCATGATGATGACCACAGTGACATTATCTCTTCACAGTCACTCAGTACGATCAGAGATGATTGATGGAATAACTCAGTGCTTTTCATGAGTGCATTAAAAGGTAACCAAGTCAACAACAACCACTGCAGACCTACATGTCTGTGTAGTGGTGGAGTCGAGTGTGGTGGTATGACTGACAGCGGGGCATTGATTTAGTCACTTAATTTGTAAAATGCTATGTTGCTGTATATCTGCTTTGTCTGCCTCTGTCAAAAAATGTACACTAAATGGAGGATGTGTCACGGGTGCCGTGGGCCTGCTCTGTCCTGTTGTTGTTGGAGGTTAATGCTGGAAACAGACTAGAGTAGACATGATGTATCCAAACCATGCCACCTCTGAAAGTGTTCTTGTTGCACTCCACCGTAATTTAGGCATTTTTTTCTACTTGATTTTTCTATATCCCTTTTGTTTTCTCATCTGCAATTACAGGCCGGCCCTTACCCTGTGCTACACTGGGAAAAACAACTCTCACTTACCTTACCAATGAATCTACATCTGCCAGGCAGGCAGTGGCGTCACCCAAGATTGATGGCCGGAGCGTCCATGGAAGGGAGGACCAAGACGAATGCCGAGATGCAACTCCACATTTTAACCAGGATAACATACAGTAACAGTATCAACTTTCATCATCTTTTAAATTTGATTCATTTTTTGTCTTCAATCATTACTACTGTGTGTTGTTGTTGTTATGTTTGCTCTCTGCTTATAATTCAATTCATCCCTACAGCAATTTTTGGCTTTTCTTTGCTATCTTTAAGCCCGGGCCGGTACAACACAACAGAAACTGAATGTAATTCGGGTCTCTCTGAGGGCAGACAGGCAAGGCAAATTGCATAATATACTGCTGCCCTGTACTGTCTAATTGTCTAGTAGTAGTAGTTAGTAAGTACTATCATTAACCATCAAGTTATCATCATCATGCATGCATTTCCTTTTTCTCCTTAACTGATTTATGGATATGGTTGTCTGCCAAGATTGTGTTTTGTTGTTGTCCATGCGTACTGTTTTTCTTTGTCAAACCTGTCCCAAAACCCCCTTCCCAACCATTCATCAAACCCTAACCCTCTTCCCCGGGCTGTGTGACTTATTGAGGTGTGACTAAATTAAATGTACACCAATAATTTATCACACGCTTGCTGGGGCGGATGTGGCTAAAGCAACAAAAATGCATTTTCAAGGCAGGGCGCGGATCTTCTGCTTGCCCACCCTCCTATGAGCAGTATATTTGCGATTTATTTTTTTACCAAAGGAACCTAATCCATCAACATTAATTGCCGGCATAGATTGGATTTGTTGTCATCCTCCGAAACAGCACTAACGGTTACGCTTGTGTCGAGTCAAGGTGTACTGTACGCCTAGTCGAGTGACTCGACACAGCTAGAGTTTGTAACTCTATGTACTAGGCTATCCCCGCAACCATTATGCTTCCTTGTATTTTGGCATATTATTGTTTGGCAGTAAGTTCCGTACTGTACTTCGTTCTACTACTCCTCCCACAGTCTCTCTCAGGCGACTGACTGTCTCATTTTCTTTTATTTGCAAGTGAAACTGCCAGGGTCTACTACTACTACCACCACAACCATGGCATGTTGGGAAAGAAAACCATCATCACCATGCAGTCATCGCCGTGCCCAAGTTAAACATCAAGCACAGGTAAGAGAAGAAGTTTGGGGGAGGCATAATTAATAACAGCATTTTTTTCACTAATTCTATTTCACACACCCCTTTGAGTCCAGTTGCAGAATGCACAGATTAGGAGGAGAGACTGACAGTACTAGTAGGACAAGTCCCTCAGTGAGGGGTACCGCATCTGTCTGTTTGTGTCTTAGTAACTCAGCCAATTATTTAAATCAAACACTGGCTGTGGCACTGCACCAGCAAGGAAACTGTGTGACGTAAAACAGTAACCCCACCCACAAAACATTAACCACATCGTATAAAGTCTAAATATGTAATTTAATACCCTAACAAAAATAAACTATGTAAAAAAAATCCCACAACACCTGACCCACCTCTCTCCCTAACCCCAACCAATGTTCATGTCCCGGAACGAAAAAGTCCAACAAATGTCCAAAAGTCGAAAACCCAACGCCCGACTCCCACCCACCAAAAGAAGCTATAAAAAAGGGGCAATAAATAAACGGGGTCTCAGCGGGCTCGCCTCTCCAGGACACAGATGCGCTCCTCTAGGCGGGCCATGCGGTGCTTCAGCGCGCAGCAGTTGCATCCACAGGGGGGGGGCAGCAGTGCTTCTTGCTGTGTGGCGGCGGGTGGCTGACAGGCGGTGGCGCCGTAACACTGTAGGGGGGTGTCTGGGGCCCGGGGCATTGGAGGAGGCTGCAGGCTGCAGCTGCTGCCGCCTCCTCCTCCTCCTCCTCCTCCAGAAGAACCAGCTGCTGGTATTCGGCCTGTATGGCCTCCAGCTTCCGGCGCCGGGCCTTGGCTGCCAACTCCTTCCTGTTGACTTTACCTTTGGAAGGAGTCGCTATATCAAGAAGAAAAACAAGACTATTGTAAAATATACTCTTAGCAAAGCAGTCAGACAAATTCATTCTACACATAGTGGCACAGTAGCACTAGCAAGCACAGTACGTAACATTTGTGGTATGTATCTATCCTCCCACTACCTCGGCCTCGAACATTTGTGGGAGTTTCAGGCATTCCACCACCCATGCATCTGATTCATATCACACACCTATGCATGCATCCCACGTATCCTTCTCTGCCAGTCATAAATATAAAATCTCGCCCGTCCTTCCTCCTTCCACCCTTCTTTCCCTTTTCGTTCAACCCATCCATCAAGGTCATCTGATCAGACTTTGTCTTCTCCATAAAAATTTCACAGCTGAGTTGAAGTCCGATAGAAGAGGCCATTGGTTACTCTCAGTACACTCCCGTCGCTAATGCTATTGCTAATGCTAAGTAAAGGGTGTCTTCTTCAACCGTTCACAACAACTTCTTACTTAAGTCTCAACAGTACAGTATACATTACACCCTTGCAGCGAGTGTAATGTCAATAAGTAAGGATTAGGAAAATAACTTACCACCGCCCGCCACTGCTGCTGGCTCACCCCCTGCAGCTCCTCCAACTGCCGCATCGCCTGCACCCTCAGCGGCCGCGTCACCTTCGCCGCTGGCCCCGGTACTGGTGGTCGGTAGTACGCCTAGAAAAACATTACACATTTTTCAGATGCCATATACACCTCCCCTATTTTTGACTAGCAAGAATGAAAAAAAGTTAATACATACATAATACATATACAACATACATCACTAGTATAAATCAGGTAGTAGAGTAGACACTGGTAGTGTTATATGGTCCCTAGGGTCATTCTTTGCTAAGTTACCTCGAGCCATGCAAACCATTTTAGCTCTGTCTTTTATTTTTGCGCAAGTTACCTCGCAGCTTGTTGTGAAAGACGCCTTTGAGCCCACATGAGCTCATACTGCTACTGTCTGAGCGCTGCGTACAAGGTCGAAAAACAACCGACTTTGTTATGGAGTTCTGGTGTTAGTCCATATTGCTTATCCATAAAAAAACTGCACTTTTTGGCACGATTGAGAAATGCTTGCACTATACTAACGCGCACCATTTTTCTCATTACAGACAGAAGATTCCCTTATACGAAGAACCAGAGCTTTGCAGACCTTATGATGTAACCAGTACTAGGTTCTTCTAAGGTGAGGGCTCCCCAGAATTCTCACATCTCCATTTATAATTTTATATAAACTAGGGGGCAGATTTACAAGCCCATTGCGCCACTTTTGCGTTACTTTTAACATGTGAAAAGTGACGCAAAAGTGGCGCAAGGGGCTTGTAAATCTGCCCCTAGATTCCTACCAAGGGGAGGGTGGTTCTTCCACCACTGTTCAGTTATCATGATCTCGCCTTTTGGCTTCTATGGACTTGTAGTTGTAAGTAACTTGTAAGTCTAACTAAGTGTAACAATGTTTATTGTTTTAATCTTATGCATTTTGCTGTTGCTGCTGCATTATACAACGTACAGAGCTTGTCAGTTGAAATAAAAATAAACCTTTTGAACTTACATAGACTCGGTGGTATTTGGTGTGGACTTACACGAGAGAGTGAGCAAAGGAGTGCATTGCTTCCGCGACAGAGGTTGGGAGTGTTATGTTGTCTGGGTTGTCTACTCATTGGGTATTTTGGGGGGCGTTTCGGAGTAATGAGACACTATAACTAGTTGGTCAGGGGATTGTGGTGGCTTCTGATTGAGGTGTGAGGAAGGTCCAACCTCCCATCACCAACGTCCTATTTTCTTGTGCAAAGTTCTGTATGTGCAGAATCCCTACAACAGTAGTAGTATGTCCTATCCTATCTAAAATTCTAAAATGTGGTTGGGCATTTTCTTGGTGGGAATTGTCGAAAAGCCTCAAGAATAAGAAGACTAGAAGTAGTAGAAGAGGACAACCCAAAGGACTGGACTCAATGGCTATAGCTATTGGTGAATATGAGTTTTATTTAAAATATTTTAAATAAAGAGTGGGCAACTGGGCAAGCTTAGCTACAGACAGACTAATAGTAGTAGTACAGAGAGTCATAGCAGACGCAGTTAGAGGCAGGGATAACAAGAATTTAGAAACAGATAGTATAGAGCAAAGAAAATTTTGTCAAAATTCGAATTAGGAGGATACCTAAATAATAGTTCGGAAAAAATAAGGTGCAGGAAAAGTTTGGGAAATATAATTAATAATATTAACCACTGGAGGACTTACTGGGGCCAGCAGCAGAGCCCTCGATAGAGGAGCGGTCCTGTCCCTGGGAGGCATCTTGTTGATCTTCGTGGCCCACCGCCTGCGACCCCGTCTTCTTGCCCCTGGGTGCTGCTGATCATGTAAGATTTCATAAAGAAAGAGACAAAAATTAAAGTTTGGTGTGAAATAAATAAAATATTTTAAAATACGCACCAAAAACTTTTTGGGTAACAACAATTGCAATAAAATTGACCTATCTGATCGACTGGTAGTATTGCGAGATTCACGGACCGTCTAGCAAGCCTAACTACCACCTGACCTAGCCCACCTATTCCAATCCAGACGGGCCAATTGTTCAGTAAGTCTACATTTCCATTTATTTTAGTCCTCAAAAATGCATAGATGGAGGACACATGCATACATTTTTGCATACACCAAATTGTTGGCTGGTTGCTGCTGATGTTCTGCTAGTGATGATATAAGCCTATTAACACTCAGAAAACAAACTACAAAAGGTTCTGCGAAGGACTGGGGTAAGCAGCACTCAGCAGCACGTGACATGACAGAGGATGCGTCACGCACACCACTTACAAATTACCAACTAATAAGTAACTAAACCTATCAATCCACCACTATCCCTTCTTAGTGGCAGGAGGACAAAGGAAGGACTACTCTCTCTAGCATTACATCACTTAAGTTCTCTAAAGTAAACTCTTACGTAATCATCAGGCCAAGCGAGCGCAAAGTTGCAAACAAGTAAGATTAGTAGCGCCGAGCGCCTGTGTCATAACAATCACAGATTTGTAAACGTAATTTACCTGCAATGTAAGCAGCAGCATTCTTGCTGGTCGGAAAAAAAAATATTCGCAATATATAACACAGAGCAGAACACAAAGTAGTAATATTAAATAGCTACTCACCAAGCCCCGGGACCTCCACTCCTAGCAGGTCCAGCAGGTCCTGCTCCCGGTCCAGAATATCGGACCACCAATGCGTCAACTGATTATTGGTGCGCCGGACACCAGAGCAGCGAAACACTGCCCGACGCACCTTGCCCCACCGCTGCCGATGCTCCCGGAGCCCGTACCCGGACCCAGGCCTGCCGCCTGATGCCAGGGTTAAGGGGAGGTGGCGCTGAACAAAAAAAACCAGAGCGGCCACCTCCGACTCATTAAATAAGGCCCGTGCCTGCACCCCTCTTTGGCGCCGCCTTCCGCAAGGAAGGCGGTCGCGGCTCTGGCTCTGACTTCGAGCCCTGTGGCTGTGGCCCTTTGCCATGGTTCTGGGTAGGCGGGGGACGGAAAAGAAAAGGTAGGAATTACGAAAAAGTAAGTAAAAGAAATGAAAAAGCAGGTAATAGAAAAAGTGTGAAAAAGTAGTTAAAAACACAGAAAAAGTAGAAAAAAACTCAAAATATAGAATCAGGAAAATAGAGAGATAGATAATAAATAAAAAGACCCAAAAAAGTTTACAGAAACAAAGGATTGAAAAGATAGAGGGAGGATTGAAAAAGCAGGCCCAGAACCATAGCAATAGACTGAAAAACAAGATGGCCGCGCCCATTGCGACCGCATGGGCAAAGTTCGCGCGATATTTCCCCCGAGCACGCAAAAAGCGTCGCGAACACGTAATGCGCGTTCCCGAACAGGAAACCCTTATCGCGAACGGGCGGGAGCATGCAATACGCGACCCGGAACTGGAAATAAGCATCGCGAGCGTGCGGGAGCATGCAATACGCGACCCGGAACAGGAAATACCATCGCGAGCGGGCGAGACAAGTGAAAACAAGATGGCCGCGCCGTTAGCGACCGCATGGGCAAGTTAGCGATATATTTCCCCGCGAGCACGCAAAAACACATCGCGAACGGACGGGACCTGCAATTCCGCGATTTCGCGGAATCTCCGCGTGCTCGCAGACATTTTTAGCAATTTCGCAGAGATTTGCGTAACGCGACTACGCAAATTCCGCTCACCCTTAGTGTCCATGGAAGAACGACTGGGTACTCTGAAAACGGACATCAGCCTGCTGAGGGATGACCACCGCAAATTGGCAGACAAAGTGTCGGACGGTGAGAAACTAATTGCCACCGTGCAGCCCTCAATCAGCGCCCATCAAGAGACCTTACAAACCCTCCTGGGCCGCATGACTACCATGGAGGAGCGAATAGATGACTTGGAAGGCCGCTCGAGACGCTGCAACATCCGCGTGCTGGGGCTCCCGGAGGGCATTGAAAGCACTAACCCTGTGGAGTACATGGAAACATGGACTAAGTCCTTCACTCCGAGTACGGACCATACAGCGTTCTTCTCCATTGAAAGAGCTCATCGGGTCCCAGCACGCAGACCCCCGCCCGGCGCCCCGCCCCGACCAATGTTAGCAAAATTCCTGCATTTTAGAGATCGGGACGCGGTACTCTGAGCAGCCTGGCAGTCTGGCCCCATTCACGTCGAGAACAAACAGGTCATATTATTCCCGGACTACTCCCGGGCAGTACAACAACAGAGATCGTCGTTCCTGGAGGTGAAGCGCCGCCTAAGAACAGAGAACACTCAATATTCCCTATTGTTCCCGGCACGTCTAAAAATCATCCATGAAGGCTCCACCACCTTCTTCGCGGTCGCGGAGGAAGCCCACGATTGGGCGGATCAACATTGCAAGCAGCACCCCAGCACAAAAGCCACGTACGCTCGGCGTCCGAAGACACAGCGCTCCAATAGACGTCGCTCACGGAAACAAACCAGCAGGGGGAACACAGCCGCGCTGTCCCGCTCCTTGGGGTCGCCCGACCTAGAACAAATTATACGTGAACGCCGCAAAGCCCTGCAAGCCGCAGCAGAGCTCAGGCCCTCCTCCCCCACAATGGACATAGATCGTGGCCCACACCTCTTCTCATCTGATGGGGAAGACGACAGTGAGGAGACACAATCCAGAGTGGACTCGGTGACTCCGCCCCTGGTCACACCAGAGACCGCCGACACCTTGATATGACTTGGACATCAGCAGGCAATGTAAGCGGGGTTTCCCTGCCAGATGCACTATGGCACAATGCACGGTATGAACGGTAACGCACCACCAGCACAGCGCCCACATGGCCCTGCCACAGATCAGTTGACGCAAAATGATCATACAAATGCTCTTGCGGAGAACCACCTCGCTGACATGTGACGCCACCCTCACATTATGTTCACGCTCTCTTCTTCTATGAGTGTCAGTTTGGACGTATCGCTTGCTGCGATAGGTCCCCAGCATTGGGGCTGTTTCCCCACCCCAGTTATCCCCCCGTGTTTTCATATCATATTACACTGTGTCAACATATCTGCACCATCAGAGGGCCGCAGCTGCACCAGGCAAACACAGGCGCTTGGGAGGGAGGAGACGGGTTACACCTTGGTGCCGGGCTCCATTGTGCCCCTCCCCCCAAAACCCCCTAATCCTCAATGGCACATAAAGGTACCATCACTATCCTCACCCTCAACGTGCGAGGCATGCACACAGCGCGCAAGCGATACTCAATATACGCCTACATAAAGCGCCAGAACGCGCAGATCGCGCTACTACAGGAGACCCACCTAACCACAGGGGAATTGGCAAAACTACGCAAGCGGTGGCGTAGCATTTTCTGCGCTACCACATATTCGGCCTATGCTCGGGGGACCCTTATATGGGTACGTCAAGGGATCCCCTTCCAGGACCTGTCTAGAACAATAGACCCCGAGGGGCGCTATGTCCTTATGCAAAGCGATACAAAAGGGGGATGATGGACGGAACGTTTGAGCCAATCAAACACTCACCCCCAGTCAACTGATCTGGGTTTAATCCATCATCATTCTTTAGCTCACTCCACCACCCCAGTTCAGACATGGCCATATGCAAATCAGTCTGACCCTGTGCCTCATGGGAACAGTCCAGCCCGAACTGCCAAGCCATGTCTTCCCTGGACCGGAAACAAGCATCCTAGGACCGGTTTCTGGCATTCCAGCCGTCATCAGCCAGGCTTGCTTGAATCCAGTGGCAAAGTGAGCAAGGGACCCACGTCTGGGCATACCCCGCCAACTTAGGGCGAACAAAGCGATACAAAAGGGGATGATGGACGGAACGCTTGAGCCAATCAAACACTCACCCCCAGTCAACTGATCTGGGTTTAATCCATCATCATTCTATAGCTCACTCCACCACCCCAGTTCAGACATGGCCATATGCAAATCAGTCTGACCCTGTGCCTCATGGGAACAGTCCAGCCCGAACTGCCAAGCCATGTCTTCCCTGGACCGGAAACAATCATCCTAGGACCGGTTTCTGGCATTCCAGCCGTCATCAGCCAGGCTTGCTTGAATCCAGTGGCAAAGTGAGCAAGGGACCCACGTCTGGGCATACCCCCGCCAACTTAGGGCGAACAAAGCGATACAAAAGGGGATGATGGACGGAACGTTTGAGCCAATCAAACACTCACCCCCAGTCAACTGATCTGGGTTTAATCCATCATCATTCTTTAGCTCACTCCACCACCCCAGTTCAGACATGGCCATATGCAAATCAGTCTGACCCTGTGCCTCATGGGAACAGTCCAGCCCGAACTGCCAAACCATGTCTTCCCTGGACCGGAAACAAGCATCCTAGGACCGGTTTCTGGTATTCCAGCCGTCATCAGCCAGGCTTGCTTGAATCCAGTGGCAAAGTGAGCAAGGGACCCACGTCTGGGCATACCCCGCCAACTTAGGGCGTAACAAAGAGATACAAAGGGGATGATGGACGGAACATTTGAGCCAATCAAACACTCACCCCCAGTCAACTGATCTGGGTTTAATCCATCATCATTCTTTAGCTCACTCCACCACCCCAGTTCAGACATGGCCATATGCAAATCAGTCTGACCCTGTGCCTCATGGGAACAGTCCAGCCCGAACTGCCAAGCCATGTCTTCCCTGGACCGGAAACAAGCATCCTAGGACCGGTTTCTGGCATTCAGCCGTCATCAGCCAGGCTTGCTTGAATCCAGTGGCAAAGTGAGCAAGGGACCCACGTCTGGGCATACCGCCGCCAACTTAGGGCTGAACAAGCGATACAAAAGGGGATGATGGACGGAACGTTTGAGCCAATCAAACACTCACCCCCAGTCAACTGATCTGGGTTAAATCATCATCATTCTTTAGCTCACTCCACCACCCCAGTTCAGACATGGCCATATGCAAATCAGTCTGACCCTGTGCTCATGGGAACAGTCCAGCCCGAACTGCCAAGCCATGTCTTCCCTGGACCGGAAACAAGCATCCTAGGACCGGTTTCTGGCATTCCAGCCGTCATCAGCCAGGCTTGCTTGAATCCAGTGGCAAAGTGAGCAAGGGACCCACGTCTGGGCATACCCCGCCAACTAGGGCGAACAAGCGATTACAAAGGGGATGATGGACGGAACGTTTGAGCCAATCAAACACTCACCCCAGTAAACTGATCTGGGTTTAATCCATCATCATTCTTAGTTCTTCCACCACCCCAGTTCAGACATAGCCATATGCAAATCAGTCTGACCCTGTGCCTCATGGGAACAGTCCAGCCCGAACTGCCAAGCCATGTCTTCCCTGGACCGAAACAAGCATCCTAGGACCGGTTTCTGGCATTCCAGCCGTCATCAGCCAGGCTTGCTTGAATCCAGTGGCAAAGTGAGCAAGGGACCCACGTCTGGGCATGCCACGCCAACTTAGGGCGAACAAAGCGATACAAAGGGATGATGGGCGGAACGTTTGAGCCAATCAAACACTCACCCCAGCTAACTGATCTGGGTTTAATCCATCATCATTCTTTAGCTCACTCCACCACCCCAGTTCAGACATGGCCATATGCAATCAGTCTGACCCTGTGCCTCATGGGAACAGTCCAGCCCGAACTGCCAAGCCATGTCTTCCCTGGACCGGAAACAAACATCCTAGGACCGGTTTCTGGCATTCCAGCCATCATCAGCCAGGCTTGCTTGAATCCAGTGGCAAAGTGAGCAAGGGACCCACGTCTGGGCATACCCCGCCAACTTGGGGCGAACAAAGCGATACAAAAGGGGATGATGGACGGAACGTTTGAGTTGACTGGGGGTGAGTGTTTGATTGGCTCAAACGTTCCGTCCATCATCCTCTTTTGTATCGCTTTGTTCGCCCTAAGTTGGCGGGGGTATGCCCAGACGTGGGTCCCTTGCTCACTTTGCCACTGGATTCAAGCAAGCCTGGCTGATGACGGCTGGAATGCCAGAAACCGGTCCTAGGATGCTTGTTTCCGGTCCAGGGAAGACATGGCTTGGCAGTTCGGGCTGGACTGTTCCCATGAGGCACAGGGTCAGACTGATTTGCATATGGCCATGTCTGAACTGGGGTGGTGGAGTGAGCCAAAGAATGATGATGGATTAAACCCAGATCAGTTGACTGGGGTGAGTGTTTGATTGGCTCAAACGTTCCGTCCATCATCCTCTTTGTATCGACTTGTTCGCCCTAAGTTGGCGGGGTATGCCCAGACGTGGGTCCCTTGCTCACTTTGCCACTGGATTCAAGCAAGCCTGGCTGATGACGGCTGGAATGCCAGAAACCGGTCCTAGGATGCTTGTTTCCGGTCCAGGGAAGACATGGCTTGGCAGTTCGGGCTGGACTGTTCCCATGAGGCACAGGGTCAGACTGATTTGCATATGGCCATGTCTGAACTGGGGTGGTGGAGTGAGCTAAAGAATGATGATGGATTAAACCCTGATCAGTTGACTGGGGGTGAGTGTTTGATTGGCTCAAACGTTCCGTCCATCATCCTCTTTTGTATCGCTTTGTTCGCCCTAAGTTGGCGGGGGTATGCCCAGACGTGAGTCCCTTGCTCACTTTGCCACTGGATTCAAGCAAGCCTGGCTGATGACGGCTGGAATGCCAGAAACCGGTCCTAGGATGCTTGTTTCCGGTCCAGGGAAGACATGGCTTGGCAGCTCGGGCTGGACTGTTCCCATGAGGCACAGGGTCAGACTGATGTGCATATGGCCATGTCTGAACTGGGGTGGTGGAGTGAGCTAAAGAATGATGATGGATTAAACCCAGATTAGTTGACTGGGGGTGACTGTTTGATTGGCTCAAACGTTCCGTCCATCATCCTCTTTGTATCGCTTTGTTCGCCCTAAGTTGGCGGGGGTATGCCCAGACGTGGGTCCCTTGCTCACTTTGCCACTGGATTCAAGCAAGCCTGGCTGATGACGGCTGGAATGCCAGAAACCGGTCCTAGGATGCTTGTTTCCGGTCCAGGGAAGACATGGCTTGGCAGTTCGGGCTGGACTGTTCCCATGAGGCACAGGGTCAGACTGATTTGCATATGGCCATGTCTGAACTGGGGTGGTGGAGTGAGCTAAAGAATGATGATGGATTAAACCCAGATCAGTTGACTGGGGTGAGTGTTTGATTGGCTCAAACGTTCCGTCCATCATCCTCTTTGTATCACTTTGTTCGCCCTAAGTTGGCGGGGGTATGCCCAGACGTGGGTCCCTTGCTCACTTTGCCACTGGATTCAAGCAAGCCTGGCTGATGACGGCTGGAATGCCAGAAACCGGTCCTAGGATGCTTGTTTCCGGTCCAGGGAAGACATGGCTTGGCAGTTCGGGCTGGACTGTTCCCATGAGGCACAGTGTCAGACTGATTTGCATATGGCCATGTCTGAACTGGGGTGGTGGAGTGAGCTAAAGAATGATGATGGATTAAACCCAGATCAGTTGACTGGGGGTGAGTGTTTGATTGGCTCAAACGTTCCGTCCATCATCCTCTTTTGTATCGCTATGTCCTTATGCAAGGCCTCCTGGATGGCCAACCGGTAGTCCTGGGGACCATTTATGCACCTAATGCGGACCAAGGCAAATTCTGGGACACGCTTTCCCTCCCGCTCAGCTTGCACACCCAAGCACCATGGATCCTGGAAGGAGATTACAATTGTGTGCAAAACACGTCCTTAGACAGATCCTATCCCCCCCACCCAACATCCCCAATAATAGTGCCAGCTAAACGCTTTGCAGCATGGGCGGCTCACTGGTCATTGACGGATGCCTGGTGCTCTAAATACCCGAACGCACGGCTCTATTCATTGCACTCAATCCCACACGACCTCAAAGTCCGACTGGACTGCTTTCTCTGTTCCACCTCCATCCTGCCCACAATTCGGGAGTCTGACTACCTGGGTAGGGTCCTGACAGATCATGACGCACATACGATCACTCTTACATGGCATCCACCCATGCCACCGGTCCCCACATGTCGTCTACCCAAGGACTGTCTGGAAGACCCGATCTTTAGACAAACACAAGCGGAGCACATACAAAACTATTTCCGGGAGAACACATGCACAGCCACCACCCGAGCCGCGGAATGGAACACATTTAAGGTTGTTATTAGGGGCACATGTATCCAACACATCACGGGAGTCCGCAAAACCCTTGAGCGCAGCATCCTAGAAAAAGAGCATGCACTGGCCACGCTCACACACGCAGCTGACAGAAATGAGGCCACTCCAGCCCAAGTAGCGGAAGCTAAAACCGCATACGCGGAAGCACTAGCGGACCTTCGCAGATATAATTTTAGGGCGTACCCGGCTAGGGTGCACAGAGAAGGGGACAGAGCGGATGCGTTGCTGGCATGGTGGGTGAAGCAGGACACAACTCTCCTGCCGATTACGGCGATATGCACCGAACAGGGCACTCTGGTACACTCGCAGGCTGCCATCCTCAACGCATTTCGACAACATTACACACAGCTCTATACGGCCCCAGCCCCAATAGACGCAGAGCGACTCACCCGGTTCCTGAACAGGTATCCCCTGCCTTGCGTAGCGCGCAGCGACAGACGAGACCTCGACGAGCCCATCACCGCGGCCGAGATTAAACAGGCGCTGCAGGCATTGACCACATGTAAGGCCCCTGGATTGGATGGCCTCCCACTAGAATTTTTCGCACCTTTGCGGCCCAATTGGTCCCCCAATTTGTAAAGCAGTTCCAGGCAGCTCTGGATGAGGGTGGGCTACCACAATCCATGTGCGAGTCGGTTATAGTCTCGCTCCTCAAGCTGGACAGGGATCCGCAGCACATGGGCTCGTACCGGCCCATAGCCTTATTACCGGCTGACTATAAAATATATGGGAAAATACTGGCGGACAGGTACGCTACAGTCCTCCCAAAGCTGATCCATCCAGATCAGTGTGGGTTCGTGCCGGGCAGAAATACTTCCTATAACATACAGCGCCTGTTTCACGTTCAGGACCAGATCCGAGACCGCTTTCCTCGCACGGCGTGTCTGGTCCTGGACCTGGAGAAGGCCTTTGATACTCTCCTATGGCCATACCTACTTCAGGTCATACACCGGATGGGAGCGGGACCCCGCTTACTTGCATACACCAAGCTCATATACTCCACACCAACATCCAGGGTGAGACTTGGGCCCCATATGTCGCCATCGTTCCCAATACTTAGGGGCACACGTCAAGGCTGCCTGCTCTCTCCTCTGCTTTTCGCCATGGCGATGGAGCCGTTGGCGATTCGGCTCCGCAAAGAGGGTGGGAGCTGGGGTATCCCCATCGCAGACACCACTCATGCAGTATCGCTGTACGCGGATGACATGCTCATCTACGTCCGCGATATCACGCCGGATCTCACCCTCATACTTCACACACTACAGGAATTCGAGGCGGTGGCGGGTCTCAGAGTGAATTGGTCTAAGTCAACAATATATCCTCTCACAAGTGATCTCCCCCCATGTCAAATACGACTGGGAGGCGTAGGTATATCATGGAGCCCCCAAGCAGTGAGATACCTGGGCGTTCGCTTGTACCACACGCCGCAGGACCTATATGAAGGGAACTATCGTAGAGTAATGGCTGGTATCAGATCTTCCGTGCTCTTCTGGAAGGATCTCCCCCTGGCTGTCATTGGAAAAATCGCAGTTGCCAAGATGATCTTAGTTCCGAGATTGCTATATTATTTTACGAACCTCCCGGTGGTTCCCCCACGCTCCTTCTTCCGGGAGCTGGACACCCTCCTCGGAACCCTTATCTGGGGATCGGGATGTAGGCAAATTGCCCTTGCTAAGCTGCAGCTGCCCTGGGATCAGGGAGGGCTGGGTGCCCCTTCCTTTGAGGCATATTTCCTGGCGGCCCAACTTCAATGGGTGTGGAGATGGACAGCGGGCCGTGCGTTGGGGGAAACAACCACGGCTGCCGGGTTAATCCTGACCCCAACCATACCCCGCATGCTGTTGCCAGGGGCGGAACCCATACGGGAGTGTCCCCTCCAGGTGACAGTGGCGCGTGCCTGCCTGACACGTGTGCACAGAATGAATCGCGAAGCACCCATGAATTCCCCCTTCCTGCCGCTGGTGGGGTTCCCTAGGTGTTGTACACACTATACGGAGCGGGCGCTGTGAGTGTGGACAGAACACTCGGTCACGGAGGTAGGCTCCTTATATATGAACGGGCAATTGCAGCCGTGTGCAGCATTGGCAGCCGACATGGATCTTCCCAGGGGCCAATTCCTTCTACATCGGCAATTGTTGGTAGACTGCCATAGAATGTGGCACACAATAGACGCTTAACCCCCACACACCCGGTGATACACACACTGCTGCAGATGGGCCCAGGGCGCCATCTGGTCACTTGGATATACAAAGCGGTGGGGGCACTAAATCCAATCACCCTCGCGCCCCTCCGGGAGAAGTGGGAGGCTGAGCTCCAAAGACCACTCCATGACAAAGAGTGGGAATGTGCACTTGAGTTCCCAAAAAAGGTGTCCCGCAACTATCGTTTTAAGAACATACAACTCCATATATTGCACCGCGCCTACCTGACTCCTGAGAAGCTCCAACATTACTATCCGGATACGTCCTTTACGTGCCCCAGATGCCCTGCACCCAATGCATCCTTTCTCCACATGTTTTGGGACTGCCCAACGCTCCGCGCTTACTGGGCCAGAATCCACGCCGTCCTTCTCACTGTCACGGGGCTTACTGACATTCACACGTGGGAAGCCTGTGCGCTGAGCATAGGCAAACACCGTAAGACCCAAAAAGTAGAGATGCATTTCGCGTCCCTGGTGTTCCTTTTAGCTAAACGGTGCATCGCAATGCATTGGCGGGCCCCCGGGGGGCCTCCGCTAGCGGCTTGGGTGGGGGTGGTCAACAAATGGGGCGCTGCGGAGGAAGAAGTGCTTTGATCTGAAGAAATTAAGGGCATCCGCAAACACCCCATATCCATGCCGTGGGCTCTCCTACTACATTCCTTCAAGCACGAAATAGCGGTGGAGCCAGTGTCGCAGAGTATTCGATCCCCCGCATCAGACGCGCACCACGAAGTTGTCCACTGCAGCCCCCCCGCGCAGTAGATCCATGGTGAGGCGGGGCCCGAAGCAGAGGATGTACAGTACATGGTCCACCCCCAGCGCGGCATCCCTGTCCCCCCCCCCAGTGCACACACAGTCCACAGCCCAGCTAGGATGCATTAGCTTGCCGGTCCCTATCACGCGACATTAACTCAAATGCAGTGTACCCCAGTTATATTTCCCCAGTTTGAAGAGTTCGGATCGTTATCTTCAGCGTAGTAAAAAGTGAATCATAGGGCTAGCGTTGAGAATAAACGCTTCGCCCGCAGTACATACAATGGACAATCTCCCGCCGACACACGCCTCACACCCACACGCCTTCTCACGTCGGCAGTGCGACTTAAGGAAATGTTGTATTGGTCATGCACTGATGTAAGGCTCTCAACAGCGATATAATGTACAATTGGTATGATGTCTGTCTTCGAAGCAATTGTAAATTTTTGTACTGTGCGATATAGGAAATGCCAATAAAAATGATTTTACAAAAAAAAAAAAAATCCTGACATGGATCCTGCCATCAGTGAACTCAAAGATTCCCACAACTTTAATCTGTCTCCATCCTTCAGCTCACCCCATGACGTAAATCCAGCTGCCTAGACTCCACACATCTTTTAGACTGGTGAGGGTCTCAGGCAAGTTCCATTTAAGGGCCAAACAGAATAACAATGGATCTCCAACGCCATCTTCACTTCATGCAAAATTCTTCGGGAGCCTCTAATACGTTCAGCTGTGCTTTCTTTCAGGGATGAAACATTTCATTGCATAGAGTAATTAGCATGGCACTAACAAGCAAATGTCATCCATTTTCACCTGGGTAACCTTTCACTATCCTACAATTGTTATCTGAAAGGTCCGGAAGTACCATTGAAATTCTGGCAGGGGAAAAACATTTATTCACTGACCTTCTAAACTTCATCCAGGAGAGTCAATTTCCCTTCAAAAGCGAAATGAAACTGATGCCCCTTCCTAATAAAAGTGGTAGCTGCATCAAGTGTATAAATTGCTAAAGGGGATTTGGGGGCCGCTGCCAGATCAATTGAACCAACCAAAGTGTAAGTTTGATCATGCAAATAGGGGTCTGGGATAAATCCTTTTTGTTCCTCATGTATAATATTACTCACAAACCTTTATAGTCACCATGCTAATATGCCAGAAAATTACCTTTTGTCGTAATTTAACAAGGAGATTGGTCTAAAAGTTGTGCACAACTTAGGATCTTTATTTAGCTTCAAAATTGGTACATTAGCAGCCTTTCCAATGAGTCTGACATTCTATCTCCCCATATTCAACTATAATTGAACCGGTCTCTCCATAATAGTGCTATATTTTCTGTGCTCCTCTTATACATCTCCACCGAGAGCTCATGAGGCCGCAGCCTTCCCATTTTTAGGACGAGCAATGGCATCATACATTTCTGCTTCTAGTATCAAGACATTAAGGGGCCGATTCCGATCTCGGTCGGAGGCGCACCCAATACCATTCGGTCGGGAAAAAAGCCATGCGAAAGCCTGTTTCCCGACCGATCCGTACAGCACACCGAACGAGCAAGTACGATGCGCACAACAGCAAAAAATCCGGCCGAGCCGTACTCACCCAAACCAGGTCCTGTTCTCCGACCGAGGCGAATCCGGAAACGCCGAATCGAGTCGCACGGAAGGAAAATGCAGCCCCGTCCGGCCGGACAAGTACGATGCGCTTCCGTACGCGCCGAACCCGTCGCTACGCACGGCACGTCAAAGCATCCGGGAGAGGCGCACATAAGCTCCGATTCGCGCCACAACACGATCCACGGCTACGAGACGAACACGGCAGCGACGAGGACGACGCGAGGCGACGAGGACGAGGCGAAGCGACGAGGACGACGCGAAGCAACGAGAAGGACGAACGACACGAACCAACCATGAATCCCTTCGTCCCGATCATACCAATATTCTACATTTACTACCGGAACAGGCACGGACGCGTACGGCGCAGAAGGTAAGCCAGACACCAACCACAAAACACATACAACACGTACACGACACATCACACACACACACGGGGATGCTGAATATACTTACACCAGCAACAGCAGCACCATAGGGGCGGGATGCCCATCACCAATGCCACATATGCACACAGGGGCCTGAATGCGCACCACCACCCCTACCCAGGGGTGGCATGATGCCTACCACCACAACCACCCTCACCCAGGGGGGGCAGGATGCCTACCACTACTACCACCATCACCCAGGGGGGCAGGATGCCTACCACTACTACCACCCTTACCCAGGGGGGCAGGATGCCTACCACTACTACCACCCTCACCCAGGGGGGCAGGATGCCTACCACTACTACCACCCTCACCCAGGGGGGCAGGATGCCTACCACCACCCTTAGCCAGGGGGGCAGGATGCCTACCACTACTACCACCCTTACACAGGGGGGCAGGATGCCTACCACTACTACCACCCTCACCCAGGGGGGCAGGATGCCTACCACTACTACCACCCTTAGCCAGGGGGCAGGATGCCCACCACTACTACCACCCTCACCCAGGGGGGCAGGATGCCCACCACTACTACCACCCTCACCCAGGGGGCAGGATGCCTACCACTACTACCACCATCACCCAGGGGGGCAGGATGCCTACCACTACTACCACCCTTACCCAGGGGGCAGGATGCCTACCACTACTACCACCCTTACCCAGGGGGCAGGATGCCTACCACTACTACCACCCTCACCCAGGGGGGCAGGATGCCTACCACTACTACCACCATCACCCAGGGGGGCAGGATGCCTACCACTACTACCACCCTTACCCAGGGGGCAGGATGCCTACCACTACTACCACCCTTACCCAGGGGGGCAGGATGCCTACCACTACTACCACCCTCACCCAGGGGGGCAGGATGCCTACCACTACTACCACCCTTACACAGGGGGGGCAGGATGCCTACCACTACTACCACCCTCACCCAGGGGGGACAGGATGCCTACCACCACCCTTAGCTAGGGGGGCAGGATGCCTACCACTACTACCACCCTCACCCAGGGGGGGCAGGATGCCTACCACCACCCTTAGCCAGGGGGCAGGATGCCTACCACTACTACCACCCTCACCCAGGGGGGCAGGATGCCTACCACTACTACCACCCTTAGCCAGGGGGCAGGATGCCCACCACTACTACCACCCTCACCCAGGGGGGCTGGATTCCTACCACCACCCTTAGCCAGGGGGCAGGATGCCTACCACTACTACCACCCTCACCCAGGGGGGCAGGATGCCTACCACTACTACCACCCTCACCCAGGGGGGACAGGATGCCTACCACCACCCTTAGCCAGGGGGCAGGATGCCTACCACTACTACCACCCTCACCCAGGGGGGCAGGATGCCTACCACTACTACCACCCTCACCCAGGGGGGCAGGATGCCTACCACCACCCTTAGCCAGGGGGGCAGGATGCCTACCACTACTACCACCCTTACACAGGGGGGCAGGATGCCTACCACTACTACCACCCTCACCCAGGGGGGCAGGATGCCTACCACTACTACCACCCTTAGCCAGGGGGGCAGGATGCCCACCACTACTACCACCCTCACCCAGGGGGGCAGGATGCCCACCACTACTACCACCCTCACCCAGGGGGGCAGGATGCCTACCACTACTACCACCATCACCCAGGGGGGCAGGATGCCTACCACTACTACCACCCTTACCCAGGGGGCAGGATGCCTACCACTACTACCACCCTTACCCAGGGGGCAGGATGCCTACCACTACTACCACCCTCACCCAGGGGGCAGGATGCCTACCACTACTACCACCATCACCCAGGGGGGCAGGATGCCTACCACTACTACCACCCTTACCCAGGGGGGCAGGATGCCTACCACTACTACCACCCTTACCCAGGGGGCAGGATGCCTACCACTACTACCACCCTCACCCAGGGGGGCAGGATGCCTACCACTACTACCACCCTTACACAGGGGGGCAGGATGCCTACCACTACTACCACCCTCACCCAGGGGGACAGGATGCCTACCACCACCCTTAGCCAGGGGGCAGGATGCCTACCACTACTACCACCCTCACCCAGGGGGGCAGGATGCCTACCACCACCCTTAGCCAGGGGGCAGGATGCCTACCACTACTACCACCCTCACCCAGGGGGCAGGATGCCTACCACTACTACCACCCTTAGCCAGGGGGCAGGATGCCCACCACTACTACCACCCTCACCCAGGGGGCTGGATTCCTACCACCACCCTTAGCCAGGGGGCAGGATGCCTACCACTACTACCACCCTCACCCAGGGGGGGCAGGATGCCTACCACTACTACCACCCTTAGCCAGGGGGTGCAGGATGCCTACCACTACTACCACCCTTACCCAGGGGAGGCAGGATGCCTACCACTACTACCACCCTTAGCCAGGGGGGGCAGGATGCCTACCACTACTACCACCCCCACTCATAGGATGGACAATGCATGACACAACCAGCACACCACAACCTAGGGAATGCAAGAAGGAGACATCCCCCCAACACCATGACAAGCATGTGTAGACTGTGTCAAATGCCTACAACACCGAACATGACTTTGAACATACAATGTGACCCCTAGCACATGTGCCACACATATATGTGTGTGGCACCCACAATGCAAGCAGGCCATGACCATTGTGGCAATGAGGTCCAAACCCCCATCATCACAGTGACCAAAATGTAAGTGTGGGGTCCATAGCTGAAGCACATTTTGAACATTGTGGCAATGGGGTCCAAACCCCATCATCACAGTGACCAAAATGTAAGTGTGGGGTCCATAGCTGAAGCACATTTTGAACATTGTGGCAATGGGGACCAAACCCCCATCATCACAGTGACCAAAATGTAAGTGTGGGGTCCATAGCTGAAGCACATTTTGAACATTGTGGCAATGGGGACCAAACCCCCATCATCACAGTGACCAAAATGTAAGTGTGGGGTCCATAGCTGAAGCACATTTTGAACATTGTGGCAATGGGGACCAAACCCCCATCATCACAGTGACCAAAATGTAAGTGTGGGGTCCATAGCTGAAGCACATTTTGAACATTGTGGCAATGGGAGTCCAAACCCCCATCATCACAGTGACCAAAATGTAAGTGTGGGGTCCATAGCTGAAGCACATTTTGAACATTGTGGCAATGGGGACCAAACCCCCATCATCACAGTGACCAAAATGTAAGTGTGGGGTCCATAGCTGAAGCACATTTTGAACATTGTGGCAATGGGGACCAAACCCCCATCATCACAGTGACCAAAATGTAAGTGTGGGGTCCATAGCTGAAGCACATTTTGAACATTGTGGCAATGGGGTCCAAACCCCATCATCACAGTGACCAAAATGTAAGTGTGGGGTCCATAGCTGAAGCACATTTTGAACATTGTGGCAATGGGGACCAAACCCCCATCATCACAGTGACCAAAATGTAAGTGTGGGGTCCATAGCTGAAGCACATTTTGAACATTGTGGCAATGGGGACCAAACCCCCATCATCACAGTGACCAAAATGTAAGTGTGGGGTCCATAGCTGAAGCACATTTTGAACATTGTGGCAATGGGGACCAAACCCCCATCATCACAGTGACCAAAATGTAAGTGTGGGGTCCATAGCTGAAGCACATTTTGAACATTGTGGCAATGGGGTCCAAACCCCCATCATCACAGTGACCAAAATGTAAGTGTGGGGTCCATAGCTGAAGCACATTTTGAACATTGTGGCAATGGGGACCAAACCCCCATCATCACAGTGACCAAAATGTAAGTGTGGGGTCCATAGCTGAAGCACATTTTGAACATTGTGGCAATGGGGTCCAAACCCCCATCATCACAGTGACCAAAAGGCAAGTGTTGACAAAGTAAGAGGTGCAACTGCCAAACTGCATGGATGATTCCTGGTCACAGAACAACAAACACATCAGTGGCAAAGTAGTGTATGTGTCCCATTGCAACATAAATTGGGGGAGCCAAATCCTGCAGTGCAAATAAGACATAACTTTGGCCATGTGCAGACCAACAACACCTATGGGGGCTGACACCGTCAACAATCATCAATGACACAATGACAGAAGTGACCATCCGAATGCAGACCCACATATTTGCACCAATGGGCACACACATGCAGATACCCTGTGGAGACTGCAGATGTGAGGCGAACAGATACCATACCATGGCAGCAATGGGACACATAATCAACAATTAGCACCAAATGAGGGCTCCCGTCCCATCAGCCTGGTCATGGAAGTGCCAACGGAATCATCAGCACAGATCCAACACACTTGTATAGCAATGTTGCACTGACAACACAGATGAGTCCTTCCCCATTGATGCCCAAACCTGCATGTTCACTGGAGATGGCCACACGGTCAGGGAAGTAGACGAATAGAACAATGGCAGGCACAACAGATGTGCAGGGGTGGAAGCCACAGATGTGAAGTTGCCAATCTAAGTAGGAAATCTCATTGCCAAATACTGAACACATGACACCCTCAGATGCTGCTATGGATGACATGGATACACCACAGGATAGGACACATAACCCCTGGACCACATGGGTTCCTGCACAGTAACACTTCATTATCATGAGACCAAATATCACCATCACTGCAGCAAGGGCATTCTTAGCATCATCAACATCATGTACATCAGAAGCAAAAGCACTAGAGAACAGAAAGTTGCTTTATTCAGCATATGTGCCATTAAAAGTAGAAGTCCGGTAGAACATAAACAAAGGCCAATGGCCAGTCCATCAACAAAGTCACAAGTGGGTGACAGTGGCAGATGCCACCCTACACATGCCTGCACAAAACCAGGGACAATCCACTAGGAGGGGCAACCGGGGGGTAGGCCAGGCACCGCAGGGACAGGATCAGGGCTCACCAGGAGGAAGCAGGGAAGGGGTGGTGGGTGCTGGAGAGCCACTGACAACTGCAGTGGAGGTGTCTGACATGGTGTGTGCCGGCACAACTGGGGGCATGGCTCAGATGTTGTGGGTGCCGGCACGACTGCAGTGGACCCTGCAGATGGAGTGGACAGGTCCGCCACTGCAGTGCCCAAGTCAGACAGGGTGGTAGTGGACTCCACTGCAGTGCCTACCACCAGGGGAGGAGAATGGGGAACAGGCAAGGTGGGCTGGACAGAGGGGGAGGACACCCTCACCACATCAGTGGCACAGACAAGCGCAGCGGGGGTGTGGTGCCGGGAGAGCAAGTGGCAGGGGGAGAAGGCCGGAGCCTCTTGGGGATGGTATATCTGTGGGTGGGGGAACCTGGGGCAGGGTGTGGCGGGGGCACCTGTGGAGTGGGGGCCTGAGGGATGGAGGAAGGTGACCTGGTGCTTGAGCTGCAGGGCGGCGGCGGGGTCTTGCTCTTACCACTCCGGGGGACTTGCGGGTGGGGGCCTCAGTCTGTCTGCGCCTGGGGAGGGTGTCCGGGGGCGAGGGGCACTCTGCTCCGTGTGGGGGGCTTCCTCTTCCCCCTGGATGCTGGGGCAGCTGGATCGGAGGGGAAGAGGCCGAGGTCACTGAGGAAGAGGCGCTGGGTCTTTGGGGTTGCAGGTGAGGCAAGGGAGGGTGCTTTGGAGGGAGAGGCAACTGAGGACTGCGCAGTGCCCGTGGATGCGTGTGTGTGTACCAGGGCCCCATCCCCTGTGAGTCTGGTTTCAGTCCCCTGACTGTGCGTGCGTGTGCGTTTAGTTTGTGGCGTGTGTGTCTGTGTGCTGGATGTGTGTGTGCTGGTGTGTGCCTGTGCCGGTGTGTGTGTGCTTGGGACGGGCAAGGTGCTGGGGAGTGTGGATGGAGCAGAGGCAGGAGGGGTGAGGGACTGTCTGAGGAGGGACACTGCTGCCGTCAGGGAGGAGTCCATGGACCCGTTGCCCCTCTGTAGGTCAGACATGCCCGATGAGATGCCCTCCATGAACGACACCAGCTGAGTCAACAGTGCGGTGTGCGCATGGAGGACACTCAGCATGGCTGTCTGCCCTAAATGGAGCTGGCGAAGGAGGTACACAGACTCCTCACTCAGGGCAGCAGGGGACACAGGGGCAGGGGGTGCGGTGCCTGGGCCAAAGGAGACACGCTCCCGAACATGGGAGCCTCCACGGACCTGGGGAATGGGAGCCGATGGTAGGGCGGTGGTGGTGCTGGTGGTGGCGGGGACAGCAACACTAGCTGGGGTGTGGTGGCTGCTGACACCCGCCTCCACAAGGGAGTCATCCTCCGAGTTGCTCTGGTCCTCAGCTGAGGTGGATGGTGCTGAGGACTCCTCGGTGTGGCTCCCCTCGCCCTCCGTGCCACTGGGTCCCTCCGACCACTCCTCGGCTGCTGACCCAGTCTGGCTCTCTGGCTCCTCCTGGTCCGTGGAGCTGTCCCCTTCCGTGGCCGTGGATGTATCTGCAAACAATGGGGAAACAGACAGACATCAGTCACCTGCACCAAACGCACACACCACTGTGAGCACAGCACATCACAGAGCAAGCCCTGGCATCATTAGTTGTACATTGCTAAAAGTGCCCTAACTGAACAGGAGAAGCCAATTGTCAGTCTGATGCCAAGCATGGCACTCACATCCCACATGGCCTTGCACCCATCTGTCTGGTGTCTGTTGGATTGCAACACCCCAGTGTGGACACATGCACCAAGTACACAGTAGTTGGACAGTGCAGAGAACACGGTGTGGACACATCACAGCTCTTGCCACTGAGTCAGTACAGGTTTCCGGATGAAAGGGATGCCCAGAGTCAAATAGGAAATGCATGTGATGCATACCAGCGACAGACACCATGATGCACCCATGTCCTGATAGCCAGCGCCACTATGGTGTGCATGTAGCACATGTCACTCCCCTGCAGGACCACAAATAAGTTGACCCATGCCATGGCAGAGGCATGACTGTTAAGTCATACATCACTGTCTCAGTGATGTATGACTTGGCAGCCAGACAACAACACTATGCACTGTGTCACAATAGTAGGTCATGGGGAATGCAAGTCCTGGAGCTGCACAAGTGCACATGTACATCCCCCACACAACACATCATCTCAACCCTCATCTGTCCAGGTCACACCTATTGGACATATGGGAGACCTGTGATACTACCCTCTGAACCTGAGCCCCTCACAATTTGCTGTGAATGGGGAACAGCTGCCTGAACATCACATTCGCATACCCCAGTCTGCACGGGCAGCTGATCAAACACCTATGTGACACACAAGTATCGTCTCCTATGGTCACATCTCCAGGGGCATGCTGAGCCCCTACCAAGAAAAACCCCAGCAGTCCTGGCAACTAATCCACAGCACACTGACACAGAGGCAGACACCGGAGGGGTCAAATCACTGTGCACAATGTGTCAGCTGATACACGGGAGTGGGAGTACAGAGTGCATTGCATGGCCTGGAGTAGGCATGACTGTCCTGCTCCACATGAATGAGGGATGTGCCCTGGACAGTGGATAGCTGGCTATGTATGTGTGACACACGTAATCTGCACACTCCTGGGGCCCAAACATTGTTCCCACCCGCTGCATGGGCGTGTGCCACATACCCCAGGCACATGTGGTGGCTCAGCTCAGCAAGTGGACCGCATATCAAAGCAACACGCAGATCACATGTCCAAAACCAGGCATTGTGTGAACAATGGACCCACCCATGATGCCCACAACAGAGTCAGGGAAACAGATGCTGTCCCCCACCTTTAGTGAAGCAAACTGCAAGGACACAGTCCCAAGTGACACAATTCCCTGACTGTAAGGGCCACACCTGGGTATCAGATGAGCAGTGGGCAGTGCACAATAGAGGGACATGGCTCCTGGACAACATGACTGCTGCACTGTGGCAGTTGAACCAGGCCAGAGGAGGGCACAAAGCATGTAATACAGAGTTCACAGTGCAGTCTTTGACTCACCCCCTCCTTGCTGCTGTCTGGCCTTCAGCTGCCCATCCAGGTCTGGAAAGACCACCGCCAGGATCTGGAGCATGTGGGGGTCAGGGTCCGTGTTCCGCCCCTCCTGCGAGGAGGCGACAGCTTCAGCTGGACCCGTGCAATCCTCCGGGTCCAGACCCGAAGGTCCTGCCACCTCTTCTGGCAGTTGCGGATCCGGCGCTTCTAGACCCCCACGGACCGGACAGCCCGGACGATGTCCTTCCAGAGTTCCTGCTTCCGATGGGCATTAACCTGTCAGGATGACAAAGTGAAAAGGCCATTACCACACATGCAACATATCCGTGCATGACACAGTCGTATATACATGTCTCAATCACAGGGGCACATGATGTACACAGGCAGTGCAAAGCTGACCATGGACAGTTTGCCAGACGTCACTACATGGTATCATTGCATGGGAAGTAAAACCATGTTCAAATGCACTGTCACTGCACCATACCTGTCCAGTGCAAGTCACTACACACTATGGGGGTGACAACTACTCAGTGAGCCTGCTAGCCAGTGGCGTGCAGACTCTCAGCCTTGCTAGTCAGACAAAATGCACATTCAGAAAGGCAGTGCACAGAACACTCACCTGCTCCCCTGGTGTCCCATACAGCTTGCTGTACTGTGGAAGTAGGCTGTCCAGCAGGGCCTGGTTCTCTTCAAGGCTGAAGGCTGGGGCTCTCTCCACAGTACGTGCCATTGCAGGGTCCAGAGGGGCAGAGACAGCAGCAGTGCAGTGGCAGATGTCGTCTTGGAGCATGTAGTGCAGGCAAGTGGGCTCTCAGGGGAACAGCCAGCAATATATATGTGCTGGAGAGGCAGATACTGTCCCTTGTGTCCAAAGTGATAGGTCCAAGTCGTTTGCATCTTCTGAATCTGGCCAATCCATGGAATAGCAGCACCAAAACACGCCCACAGCATCCTTCAAATCTTCAACTTCATGACATACATGATTTTGCAACATTGTTGTGGGTGACCAACTGAATTTCCAGCAACCGACTCGTTCGAAATTCGAAAACGCGTCCGTTGCCAGGCAAGCCCATTGTCAATGTGTGCGCACCGATCGGTCCATTGCGGTACAACGCGCACAGGGGTACAACGCGTACCCGCACACATTGAAAGCAATGGGCCGGCCGGAGGCACCGATCGGTCCATTGCTGTTCAACGCGCACAGGGGTACAACGCGTACCCGCACACATTGAAAGCAATGGGCCGGCCGGAGGCACCGATCGGTCCATTGCAGTTCAACGCGCACAGGGGTACAACGCGTGCCCGCACACATTGAAAGCAATGGGCCGGCCGGAGGCACCGATCGGTCCATTGCTGTTCAACGCGCACAGGGGTACAACGCGTACCCGCACACATTGAAAGCAATGGGCCGGCCGGAGGCACCGATCGGTCCATTGCAGTTCAACGCTGCACAGGGGTACAACGCGTACCCGCACATTGAAAGCAATGGGCCGGCCGGAGGCACCGATCGGTCCATTGCTGTTCAATGCGCACAGGGGTATAACGCTGTACCCGACACATTGAAAGCAATGGGCCGGCCGGAGGCACCGATCGGTCCATTGCAGTTCAACGCCGCACAGGGGTACAACGCGTACTCGCGCACATTGAAAGCAATGGGCCGGCCGGAGGCACCGATCGGTCCATTGCAGTTTAACGCGCACAGGGGTACAACGCGTACCCGCGACACATTGAAAGCAATGGGCTGGCCGGAGGCACCGATCGGTCCATTGCTGTTCAACGCGCACAGGGGTACAACGCGTACCTGCACACATTGAAAGCAATGGGCCGGCCGGAGGCACCGATCGGTCCATTGCAGTTCAACGCGCACAGGGGTACAACGCGTACTCGCACACATTGAAAGCAATGGGCCGGCCGGAGGCACCGATCGGTCCATTGCTGTTCAACGCTGCACTGAGGGTACTAACGCTGCACTCGCGACACATTGAAAGCAATGGGCCGGCCGGAGGCACCGATCGGTCCATTGCAGTTCAACGCGCACAGGGGTACAACGCGTACCCGCACACATTGAAAGCAATGGGCCGGCCGGAGGCACCGATCGGTCCATTGCTGTTCACATGCGCACAGGGGTACAACGCGTACCCGCACACATTGAAAGCAATGGGCCGGCCGGAGGCACCGATCGGTCAATTGCTGTTCAACGCGCACAGGGGTACAACGCGTACTCGCGACACATTGAAAGCAATGGGCCGGCCGGAGGCACCGATCGGTCCATTGCTGTTCAACGCGCACAGGGGTACAACGCGTACCCGCACACATTGAAAGCAATGGGCCGGCCGGAGGCACCGATCGGTCCATTGCTGTTCAACGCATCACTGTACATGTGACTGGCATATGTCAGCATGCCTGTCTCAGATGGACATATGCCAGCCACAGATAGCTCCCAGGGAGTGAGGGGCACACCTACATCACGACAGCCTGTCCAAACCTTATCATAAGGCATGTAAGGCTGCATTTCCTATTGTGTGTATGTTGGTGTACATGTTGTCCTGTGGGTGTCACCTGTGGGCAGCCACCCCCAGGCTGTGCACGTGTTCATGGGGACAGGATCCTGGGTGTTACGTGTACATGACCACTGTGATGTGCAACTGTTCATATCTGTGCATGTGCCATGGTCACATTTCACAGTGGTGTATGTGTATGTCATGTCACATACCCCGTGAGTCCCATGTGGGACGGTATGTTTGAGCCAGGGTGTCCCAGTGGCACAATAGTGATGGTCCTCCACAGTCTTTGTGCATGTAGTGTTTACAATGTCTCTGATTTCATGTGCACAATGGGAGACAGTCTCCACATCCACGTTGTGTGTGCATGGACTCTGATGTTGTGCGTGTGTGTCACAGACGTCCATGTCTGTCCTGCCATGGCAAGTGGGGCCACTACCTGTGGGGGTCAAGGTTGTTTTGCTGTGGTGTATACATGATACTCCATGTAATGCCAGTGTCCATGTGGCATTACAGGGTCCCTGGGAATGTACCTGTCGTTGAGCTGTGGTGCCTGGGGCACATCTGTCCTCACATGTCACTGTGGGGGTTATTGTGACACGGCAGCAGGAGATGGGAACTGTGACACGGCCTCATGATATCCAATGGGCCAACCTGGGACAAATTGATGCCACCTGTAGGACCGTGTTGACAGATGTTGGCCATGTATGTACCATACATGTCCTTCCGGTACTGCACACTTCATGTAGTTGTGCCTCATAATGATGTATGTTGGGATCTTGAGTGTGTTCAATGCCGCATATGTGGGGTGACTGACAATCTTGCTTACTTCTCCTCTGCACTGCAGGGCTCCTGCTGTCCATCGGCCATTCCCAGACCTGGCAACGATGGTGGAACGGGACAGCATCCGACGGTACCGCTTCACCAGGCAGCTGATTGAGGATTTGGCAGTGCAGTTGTCCCCACATTTGCAGCCTGGCCGGCCGTATCCTACAGCGCTGACCCCCAAGGTGAAGGTGATGGCAGCCCTACACTTCTTTGCCACTGGTACCTTCCAACATACTGTGGCGACTGCTGGTGGGATGTCACAGACCATGTTCAGCCGTGTGCTCCGCGATGTTTTGGCGGCAATGTTGCTCTTCCTGAACCGGTACATCTATTTCCCTAGATCTACGACGACTCACTGACGTGAAGAGTGACTTTTATGCCCTGGGGAGGATGCCGCATGTCATTGGCTCCATTGATGGGACACATGTGGCTTTGGTACCACCACAGGCCCAGGAGCAGGCCTACAGGAACCGCAAGCACTACCACTCGGTCAATGCACTGGTGGTGTGTCTTGCAGACATGACCATCACACACGTGTGTGCCCGTTTCCCTGGTTCAGCACACGATGCCTTTGTGATGAGGAGTAGTCGCATCCCCAGGATGATGGCACAGATGCAGAACCAGCGTGCCTGGCTTGTCGGTGTGTACTGACTTTGTGCCATTGTGTGTGATCTGATCTGTAGTATTCCGCCCACTTTTCCAAGTCAGCTAATGTGCACTTGTCTGTCCATAGGTGACTCGGGATACCCCAACATGCCGTGGTTGCTGACACCCCTCAGGAACCCTGTGACACCTGCCCAGATGCGCTACAATGAGGCACATGGTCGGACCAGGAGAGTGATTGAGCGGACCTTTGGTCTCCTGAAGAGCCGCTTCCGCTGCCTGGACAAGACCGGAGGGTCCCTCCCATATGCCCCTGCGAAAGTGTGAAAGATTATCATCGTCTGCTGCATGCTCCACAACCTGGCAGTGCGGAAGGAGTTGCCTCTCATCCAGGATGACAATGACCAACATCCGCCACCTGTGGAGGATCCTGGCCTGGACCACGATGCCAGTGACGATGATGATGATGATGATGGTGATGGTGATGTCCGCACACAGCTCATCACCAACTTCTTTAGCTGAATGTGAGTATCCTGAGGTGTCATGTCAATGATGTGAGTTGGCATGATGTGTGGGTGGTGCTCTGGTGCTGTTGGAGTGTGTCCATGGGCTACTTGACTGGATGTGTGTTGCGATGTGAGGTGACAGGTGGGCTGTACTCCCCAACAGTGTTGACATGCTAACTTGGTTCTGGGTGGGTATCTTGTAACATGTATTGTGCATGAGTTTTGCTGTTCTGTCCTGTACTCCATTGCTTTTGACTGTGTGTCATTTCTGTCCTTCACAGGGTACTTTCAGATTCGTTTGGTCAACTGTGTCCACCGACGACGTGATTGCACATCCAGGCTGGTAGCTGTTGTGTCCCTACAGGTGATGTGCGCCACACCCATGGACTTCCTTCCGTCTACAGTTGTTGACTGTGTGCCCGCTACCAGGTGGGGTTACCTTGCATCTGTAGTGGTTACGGCATGTTGCAACTGTGTAATAAACCTGTGCTTCACTTTGTGATGTGCGTTGTCTGTGGTCACACATTTGACTGCCATTTGCTTACTGCACCTGTGGGCTACTTGACTACAACTGGGAATGGGTGTGGTGTCTGTGCATTGCACCGTCTTCCCTGGCAACATCAGTGTAGGCAATGAGTCAGATGGCCTAGGTGTGTATGTGTCGTGTAGCCCTGGTGGTGTGTCTCCCTCATGTGTGTCACGTTGCCTGTACTCACATGCCTGTGTTGTCCTTGCTGTTGCAGTTCGCATACACAGTGTAATTTTGCAGTTCATCATCCCCATAACAGCACCCACGTTGGAATCACGACAGAGGCAAGTATGGTGTATTAGTGTGTTTATTGTGATACATTTGTGTTAATAGTGCATAGGATGGGTTGTGCTGTACATGAATCTTGCAATCCCAAGTTCCTAGGTGAATTGAAAGTCCGGGTAGACAGGATCCCCAGTATTGGGGCCACAGTTGTCTGACACATTGGTCCAACTTGTACTCCCCATGCAATGTGTGGGAGTAGTGTTGCCGTCAACAGGGTGAACAGTCTGTGCACAAAGGCGAACATCCAGAACAGGTTCAGGCTTCCTGGGAGTTGCGCTTGGCCATCGGCCTCTCACTTTTCCCTCCTCGGACGACCCCTCTTCTTGGGGGGGCCCTCAAGTGCAGGCTGCTGCGGTGCAGGGGACTCTCCGCCAGAGTCCTCCTCCCTCCCTGTGGCAGTTGCAGTTTGTTCGGCACCAGATGTTGTTGGCACACAGGGAGGTGTGGACTGGTTGCTGTTCATCTGGCGGAGGCATTGTAAAATGTCCCTGTGCACCGCCGTTATCTCATGCAGTGCATCCCACTTGGACTCCACGCGTGACATGTGTGAGTCCACACGGGACATGTGTGACTCCACGTGGGACATGTGGGAGTCCAAGCGGGCATGATGGGCAGCCTGCTGCTGTTTAATGTCTCTGAGGAGCCCCACTACCTGGCTGAGCTCTCCGGTGCTGGACTGGTACGCATCAGCTATGCGTACCAGTTGTGGGTCGTCATGCACACCAGCAACGTCTGCAAGCAGCGACCTCTGTCTCCCACCCCTCCCACCACCCCTGCTGACATGTGCAGTGTGTGCAGTGGCACGCACAGATAACCCTGGTCCACCTTGGGGGTTGGTGGTGGTGGTGGTGTCCATGGCCCCAGGTTGGTCCAGGGTCACTGTGCTGGTGTTGCTCCTTATTCTGTCCATGTCGGCAGGGATGGTATTCGTGGTGACAGTCGTTGTAGGGGTGGGTGCAGGGGTGCAGCTGGTGGTCCTGCTGGTGCTGCAGCTGGTGGTCCTGCTGGTGCTGCATGTTGACTTGCACCGGATGTGCCAGGTTGTTCTTCATCGTCCGAGGAGGACAGAGGCTGTACGACGCCAGTGAGCTCGGCATCCTCTTGAGCCTGGGACTGGGACTCCTCAGCGTCTGCTGCTGTGTCCCCATCATCACCTGTTTTTGGGAGACACAAACAATGTATGTCATGTTTCTGCAGGCATCAATGGTTGACACACATGACAGTTGTGACTGTGCCTCTGGGTGCGGGCCTGTACATTGCATTGTCCTAAGTCGTCACAGTCAGGGGTTGATATTGGTGTGGCACATTGTCCTGCATTATTTGGGCATTTCTATGTATTTTCTGGGGTGTGAACATGGTCTGCATTGCTTGTGTTTGGTTGACAGCCGGACCTCCTTCCCACCCACCCAGCCAGTCAGTTATCCCACCATGGAACGTGCTTGCGTTGCAGGGAGTGTAAGTTGTCTCTCAGGATGTCAGTCAGTGGTGTCCTGCTGTTTGTTGGTGCACAGTTGGCAGCAGGGCCTTGTGCTCCCACAGCAGTAGCCAGTGTCAGCCATCTTGTGAGTCCTTCTCCACTCCCTGTGATGTGAGCATGGTTCAGGGTGGTGTTGATGGGACAGTTGTGGGGGTGAGCTATGTCTGTGACTACGACTCCCATCATGCCATTGCCTCCACCCCACTTGCCAGCATTCCCATACTTACTTGCTTTTGTGTGGAGTTCAGTGTGTGTGGGTGTGAGGGCAATGGCAAGATGGCTGACAGTGGTGTCCTGCTGTTGGTTGGTGTGCAGTACCCAGCATGCCCTTGTGCTCCCCACGACACAGCAACAGTGTCAGACATCTTTGATGGGCCTTTCCACTCTCTGTGGGATGTGCATGCGTGAGTGTGAGCTTGCTGGGCCATGTGGTGGGGGATGTAGGGCTGTGACTACGACTCCCATCATGCTATTGCCTCCTCCCCCTTCCCAGCATGCCCATGCTTCCTTCCTTTGACTCTGCTTCCCTGTGGGGTGGGCTGGCTGTGCTGACAGGATGGCTGGGAGTGTTGTCCTGGCAGTTGTTTGGCTAAGAGTCCCAAGAGTGTCCCTGTGCTTCACACAACATAACCCAGGGTGGTGGTGCTTTGTGGGATCTTGTGTTAGGATGGAGGGCATTGCATTCTACCAGGTGGGTACTGTGGAGTTTGTGTTGGGGGGTGTGAGGGGAGGTGCTGGTGACTATAGTCAGTGCTGCAAGTCCCCCTTCCCACCCAGCCAGCCAGATATCCCACCATGGAACGTGCTTGCATTGCAGGGAGTGGAAGTTGTCTCTCAGGATGTCAGTCAGTGGTGTCCTGCTGTTTGTTGGTGCACAGTTGGCAGCAGGGCCTTGTGCTCCCCACAGCAGTTGCCAGTGTCAGCCATCTTGTGAGTCCTTCTCCACTCCCTGTGATGTGCGCATGGTTCATGGTGGTGTTGATGGGACAGTTGTGGGGGGGCAATATGTGTGACTGCGACTCCCATGATGCTATTGGCTACACTGACTTGGCCAGCATACACAGAATTCCTTCCTTTGACTCTGCTTCCTGTGGGGTGGGCTGGCTGTGCTGACAGGATGGCTGGGAGTGTTGCCCTGGCAGTTGTTTGGCTAAGAGTCCCAAGAGTGTCCCTGTGCCTCACACAACATAACCCAGGGTGGTGGTGCTT